>CM076260.1:4563532-5163532 GCA_038380795.1 Pyrocephalus nanus | reverse complement strand
CAAAGAGAGGTTGGGGAGCTCTCTGGGGCAAATAGTAGGTGTTCAAACACCGGCACTGTGGCAACAAAAATAATACCTTTACATTTTTAAGCTCTCTTTGAAGATAAAGGGAACGAAAAGTGCATTTAAGGGGTCAGAGTGAAGTTTCCCACCTATCCAGGTTGGATAGTGTTGACTTAGAATCATAGAATCATGGAATCATAGAATGGTTTAGGTTGGAAGTGACCTTTAAAGGTCATCTAGTCCAAACCCCTGCAACGACCAAGGACATCTTCAACTAGACCAGGCAGTTCAGAGCCCTCTCCAACCTGGCCTCGACTGTTTCCAGGGATCAGGCATCCACCACCTTTCTGCCAAGATTTATATGACTTTGGAGATGAAGAAGGTTTATGGGGGAGTCAAAAGCAGATGCTCAGGTCTTTTGCTGATGCTTCAAAGCCACCCTCCCTCCATCCTTCCCCTTGTCTGGAGTCTGTCCTACACTACACAGAAGTGGTGGCCACTGCAGCCCACAGGGACTTTCTTCTGCCTCGAACCACAGCCTCAAGGAGCAGCAAAAAGAGGAATTTGGTGATGCCCTGTAAACCAGCTGCTTTTCTGGGCCTGCTGCCTCTTCTCCTGGAAAAGGAGAGGCACAGCTGGGGGGAGGCAGCTCCAGCTGGGAAGGTGGGGAGGGCGAGAGGAAAACCGTGAGGGAAGTGCCTGAGCAATTTCACAGCAGAGGCAGCGTATGAAGTTGCCTCGGTTCGTGGTCTGCACTCTGGGGTCTGTCTGTGGGAAGCCTGCAGGGGTGTTGCAACCTGCCAGTGCCAATAAACATCACCACAAGACCAGAGGAGCTCAGGTCCTGCAATATGAAAGGCAAAGAGAGGAAAATTAGAAGCAAAAATATGAAGTTAATAAAAATCCTTTATCCAATCAGACTCTAAAGGGAGCACAGCCATGGGCTGGAAGCAGCAGCCGGGCGCTCCGAGCCCTCACTTTGCTTAATTACCTAATAGCTTGCAGAGCCCCTCCAGTTTTATGAGTTGCACATTTATTTGCAGCTGTCCTGCCTTGCAGGAGCCATGGTAGCTGGTGGGGGGGTGTCTCTGCCTGTGCCCCCTGCCTGGATGCAGGGCAGTGGGGCTCCCTGCCCCAGATGCTCCACATCTCAAGGTTTGAACAAGCTGAACCCCTTTAGGTAAATAATCTTTCTTATAAACTATATAAGTTACCCACTAAGGGGAATAAATTCCCCCTCCCTGCTGTTTGCACAGCAGGTCCTCTGGGCGGTTTGTCTGAGCCCCAGTTCCCAGGACAGAGGGTTGATGATTTCATGAAGATCAGAAACTGTGCCTGTGGCTTGCTGGGGGCTTGCACAGGCTTTGCTTTGGTTTTCCTGCTGCAAGAAAACCCCTTCCCAGCTCAGCTCCTCTCTCCTGCTGGGAGCAGCTCCCAGAGCAGGAGGTGGGTCAGATGCTCTGCTGGGGTTCTGAGCAATCTGGTCTAGTTGAAGATGTCCCTGCTCACTGCAGGGGGCCTGGACTGGATGACCTTTAAAGATCCCTTCCAACCCAAAACTTTCTATGATTCTATGCTGGAAAATCTTTCAGCACTGATGGGTGCACTTTGCAGGGCTGGAGCTGGGCATGGACTAGGTAAGCACACAGCTTCCCAGGATGAGGACAGCATCCTGGACCCTGATAAATATCTTTTTTATTTTTAGGTTGGGATGATGCTGGATCTAGTGATGCTTTTCTCCAGGTTGGACTGATGGGGACTGCTGGGGTGTGTTGTCTTCCCCTGTGTCATGAGGTCCTTGCTAATTCCTGGGCATTTAGTCCTTGTGATCCATCCAAGCACCCCTGTTCTGCCAGAACAACCCCTCTGTGTCCCTATCCAGTGACTGAGCTGCAGGCATAGGTGTTTCAGAACTCCTCAGCTGGCACCACGGCCAAGCCAAGCCCTGGCTTTGTCAGCAGATGGTGAGGTGCCAGGTAAAGCTCCCTGTGCTGACAAAGGATGTTTGATACCTGCTGCCTCAGCAGATCCCAGGAATAAGCAGTGGATGAAGAGCTCTCTGACCAAGAAGAAATTCTTTGTAAGCTTCCCATGACTGGAGCACTTTGGCTCTGATTAACACCTTGCTTAGCAGGGCAAAACATAAAGGTACCATATGCAGCAGTGCTTGTCCAGCAATGCTGGATCATTATTTCTGGGCTTATTTTCCAGCCCTTTTCCAGGGAACGGGTACTTAGGTAGCTATGGAAAAACCTGCTAGCTTTTTCAGGGATCACAGACTCAGAGGGCAGGAGTTAAGGTTGACGTGCAGGGCTGAACACTGACCATCTGGAAGGGGCTGAGGGCTTACCATTGCAGCTGAGCACCATTAACCCCACCTGGTCAATAATCCCCAGGAAATTGAATCATATCACAGAACTGGAGGATAAATGGGTTGAGGGAACCTTGTGGGATCATCATATCTGACCCTCTGCAATGTGAGAACATCAGAGAGCCTTTGTTCCAACACCTTTTGGTGTTACAAGCTAAAAATGAAGAAGGAGTGGGAAAGGAGAAGAAAAGAAGAGTGACAGGACAAGGTGGAAGGATTTAAAACCAAATGAAGGGAGATTTAGATTAGATATTAGGAAGAAATTCTTTACTGTGATGGCAGTGAGAAACTTGTAAAGATTTCCCAGGAAAGCTGTGGCTGCCCCATCCCTTGGAAGTGTTCAAGGCCAGGTTGGATGTGACTCAGAGAAACCTGGTCTAGTGGGAAGCGTCCACTGCCCATGGCAGGAGGGATTGGAACTGGATGATCTTTAAGATCCCTTCCAGCCCAAACCACTTATGTTTGGTTCTGTGATAACTGAAGAGGGAATATTTCTTGTGGCACAAATATTCTGAGTGAAAAAGTTGTGTTGAATGTCTGATTTCCGCAGGTGCATCAGGAAGGTTTTCTGCTCTCTTTTCTGTTGCTGCCAAAAGCTGATGGGTCCCCAGAGTAAAGCCTGCCCATGAGCCCTGTGGGGCAGTACCAGGTGTGTGTTTGCAGGATACCTGCCCTGCTCGTGGCTGTGCCTTCCCACACCTACGGTTGACTGACTGATTGGCTTTTCTTGTGGGCAATCAGTTTTTTGCTGTGACTGCCCAGGAGAACAGTCCTGTGACTCTGCCCTGTGCACCACTGCCTTGGTGAGACAGCAGAGTGATTCCCCATTCCCCTGACAGGTTAAGTTGGACCCAGAAACTGATATGACTTTGCATATGAGGAACAATCCTACCAGACCCAGAATGTTTTGTTATACTTGGAAGAAAAAAAAAAAAAAAAGAAAAAAAAAATCAAGTCAATAGTGTGCCTACAGTGGGTGTGTGGAAAAAAAAGTTCACAGTGGTGTCTTTTTCTGCATTTTGCAGCTCCATTTTCCAAATCTGGGCTCATTGTGAAATCATTTTATCACACATGGAAAATATAAGTAAAATAAACATTTTTTTTTCATACTCATTCATACTTTCGAAATAGAAGCTCCAAAGTTACCACTAAATCACAGCCAGTTAAAAAAAAAAAAATTTCATGGGGTCTGAGAATAAAATATAATGAAATAAGAATCCCTTTCTGTGAGTCTTAAACAGCAAGAGAAAATCTCTCTCATTTCCCCTAAATTCTTCTGTGTAAGAAACTTGATATAATGGGAAGAAAAGACTGTCCATGAATTTCTGTGTTGTGGAAGAGGAAGATGGTAGATACTTGCTTGAATTATATGAAAATATATGAACAATTTCTTAACAGAAAAAATTTTTATTAAGTCCTAACATATAATCTCGGGCTGTAACTGATAAAGGACATGAAAACCTGGCTTTTCATATCCTCAGTGCATGTTTTTGATTCTTACTCCCATTTTTCCAAATCATCTCAAAGCCTCACACTGGGCACTTCTGAAAACCTGCCCAAAGTGTTCTCAGCATCTGAGCTCTTTTGAAAATGTATCTACATTTGTATTCTGGAAATCTGGAACAGGTTTTCAAAGGGAGTAAGATGTCAAGTTTGGAAAACACCAGTAGGCATTTAAATACCACCAAAAGTTTGACTCTAGGTGCTCTGAGGATAAAAACCCTTTTTTCCCTTCATATATTCTTTCTTGGACTGTAAATCACCCTCTGTACAAGCTGGCCATACTGTGCATGTGTTTGTCACAGCCCTGACTTCAGTTAGAACTTCTAACCATTGCCAGAAATACATTTGAAAATATTGTTAATCATCCCTTTCATGTCTGTAAGTGAAGAAGGATGCAGAATTCAGACACAAAGGAAAGTAAACTGATGTGTTCTTGCAAATCACCAGTGTTGCTCAGGGACAGAGAATCACAGAATGACAGAATGGTTTGAGTTGGAAGGGACCTTAAAGATCATCTAGTTCAAACCCCTACACCCCACTAGACCGGCTCCAAGCCCCATCCAACCTGGCCTTGGACACTTCCAGGGATGGGGCAGCCACAGTTTCTCTGGGCAACCTGTGCCAGGGCCTCCCTACCCTCACAATCAAGAATTTCTTCCTAATATCCCATCTAACCCTACCCTCTGACACTGTAAAGCCATTTCCCCCTTGTCCTGTCACTCCAGGCCCTTACCCAAAGTCCCTCTCCAGCTCTCTTGGAGCCCCTTTAGGTGATGGAATGGGCTCTAGGTTGTCCTATGAGCCTTCCCTTCTCCAGGCTGAACAACAACCCCCTCAATCTGCCTCCATAGGAGAGCTGCTCCAGCCCTCTGACCAACTTAGTTGCCTCCTCTGGACTTGTTCCAACAAGACCACGTCTTTCTGGAATTGAGGTCCCCAGGCCTGGATGCAGCACTGGAGATGGGGTTTTGGGACACGGTTTTGTGGTGGACTTGGCAGTTGTCATGGTTTTGCTCAGTCAGCCAGCCCCTGGGGCTGAGGATGGTTTTGTCCAGGTGACTTCTGGAAAAAAAATCAATCAAAAAGTTCAGTGATGCCTTTGCTAATTACATTTTTAAGAAAACGGAAGAGAAGGGTTGTTGCGCAGTTGAAATTAGGAGCGGCAGCCATGTAGGAGAAGAGGTGGCAAGCCCGAAGAGGGCCAAGGCCCTCTCCTCCCCTGGCTTGGGCTGGGGCGGGGGGGGCAGGTGTAGCACTGAAGCCCCCCCTTCTCTCTTGTAAGAGAGTGAAGAAAAAAAAGTTTAAAAGACAAACTGCTTGGACAGAAACCGCTGCAAAGAAATTCCAGCGAAGAGATAAAGGACTTCCAAGGCGGAAGCTGGCAGCTGGAGGAGAGAGAAAAGCAAAGGGGGGCCTGCTTCTTCCCCCCTTTTTTTACTCTCTCCCTTCAGCAGGGAAAAGACTGAAAAGTAATTCCTGCTATCTTTAGAAGACTGTTGGGGTGAGGAGACCCCCATGCGACTCACAGAAGAGCTTGTGGATGTACCAGAGAACAGAGACTTCATGAGAAGGACTGAGGTGAAACAGAGTCCTGTTGAAGACTTTGTGACCCTTGAAGGGGACGATGCTTATGATTTTGTGACCCTGAGAAATCCTTATGCTGGAGCAAAAGCAGCTCGGATAAGGATGCTGGGATCCATGTGTGGGATCCATACTACACTCATGCCGGAGAAGTCTGTCAAGGACTGTTCTCCCATGGGGAGGGACCTCCATAGGGAAACAGGGGTGGACTCTTAAGCCATTATCCCCTGTAACCCTGTGGAAGAAAATCCACAGTAAGCAAGTGTCCCCTTACAACCCTATGGAAGAGAAGACCCTTCAGGACCTGGGTAATCCCCAGCCTTCAGTCTTAACCCAGGAGGGGGGTAGGCCCAGACCTGGAGGCCGACACAGAGCGAGAGAGAAAAATGAGAATTCCAGCTGCGATGAAAATACTGCAGAGTTACTGGAGAGAGAGTTGGAACTCTGAGAATAGAGAAAAGGACTACTTCTCCTCCTTGGACTGATATATAAAAGGGAGAGGAGTATTTCTGTAAATACATAGCACTTAAGTAGAATTGTTGTAAATATAGTTCTTCAGTACTTTTTGTTTTGTTAGTAATAAATGTTTATATTATTTTCCCCAAATCAAATCTCTTTTGTCTGCATAAACCTTCTCTCAACTAATAATAATTGTGTGGGGGGTGTAAAAGCAAATTAACCCAGAGCAAAACCACGACAGCAGTGCTGGGTTATTTGTTGAACTTGATGATCTTCAGGGTCTTTTCCAACCTAAATAATTCTATGGTTCTATGATTCTATAAATTGGCTTTTAATCTCAATTCATTCCATTATCCTGTTTTTATGGTTTCACTCCAGGCAATCCGACAGCAGGTGTTACCTCTGCACCCTGCTCAGAGTAAGCAAAACTCGCAGAGTGAGTTTGGTGTGAGCTTAGTGGTTACACAGCCTGAAACCAGGTTTAACGCCAGATCTGACACTCGTGGCTTCAGCAGAGATGCCCAAGCAAAAAGTGAATATCTGCTCCCCTGCATCTCATTCCCTAAGCCCATCCCGCCAGCGCTTGATGCAGTGAGTGCTGGGTCTGCTTCTTTTATGAGCTCATCACATTCGAGGATTTCTGGAGACAGGAGGGGATTTGTGAGCTCCAGACACTTCTCGGTGGCTGCAGAGGGCTGGTCCATCTGCTGCACAGTGTACACTTACGTGGAGCCAGTGGAGTTGGCTGCCAGCTCCCCATAGACAGATCAAACCAGCATAAAACTAGATTAGTATCCCAAGTCCGGGTGGAATTCCCTGACGTTACCCCTTAAAAGTTTCAGGTGGAGGATAAAGAAAAATCTTGTAACTCAAAACCTTCTGATGTCCAAATTGTTATGTTACATAGGAAATCTCCTTCTTTCTTACAGCCCCTGGTGGACTTTCACTGATGAGTGACTGGGCCATCTGTTTAATTTCACGATTAACATGTGTGTCGTGCAGCTACAAACGCTTTCCTCCCAGCGCTGTCCGGCTGCCCATATCTGAAGTGTAGCTGACTTTGGTCCAAAAACCACAGCAGAGCGTGTAATTAATAAGGGTAATGTTGTGATATGATAAGAGCTGCAGTTTAGTATGTGGTTGAGCCCATTGTTAACCCCGGAGCTGTTAATTTCAGGGTGATGTTTCAAGCTGATTTACATGAGAGATAAGCAAATTCATCTGCATTACGGCAATAAGACTACTTAGCACTTATCCAGCTGCAGATCTTAAAGCAATTTAGGAACATTAATGAATTAATCTCCGTGTTCAACGAGGCTGCAAACAAGCTTATAGTGTTATAGCCCCATTGCTAAAAACAAAATTCAGGAGAGCAGTAGAGAAATCACTCTTTTACGGGCACAAACTGAGAGAAACTGCCTCCAGTTTTTATGAGAAGTTGTAAAAAGCCTATTTTGGGGCTCTGTCCTCCTTTTGACACCTGGGACAAAACTCCCCTTAATTTTGATGGCCATTCCATGCTAGGTTTCCCCTTACAACTTAATAGTGAGATATCCCTTTCCCAAAATACGGTGTTCAAAACACACCAGTGATAAATGAAGGGCAGGGAGTGGGTCAGTTTTTCCTGTGGTGTTCCAATCTTTACTTGAAAAAAAAGCCTTTTATGCCCTATTTATCTGCATCTGTGTCTTCTCTGTCTAGGCTCAAAAACAGCATGAAAAAAGTTTAAATTTTTCAGCAGTCAGTCGGGGCCTATTCCCAGCTCTGTGTAATCAGTGAAAAGGGTCTCCGTGCTTCACAGCAGCTCTTGGTCAGACCCTGAGGGTAAATGCTCCTTCTTGTTTAAAGCTAGAGAGCTCTGCAGTGAGGAAGCCAAACCCACCGAGTGAGACGAGAACATTTTAGTTGCCCTGCAAAAAACTCCTCAATGATTAACTGGGACTTGCTCCCGTAGGTTTTTCAGGATGAGTTGATGCCCTGTAGGCATTATTTTGTGGTGGAATGGGCAGCCCTCAGTAAGGCAGCCAAAATTGTTGCTAAAGGGTTTCATAGCAGGAATACAGAGTCAGTTAGAAGTGATCCTGATTGCTCATGCCAGGCATTTGACTACTCAGTTGAAATAGTAAATGGGAACTTTGAAGCCTCATCAACCAAATATACCCACAGCTGGAGAGAGTCCATACATGGTGCAGCATTCCAGGAGATGGGCAAGATAAATAGAGCAAAAGTCAGATAAGGAGCATCTGAGGGAGATGGGAGTGTTTAGCCTTGGGAATAGGAGGATTTGGGGGACCTTTTTGCTCTCTGCAACTCCCCAAAAGGAAACTGTAGCCAGATGAGTGTCGGTCTCTTCTTCTAAGTAACAAGACACAGGATGAAACGGCCTCAAGTTGTGCCAGGAGATGTTAGACTGGATATTAGGAACAATTTCTTCACTGAAAGCATGGTCAGGCGTTGGAATAGGCTGCCCAGGGAAGCAGTAGAATCACCATCCCTGGAAGTGTGGATGTGGCAGTTGGGGACATGGTTTAGTGGTGGACTTGGCATCCCTAAGCTAACAGGTGGATTTGATGATCCTGAAGTTCTTTTCCAACCTAAATGTTTCCATGATTCTAAAACTAAGGAAAGGAGCTGTAGGAATCCCCCTCTCCACATGGACAAAGAGTCAGTTAAATCTGACAGCCAGCCAGATTTAAAATGAGCTCCACAACCAGCATCAGTGGGGTTCACCCTTTAGGTGTTATTAATAAGTGGCCATGTTTTCTAAAGCTTCAGCGACCTGCTGTGGCCATCTCTGGCCACCAGTGTCACAGAATGGTAGTCCTCATGTGCTCTGCCCTCACTTACACCTCAGGGCAGGGTCATGGTCTCCTTTGAACTCAGTGAACCCAGAGGTCTTTTCCAACTTTAGTGATTCTGTTATTTTATCCCCGACAAGCCCTGAAGACAGGTCCTGCTGCATGGAGCACTGAGACAAGAATTTCATCCTCTGTTCTTGTCCCAAAGGCTATCCATGTGCTGAGCTGCTTGTGTCCATGCTCACCTCACTGCATCCCAAAACAAACCCAGGGCTTTGCTGACAGAGAATCAAACGGAATTGCAAAACTTCACACTCATGTGGTGCTGGCAAGAGTCTAGTTATCTCAAGGTCTGACTTACTTTGCATCAAGATATTAAAAGTGTGCCGTAACTCTTCCTTTGTTATTGAGAAAAGGGGGTGGCCAAGCTGGAGAAGTCTTCTTAAGGAGACTGTCCACCATATGAACAGGGTCCATATCACTGCAATTCAAAGTGTCTGAGATTCGGGGCCAGCCCTGGAGAACACACTCATGCAAGCATTTTCTTTTCTCGTTTTTTTTATCAGCTTTAACATAATTTCTGCATAAATCCTTATTGTTGTTGGCTGGGATGCCCATGGACATCACCTGTTTTTCACAGTTTTGTGGTGAGATTCACAGTTTTGTCTCAGAGGAAGTGTGAGTTGCTTCCAGCTGCAGGTCTTTAGTTGCTGGTGGACTAAAAAGAATGTCTTATGGATCTTTATAAAGCCTGCTGAGAGATAGGGACCCACAGGGAAGAGGAGAGCTACATTTATCTGGTTGGCATTCCCTGATGTATGAGCCGGTACACTCATCGTAAGCCCTTTGCTCACAGACAGAAAATAATCACTAACAGGAACTTTCCCCCTTAAGCTCAGCTGAAAAAAAACCATAAAAAATAACTATGCCAAGAAAACTCCTATCCAGGGCCTCCTAGACACTTTCCCAGTGCCAGAGGATGATCTTTGAACATCTGTTACAGCTCTGCACATGAAAGGCACACAAGCACATTAGTTTGCATGTCCAGCCATCCCATCTCCGAGGGGGATGCGCTCATCGCTGACGGAGCGATCTGAAGGATGGGATTGTTCATGCTGCATCCAGGTACTTGGCAAGGGAGGCGGGTGACGACGTTCTTGGCATCACACCTGCCTTGTGTAATCAGCCAGGGGTGGGATTTCCACATCGCTATCTCGCTCTGCTCCGGAGGAGAGCGGCTGCGAGCTCACAGCTGGAGCTGGCCGAGCACAGCAGCTCAGGAGGGAGGATTTCATCTCTCCTCTCAAGGCAGAGCTGTGAAAAGATATTGCAGTTGATGTGGTTTTCCTCTCTAGTCAGATTGAAGATGCTCAGCGAACTTGGTGGATGGTCTTTGCTTCAGCTTTGACATTTTTTAGGTAAAGGGGATGAAGGTGACTTGCAGGTGGTGCTGCACCACCCCAGCCCCACCAAATGCAGCTGGAGCTTTCCTGGTGGTTTCAGAGCAGCCTCAAAATCACCAGGACAATGTCAGGAGCTGGGTCCAGCTGTTACCAGCTCCCACTGGTTTGCTTTGACTGCAAAAATGGCCTTCACCAAAGCAGCACTCACTCCTCCCTGTCGACCACCGGGGTATCAGTTTATATTGTTATGAGTTTTCTAACCATGTTTTTATGCCAAAACATGCTAGAAATCACCCTAGAAGGATCAGTTGTCTGAAATATCTTGTCCTTCTTAGTACCTGCCCAGGCAGAGCTGCTGGCAGGAAGCAATGCTTCCCAACCCAGCTCTTCCAGGTGTGTTGAGAGTGGGCTTGTCTCACCTGAAACTCTTTGGTCATTTGTCCCTGCTCCTGCCTCTTATCTATTTTACATGCTTATTTCAAAGAAAGTGTTTGGATTGTTATTAGTCCCCTGCTATATCTTGGAATCATAGACTCATTTCTTTTGGAAAAGACCTCTAAGGTCATCAAGTCCAACCGTTAACCCAGCACTGCCAAATCCCCCACTAAATCATGTCCCCAGATGCAACATCCACATGTTTTTTGAACAATCCCAGGGATGATGATTCCACCACTTCCCAGGGCAGCCTGTTCCGATGCCTGACCACCCTTTCAGTGAAGAAATTTTTCCTAATATATGATCTAAACCTCCCTGGTGCAACTTGATGCTGTTTCCTTTCTTCCTGTCACTTGTTACCTGGGAGAAGAGACTGATCTACCAGTGTGTTATACTTGGATTCAAGAAGTTTTATATGGTGTAGAAAATTACCTGCTGGAAACTAGGCAGAGAACAGCACCTAGTTTAGGGCAGTGATAGCTTTTGGTCACCTGTGGTACAGGCTGGGGTTACATTTCATGGATAGTAGTTAAAACATTTTTTCCTGTGTTGATCTGCCTGGTTGTGTGACTATCATCTCCTCCAGCACAAGGAGACACAGAGATGGGGCAAAACTCAATCCTAAACCTTACCAGAGCATCAGTCTTTCTCTCCCTTTTTCTCAGTCTCACCTCATTTAATTCAACTCTTACTTTCCAATTTGCAATAGTGGGTTATTTTTGTCTCTGCAGACACAAATCCAAATCCTGATCTCATTAATGTTAGTGGCAAAACTTCCAATAACTTCAACTGCACCGGGACTTGGCTCACTGTGAAGAAAATGTCGTTCTGAAGGCAATATGTACTGCCACAAGGATTCAGACATCCATAAATCCATCAGGCCAGTGAGTATTTCCATCTGCCATCCAGCATTCGGAGTCGGGTGTGTTAACAATATGAGCTAGAGAGTGAAAGTTACCAGCAAAAGCATCTCTGCAACCATTTTCCTGCTCTTATTGATGAGGTTTTTGCATCTACAGGCAGGAAGATAAAGAACAGCCTCCAGAGCACAGTAGTTTCTGTGCAGGTTGGGCTCCTAGGATGGTAGCTTGGATGTCAGTGTGATGGACACCTTGGAAAGGTGTATTTAGACCTGTTTTAAAGAAGTTGGTTTGGTTCTAGGAAAAATGAGCTTATTTCCCAGCTCTGCCACTGACCTGTGTGTGCAGGGGCAAATAATTTGGTCTCACTGTGCCTCAGTCCCTCTGCTACAGCATTTCCAACTCCAATCCTTTGCCTATGCAAACTTTCAGGCAAGGCTTTAATATTAATAACAATTATAATAATAATAGTAGTAATAACAATAATGAAAGTCTGGTATATACACTGCATCAAATGTCAGCCACCCACATCTGGCCAGCTGCGTTCTGGCAGGACTCTCACAGCTGAGCAGCCCACACGGCAACCCTTTAGCTGGGAAAAAAAGTCTTTCCCTTTCCTGGTGAGTAATTTTAAGGACTGGTAGCAAATTTTTTAAGGACTGGTAGTAATTTAAGACTGGTAGCAAAGCCAGAGTGTAACCTGGAGGCAATTTCGCTGGTGTTCTGAAACGAGCTTTATTTAAGTCCATAAATGCTTTTGAAAAGTCTGTTTTAATGGAGGCCAGAGTGCCCTGGGGTGACTCTCTTTAAAGAGCTTTGTTTGGTTAATAACAATTTGTAAACACTGTCTGTGGGAAGTGTCAGGAAGTGTCGCTGTCACTATCTTGGAGAAGTGGGCTGGGAAACACAGGTACCTTGTTTTTCCTAACGTGCTTTGAGTGTTTTCCTTTTAATGCCACGAGCCTCTGTAGCCACAGACAAAAAATGCTCTCCTGAATGGCCAAGGTCTTGGGCTAGATCCAGACATCCAATTCTTCGGTGCTATAGGGAACATCACCATGGGGAGCAGTTGGCATTACCCTGGGGATGAACATCTTGGAGAACTCACCAGGTCATTTCTGAGCAAGGACAATCCCTGGCAGATCCCTGCTACAACTGCAGCTGGATGTGCCATTGTGTCAATAATGGACCAACCTCACCTGTCAGAGGGAGGACTCAGTTCATGGCGCACAGAATGTCCCACTGGGATGGAGAACAGCAGACCTGGGGAAGCCCTGAACAGAGCAAAAAGATCAATGCCACAAATCCTGGCATCAGAGAAGTCTTAAAAAAAAAAAAAAAAAAAAAAAAAATCAGTTATTTCAATCTGTATTTGTATTTAGTGGGAGTTAAGATTTCTAAGTGACTTTAAGAAATACTCAGAATTGTGCTTGCTTCTGCTATGATTCTGAGCATGGACTGTGTGAAAACATGGTCACTGCTGCTTCCAGCTGAAATCCCACAGTTTGGTTACTCTACAAGCACCGTTTCCAGCCTCTGGGTCCTTTTGGAGGATCCAGCCCCATCTTCCAGGGATCAGCAGCACTATTTCTGCCCCTCAAATCTGCTCCAGGAGCTCCAGTTTGGATAAAATTACGATGGCCATCAATCCAGCCCTTGTAGCTCAGGCCCAACGCTGATCACCACAGAGGGGAAGGAAGCAATTTTCTTCACACTTTATTACTGTGCAGCCCCTACATTACAGATCTGGTGCTGCTCTTTGTTTTGTATCCTTGTGGAGCATCCGTCATGTCTGCTGATGGAAAGCCTGGCGGAAAACCAGGCTGGACAGACCACCAGCCTGCCCAGATGGGATTTGCCTGACCTAATGTGGCTGCCTGCAAGTTTGGCTAATGCCAGATATATTTAGCTGGTGGAGAGAGTGGGAGAGGGTCAGGGGATGATTCATCCCATGCTAAGAGAGGTGTCTGAGGCAGCCAAAATAAATCACCCTTCGGAGGCCCCAGCTCTGCGTTGGGCGTAGGTGGAGCCCACATGATTCACCTCTGGGAGATACCAAACTTCTCCACAGCTGTTGTGGGATGAGGTGTTTTTCACCTCCCCTGGCCATTCTTGCTGTATTCCTGAACCTCTGCAGCATTTCTCCTTCAGATGAATGAAATTCCAGAAGATTTGCTTAATAAAAAATTGCCCTGAGCACGCTGCCTCTTACAGTTTGACGCTGGACACCAGGGTGATATGAATGTGACATGATAAAAATAATAATCATTTCTATTTTGGATCAGGGAAATGGAACAGCTGTAACTCAGCAGAAAGGGCCAGCAAGAAATCCTGTTCCAAAGTGATTGTGCACTGAGATGAGGTGGAAGAGGAGGGGAAGTTTTATTAATTATTGTGCTTGAACCTGAGCGAAACGGCTAACATTGCTGCTTTTAAAACTTCCCAGCTGTCCTTTCCTTTGTTCTGGTGACTGCTTGGAAGTCTGAGCAGTGATAAAAGCAAGGGCTCTTAAAGCAGTTTGAAAAGTTGTAGGAGACTTTAAACAGCTGGTATGATAAAACACCCCCATTTCCCCTGACAAATGTAAGCTCCACCGGTAGCTTTTAGTGAAGGGATCCATAGCAGAGCCATAAAAGAAATAAAATGGTTAAGTGTAGAGGTGACATCCTGGGTTTTCCCAGTCAGTAAAGATATATCCAACCAGCCATTATCACACAGGTGCACGTATATCATTCCACATCAGACATCAAGGAAAAATAATTGCCTGGAGTGAGAGAGTAAAGTTCAATGAAAGTTTGAAAACATTACCCACCAGCACTCCGGGAAGGATAATCAGCCAAAAAAAAAAATGTAAAAAAAATTACTCCCATGCTTTTGTTTGTTTGATGAGTTTGGGTTTTCTGGCTGCATCAAATGAGATCCCCTACAAATCTATCTTCATTAGACTCTTCTAAAAACAATTGTTCATTTCCTGGAAGCTCATTAACAGGAGAGCACTGCCAGGCTGTTATTCATAACGACCCTGATTCAACAAAAGTACTTAAACATGTGCTCTGGGCCTAATGATTTGTAATAGAAAGTACAAAAGGAACCTAAATTTTTTCTAAATTGTAGAAAAAACTAAGCTCAGATTTCATTTGCATTTTCTGTGAAAATTCTGGTCAATTCCTATTTGATTTGATCTGCATTAAACAATATGTTCAATATCTACCTATCTATGATTGCATCAGTCATGTTAAGCTCAAAATTCTTCGTGACTCCACCTCTGCATCTCCTGATTTCTCCTTGTCTCTTCTGAAAATTTTCAAATACCCCACAGTCTGGAAACAGCTATTACCTGTAGTAGCTCTTACTTGTTGAGCACAAGGATAATAATAGAATAATAGAACGGTTTGGGTTGAGTGAGACCTAAAAGTACATCTATTCCAACCCCCCTGCCATGGCCAGGAACATCTTCCACTATCCCAGGTTGCTCCAAGTCCTGTCCAACCTGGCCTTGAACACTTCCAGGGATGGGACAGCCACAGCTTCTCTGGGCAACCTGTGCCAGGGCCTCACTAACCTCTGAGTAAAGAATTTCTTACTATCACCTAGTTTAAATCTACCCTTCTTCAGCTTAAAACCATGTAGGTAAAGGTTTTTATTTTTTTTTTAATACTTTAAATGTCTTTTAAATATCTTTTCCTATTTTACTGTCCTCACTAGCACAGATTCACTGTTCCCTGCTGAACTGTGATTCAGCTTTGGTTCTTATCCCAACTCCCTCTGAGGCACCAGCACCTACTGCTGCTTTTCCCAATTTATTGCTACCTCACCATTCCTGTTCCCATTGGATGATAGTCCCAACAGTGACTAATCCCTTACTACGTACTAGGCACTGTGCAAACATGTGGGCAGAGATTAACATCCCTCTGAAAAGCCTATAACCTAAGGAGATGAAATATAAATTAGGAGGTGAAGTGATTTGCCAGGAGGAAAAGCTGATTTTTGGATTTGCACCTGACGGCGCCAGGTCCCGGTGCCTGGTCATTAATCCCCCGTTACCCAGGGGAGGACGTGTGTTACCTGCTGGAGTTCCACAGCTGGAAAACCTTCCAGCTCCAGCTTTCCCACTGCAATTCTGCCAGGGAAAAATCCCTCCTTGCATGACACATGGAGTTGTACGAAGTCTCATTACAGAAAATGTCTTTTGCTGTCGATCTTCCAAAGTGTCGTCACTGCCAGAAGGGCATCGGCTTCAGAATGGGGGGATTGTGCTTCCAAAAGCTAATTAAAGTCATTAGTGTCTCTCTCAGATCAGTTGCCAGAAGCTATCCTTCATGACAGCAACCTCACATTCCCCCTTGCCTGCTTGGGTGCATTTAAGAGCCTTTCTGAAGTTTATTATCTACCTTTTAAGAAATAATTCATGGTTATTTTATGGTAAGTAAGGGGAGACATCTTAAAATGATTATGTATACCCATATAAGCAATAAAAATCAGAAAGGTCAAGAAAGAGAGGGCCTGTTTTGAATGTTACAAGTGTTCTGTATCTGCTGCTGGGTCCAAGTCCAGAACCTTTGCCAAATTCCCTGAAGTCAGATATTTTTGCTCTCTCTGCCTGTTACAAATGGCAGCCACAATGCTGCTCAATGGGAAGGGGATGGAAAGATGAAAGGGGAATTCTCAACCAGAAAATAGTCATGAGGCAAAATCACCATTTAGGATTTCTTTTTCTTTGCCCCCAAGTTTCTAATTCCCTCATTCTCCACCATTCCCAACTTTGTATCCTTTGGAAATGGATAGAAACAAGAGTTTCATACAAGCTGGTCTATGTCTGTTTGTGATATGGATAAAAACTCTGACAAGTATTTATACTGCTTATCTGAATACTGAAGAGTAGAGCTGCAGTAAGACCCTGGACAGAGAAGGGCGGTTTAGTTCACCAAACACACCATCAATAAATCAAAATACTGCTGCTCTCCTCTGAACCCTTACTTGTCCTGCCTGTTTAAAGTATGTTATATTTGCCTTTACTCTCTGGTACAGTGGATCCTCCAGGTGCTGACATGAGGCATTTCAAGATTTGTAAGCCACAATACACCTGCAAAGTGCTGGGTGGTTGTTGCAGGAGGTGCATTCATTTCAGCCATACTGAGAGATGCTTACTAAGAGCCTTTGTAGGGAATGGCTTTAAGGTGAAGGAGAGTAGATTAAAGTTAGATAATAGAAAGAAATTCTTTACTGTCAGGGTGGTGAGGCCCTGGCACAGGTTGCCCAGAGAAACTGTGGCTGTCCCATCCCTGGAAGAGTTCAAGGCCAAGTTGGATGGGTCTCTGAGCAACCTGGTCTGTTGGAAGGTGTCCCTGCCTGTGGCAGGGGGTTGAAAGTAGATGATCTTTAAGGTCCATTTCAGCCCAAACTATTCTGTGATTTTGGCAGTGAAATCAAGTGGCTAAAATGAAGTATTTGGGGCTACTGTGAACAATTCTTTTTATGGCTGATGACTTTCATTGATGTGCTGAAAACATGTTTCTAATAATTAAATTAATTTCGATATTTTATACAGAGTCTTGGTTTAGTTCTGTAATAATAAATTCCAATTTTTCTTCTGTTTGTAGCAATTTAACTCTTACTGGAAGAATAATTTCTGCTCTACTTCTGCTTTCTTCTTACTGATTTGCTTTGGTGCCATCAATTAAATGGATTTATCCACACATACCATTTTTAAAAAGCATGGGAGCACTGCAGCGTCTCTATATTTGAAAGTATATAAACTTAAAAGATGTGAATCTATGAGTCTTAAGTGATTAAACTGTGGCTGAAGTTGCTTAACAACTCCCTTGTGCTCTCATTGTTTAGGTGGGGTGGCTTTACAGGTCTCAGGTAGCTCTGCCAAAGTCTCCTGCTCTTACTCTTGAGCAAAAGGTGCAGTTCCTGCTAATGAGGATTATTGGCAGCAATGGTAATGGAGAATTGAGGTCTCTGAGCACATCCCTGGCTGCAGGAGTTTGCCTGCAGTGCCTGGGTGAGCAGCAGAAGACCCACAGTGCTGCTTTGCCCCCAGCCACAACTGGTTGCTGGTGGTACTGCCCTCAATAACCACCTTGGGATGCTCTCCTGGGCACCAGAACACAACAAGCTCCACGCAGGACCTCATTTTTTTTCTCCAAGACCTGTGGAATTAAAGTGTTTTCTGGCTGTGAGCACTGGCCATGCTCCTGACAGTTGCTCCAGGGTAAGGATCTTGCCCACAGGCAAGAGATTCCAGAATTTCCTTTTCCCCTCAGCAGAGGCTGCTGCCAAGGGACACACATGAGGCTGTCCTTGTGTCAAGTGACTGTTTGAGAGATCATCCCCCACTCAAAATAACTTACAGACAGATTTTTGGTACTTGAAGTCCCCTTAAGAAGCAGAGGGGAGTCCAGAGCTGGCTGTGTGACTCAGGAGGGAGGTATTTAGATTAGATATCAGGAAAAAATTCTTCCCTATAGTGGTGGTGATCCCCTGGCACAGGTTGCCCAGAGAAGCTGTGGCTGCCCCATCCCTGGAAGTGTCCAAGGCCAGGTTGGATGAGGCTTTGAGCAACCTGGTGTAGTGGAAGGTGTCCCTGCCCATGGCAGGGGGGTTGAAATGAAAGGATCTTTAATGTCCCTTCCAACTCAAACCAGTCTGGGATTCTATGATTCACCCAAGTGAATGTCCTCGATTAAAAGGTTAACCCACTTTGTTCCTCAGCCCAGCTCCTCAGATAGCTGCAGCTATTGGCCTGCTCCCCAGTCCAGCTCTATTCCAGCTGAAGTTCTGTTCTCCAAGTGCTCCACATGCTCTGGACCATCCCATTGCCCCCCCCCACCCCTCCCCCCCAGCCAAGTCAGTCTGTGATCATTGCTTCTGCTCAGGGGTGCCAGTGATTCCAGCACAGCAAAGAGCAGCTCTGGGAGGTTTTGCTCAGAAAGGATGAAGGAAAGGATGTTCTTTATGACTGACTCCTACAATGAGCATCTTCCATTCTGATGGAAGGTCCTGGTCCTGTTCTTGCCTCTCTTTGAGTGGATGCAACCTCTTTCCCACCTGGACAGGGTACATAACAAGAACAACATTTCCAGGCTTTAGTTGTGTTGCTGCTCAGTCTGGATCTGCCTAAATTCTTTGAAATAGCCATTGAAACCCAAATATGAACAAAAGCTTCTGTAAGCCTGATCCCTGCCATGCAGGAAGGCTGTACCTGCTGCAGCTGAGCCACTCCTCTCAGGAAAGCCACCTCTGCAGCCATCCTAGAGGGAAACAACAGTCCAGCCACATTCATCAGCTCCTAGTGAATGAATATAGTTGCTCTGTGCATCCTTCACCTTATGGCAGGCTGCTTTCAAATGTTTTACAGCCTTTTCTTCTTTTTTTTTTTTTTTTTTTTTTTTTTTTTTTGGTAGTAGGAAGCATCCTTCCAGTGAACATAAGACTATTTGATGTTACAATAAACCATTCTGCTGGCTCAAATCAAAGATGAGGCACTGAGGTGTTGTAAAAATCTTTGAGTCAACGAAAGACAGCTGGTTGAAGCATTTCCCAGATTTTCATATGACTCATAAATTTGTTACATAGTGAGGAAATTCCCTGAAAGCTTCTTGGCAGGCACTACCAGTCTGACCAGTAGCTAAGAAACACATAACCTTCCAGTTATAGGGAGGGAGTGGTGTGGAGAGGAAAAAAAGAACACTCTGCCTTCAGGTTTGAGCATGGGGTCAACTGGAAATTTGTTCCTGACACCAAAGCCAGAATCCTTCTGCACAAGGGAACAGGACATTTAAGGGACAGTTGTTGGTTGTAATGACTATGTCCAGAAGAGTCTGTGTCCTTCCTCTCTCTCTCCTTTCACCCATACACCCCACTGCACTTGTGCACAAAAACACACGTGTTCAGACTCCACGGGGGTGATCTGGTGGTGCAAATACCTGTGGATCAGTCAAACACCTGAAATTAGACTTTGTCCCTGTTAACCAGGAACCATAAAATCATAGAATGGTTTGGGCTGAAGGGACTTTAAAGATCATCTAATTCCAACCTCCCTGCCATGGGCATGGATACCTTCTATTAGACCAGGTTGCTCAAAACCTCATCTAGCATAGCCTTGAACACTTCCAGGGATGGAGCTGTCACAACATCTCTGGACAACCTGTTTCAGTGTCTCACCACCCTCTTAGGGCTAGTGAAGCACTGGAACATGACAGGCAGCCCAAATTCTGTCCTGTTTTGGCATCTAACTAATGACAAAATTGCAGATGTTTCTCTCACCAAGATCCACTTTTCTTTGGGTAACTAATGATAAGCACCTTGGAGAGCCCCTAAAGGTAAAAACTTGTCTGCCATGGGTAGGCAGGTAGGCTGGGTGTTGTGTTTGGGGCTGTTTGTGTGTACTTATGTTCCCTGCAAGACCTTCAAAGGTTTTTTGTTCTCTCACCACTGACTGTATGTGAACAACTAATTAGACACCTGTAGTCTTAGCACAGATTGAGGCCTCAGTGACACGGATCTCAGCTCCCTTATGTAGCCCACCCAAAATGAAGCTGTATGAATAAACCCCAGTGACCATCTGTGTTGACACAAGCACTGGGACAAGATCTTGCCTGGCACGTTAGAGACATTTTGAGCCTGTAGTTGTCTATATTATCCCAGAAAAATGGAGTTTATCCACAAAACTCCCCCAGCTTCAGATGCTGCTGGCACAGACAACTGCATCTGAATTTCTCAGTTATCCCTTCTTGGTGCCCAAAGGAAAGGAAGGACAGGATCCTCTCATCCAGAGCTCTTGAAGCCCCATGTGGCCTCAGGTATCATACAGAGAAGCTCTCAATAATTTTTTTTCACGTCCTTCTGACATATAAAGAATAAAACCAGCGTTCACATTGCTGACAGTTGGGGTGTAAAATCATTAGCAGCTTTATAGGAAAATTCCAAAATGCAGCATTTGGTTGTTCTGTTTGGTCTCTAAGCTCTGCACCTTGTTGTCTTGGTGATCCTGGTGACACAGTCTCTTGCACAGGGGGAGTGCAGTCTCAGGCTGTAGCAGAGAAGCTGAGGTGCTTTGGGGTGTTGTCAGGTTAATTAAAGGCCTTTCCCCATCACTGGGACCACAGGAGGGTCCCACAAACCCACCAAACACAAGGAGTACCTGCAGTTAACTCCAGTATGTTTTGTTGGGTGGTGGAAGTGAGCCTGTCCAGAATAAGAGAGTGTGAAGATGATGATTGCAGAGACTTGGGGGTCACCAGAGAGGCGTGGACTCAGGTTTGGGACCCCTCAGCTCATATACTTTAAGTAATGCTCCGGAAGCTGTGTGACCTGGCAATTCACCCGGTGTGGTTTGCACACATTTAATTAATTCATTAGCTAATTCAACAGCTGTGGACAAGCATGTATAAAAGTCCCACCAAAGTCCCAATGCCTGAGCACACACAGGCACAGGCACATCCAATGGAACACGGCTCCCCACTCCCCAAATCCTTCTGTGCTTAGAAAGGCCAAAGGAAACACAAATGACATTTTGTTTCTTCCACGCAAAAAAATAAAATAAAATAAAAAAATACACTTGCCAACCCTGAGCATCAAGAATGGATTGCATTTCAGGAGACTTGTTTATTCACCCGAAGCTCCAAAGATTTAAGAGTTTAAATAAAACGTCTGAATGAGGCTCCGTGTGTGTGAGGGCCTCTGAAATGCTCTTTTTAAGAGACAGACGTCTGACGCCTCCGAGGAGCTGCTCGGTGGCACAGAGGGGTTTAGCAGCTTCAGTGCAATTAAAGCTGATCAGGGCTTCAAACCAGTTGACAACACAAGAAAACCCTGCCCAGTTCAGCCCTCCAAAATGCTTCCCCACACAAATATGTGTCACATATTTGTCACAGCTTTTAGCTCCAAGTTGCAGCATGAAACAAGCATCCCATCGCCAGGTTTAGGAGGAAAAATGTTCCTAGGAATTCAGAAACTTTACCAAACCATTCTCCTGACTGCTTTCCATATTGAGCCTCTTTTTTTTTTTTCTCTCTCTTTCTTTTGGTTGCTTTAATTTACTAGAGGAAGCAAAGGCAAATAGTTTAATCATAACCATCCCTAGGGGCAATTTAGAATAATTTTCTCATTAGTGCCTATAATATGCAGTATAAGTAATGTTCAATCAGATGGTTGCTACAAAGGCCTGTGCAGACACTGAAATGAAATGCACTCCAAAGCCATGAATAGCTGAATGAGAATAATCTTGTCGTTTTGTATCTTGCTTCTTTGCTAGTGGGTGAACAGAATTTTTTTTCCATTCCTTTATTCTCTTTCTGGTTTGGGGGGAATGAATCAAACTTTCTCCTAAATAGTAAAATCAAGTTATAGAAGTGGAGGGATTCCAAGACTATTAAGGCTCTAAGGAATTCAGTCACAGACAGCCAAAGGCAGGAAACATTTGAAGAGGGAGAAGAAAATAAAACACGAGGGAGCAGGAAGTATGTGCTCCATAAAGATGACTTAACTGGGAGACATGTGTCACACATCCACAGGAAGGGTCCAACAGGAATACCTGAGGGTATTTTGGGGGAGACAGCAGCTTCAAAGGCTTCTTCTTCCCCAAAAGCTTCTCAGCCTGTGATGCAATTACCTCCCTCCCCAATTTTATCATACTAGGCTTGAAGTCAGATCATGGAAATTACTCCAGCTAAAAAGCAAACTTTGAGGATACAAGATGGTGGGACAGGATGTTCTTGCACCATCTCTCCTGCGAAAGCTGGCATACATGGGATTACACCTCAGATGGGCAGATAAACAAGTTAAAATGCCTGTTACTTGGGTGGCCACCCGCTCAGTTTCCCTCTGGCTCCTGTCAGGTGGGATGGGCTGCTCAGTGACAGCTGCAGCACATAACTGGGATCTTATGGATCATACTGACCATGATGGGGAGCCCAAAGGGCACTGCCCGTAATTCCAGCACAAGCTGGGAGCTGAGGAAGGTAAATGCTTTCCTATTCCCAAATTAAAAATCAGTAGGTCTCCTAGTTATGTGCCTTTCTCTTACCATGCTCAAGGTGGTACCTGCTCACTTTGATGGAATCTGTCTTGGAGAAGGACAAATTCTGGGATTTCCTACTTTCCAGCTGGCCCCAGGGTGGTGACTGGGACTGGATGTTGTCTCTTGCATAGCGAAGTCTCTACATTAAAAAAAAAAGTAGTATCTTCTCTGGCCTGTTTTTTATGGGTTGGAAGAGATACTGGTGCTGCTCCCAGCATCCACAGAGATCAAAGGTAGGAAATTGGACTCCATAGCAAGGGGTTTTGCAGATCATTTTTCAGGATCATTCAATGAGGGTTTGAACCTCCCAAGTTTCACTTAATTCTTCATAACTAAATAAAACCAAAAATTCAAAGTGAAACCCAACCCAGAAATCCACGTTCAGCTTGGTTTTGGATGGAAACCAAAGGAAATCATTTAATCCCAACATGGTTTCTACCAGAAGCTCTGCTTTGGTCTGGGTTTGGTTGAAGCTCAGCTTTTGCTTCCCTTTGCTGAACAGTTCATGTAAACTATGGGATAAGAAGAAACAAATTCAGGAAATACTTGTGTATTTTCCTTTAACGGTTCAAAAAATATCTCCTGAATTCTATCATACACATCAGTTCCATGAAATACATCAGTTCCAGGAAATACATCAGTCCAAACTCTCTGTAAATTGGAAAGAAGAGAAATTTGTCACTGTCTGTCTTCAACACAAATACAGACATCCTAGCACTGGAAGAACTTGGATGTATAGCCTGCAATTTTTTCCCACAGGTAGAAGAGAAAGGCAACTCCAAAATGGATTGTTTGATTTGATAAACAAAACTTAAAGGCCTAAATACTGTAATAAAGAAGATTTCCTCTCATTTTTACAGTGTCTGAGGACAGCAAAAGCATCATGCTTACTGCTGCAACAGACTTGAGGGATTTTCTTCCTGGATCTTAAAAATGATGGAGTTATAATAATGTCCTATAGGATAACAGATTTTGAGTGATTAAGGACAAGCCTAAATAGTGTCTTATCTCATGGATCATGGCAAGGAAAACTCCATTAAATAAGAAGATTTAAGATGGTATGTTGGTAGTGATTAATGGGTGTGGAAAACAGATGTTTCATATCTTGGTATGTATTTGTCCCACAAGACACTGTCCCACAGAGGCACATTTACAAGACATGCCTGTCCAGCTCATTTCCCTCATATCTGCTTGGCCATGAGAACATGAAGCTTCACAGGAAGGGACAAGGAACCATAATTTAGCTCATCCACCAATTAGGGGTAGCCTGAACTCGGAAGACGAAGCACTTGCTCCTTTGGGCTCACAGGTGGTGTCAGCAGATCTGGACTACACAGGGCCAGGTTGGACAGGGCTTTGAGCAACCTTGTCTAGTAGCAGGTGTCCCTGCCCATGGCAGGGGATTGGAATGAGATGGTCTTCAAGTTCCCTTCTAACCCAAACTATTCTCTGATTCTATGATGCTACTGTAAATTGGTATTCTTCTTTGGGCACTCTGGGTAACAAAAATACTTGTTCCATAACTTGGAGTACGATTGTTACCCCACAGGGAGCACTGGGCATCTGCAAGTTTTGTACTTGGCAAACTCACACCCTGGAGATATTTTGTGGAAATTCCACTCACTGACTTCTTGGTTGTGTCGCCACAAATTCCTCATTAATATATTCTCCACTAATAAATCTTCTCATTGCTCAACCAGCTCTGTAGAAAACAAAAGTACTACTCAGGGAGTGTTTGATTGTGACATTTTTTTTCTACAGAAACAATTATCATCCAATAAAGTTGGAAGGAGCTTGGCAGAGCAAAATCCTCCACTGGGATTGGATCCTCTTGAAAAGACTCACATTAATTTTGCCTTTGCCATGATTTGATTAGCTCTTGTTTCACATGTGGTTGAGCTTCAAAACAGAGATTTATATCTGTGCTGCTATAACCTGTGCTGCAGCACTTGTTGCTCATTTTGACTTCATTTAATACACTGAATGCAGCACCTAAGCATATTTTAAACATGTAAAATAGCCCACTTAAAGAAAATATTTAAAATACTGACTCACACACATGATGCTGTTGTGCTTCTCTTCTTACACTGACTGTATGCAAAAACATAATGTGTTTTGGCCAGGCCATTGTCAGAACAAGACAGGGAATAATTACTGCAGCCATTTGTTCTGTTATAGAAGAGATAAAAATAACTCATGAGTCATGACAACAGTGAACGCTGTGGAGCCAAATGGCATCCTATTTGCCATTTTCTAGCCTCTGCAGAGAAGAAAAGATGTGATTTTGAGCAATGACCTGGCACTATCTTCAGTTCCTCCTTGGTGTTTACACAGCCAGGAGAGCCGGTGTCTGGCACTGCTTTTAACAACGTGCAGACGTGGTTTGGGGGAAGGGTGTCCTGCCTGGGGCTGCGGGAATGGAGTGTTGCCGGATGGAGCTAGGAAGGGTTTGTGCTCATCAGGAGACAGGGCTGCAGGGCAGAGACACAACCTCAGCACTGCTGAGGCACCTCGAGTCCTGTGCCCAGTTCTGGGCCCCCCAGTTCAGGAAGGACATTGAGGTGCTGGAGAGAGTCCAGAGAAGGGCAAGGGAGCTGAGGAAGGGTCTGGAGTACAAGTCTGATGAGAAGCAGCTGAGGGAGCTGGGGGGTCTCAGACTGAAGAAAAGGAGGATCTGGGGGAGGGAGCTTATTGCTCTCTACAGCTCCCTGAAAGGAGGTTGTACCCAGGTGGGGATCATTCTCTTCTCCCAGATAATGAGAGATAGGACAAGAGGCCACAGTCTTAAGCTGCCCCAGGGGAGGTTTATGTTGGACATTAGGAAGAAATTCTTCACAAAAAGGGTGATTAGATATGGAAATGGGCTGCCCATCGTAGAATATCCTGAGCTGGAAGAGACCCACAAGGAGCATCGAAGTCCAGCCCCACACATGACAACCCCAAGAATCCCACCATGTGCCTGACAGCATTGTCCAAATGTTTCTTGAACTCTGAAAGGTTTAATGCTGTGACCTCTTCCCTGGAGAGGCTGTTCCAGTGCTCAACCACCATCTGGGTGAAGAACCTTTTCCTAATTTACTACTTAAATGCTATTCCCTTCAGTCCTGTCATCAGAGAGAAGAAATCAATGCCTGCCCCTCCACTTCCCCTCATGAGGAAGCTGTAGACTGCAATGAAGTCAGCCCTCAGCCTCTTTTTCTCCAGTTTGAAGAAGCCAAGTGAGCCCAACCTCTCCAGACATGGCTGTGCCCTGCACAGAGCACCCTGTGACCTGAGGGGAGCAGGCAGCAAGCAGTGAACAGCCCTGGACTCTACACCCAGGCCTGAGGACTGCCCAGATATTTTTCATTTAACAGTGACTGGATATAAAGTAAACAAAGACAAAGGTGGCCACAGCCTCCTGACCTCTTCTTTGAAGTGCTCCCATCTCCCTGGTCTGGGAAGCGGTGAAGAGGAGTTGAGTGCCTTGTTCCTACAGCACAAAACTGGGCAGTTCCTGATCCAGGCACTGCTCAGCAGCAGTGAGTTATGAGGATGAGTGTCTTCCAGTTGTGGCTGTCCCTTCCCTTGTTTTTTATTGGGCCAAGTTCTCTGTCGAGGAGCTTTGAGCCAGAGATGGACAAAGACCAAATAAGTCACCTGAGCCCCATCATCTGTGGGAGTGTGGTGATGCCAGACAGAAGGCATCTGAGGTCAGCCCTGCATGTGTTACATGAGCACAAAAGCATCAGGACTCACTTTTTATTATTTTTTTTTTTTTTAATTTCTCTGGCACACATCGCTCGTGTCAGGTTGTTCCTTCACACATACACATGTGTGCACTTCATTAACGCTCCTTGTCTCCCTCCCTTCCTCTGCCTTGCCCTGCTTCCCTGCAGTATCCTCCTTCCACCCTGGGGCTTGGAAGCTGCGCTCAGCCTCTGGAAGAAAACTGCTTCCATCTGTGGGCTCTGACAGGCTCTCAGCCACTGAGCAGCTGTTCTTGGGCTTCTGCTCCCTAAACCAGGGTGGGGAAAGGCTGATCTGGGCTGAGCACTGTCTTCTGAAGGGTTTACCTGAGCCTGGGTTTGGAGGCCACCACATGCCTGAGAGAGCTGTCCAAACACTTCTTGAACTCTATCAGGCTTGGTGCTGTGACCACTGCCCCGGGGAGCCTGTTCCAGTGCCCAGCCAGCCTCTGGGTGAAGAACTTTTGCCTAAAATTCAACCTAAACCTCCCCTGACACAGCTTCACGCCATTCCCCCGAGTCCTGTCACTGATCATCAGAGAGATCAGTGTCTGCCCCTCCTCTTCCCCTCATGAGGAAGATGCAAACCACTGTGATGTCCTAGGAGGTGCCTCCCAGCCCGCTGGCATCTCTTGACCTCTCCTGGCCAAGCCTTTGTGGTCATCTTTTGCGTGGTGCTTCCAGGGCATGTGTCTGCCTGGCTCAAGCTTTGCTGTGAACCCTTGTTTTGGCTGATTCAGCAGTTTCTTCAATTACTGTCACAGCCACATCGGCTTGGCCGTGCTCCTGGGATCCCTCGTTCCTGCTGGAAGCAGGGAATGCAGTCGGACGTTGGAGCGTTCCCTGGTGATGCACAATCCGCCTCCTGTGGTCACCGGGCAACTGTAAAACTAAATCAGATCCTTGCTGTTAACCAAAAGGCATCTGCAATAAAAAGAAGTTAAACACAGCGCTGGAGGGGGTGTTTTGTTGCTAAAAAAGTGTTAGGGAAAATGCTGAAAACTCACTAGGAAATTGAAGTCACTATTCTATCCCTACCTCCCCCCCCCCCCCCAATTAAGTTCATTCCCAGTTTAATGTGATTTAGAATTAGGTGGGATATTTTATGTTGATTGTAGGTTCAAGGACCTCTTTTTTTTTTTTTTCCCCCCCCTTGGACTTTGGTAGCATTGCCATGATTAACAAGGACAGAATAAAATGGCCTCAGGCTGCACCAGGGGAGGTTTGGATTAGACATTAGGGAAAATTTCTGCACAGAAAGGGTGGTCAAACATTGGAACAAGCAACCCAGGGAAGTGGTGGACTCACCATCCCTGCAAATGTTCAAAAAATGTGTGGACATGGTACTTAGGGATATATGGTTGTGGTGGTGGGTTGATGGTTGAACTTGATGATCTCAGAGGTTTTTTTCCGACCTTAATGATCCTATGATTCTATAAAATCCACAGGATGGGCTATAGCAAGCATGAAATACATAAACCACTGTTCTTTCCCTGCTGTACAATCCTTCCACGAGGTAGAGGATGGCCAGCTACTCCCACCTTCCTGTCTAGAGACCAGGCAGGAGGCCAGAGCCAAAAAATTCCTCCTTCACCAGAATTTGGATGCTTTCCAAGCAACACAGTGATGCCAGATGGTTGATCTCTGGGGCTGGCAAAAGCTTCACCAAGGGTTTGGACCTTCAAATCCATGACAAGGCTGAAGGTTTGGCATCTCCCCCAGAAAGGCACTTTATCATAGTGAAATGACACACTTGTGTCACTAAACATCTGCCAGAACAGGGATAGAAACTGGTCAGGGCCCTCTAAAGCAATGAATGGTCATTTAATGGGATGAAAACACCCCATGGGGTGAGGGAGCAGTGCAGGGTTGGGGCTCTTCTGGCCTGTAGGGTTTGTGCTCTGCTCCAGGTTACATCTGCAAGACTTTTGTTTGGCTCCCTAAGGAATTGCTTCAGCCCTGACACAGCCAGGAACAATGAGGCTTCTCCTCTGATCTCCTGGTAACCTGGTCCTTTCTCCATCAGTGGCTACACAGGTGGGTGACCCTGCAGGACTCAGCTTGGCCAGGGCTGCAGGTGGTGCATGGGTGAATCCTGTTGGGACGCTGGTCACAGGTGCCAAAAGAAAAACCACAGAGCTGTTATGTGGTAAATGAGGCAGGTTTCTGCAACACCAGAAAGCCCAGGACTGGGTTTAGACATGTGAAGATGTACCACAAAGCACCACAAACCCTTGGGATTCAGCCCACAGAGCTGAGACCAGACAAATCTACCTCTCCCATTTCCCAAGTCACCAGTTGGGTATCGGAGCCATATTCAGCTCACCAGTACTGGTGGAGGATAAGCAGGCTGGCTGTGAAGGTTCTGTGCTCAGAGTTCCTTCCCTCCACACCAAGAGACTGATCTTGAATCACTTGGGATCCACTGAGAGCTGGGGAACATTAGTATTTGAAGAACATTCTCTACTTCCACCAAACTACTGTTCCTAATTCTGTTTTGTTTTCCACTGAACTTGAAGCAAGATGACAAGAATTGTCTCTTTACAACTAAAGCAGCAGGAATATAGGGAATGAAAACCCTTGAGGTCACTGTTGGAGCCAGGATAAGCTCAGGATGTAGAAGCAGCACAGTTCTTCTGTAGAGAATAAACCAGCTAGAAAAGGAAAGTGAAAGTCTAGTTTCAGAGTTCAGGACTTTGTGAATATCTGTGTTCTGCACCTACATGGTCTAATGAAAGACCCTATCCCCTCCCAGACCTTTGGAAGTGCTTGGGAGGAGCACTGATCAAGAATGGACAAGCCTGTTCTGTGCTAGAGATTGATCTGGTTTAGTCAGAATTAAGGAAAAAAAAAAAGGGAGGACAAAGTCTGTGGAATAATTTAACTTCTATTTATAGTTATTTTATGGTCTGCCATGCAGCTTAATTAATGCGGCCAATAAACTCACTCTTTTTGTAAAGTCCAGTTACAGTGATGGTCCTGCCCAAGCCTTAAGATAATTAATGAACAATATTAGATAAGAGAGAGACAGCTTTGAAATCAATGCTTTACACAAGGGCCAGATATTATAAAGATCAGTGCAATAATTAGGGGTTTTTTTTAAATAAATATATCATACAGTTGAATTACTCCAGAGGTGCCTTTGTGTCTGAGGTTCAACCAGTGGATTCAGTTCTTTTAATCAGAATTAGTTCTGGAATAGATTTTGCTGGCTATAGAGCTAAAAATGTAATCCTGGCTGGCTCATTCAGCTTTATTAAGCATCTATGACTATTTTTCAAAAGAGGATCTCTTTCTTCTCTTGACAGAAAGGCTCATCAAATACAGACAGAAGAGGAAAGGGAAGGAAATCTCAGTTCCATTGAAGCTGAAGCCAAATCTCCCATCAGTTCCTCTGGGGCCACAGTCTCACCTAAGCTGCATAACACGCTTTAAAATGCTACTGGCCTGATAATTACACAAAATAGAGCCCACATTTCTGTTTCAGGAGAGAGAAGAGGAGAACCTAACACACATTTGTCTGATCCTATGAGGCATTTACCAGTAGCATGTACTTGGCAAAAGATCTGATATATGAACTGAATAAATAATAAAATAGTCTGTGTTTCCTCATGTCGCAATTCGTAAATGCTTTCAATGCACATAAATGATCTTAAAAGAGGCACTTGCATTTCCTTTGAGGAATCTGTGAGGAATCCAAATACATCAGAACCACGGTTGTATCTTGGAAACCTGAAAGTGATCTAATGAGGCAGACCCTGTCTAACTTGATATGTGAAAAACCTCTGACTTGGAGTTTAAAGCAAGATTTTTCTAACCCTGACACTAAGGCATCTCTCAATAAATTATAATAAACCCAGACAACACCCCCCCAACAATTGGCAAACAATCAAACCCACTATGAGTAATCACACCAGCAGCAGAAGTGACTCGGTAAAAATGCTCATACCCACTCCTTTACCTTTTCACCTACTGTGTGCACCAGTTGTGCCTGAGGCAGCAGGAATTGGTTAAAGCCACCTCATTTAAGTGCATCAAAACGTTAATGAGGCTTGCTGCAGGGGAGATGACTTATCTAAGGGCCTGCATGCAACCAGAGAAGTGAAGATCTTTTTTTATCCACTGCTGCTCCCCTTTCCTTCAACATTATTAAAGTCCTGATTCAGCAAAGTGTTTGGAGCTCATGCTGCACTTTTAAATTAAGAGTGAGATAACTGTGTGCTCTTAGTGGAGATACAAGGATGGATTGACTTAGATATATGTTTTTCAGAGCCTGATCTCACTCCTGATGTCCATGCAAGTCTTCAAGATCAGCAGACCCTGGTATTTTGTGTTTGTAAGGAAAGATACAAGCTGGAGCCCTAGAAAGGTAGAGAGCACAGGTCTGGAACCAGTTATGAGGACACTTTGCCTTTAGATGAGTTTCTGGCTCTTTTTCAACGCACATTTCACTCAGCTAGGAAAGTGAGGGAAATGCTATTTGATACTTCACTTTTAAATCCTGCTTGGAAGACAGGTGTTGCTTTGAACCCACATTATGGAAGATAACTGCAAGCTGGATTCTGAGATGAATGTGAGGCAGATTAAGTCCAGACCACAATAATCTCTCTTCTCCAGCAGCATCACTGTCCGGGGATACTGAAGGCAAGCCAAAGTTCACACACTGGTTTATGATACTGTTAGCTAGTTTGCAGCGAAAACAAAAAGTTCAGACATGGGTTTTGATGCATTTTATGTAGAAATCGATGTTCAGGCCATGATCACAAAGAACAATGAATCTCCAGCGTTTTCATCAGGGGCTCAGATCCAGTTGAGTTGGTTAGAGGACCTAATTGTGGGTAGTTGCCTCATCTCAGCTACTGGCCTTGAAACACTGCAGCCTGTGTTTCTCACTCACTTTAGGCAGACAATGAAGTGTGACATCCCCTGACAGAGGCAATCATAGAATCATTAAGGTTGGAAAAGACCTCTAAGATCATCGACTCTGAGGATTAACCCAGCACTGCCAAGTCCACCACTAATCCATGTTTCTGAGCACCACAGCTGCATGTTTTTTGAACACTATCAGGGGTGGTGACTCCCTGGGCTCACTGTTCCAGTGCCTGACAACCTTTTGTGAAGAAATTTTTCCTAATATCCTGTCTAAACCTCCCTTGGTGCAATTTGAGGCCATTTCCTCTTGTCATATCACTTGTAACCTGGGAGAAGAGACTGACCACCACCTGGCTACAACCTCCTGTCAGGGAGTTGTAGAGAGCTCCCCCCCCCCCCCCCCCCAGCCTCCTTTTCTCCAGCCTGAGCCCCTCCAGCTCCCTCAGCTGCTCCTCATCAGACTTGTGCTCCAGACCCTTCCCCAGCTCCATTGCCCTTCTTTGGACATGCTGTTCTGCCCCACTTCCACCTTCGTTTGCACTTGCTACCTTGATTATGACAGGGGTTGATCAAGGGAAGCCAGTTGATGAAATCTTTTTGGATTTCAGTAAAGCTTTCTGTACTGTCTCTCACAGGATCACACAGCTGGATAAACACATCATGTGGTGGGTGAGCAATTGGCTCATGGGTCGAGCACAGAGGGTAATAGTGAATGGGGTAACATCAGACTGGTGACCTGTCACTAGTGGGGTACAGCAGGGCTCCATCTTTGGCCCTGTGCTCTGCAACTTCTTCATAAATGACTTGGATGCAGGACTGGAAGGGATACTCAGCAAGTCTGCAGGTGACACAAAACTGGGAGGAGCTGTTGACTCCCTGGAAGGCAGGGAGGCCCTGCAGAGGGACCTCAACAAACATACAGACTGGGAATGAGATGCTGGAAAGCAGTGCCACAGAAAGGGACATGGGGGTCCTGGTTGAGGACAAGTTGAATCTCATCCAATCCTGGCAGCCAGGAGGGCCAACCATGCCTTGGGGGGCATCAGGCAAAGCATCACCAGCTGGTCAGGGGAGGGGATTGTCCTGCTCTGCTCTGACCTGGGGCGGCCTCACCTTGAATATTGTGACCTTTTTGGGCACTGCAATATGAGAATGATATTAAGCTATTAGAGACCATCCAAAGGAGGGCAACAAAGATGGTGAAGGGCCCTGAGGGGAAGGCACGTGAGGAGCAGTTGAGGCCACTTGGTCTGTTCAGATGGAGGAGAATGAGGGGAGATCTCACTGCAGTTACAACTTCCTCATGAGGGGAAGAGGAGGGGCAGGCACTGATCTCTGTGGTCACCAGTGACAGGGCCCAAGGGAATAGCCTGAAATTGTGTCAGGGGAGGTTTAGGTTGAATATTAGAAAAAGGTTTTTCACCCAGTGGGTATTTGGGCGCTGGAACAACCTCCCCATGGAAGTGGTCATGGCACAAAACCTGCCAAAGTTCAAGCAGCATTTGGATGATACTCTCAGGCACAGGGTGTTACTCTTGGGGATGGTCCTGTGCAGGGCTAAGAGTTGGGCTCGGTGATCCTTGTGGGTTCCTTCCAACTCGGCATATTCTGTGAAATCTGGCCCAGTTCGTGTCTGTTCTGTGCAGGGGACTGGACAATCAAGCTGCATTAACATGCATTGAACCAAATGTGCTGCCCCAGCAAACAAAGGTGCACAACCAGAATAAGCAGCAATGGGTGACAAGATGCTCCCTCTGTTGTCTCTGCTTAAGGCAGCATGAGAACTCTGGTGTGTTCTGACCATCCCTGGCTGCAGTGACTAATTACAGCATTACACAGTTCTTATTCCTCTGGAGATTTGCCATCTTTGGAAGAGCTGGCTCCAGCTCTGCTGAATTTCTCACAGGGAACCTCCTGTGCCTTACAGGAGTCTCCCCCTTCCCTCTAGCTCATGATTCCTGTTATCTGCCGGGTATGGATGAGACATCCAGCTGTTATAAGTTAGCTCTGCTGTCCCCTTGGCTTTCCCAGGTACCTGAATCCAACTCAATTGAAGTAAATGACAGTCTTATCAACTCCGTGGACTTTGAAGCAGGCTCCAGCTACGGGATTGATCCAATATGTAAATGCCAAGTCTGATTCCAGGAAGGGAGGAAAATCATCAGCTGAAATTATTTAAAGGCTTGCAGATATATCTTGGCATGCTAAATGGAAATGAATTTCTCGGGGAGAATGTTAAATAATTCTCAAAATAATTGTTAACACACACAGCACAACCCCCACCCCACCTCTGTCAGTCAGTCATGGTCGGGTTTACCTACTTTGCAATGTTTATGGTTATACTTACTATTGTTTTGGAAAGAAAGATCAAATCAGTGGCTGGCTTCAGAAACTTAAAATAAAAATTTGGTGTCAAGGTGTGCTGGTCACTCTTGTGTCCACCAAACATCTGTATTCAATTGTGAAGCAATTTAGAAGGAGATTCAGGGAGCACTGTTTGGGACATAAACCAGGCCTGAGCCAAAAAAATAGATCTGGCAAGCCCAAGCTCCATCATCACCTGCGGCTGGAAGCACTGACATCTACCAGCATTCAAATTTGGCTGAACAGATTTTCTAAGCAGTCCAGTTTAAGCTACTACACCTGAACTACTTCATCTTGAGATGTTCTAGCCAGGCTCTGTGGCTCCATTCACACCCCTCTGGATCCAGCAGTCACAAGCACAGAGCACCCAGGGTGAAGTTTTTGGGGTAATTTCAGCTGATCTAGGACTGGCTGCCCTAGAGCAGCTCAGGGAAGGTAAAAGCCTTAAGCAGGGCACAATCAGGCTTAAAGTTATGGCAGGAGACTTCATTAGTTTTCTGTCATTGAGATGGACAGAAATCTCCATTTTTAAAGACAGGGAAAACTATGAACTTGTTTAAGTGTTGTGAAAACAAACTGAACTGCAGAAAACACAAAGCAAGCCTCCTGCAGGTACCTCTCAAACATAACCACCTCATTATCTGCTCTTTTGCATGCCACAAATCCATGCCTGCTGCAATAAATGACTGGTTAATTGCATGCATTGAAAAGTCTTTTGTGATTGATCAGTCCTCTCAGAATTTGTCATTAAAACTATTTTTTAAGGCCAAATGTTTGAGTACCTGTCTAGCTCCCATCCCAAGCTGTCAAAAATACAGGAAACATCAAAGAGGCTCTGCTGCAGCCCTAAAAAGAAAGGAAATAATTGTAGTTGTGGTATTGGTAAACCTACAAGGGTTTTCTGTTAATATCTCCAGCTACCACACAACCACAAGAACTGTCATGATATGCCATGATTTTTCCTTTTGGATATAACCATCCGAGCTAAAATACCCCATATGCTACAAGATTGATGCTTAATACTTCGTTCCAGATGTTCTCTGGCTTAGTTAAATACTTAACACATTTCTAGAAGTATGTAGTCTATAATTGCATTTATACTTCAGAAGAATGATGGCCTGGTGAGTAAAGGGAAAAATATTCCAAGGCTGGCTGTGTACCTACTCCTGCCAGTGATCAGCAGAATTCAGACAGGTTGTATTTAAAAAAATATGATTATCATTGGTCACAGTGGATGGCACTGGAACAGCTACACAGCCATAGCCCTGACAGTGTCCCCCAGCAATGTGACACTCCAATCTGGTAAAGCTGCAAATAGCAAAATCCTCATTTAAATTCAAATATGTGCAACAAACATTGCAAGACGCATCCAACTGGATGTATTTCATTGCTGAATTCTGTGCTGTTGACAATAGTTTTCCTTTTTTTCCCCTCTGCATTACCACAAACAAAAGACTCAAAGTGTAAGAGCTGGAAGTAAGAAGTGATGACCACAACCACAAAAATAGAAATGTGAAAGTGTCTTTTTATTTTTAGGAAAAATTTTTAAAGGGATCTCTAATGAGATGCCTGACTTTGGCAAATTCCTGTATTAAAAACACTGGGAATGGCACACAAAATTTTAAACAGTAAGACCTAACTCAAGTGTGGTGACAGTGACAACTGTACTAAGAAGATTTTGGATAAAATTTAGAAAAATCTCAAAGAATAGGAAATAATGAATTAACCCATCCTTACCTTCCAGGTCAAAGCAATGAGAAAATTGTATCCTGTTGGGATGTGGTGAAAGGAGAAGAGCAGCAAATATGGAGCTTTTTTCCCCAAGCCACACCATGGCTGCTTTGGGCAACAAAGCAGATGGTTTTAAAAGAATTAATACTCAGAAAATTTAATGGTACATTTTCTGGGGAAGTCTGTGGGAACCCTTAGGCTGTGCTGGGTTCTTCTGTAAAACTTACACCTTCCCTGTTCCAGGATGGTGAAATTATGTCAGCATGACCATTTGAGCATCTTGATAAAGCTGGGAGCGTTTAGTCACATGCACAGAGAAGAATCAGGAACAGGGTATTACCTGAACCACAATTATCCTACACAGGTTCTTCCTATTACAAATTACAGCCTTGGAAAATAAAGGCAGCAGCAGGGAAAGGGAAGAAAGACAATTTACCAGAAACATAAAAGGGGGCTGGGATAGGGGAAGATTCAATTTTAGTTAAAAGACAAGACATATTATTACTTCTTTGTTTTTTAACATTCCAGATTTATTCAAAAGACATTATTCTGCAGACATGTATCTTACAGGTCTTAAGACTCATAAAACACTAGGAATAATGTGAGTACCCTAGCAAATGAAGACATGGCTAAAATCATACCAGAGTGATTTTTCGTTTTCTTTCGATAAAATTTTGGACGTTTCAAACCTATTTTTAACACTGGCCAGAGCTATTCATGCCTAGATCATTTGGAATAGTCCATTAAAGGAAAAAAAGGTTGACAAGATGCAAACAGCAGACTACACTTGATTTCTGCAACTGCTGGCAAAAGCTGCTGGAGAAGTATCTGCACACTTTAAAAATGTTACATCAGTGACAAATGGAATTTTGTGCTTTAATACTTTGCTTGAAAAGTCTCTTTATCCAGCATGAAGTCAGCAAATCTCTGCTGGAGCTCCTTTTCTCTTTCCTGCTGTCGCTGCACATCTTCCTTCAGACACTGTAACGAAAACATCATTAAACAACGAGTCAGTTTTCCAGCAGTCACACCCATGAAGAGCTTTACCAAAGGTTATACTTTAGTTGCTTCAGAGGAAGAGGTCAGAATTTTATTTTAAATAGAAAAGTAAAACAGAGCAGTTGATGAAAAGCACCAAGAATCACAGTTATCTTACTTGAAATCTCAGGTATCTCACCCTGTCTTTGGCAGCAGTTAAGATCAAATGCTTCAAAAGGAGAGATTTCAAACTGGAACCTTGCCATGTACTAAAACCAGGTGCTATTAGCAGCTATCACCTGATTTAATATGTTTTTACTGTTATCTATCACTAAATCAATTAATCACTTCAGAGTTTGTAAAAACATCTATCAGCATTTCTAAACCACCAGTTTTAAGATCTGATCTGTTTTAATGTTTTTATAGCAAGTGGTTGAGAAGATCTGAGACTCAATGGAACCCTCTCTTCTGGAAGAAAAAAGTGTTAAAAAGAAAAACTGTGCTCAGGTGAGTACCTAGTCCCTGGAAGGCAAGCCTGGCACTGGCTCAAACATAAGACTGAGTCTTGGTAGAGGGTTGCCTCGTTAGATGAATAAAAAGAGAATATCCTGGAGATCCTTCAACTAAGAAAAGTGGCTCCAAAGCACTGATTTCAGGTATTTGCCAGCATTTGGTCCACTGACTTTTAAGGAAGTAGGAGATTTTACACAAGTTTTACAAGTTCTAACAGTAATTAAAGCCAAAACAAGTCAAATTAAGAGAGATATGGAACTTCTGCCGATACTCATTGCAGAAGATTTATAAAATAAACCACACAAGCAAATAAAAAACCCCCAAAGTTAAAGAACACACTGGCAGATTAGTCCCAGCTTCTAATATATGTATCACAGAATCTTTGATATTGAAGGAAACAGCAGATGAATCTGGTAACAGCCAAAAGTATAATTTTAAAAGAACATTAAAAACCTGATACCAACTCAGGATGTGAAGCCCAGAGCTCGTGTCTTGCAAAAACATCTTTTGCACTAAGTGCCTGTGTTTGACCTCAGGCATTACATTTAGGACTCTCACCTCCAGTCTCCGAGGAATTGCAGCATCCTCGTGTTTCTTCAGCTCCTCAAACGTTCGCAGCTCCAGGTGGGCCTGTTCGATCTGGTCCCACAAATCGTTCAGCTGTTTGATGAGGCCCATGGCTCGGGACTGGTAACCACCCAGCAGGATCTTCAGCTTCTTCTCCATCTTGGCAGCTCTCTTTGCTTCAGTTGTCATGTGGCCTCTGTTTATCTGCCACAGGGAACACAAGAATTGTTTTATTTACCCAGAATTCAGAAGCCAAGGGGAAAAAAAAAAAAATCAGTAAAAATGTATCTGTGGAATTGTATTGAGACCAAGTTCTTTGATTTTTATTAAAAAATATTCCTTCACATTTTGCATCAACCTAGATTCCTGGATTAAAATCTTTATTATATACAAAATCCATTATTCCAGGGGTGAAGTCCACTAACCCAAAGAGGGTTGATGACACACTGTGAGCACAGCTCCACACACAGGAATTGTTGCAGTTGCTGAGCTAAGTAAGTGGCCAAGTCACACGACTGCTTGCAAGGACATATCCCACTTACACAGGAGATGCAATCTGCCTCAGCAATGGAAAACTAAATAAAGATATTACACTACACCTTTTCAAAATTATATTCTTAGTCTGCAAAATCAGCCACACCTATCAATCCTGCCTATCCCAAGAGAATTCATCTAAATCACCTTCCACACAGGAGGCCTTTGGGAATGTTAAGGCAGCTCTGAATCCTTCTCTGTTGCAAAGAGCCATAATGAAGATACTTTAGACTGGTGTGAGTGGCAAATGAATGACAGTGTTTGGGCATAGCAACACTGCAAGAAGCAGCAGAAGGACTATATGAATGGGAAATAATTCCTACCACCACCCTGAACGTGCTTTCCCAGGACACATCAGGAGACAAAGGACAAAATCCTGGTAATTCACTGAGGTGGGACAGGGTGGTGACACCAACTACTTACTGCCTGATTCTAAAGGGTATGAAAAGCAAATCCCACCAAAAGCACAAACAAAAATACAACACGGTGACCACCCCAAGAACAACCCATGATGAGAACTCCACAGGTGGTGATGCCTCATTCCCAGTGTCATTGTAAGGCACCTCAGATTCACACCAGCTGAATGCTGGACCTGATTAGGTGTTCAAGGCCAGGCTGGATGGGGCTTGGAGAAATCTGGTCTAGTGGAAGGTGTCCCTGTCCATGGCAGGGAGTTGGAACTGGATGATCTTTAAGGTCCCTTCCAACCCAAGCCATTCTATGATCCTATGAAACCAACAAATAACACAGGACTACACCACTGAGCACAACTGTGGAGAGGTGCAGCAGTTCACATCTCTGAACAGGGACATAAGGTTCCTGGTTGAGGCTTTTTTAATGCTATTTCCTTAAAAAAGAATACTTTTTTTTTTTTTTTTCCAGAAAGCATTGTGTGAATGATGCCAAACTCAACAAAAAAAGGAACCAGGCTTCTCAGATTTTGATTCTTGGCACAGTTAAAGATAAATTAGTGCAGGAGATGAAGAAAAATATATAAGTTTTTCAAGTGATAAAATATAAAAGGCTAACTCAGAACCACAGTCTGAGTCATCAGCCCTCGCCTTGTTTCTTTAAAAATCAAAGCTTTGCTGGTGAATGTTGTTACACTCAAAGAAATTACCAATGATCAACCAAAAGCAGAAGCTTTTCACTGCTACAATTACCCAATATATCATCTCTTACCAGTGAAACTGAACTCCATTGGGAAGGAACTACTTTCTGATCTGCCTTTACAGTGATAACCACAGTCAGCCATCACAGTCTTATCCACCAAGCTACTGCAAAGTACATTTCATCAACCTTCCAACCCTCCAACTGTACTGAAGTACCCTCTGTAGCACAGCTGCACGTTTCTGTAACGTGCCCTCCTACTCTTTAACAATTTATTCACTCATTTAAAACAGTTTTACTTGGTGGTGCAGAGATAAACAAAGTGAATGGTCAGGGGAGCAAACTGTTAATGGGTGAGTGAAAGAGAAATTTGACTTTCTGAGCTGTCTAGTTTGCTCCTGGGGAGAGAGATGCAGACTGCTGTGCTTTTCAAACTCTGTTTGCAATGTAGACTTAAGCTATGCCCAAGGTGCTTTAAGCATACAGAAAGGCGCCTCTTTTTCAATATTTATACAAATCTAGAGAAAATTAAATAAATAGATTAGGGATTTGTGAGGATACTCTCTGATGGAAAAGTATGAAAGCTTTAAATGTCTTCACTGGTAAATAATATGCTATTACTGCAACAACAAATACAGCTGTGCGGTCAATGAACTATTTTCCAATTACTGTTTCTTGGATGAAAAATGTGTCTTGAGAACCACTGACATTTAGAGATCATGGAATAGATGGATGCACAGGCACACAGAATTTTGTTTGTAACAGAGGCCTAACGTAACAAAGGTCAATTGTCCACTTTGCTCCACAGCATTATAGACAACTTAAACTATGGCTGGTGTGAAATGAAACTTTCAATGTTACTGTTCTAGAGCAGCTTAAAAAAGATCACTTAGAGAAGTTCCACCATTCTGTCGTCCTGAGTGAAGATCTTGTTCTTTACTGTGAAGGTGGTGAGGCCCTGGCACAGGCTGCCCAGAGAAGCTGTGCCTGCCCCATCCCTGGAAGTGTTTAAGGCCAGGTTGGACAGGGCTTGGAGCAACCTGGGATAGTGGAAGGTGTCCCTGCCCATGGCAGGGGCTTGGAACGAGATGGTCTTTAAGGTCCCTTCCAACCCAACCCATTCTGTGATCTATCCACAACCTGATTTTCTAATGGAATGTTGAACACTGAGTACCTGAGGCCATAAATACAGATATAAGCACTAACTCCACCATACAGAAAGAAGACTGGACCAGGGCACTGTGGGTAGAAGTCTTGGATTATCCACGTGCTCCAGGTATCACCAGCAGCAGTGGCAGCACTGGGTTGGTCTCTCACTTTCACAACACATCAGTTTGGATTCACTTTGCTTGGCTTTAGACATGAACATCTGAGCTTGTCACACCAGGCCTTTCCACAAGCAGGAGAGAAATTGGCAACTCCAGGGCACGGCTCATCTGATCCAGAGCTCACTGCAGGGCTCCTCACTGACTATAACTGGAGCACACACTGCTTGCTCAGACACGTGACTCAAGGTCAGGTAGACCAATCTCACCCTAAGTGTGCACTGTTCTAAGTTATTATATATAATAAAGCATTTTTTTTTCTCCAAGAAAAACAAAGCCAGTTTAAGTCTAATGCTTATTGGACTCCAATTATTTAAGCACTCCTGAAATTTTTAGACAATGAGAATCTTTTCGAGTTGTTCTGGATACAGATTCTTACTTTTAACTACTAGTTAGGTTTTATGCTGCTACTCAGCCCTTGCTTTTCTACTCTGTTCCTTGTCTATCTTGGATTATCAAAGGCTTCACTGCTGCAAAAAAAAATTAAGGGAGGGGGGAAGAAAAAAGCCTCCCATGTATCTAAACTCAGAAATAACAGCCCTTTCTTCCTTCTCTGCTTAGAGAGAGAAATGTGAACACTCACCACCTTTCCTCCTCCCTCCCAACTACAAGATTTTAGGACCTACTATGAAAAGGTCAAAGGGAGGTCTTAGCTTTTGTAACAAATACTATTTATTAAAAATTGCTGACTGCTGCATTAATGCCAACAACTGCATATAATTTTTGTTCAAGCTTCATAAAATTTTAAGGCTCAGATACCGAGCTAAAAATTCCAAGCAGTTATGAAGAGGTGTGTTTAAACAGTAGTCTACATTATTTGCTTAAAGCTAAGAAATAGATTTCAGTAAAATCTGACAACCATTTCCCCCCTGAACCTAGCAGAAAAAGGAAAGACGTGAAAGATTTCTCTACTTATTTATTTTGTACTGCTCCTTGGCCAGCTTTGGTTCTGCTGACTTCTATACCAGCTACAGCAAAATGAGAACAGCATGTACAGACATGGGTAAGATGATATATGATGTCAGGGCAAGTGTGAGAGCCTCATCCCATCCCAAATCTCTGATGTATAAGCCTTTCCTCATGTCTAGTAGTGTTCAGTTTTCAATACTGCACTAGAGAACCAAGGAAGAGAAACCAAAACACAGCAACAGACATAACCAGAAGTTTGTAAAACATGATATAGAAAAGGGAGACTGACTGGAAAAATAGTGTTTTTTTGGTTTGTTTTTCCTCTGTCTAACAAAAGAATAAAGACACAACACCATGCTTTAAATATCCCAAAGGTCACTGTGAAAAATTAATCTGTTTTTATGGCCACCAAGAAAGACACAGGGATTTAAATTGACAGGGAAATTTTAGATAGGAGGTTAGTTGTAAGGTTTAACTAAGGACAACAAAGAAGAGGGAAGGACTCATAATGAGAACAAACATCCACTGGGAAAGATTTAAGAAAAACTGACCCTGAGGAAGGAAGAGCTCAAGTGCTTTCCAAACTGCATTTTCAGAGCTCCTCATCTCACCAAATCTACTGAGGACACCCCTCCTAAGTTCAAAGGGCTTTTTGCCTTTACTGACTGTTTTGTTTTCCTTCCATTAAATGTGAAACTTCTGGTAATCCCTGAGCAGCATTAAGCTTTAAGCTCTCTTGTCTTTTAATTGATCTTAATCATGCCTGATGGATTAAACAAACATGGAAGAAAAACTGCTGCATGCTCTGACTGGAGCCAGAGTCAAAAGTAAACCAACTCGTTCCATGACCTTGGAGAATCAACATATCATCAGAAAGCTGCTTCACTTGTGCACAGAAATCCTGTGCCAGCTCCAGCTCTGCTGAATAGGTTACTCTTGGAACATATAGAGCACTACTCTAAACTTTACTGTAACTTCCTTCCTCACCTCAGACCCACAAGTGGCCCTCCCCATGCCCAATTCTGCTGGCAGGACATGGATTAACTCAATTTAAATAGCAGGGTTTGTGAACTTGCCTCGGGTAGGCTCCAGCTGGAGGAGCTGGAATGAGAACACACCAGGACACCCAATGGGATTCACCAACATTTCCAATCGCCCTGGGGACAACGATGACCAAAACACCCACTGGGCATGGTAGGGTCATCTGCCTTCACAACCTTGACAGTGCACTCAACAACAGCAAAGTTTTTTTTTTAGAAAAACTCATTAATTGCTCTACTTGAAAACACTTTTCCAACTCCATGCCCTTGGACAGATTTGCCATTTTTTGGCTTGAAATATTGTTTCATCTTTCTCCAGTTTGATCAGGGAAAACTCTCTGTAGAGCCCTGCCTTTCACTTACCCCCCTTAGTAAAAGGTAACAATGAACTGCTACAAACTGAGGCTTGGGGTTAATATCAAACAAAAATTGCATTTCCAGTGTAGAAGAACACGGGCTCAAATCTGTCAAACTGACATGAGCTCAGCTCATCGACTGAAACCACTCCATGGCTTGACACAATTTCACATCTCTGCTGAAGATCAAAGAACCACAGAATGGTTTGGGGTCGAAAGGGACCTTAAAGATCATCTCATTCTAAACCCCTGCCATGGGCAAGGACACCTTCCACTGGAGCAGGTTGATCAGAGTCCCATCCAGCCTGGTCTTGAACACCTCCATCTCCAGTAAAATGCTTTACTTAATGTACAAGGGGGAAACGAGGATCATTAGGAAAAAGTATCAGAACAGTCAAAGAGGGACAGGGTGGGCAAATTTAAAGAGAAAAAAAAGTAGGAATTAATTATAATTGACTGGGATCACACCAAGTTTTTCATGGAAAGACTTAGTTACAAAAGATCCTCATATTAAGGCACTGTTGGTAAGCAGCTGCAACTTCACAACTGAAACCAGACCAAGTTCAGAGCTTGCAAGCCAATATAAAGCCACTTTTACCCAACTGAATAGGGAATCCTGGACATAAACTCCTATATTTGCCACGTAACATCACTCAGCATTAGGACTTACTGATATCTGCAGGACACTATTTTCTCTCTCATAGCCAAATCTAATAACCCAAGAGCAACCTCCACCTGGACTATGTTCCTTAAACTATAATGACTTGTCTCCAAACACTGTAACACAAGACTGTTGAGTAAAGACAGTACAGGGTATATGAAGAGCAAGTGCTCCCACAGAGTTCATAGAATCCAACTTCCCAGAACTAAAATAATCTAGAAAGTTACTGGATAAATTAGCAGCCACTGCTGATCTACAGTGATGACATTAAAGCCCACTTTGAATATTTTTATTTGGGAATTGCTTCTAAGACTAGCAGTACTATCAGTGATACCCATCCATGTTTTCTACAACCCCCTGAAAGGAGGTTGCAGCCAGGTGGGGGTCAGTAATTACCTTCAAAAACCATCCCTGCAAACTCAGACTGCCTGCACTGGTCTGTTCCAGAGCAGAGGTTGACAATCCTGGGAAGCTCGGGCATTAAACAAGTCAGCAAACAGCCTGGTTCCCTCTCAACAAGCAGCAGAAGCCTCACGGTGAGATTGCAGCAGTCAATTTTGGACAGTCATTGTGTGCAAAGGCCTTTTCAATGAAGAGATTTGTCAATGCTGAACTTTATTTCTAAGCATTGTAAATTATCAGATTCTGAACAACTCGGCAGTGAAGACCACTGATAACCCTTTGCTGTGATCCTCTGGTTCCAATTACTCTCCCAGCAGACCTTATTAAAAAAAGCCTATTCCACAAAGGCAACACATCAGCACAAAATAAAATATTTGATTATAAAAGCAAGACTACTCAGGACTTCCACCATATTTTAGTTTTGTGAGTATTTTCTCTATGCCTAATCTTATAAAAATCTCTTATTTTCTCCAGGTGTTTTCTCAGTAACAGCACATCTGAAAATGCACCCTACAGCGGAATGTACCATGTAAACCATAAAACTCCAGCTAAGCAAGTGGTTTTCAATCTGAATTAGTTCAGAGGACTTGGGCTGCAATCAAAAGCAAAAATGGACACTGGTAAATTATCACCTTGATGTATCTTGGACACTGCAAAGAATAGATAATTTACTACATTTTGCATAGACAGTGTGCCTTGAGCTTCTTCCCCTGTGGGCTTTCAATAGTGTTTATAATTTAGCCATCAAATGAAATGATAACATTAAGTACCACAATTTTAATAAAAATATTTGTATGCTGCAAGCCAACTTTATGAACTGTCTTCAAAGAAAAAATAATGCTGGCAGGAAGTCTCTAAGTTATGAACTACAAAGGCAAGCAACTAGTTTGTTAAATAGATGCCTCTGCTATCTCATTTCATCTTATAAGGTCCCTAGTGTAACACACACCTTAGCAGGAATGGTTTTCTTTGTAAAAATATTGTTTGGAAGAGAAGGGAATAAAAGCTGTAGCAGAGAAATGAAGTAGTAAATGCAACTGCAAGCATCAGCAAACTCCCATTTCTGAAATGAGTTACTCTGCAGCGTAGCCTAGCCTTGAAAAAATATGCTGGACTTCCCAAAGCTACTGGAAAGATCAGAAAATTCCACAAATCTAAGCTGTACCACAGACACATAGTGAGGTCACAGAGATTCACTTGCATGGACCTGAAACTCCCCCTCTGTAATGCAGAAGAGTTCACAGACTAATCTTGTAACGCTCTTTAACCACATTAAGAACACATTCAAAGAGTCCAAAACCCTCAAAACAGAGAAGTGGAAAGTTTTACTAACACACAGCAGGACACTCCAACATTGGAACTACTGCTGGTGATGCCTGGACAGGATAACCCAGCCAAACAGAAGCTCTCCACAACTGCTCCACTTCGCCTTGCCTCCTCAAGATCATCAATAACAGCCCAAATCTGTTTGTGATATCACCATCCATTCCAGAAAGATAAATGTCATGTCAACACACACAAGGCTGCCACCACTGAATCACTGGGGCAGTGAGAACAGACTGTGTGTCCACACCATCAATCCAGCCAGGAATCTCTGAGCGATGAACAGCTCCAGAAAGAGCTGGATTTTTTTTTTGCACAGGATCTGCAGGGTGTCAGCAGTCCCATATGGAAGTGTTAGACAGTGACTACTCGAGGTGCAGCTCTGCCAAATACCAATAAACTCTCATGGTTTTTTCTTCTATAATGATCCTAATACAACATAAAGCAGAAGAAGCAGCCCCAAAGCTGACCAACATCAGTTGCTGTTGCTGGCAAACTCTATTTTACAGTTTCTACTCTTCTCTCAAAGGAAGTTAAGAGTAAAGCAAGTATCTCAGGGTACTGAAAGCTGAGCTAATATCCCTGCTTTTCATTAAGCTTGTCTGATACTTCCCATTAAAATATCTATTTCAACTGATATCGCTTTCAGACAATTTTCCTTGGAAAAACAGTAAAATGAAGGTGGGTTTTGCCATTGCTGAGAATGGGTTAGGGAAAAAAAACCCTGCTGTGCTTTTTTATTGCACATGCATTTGTTCATTAAACTGTTATGGTTTTTATTTATTATTTAAAAAACGATTCAGCAGGTGACCCTATGCTTAAAAAACTCTATATGTATAACTTGCTTTTAGGAAGGGCCTTTTAAATAGGTCAGGCCACAGAGCTGCACTAAACTGCATTTTGCACACACTTGGGAGAGATTTTCAGCTCAAATTTAACTCTGCAAAGAGTCCATCTGCACTCAGGAAACAGTGAGTTGTGAGAGGCAGCGCTGCACCTGCAGCCATGGGGCACAGAGAGCTCTGCTGGCCCCAGTGCCTGACTGAAATGGGGGATGGGATTTTGGAACAGAGTAAAACAGGAGAGCAGGATTGCGTGTGGAAGTGCACCAAGTCATCAGCCTCATCCAGCAGCACACTGAGCTCCCAAGGGATGCAGCTAAATTAGGGGAGAGAATCCAATGATTGCAGTGACTGATCGTTGTCACAGAATCACAGAACGGGTCAGGCTGGGAGGGACCACAGTAGGTCATCTGGTCCCACCTCCCTGCTCAAGCAGGGCCATCCCAGAGCACTTGGCACAGGATTGTAGCCAGGTGGTTCTGAAATATCTTCAGTGAGGGAGACTCTACACCCTCTCTGGGCAACCTGTTCCATTGCTTGGTCACTGCAGAGTAAAGAAGTTTTTCCTCACGTTCAGGTAGAACTTCCTGGGCATCAGCTCCTGCCCGTGGCCTCTGGTTCCATTGCTGGGCACCCCCGAGCAGAGCCTGGTCCATCCTCTGCCCCCTCCCTGCAAACACTGACAGATCCCCTCTCAGCCTCCTCTCGAGGCTGAGCAGGCTCAGCTCCCTCAGCCTTTCTTCATCAGACACTCCAGTCCCTTCATCATCCTTGTCACCCTGCACTGGACCTGCTCCAGGAGCTCCTTGTCTCTCTTGTGCTGAGGAGCTCAGGATTGGACACAGCACTGCAGATGTGCCCCACTAGGACTGAACAGAGGAGCAGGATCACATCCCTGACCTGACAGGACACAGCTCACTGGATTTTGTTCAGTGTGTTCCACAGAGTCCCATGCAAATAAAACCTAATTTTATTTTTTTTTTGCAAGATGTTTGATTTGTACTTTGCTTCCTGGGTGACTGTCTTGTGACTACAGAGCAATGAACACTTAGAACAAACATACAGGAGTCTGATGAATGGATGTCTTGACCTGACTTACTTTGCTTCAGTATCATTAACAAGCATTCCACCATCAACTACTCATTCAAATATTGGGAAAAGATGGACAGAGATCAACAGCACAAGAAAGCCCACACAGAAGTAACCAATTTAGACTGGAGGAACAGTGCACAGCATAAAGGCACAGGGCCACACACCGAACAATAAAGAGAAAACAAAATATTCAAGAGCTACTCATTAAGTAAGTACCATCCACCCTGTGCAGCAAATGAGTCTGTGGAAAAACTAGGGCTGCAATCACGAAATTAAAGACTGTCTCATAAAGCACATGCATAGGCAAATTAAGGCTGTTTGTGCATTCCCTAACTTGGACTGTTTGACTTTGCAATTTTAGTAACGCCCTTCTAATGTCATTTTGGGCCTGAGATATTTAAATTTCAAAAGCATTTGTACACAAATTAGGTGCAGCCCTCTGATTCCTGGCATGGTGCCCACCTGGCCCCGCTGCCTTGCACGTGCTCTGAGAGCAGTTTTGGGGAATCAGAGCAGAGAGCTGGGCAGCGTTGGGCAGGGCAATGGTGCTCTCTGCTGGGGGAGCAGCAGCACAACAAGGGCTCTGCCATTCCTACTAAACCTTTACTACCACTCTGCACACAGGTGAACTGCTCCTGGCCTGAGAGGCTGGCAAACAACTACAGAGTCTGTACCTGGATAACATTCTTGACTGAAAGGATTCAGAAAACACCTTTACACCGTGTTTCATGTGTATGGATCAAGTGAAAACTCAGCCTTTCTAGCCTCTCTCATGTTATTTCTGTTGATGTTAAATATAGAAAAACTTTTTTTGGTAAAATTTCTTTTTACCGTGGAGCAAAATAATCTGATGACTTCAGAATTTAAAGAGACTTTCAGGCTAGAAAGGTATTTTGGAAAACATTTAATGACTTCCTGCAAGTCAGAACAAACACATGTTCTGTGGAAAGAAACCATTTCAAATCATCTCACTTGTTATCATAAATGGTATTTTGGGGGATTTTGTGTGGAGTGTTTGAGTGAAACTCTAGAGAGGGGGCAGAGCAAGGGAAATCAGTGTCAAAGGGTAGACTGGGATCACAAACATCCATTTTCTTTTTGGAGGCAATCACTGGAATTGCCAAAGGATGCCAGGCAGGCAGGAATTCAGGACTATCTGGACCTTCATGTATGTCACAGTCAATCAGAAACCAAATGTTAAGTTGGAAAGAGAACCTGAGAGGAGCTTAGGTCCAGAAATGTTGGGTTTAAGCATCTTTCTCTGAAATATCTCATACTGGTCACTATTAGGGGCAAAGTGCAAAGCTAGAAAGATCAGGAATTTGATCTGTTAACAGTGGAAATTAGGAAAACAATAAAAAAGTCCACATGGAATTAAGAGAGAGCAGAACCTGACCTTCTCTCCAGATGAATCAAGTGGGTGAGATGAGCTGCGCTACAGCCTCAGTGACCTTTCAAAAGTAATCTCACCAAAACACCTGACTGATTTATACAGTAACCTCTCACATAGAAAAAAGAAACAAAACACAAGGAGAGATACTCTAAAAAAAAAAACAACCCAAAAGCAGGTGCAAAAAAACAGAAAAAAAAGTGACACTGACCTCAAGTCTCTTTTCAAGTGACTCTATTCTGTCTTTTTTGCTGGCCAAGTTGGCCCTTGTGTAGCGGCTCTGTCCAGGCAGGTACAACACTTGGCTGTAACATTCTTCCCACACCTGGTTATAAGCTTCACTTGACAACTCTCCATGCCCCATTCCTTGCTTTACCACTTCCATCTCTTGTGCCAGTAGATCTTGTGCCTGTTGGGAAAGGATGAGAAATAAACTGCAGTTACAGTACACAGGATACCAGAAAATTCTTCTTTTCAATCCTTCAGTGTGCAATTCATGGGGGCAGCTTTTCTTTTCATACTAAAAACTCACCACCAGGTTAAGCTAACTATGAAATCAAAGACAGATGCTGTGGATTATAAATGAAACCCAGGCTAGGAGGCAGCTCACAGTGCAACTATCCCTCATTTTATATAATTTGGCCAAGCCTGACATCACTCTGCCGTGGCTAATGAAAGCTGTGGCACAGCAAGATACTTCACCTTGCTGCAGAAGAACAGAGATAAAAGCAAGGACCTGGAGGGGAGGGAGAACTGTACAGACAGAAGCAGCTGTTCTATGAAACAAAAATCACTTTTCATTTCCTTTTGCTTGCCCTTGTCCACACAACCTGGAAAGTCAAGTCTAAACAGTAAGGAGTGAGCTGTGTAAGCTCCACTGCAGGAAATACTCCTCTGACTTTAACTAACACATTCTATGGCCAGAGAACTAGTGAGATATGAACACTCTGCTCTTTCCAGCTTAAAAAGTAACTTACAGTGAACTGAAAAGATTTGTGCTGCTCTCACAACTCTTACTATTTAACAAAACTACACAGGCATCCAGGTCCATCCGAATTTACTTGTGACTAAAAAATTGAAATATATTTGCTGATCTGGATTTCACTGGTTCTAAGGACATGGCCATGTCCTCTCTTTCAACAGGATCTGCATGTGCATCAGGAATTTCCATATCAGCAGTCAGTATCTTCAAGCAGACATCATGTTTTATAACAGCACATTGCCCAGGAAGTAATTCAGGTATCACCAGATCAGATGATCTCAGGGAAAGGAAAATTAATTCCTTGTCCTTGATGGTCAAGACAGATATAATAGTAATAATCTAACCCCACCTGACAAAGTTGAAACTTTTAATGGTTCCTTTTCAATTAGCCTCTATTAGTACACTGTGAGGAACTACTTATGGCTATTAAGTTGTGACACCAACAAGTTCCCCATCCCTAAAAGCTCAGCACCACTGCTAATCCTTCCCAAAAGACACTACAGGAAAAGAAAGGAGCATTCTCTTTAGGGATTTTTAGGAGGAAGATGTTCTAAAAACAAATGAAAGTAAAGAAAAATAAACAAGCCCCAGATGAGAGCAGAGAGATAGGAAAACTGCCTGGTTTGAACTGGATTTTAGACAAAGAGAGAATATTATGCTAAATGTTAAAGAGTAAATGGGAGCAAGGATGCAAAAGAACTTCTGCCCATCAGTTAGGAGACAGAATTTCCAGGGACTCTGAAGAAAGTTTCCAGACAAAAGCTACTGGACCATGTAATAGTCTCTAAGGGAAGTGATAGAAAACCTGATTCTTGCTGAACTTCCAAACAACCAGAGAAAGCACTTGGAGAGCATTCCTAAGGGAACAATCTGACACTGGCAGGGCAGCAAAATTCATGATCTAACTGTATTTTCCATCTTTAACTTCTCCTAGTAAGAAATCTTCAAGTATAATTTTTCTTTTAACAGCAAATTGGAAGTACATACTGTTCAGTGTTTGTCATTTTAGGCTCGATTCACTGGTCAGATACAGTCAAGGAGACTGCTTGTGTATCTTCAGAGTCACTTGAAAGTAATATGGGATTTAGGTGTAGAGACACCAGAGCTACTGTCAGAGCACAGGTTTCAGAAGGCATAAAACAGATGACTTGGTGGCACGTGAATTTGTCCTTTCCACTCCCTTTTACTCCTCTAAGCATTTGGTCAAAGGTCACTGGCACAGCTTCACAGGTGAGGCTCTTTGAAAGAACCAAACCGCAGCCCCGTGTGCCTGAACTGCCTGTCTGTCACTTGGCAGCAAAAGGCAACATCTGTAGCTGCTTAAATAACTGAACACCTCGAACCGGAACCCTGGTCCAGGGCTGCTGTTTAACTTGGGATTACAATGCAAAACAGGACAGAGTGCCCAGAACACCCACTCGCTCCAGCCAGCAACCATTGTGCCTGCTCAGCACTTCTGCACCAGGTATGCTGTCAGATCAGCTGCCACAGCCCAGCAGGCTCTGCACCAGCACAGCTCGCCTGGATCAAGCCTGACAAGCATAATTAAACAACTTGATTTCCTGCTCCAAGTTACAAGCTGATACCACTGTCCTATTTAGTCTCCACTGCTTTGAAAAAAGTGCTCTGTAGTTCTGGATTAATAAAATACAGAAGCAGCAGAAGGTGGATAGCACACCTAGTTAAAGCCTCAATGATTTAACCCTAAATAGAAACAGAGAAGTAGAATTTGGTAACTGTTGGGGTATTACAGCTCCTACCCTTACTTAAAATTATAAGCAATCACAGCACATTCAAAATTATATTTAAATAACAATCTCTATAGGCAAATACAGCATCCCCCCCATTCTGCTGTGTGCCCAGACTAAAATCATCTCACAGAGAAGAGAATATGCACCTAAATTACCCTTACTTAGTAACTTCATATCTTATCCTTACTTAATGCTTGGCAGTGCTGGATGATTGAACTTGATTATCTTAGAGATCTTTTCCAATCTCAATGATTCTATGATTACAGCTCTTCATACAACCCTCTGGAGATCTCCCAACTGAATTCTGTGCAGGCTTGGATTCTCCTTTTTTCACAAGATTACAGGACCATGTCAATAAGGACATGTTAGGTCTCTTTAGGCCAAAACAGTTCTCACCTTCTTGAGATCCTCTTTGGAGAACTTCTCATAAGGATTTTGTTCCAGGTAAGCCATGTGCTCTGCATTGTTGCTTCCAAATCCTGGGCCTTTCCCTTTCTTACCACTAATCTGTTCTCCAAATGGGTGGTGTAAAAGATCAAAATGGAGCATAGTAATCATCTCTTTCTTTATTAGCTCTTCACTTTTCTGCAAGTCTGTTAGAGGCGGTTCCACATTCAAGGGTCTCAGTATTGTTTCATTAACCTGCCCAGGAATAAAAAGAAAGTTCATAAACATCATATACACCAAGAATCCCATTAAGTTCATAGATCTCCACCCAAGTATATATTTTATGTATCAGCTAAACCCCAGAGCACAGGTGCCAAAATCCCCTGTGGTGTGACACACAGCAATCTGAACATCTGTGCAGATGAAACACCTCATGACAACTTTGCTGTGAGTTTCCCTTCAAGCTGAAATCAGCATACTTTAATAAAGATTTCACTCTCTCATGATCTACTTAGACTGTATTTCCTCCTATAATGGTTAAAATCTTTCTTATTTTTTTTTTCTTTAACACTGAATTTTGTTTCCACTTACTTCTGAGGGCCGTGGTAGATTCTTCTGCACAGCTTTGTGCATTCTCTTCAGCTCCTTGGCACGCTCTGCTTCCCGGAGGGCCTACACAAACAAGCCAAGAGTTACTCCAGCTACTGTAACACAATCAGATGCTTCCTAGAAATGTATGTGATATAAAAACTAATTGATTAATGCAGTGAAGATTCCTTAAAGAATAAAGACTTCATGTTATGAAGCCAGCGCTAAATAATGTGATGACAACATAATTTACTGCCTCTACAGTGAATGGGAAGAACACAGCAGACTAAGAAAAGAGATCTTCCAAACTCATTTCCAACCATCAAGCTCTCCTTCAGCTTCAACTCCATCATTCTTTACACATTTCTCCACATCAAGCTTGTCAACTACTCTAACTCTGTCCAGACATGAAATCTATCAGGAAAAGAAAGACTCTTAAATTTACAGCCAGGACTCTACTTGTCATCTTCAATGACTTTAGGTATGTATGTACTTCACTAAAGCAATACTTGTGAAAGTGTAAAAACATGAGTTCTCTTTACAAGACACTTTAAGGCAATAAATAACATGAAAAGTCAGTGTTGTATGAAACTTTAGGAAAAGTGACCAAGATCTTCCATGGTCTAATTCCAGCATATCACATCTTCACTTGAAAGGCAGGATGCCTCTCTTGTATGATGGCACAACTCAAATTCTTTCTTCTGTTCTAAAAATATAATTTACTAGTATTTATTCAGACTTTTTATTAGGGTATGTATGCACAAGACATACACATACATGTAAATAACATGTTCCTCCCCAAACAGGCCACACTAGGAATCAAATTCTGGGAAATGTTTATCCTATTCAAAGATACCAAAGCACAGGATTTTTTAAAATACTTTGTTCCCCTGTCAAAGCACAGACATTGGCAAAAACCTCTCTGGACTCAAAAAAACCATTTATTTGAAGGTATTTGCATCATAAAAACTAGGACAAGCAATAAATGGAAAAGGGACTGTTACAAAAACTTGAAGTGTCTCTAAGTACTGGCCAGTACAACCACTTAACTGGCAGACTTTAAACTAGTAATTTATCCTTGATTCTTACACAAAATCAAGTATTGATTCTTAGTCTTCCGTAATTCTTAAACAAAACAAAACAACAGGGACACATTCACAGACACTTGTCTGTCTGGGTAATCCTGTGGTACAAGTCAAAGGTATCAAAGGTACCAATTCACTGCATGGCACATTTCTAACTGTGTACCACCAGCCTGCCTGATTTTGTATATACCTGTCTTACATTTCACAAACAGCAACTTTTAGCCTTGAGAGGATAACCTAAAACTGAAAAAAAAAAAAAAAGGCACAATTCTCATGTGCTTAAAATCAAGCATGTGCCTCTGTAGAAAAATGGTTTTAATTATGTTTTTACCTTCTGGGGGACAAAACTCAAAGACATTTCATCACAGAAAATGTTATGTGATATGTAACATAAACAAATTAAGAATAGGATTGGGAGAGAAAACTCATTTATCCTGTGTATGTATATTCTGATGGCAGCAAAGGAAACAGGCACATTCCCCTTTGTTATCCTGTAGAAGAAGCTTCCACTGAACTACAGGAACCACACAAGGAACACATTTTATTTTAAACAAAAGGCTGTATCCACATCTCTCACACACCAACCTGTTTGCGGGCTTCTATATCAGCAGCATCTTCTACAAAGGTTTCATCTGCTTCATGTTCCTCAAGTTCTTTTTCTGCATTTTCAGGTAACACAATCTCAAAGTCGTTCTTTGGGGCAGGGAGGGCCATGAGTCCCATGCGCAGGTGCTCACGAGACTCTCTCTCCTGTTGAAATAGCAGGAAGATGGGATGCTTCTGGAAGCACTGAGGTGCAATAGTCACCTCCATCAGCAGACAGAACAACACACTACTATCACCAGCCCACCTTAGTCTGCTGCAAAGCTAGGAAGCACCAGCAGAGTCCATCAGCAAACTGAAGTCCCAGTTTTTACTATGAAAAGGCCAGGGCAGAATCAAGGACATCAAATAAAACTTCTCAGATATTCACAGAATTTTCTGATTTGGAAGGGACTCCTTCAAGTCAAGAGGAAATGTGAAATTCTGAACTTGAGTTATTTTTGTGAAAACTAGCCAAAAACCTGGAGTGAATATCCCCACCTAGGCCAAAAAGAGAACTGTCAATAGCTCAGGTGGGAGATATCCAAAGCCACAGCTGAGGCTGCAGAATCAGCCACATAAAAGGAGTTCCCAAGGTGCTCCCTATTAGGGATAGGCCCTTTTATACCACGTCTAATTGGCAGGGTCCATCTGGCTGAATCTCCAAGAATGGAAACATCTGTTGCCAAAGGTGATGAAAGAATCTGGATGGGACTCAGATTACTGCACATCTCAAATCCAAGCCCTTTTAATGGCAAAAATTAAACTCCTTTAGCTCAGTGTTGTCAACACAACAGACTGATGAAAAGGCTCTGTAGGTAAATGGGGAAGCCAAAATGACAAGGGATTTGAGGGCTGTGTAAGAAAAACCAATCTTTGCTCAATATGTATTTCCTGCTCGGCTTCAAAGACACAAGTAGGATGTAAACTTAACTATGTCTTTGACAAACAGCTTTCAGAGTGCTTTACTGAGCACACTGAAAGCCACTCTTAAGTGGCAAGATTTCTGTTCTTTTACATAAAGACTTGATTTTATCATGTGATGAGGACAGACCTGTAGACAGGTGTAAGAAATAACACTTGCTTCTATTATAAAATAAGATTCTGTTCAGCAGGTGAAAATTAAAAATCCTGCAAATTACAGCACACCGAATTCCACTGCTTAAGTACTTCTTACCATTTGTTTTGCATAAGATGGGTCACTGTAATCTGCCATTCCCTCCTCTGGGTTGATGTTCAGTTTATCCCGCAGTGGAGTTCTCCCAGGAGTTGTGCCAAGCGCAGGTTTGGGAGTCAGTCCTCCTCGAGGAGTTAAACTCTCTGATCCCTGAGAGGGTGTTCTAGAGAAGTGCAGTTAGTCAGTACTTTTTTCCCTAGAGAGCTCTACTTAAAGTCTGAATGCTGGAAAACGTTACATAAACACAGTCAATACATTCCATTTAGAGTTTTTTTTTTTTTTCTGGGAGGCAGTGGATCTGTAATGTGCAATTAGAAGAATCCAAAAAATACATTGTTTAAACCTGCCAAGGTGCAACCAAAGACCTGTCAAGCTGAAATCCAGACACATCATTACACTAAGAGAAGCTTCAGGAACTACACCAACACAAACTCCCACTGCTGCTTTTGAGAGAAAAGATTACCCAGCCACCAGGCATTATCCTGGGATACAGTAATCAGGACTGAATTGCAAACTCTGACTTCCCCACCACCTGGGCAATTCCTTCACTCCAGAATCATCTGGCTCAACAGCTGTCCCATCTTACAACTGAATGAATCACCCTCAAGATGCCTCTTTGCTTTCACTGACTCTCCAAGGAGTAATTAAATTACAATAATTACTTTTAAGTACCTGTGAATAGGCAGAAGGGATTAAGTCTTAGATTTTGTGGGCCTCAGTTGCTTCTCCTTGAGACTGGAAAGGACTATTGTTCTCTATCCCAATGACCTACTGCATGAACAGTGGGCCACTCCACAGATGGATTTATTTTTCCCTCTGCTCAAGGCCCTGGATTGTCCCACTGATAGAGCATTTCTGCGAGCAGGCCAAGTTGATACACAGGCACCATAACAACATCTGCAATTCTGAACTTCAGAAGCTAAAAACCCACCACAATCAAAAATCTCAAGTGAACAACAAAATTAGAATGTCTTCACATTTTTAAATATAAAATAACCCAAATGAATGGCCAGATCACTTCAGGCCAAATTCTACATCCTTTCTGCACCACGCTGACATCAACAGATCTCCAAAAAAAAGGATTCATTGCTTCATAGCTGCTCTTTTAAATAAAAGAGCAGGGCTTTTGCACACAGGTTCTAAACAAAATAAAGCTGCTTTGGAAAAGCTGCCATAAAGCTCCTTTTTATTTCATTCTCCACTTTTCCTACTAGCATGATACAAGTAAAATTAGAACCTAAGTGGAAAAACCTGACAGACAAAATGTACCAAGTGTAACATGTTTTAGCTGTATGGTATTTGGCATTTGTGGGATATATATTTGTTCAGGACCCACTGTAAGAGTTAAACCAGCAATTCCATACTATTTAGATTGGCAATATAAGAAATACTTTATTTTGGATATATATGGCTTATAAAATATTTACTTCAGCTTCTCAAAAATTCAGTGTGGGTTTGGCTAAGGGACCTCCCACACCTTTGACTCCGAGGTTATACTTTGGAAAGGCCAGGATCCACACACAGAATGACTCTCCATCTTTCTATTTATACTCCTGTATTACTCCAGTATATTTTAGATTGCTCCAGACCACAGAAAGCCACATTTTGGACTAAAACTCCAGTGAGCCATACACTGTATGAATACAAATGAAGAGGACATGGCTGAGCTTTCTAAAGACACAGCAAAAGAGAAATTTGTACAATAAGGGCTTCAATAAAAGTGAATTAAAATGTGTTTTGAAGGACTGATCATGAGCTACTACCTCACACATCCAAATCTGCTCTGTCCACCCACCTCCAGAAAGATACATGCCCACCCAGGCACCCATCAGAAAAGCAGTCTGTTTACCTGAAAGGTGTGGAAAGCACAGTATTTGGAGTCTGAACAACCTGTTTCTGAGGTGTTACCCCTGAAAAGTCACTCTCATGCAAAGGAGTATTCAGGCCTCCTTTCAGGGGGGTATCCACGTTGGTGAGAGCCATCAGATTCTGGGCTTCCTGTGTAACAGACAACACATGCAGTGTTTGAGACATTCACAGTCATACTCTGATATACATGTTTATAGGTTCAGTAGCAGTAAAAAAAGCTGAAGATTCATTTGAATATCAGTTTGTGGAAAACGTTAAAAGTTCGTACTTTAACACCCACACACTGGTATTTAAAAAACACTAAAAGGGATTTGAATCTTCATTTCCAGTAAAGTATATTATAAAGTGGAGCTGCAAAAATGAGTGGGGTTACTTATTGTTTCAACTTCTTTCAGTTTGTCAGACCCTATAGATCTAAAAGATTTATTAGTGACTGAATACTCAAGTCATCCCAAGGAATCTGATTTTCAGAGGGAAGAGTACACTTACACCCTGAAATCCAAATTCAATGAAGTTACCCAAACTGCATTTCAAAGAGAGTGTTCCAAAAGAAATGGTCAGATTTTTGGTCCATGACTCAAATTGGGTTCTAATGAATATCCTCCTAATATTATTTTTCCTTGTTACGATGAAAAATTAAGTCACTCTGAAAATGAGCTGAGGAAATTATACTACTGCAAATAGAACTTATCTTCCCAGAAGAACACTAATCCATCTGGAGAGCTGTGCATATGCAGAATATTGTGATATTTATATCAGAATACTCCACTTGAAGATGAACATGACCATTTCTGCAAACACTGCACAGAGACTTAGGTCATTATCTGTAGAGTCAGGAACCTTCCCTTTTCTGCTATCAAGAAAGGGTTGAAATACAGCCCATTATGGTTTTTGAGGTAGTTTCTGCTTTGAGATTGAATTTTTGGGGTGGAATTTTGTTTATTTTACACACCAGCTGCACTGATTCCATTCAGCAATTTCCCCACACTCAACAAAACATTACCCCACACTACCAGTTTCTGAAAAAATCCAGGCACGCATACAATCAGTGTAACACAAATATAATTCAGAGGTTGCAAAGGAATGCTTTGACAAACTTTATCTTAAGTGGTTTTAAGCCAATCAAGTTGTTGCAGTTAACTACTTCTTGTTAACTGAAATAAAAGCTGAACAACAGAAAATACACTGTTTTAAGGACATGAACTCATATATATCTTCAACATTGAGAGACACCCAAGAAAAGGGGAAATTATAGAAGACAGCAGGAGAATGGTTAAAAGCTTCAGCCAATACATGATTAAAGGAAGAAATATGGTAGTGTTTTGACAACTGATCAGATAGCTGAGTGTCTGCTTCTGTGCCCTTCAGTGTGTCCTGGAGATCAAGTGTCAGTTCAAATCCCAGTACTGCACACAATCTAACAATGTTTCTCTGGTACTTCCACCTTCTGCACAGTCACCCACTGCTCTAGAACTACGAATTCCTTCTGCACATTGATACTCTACCTGTAGGATCCTGTCCTGTGCTGCTGGAGTTTTGGGAGTCCTCAGTGCTATGCTGTTGTTGGTCACGTTATATTCAGAGAGAAGAGTGCTGGAAGCTGAGTTTGTAATTCCAGATTCCTCAGCGGTCTGGCGAGCAATCTCACTGGCCTGGCCGACTTTTACAACTTCTTCAAGTTCGGTGTCAGAGATCTTTAAAAGAGAAAATCCCAAGGCACAGTGAGATAGGATGAAACCCCACTTGACAAAAGAGAAATCACTGTTTGGCACAACTGTCAAATTGTTTATTATCAATGAATACCTCACCTGAGGAGCTGGAAGCACGAGTTTACTTCTTTTTTTGGTAAATTCTGACACTCCACTGGTCTGCAGAATAGCTGAGGGCAAGTCTGACTCTTTCTTCCGTTTCATGTGTTGCTTGTCCTTTTTGCGCTCTCTTCCCTCCCTTTCACTGTCATTGTGGACAATGGAATCATTTCAGAACACACAGAACAGCCACAAAGCAAACCAAACAAGCAAAGAGCACCCCAATCAAAAGCTGGATCTGTGCTGCAGGAAAAGTGAAGCACTTTGAGGGGCAGAAGTTCAGTGATTAGATGTGATCTGCAGATCTTGCAGCAGAACCTGCTTCAAAATTGTGGAATTACCCAACGGGTTCAGCTCTTAAGCTGCTTCAACTACAACCAACAAGGTCACTGGAGCAAAAAAAAAATGTCAGCTGCTAAGGGAAGATGTACATTTTCTGTGGGATATGGGACCAAATTTCTCTCAAGTATTTAATAAAAATGGTATATTCTTCCAACAGCAGTGGAGGTAGACAGTGAAATTCTAAGCTTCAGTGTGAAGCTCCAGCCTGACTTTCTGAATTGAGAGCCATAAGAAAAATCAGTTCACAAGTTAATAAACCAAACTGTACAAGGCACTGGTCTGACTCTCAGCAAAAAGCAGCTGGCAGAAGCAGTGGGAAATGCAACTGTAGTATTAATTTTGTACCATACTGCTTGTGATCCATTTAACTTCTCAGCTGCATGCTTGGGGATTTTCTGGGGGGATGGGGAGAAATTAAGCATTTAAGGATCTTCAACTTAAAAACAATTCCACCAAAAGTAATACTTCAAGTAAAATCTATTCCTGTAAGCAATCTTAACAAGGTTATTACCTAGAGAAAGGACTGTAAATACACAAGTAAATGAACTGCTAAAAAAGAAACAAACCTCAAGAAATTTAACACTTCAATTTAAAGAGGAAGAACATGCATGAGGAACTTCTCATAGATTCTCATACATAAAGAGTAAACTAGTAGAAAGATAAAAGGAGATCATAGATAAAGGGTGAACTGGAGCCCTTGGAAAGAAAAATACAGGAGACTGAAAAGGTAGAATCAACCTGCACTAATATCTGTCCCATGGAAAATATATTTCCTGCTCACATAATTTTTATATATATATATATATATACACACACACACACATACATATACATATATACACTTAACACACATATAAATGGGTTGTTTTTTTTTCAAATATAACATTCCCTCCTTAGTATAACACACACTTACGATCTTAATTCTCCATCCAGGTCTTGCTGACGTAACCTCCTGAAATCTGCATCCAGGGACTGATAGTTTTCCTCTGATGTATCATAAAAACCAGGGGCAGGTTTCTTTTCAAATGGAATTTCTGCATTGTAATCCACCCCTCTCTTCTTCTTTCTTTTCTTCTGGATCTCAATCCCAGCAGCCCGAAGTTCTCGTCTTTTCTGGAGAGCAGCAAGACGTCTAAAGGAACAGCAAAACCACGTGATTTGAAGTGCAGGGGGAAGAAAAGCACTCCCAGCTTATGAAACCAAACAAAAGTTTACCGAGCTTCTTCCAGCTGCTTCTCCCTGGCTTTCCTCTTGGCCTTCTTTCCCTGGGTATTGGCCAGACGTGCTCTGGCTTCAGACAGCATTTCAAGCTCATCTACAAGTACAAATAAATGCAGATATGAATTTGCACTTACAAGATGAGAGTAAGGAAAAAAGTGACATTAAGATCATAAAACAAGCTTTAAAAGCTGAATTAATATTTTGACAGGCATTCTGCATCATCACTAAACTAGTTTTACTCAAGGTGGCCCAATATATTTACTAAATCACTGGTCAGATGAAATGAAGACTTTTAGAGAAAAGCCTAATGTTGAAAATAATTCAACTATACCTAAAGCGAATCAAAATATTTACATAAAGAGGCAAACTGACCACATTAATGGAAGTAAAATTTCATCTATATCTTTATCTAAGGATTATACTGAGGAGTTGTTAACTGCATTTACATCCAGAAGGGCATTGTATTTGCAAACCTGTGACTGTTTAAAACTGGTCCATTCATGGAATTATAAAAATATTCATTTGTTAGTTTAACAAAAAACAATTTAACAGTTAGTGAACAGTTAGTTTAACACTGCTATGTGCAAAGCAAAGAAAAAGTCATGCAGTTCTCCAGTGCTTCAGCACGGATTCACCACCTGAGAGGTGTGAGCTAATGAGATAATACAAATATACACAACTTTGAATGCAAACAAGCAGAGCACTTGTCAAAGCAAAGGTCAATCAGTCATTGCAAGAGATGAAGATGAGAGATAAGGAGGCAGAACACACTAAGAAAAGGAAAACTGGAAAAGTGTAATTGACTGGCCAGATACAGAAATAAGACAAAACCTGTAAGAAAATTAATGACCAGAGGATGGAGAAAAAAACACAGAAGAAACCAGGGTACAGAGGCTGAGTAAACAGAAAAATCAATGAGATCAGATTTCTGTCAAAAATGGTAAACAAACTCCTAACTCACCTTCATCCATGTCAATGGGATCTGGCCTGGCTGGTTTGGTTTCTGGGTTTGGATCGATTTCTCCAGGTTTCAGTTTCCGAGGATCATCAGCAGTTTCTTCCTCATTGTCTCTCTGAGCAGCTTTGTCTCTAAAAATATATTGTAGGTATTTCACCACTGGTTCTTTGTTTCCCCCAGGCTCATAATAATATCAGTCCCCAATAATAATATATGTCCCCAGAGACTACAATACTGATACAGCTTGTAATAGAGAAATCTCCTCAGGTAATCTTTAACAATAAACTCATGAATTCAAGCAGTGTGACAAAACAAAAAATCAAGTTTCCCATTATGCTTTCATACCCAACCAATCTCACCAGAATTACCAACATTCATAAAGGAAAACAGCACTTTCTGTCTCTTCTCATGGCCTAAAGAAACTGTAACATATAGAGATGTCTCCTTTTTTTTTCTCCTCTCTCACGCATCCACTCTTGCTGATTAGCCAGCCAAAAAATACCCAAATAAACCTGAAATGGAAGCCTAATAAAAACATCAGTCTTGATACTCCTCTAGCCAGAATGACCAGGAGCAAGAACATCTACACCTATCTCTATTCTAGCCTGCTCTCCAAGTTCCAGGAACTTCTTTCAAGCTAGGCACAGTGAGTGAAAACAAACAACCCTTAAAGATTTCCTTACAAAAGGACTCAAGTCAACTTGAAACCACCATAATTCAACATCACAGGAGAAGGGAATGACTACATCATCCCTACAACAAACTCCACAGATTTTCCAGGTATCTGCACCTCTGGCCAAACAGAAACTCACAGGAGAAATTCATAGTGCTCCAAGCACTGGGCAGCAGTTCTCCCAATAATGGGGGCAATGGTTCTCCACTGGGTTGGCATCAGCTTGGCCAAGTGCAGCAGCTTCTCCTCCTCTTCCCGGGACCACTCTGTCTTTTTGATGCTTGGGTCCAGCCACTCATACCTGGAATAAGGGAAAAAAATTAGGGATGACAGATCCAAGTTATCCATTGATTTGTCTTCAAGAATTTTTGTGACATATGTATTTGAGCTCTAAAATGTATTACTCATCAAGCATTTTTCATGTAAATATTGCCTCTTCTTCCTTTCCTCATCTCTACTCTGGCAAAGTAAGGAGTCACAAAATTAATCCTGAAAAAGAAAATTAAAAATTGCAGCAATCAAAGATACCAGAAATCGTAGATTTCTTTGGTCTGAAGCCTTCAACAATTATGTTACTAATCCTCAACTGTGGCAGTACTGTTACCTTTATAAGAAGTATTATTATAAATATGTGCAGCTCAGTACTCAACAAACTAAGTCTGAATTTCAAACAGACTAATACTGTATGCATTCGAACTGTATGCATTCCCATTTTTTATAAAAAATTAAATTTCACAGTGTAATTTCTAAACATTTAGTCTCAAGCCAAATTCCTATTACAAGAAATTAGAAAATTATATGTAAAAGAGATCAATATCTTACAATTACTTTCTTGGCAACACCCACTGATTAAAAAGCTTTTAAATACAGGGGAAAAAATAATGTATATAATTTTAACTGATCCTGCATTTGCAGTGCATTCATGGGCAAAGAAAACATCTGGCTACTTTTGTTCAACTATTTTCAAACATTAAGAATTCAAAATACCCACAATAAAATCAAACAATTTTTTTAAAATCTTGTTGCTCTGAGGACATAAATTAGTCTGTGGTAATGTCTAAATTTCCACTAATTAGGAACCTCATACTCCAGACATGGCACCTCTCACTCACCATCTGGCTTTGCACTGCTTGGCTGATTTCCTGTGCAATAACGAAGCAATACGAGACCACTGGTTTTTGCCATATTTCATAACAGCTGCTTTCAGAATTTCATCCTTAAAAGAAAAATAAGTAAACACTGTTATGGATCACAAAAACTTGCAAAACAAAGTCTGAGCTCAACCAAAGGAGAAGACAGTGTATTTCATCCAATAGCTGACCCAGTGGAAGCAGCACAGCACTGCTGCTTCCTTCCCACATTTTATTCTCAAGATAAGGATTTGTATTTCAAAGGCCAATGAAATCAACAAAGATTAAGTGAAAAAGACATATGATTAGTGTTCCAAACTTCATATATCCAACAGAACTTCCATAATTATTACATTTAATGTTCTCTAATGCACTAGTTTTTAAAGGCTCTGTGTGTCTTCCTTGAAGGACAGCAACAAAGAGGAAGGGAAGATTTTGTCTGGTAATGGCACCACAGTTGAAAAAAAAAGTAGAATTAATGATATCTCTGGGTGGCTTGTTTTAAATAATACCATAAAATTATCTCCTTATTTCATATTTTAATTCAAATGGAGTAAAAATGTAATGGATGCAGCTTGGGAGCCATGTTGTCCACCTGCATCAAAGTGTGCTCTGAGATTTTAATCAAAAGCCAGAATTCTATCAATTGTTTGTCAATCCATCCATCAATCCCTCTCTCCCTTCCTCCCAGATAAATGGGTATATTATTTCTGGTTTACTCAGAGAGAGTGGTATTTTAAATGCATCAAAACCAATCCTGCAGCCTTGTCAGCCAGAGATGCTCCTGTTCCATATCCAGTGAGTGTTCAGGGAGTGTTGCTGTGCTCAGTGTGCTCAGCTGCACCGTGCATATGTTTGTCATCAAGGACAGGCACCATCTCACAGACACCTCCCAGAGCAGCTTGAACTGTGAGCTGATGATCAGCTCTGGCTCCAGCTGCTCCAGGAAACAATTCATGTAATTACTGTTGTGAAATAAATAATAAACCCTCGCTTTGTTTTTTTCCCAAATTTACTTGAGGCTTTATGGTCTCACTGGTGGCATTAAGAGGCTTTTTTGCTAAGTAACTGTTCATTTTATGAATGACCTGATATCAGCTGGTTCCACACTGTATTTTTAATGTTGTACATATAACCAAAATGTCAATTAAAAAAAGAATTGCACCTATTTTATCTCTGGTGCACAAAAACTGGTGAAGCAGTGATCTATCTGGGCACTGAACAGACTCCCCAGGGCAGTGGTTACAGCACCAAGCCTGGCAGAGCTCAAGGAGCATTTGGACCACATTCTCAGGCACTCTGTGGGTTTGTTGGTGGTGTCCTTTGCAGGGCCAGAAGTTGGACTTGATGATCCTTTTGGGTCCTTTTCAACTCAGGACATTCTATGATTCTGTTTAATGCACAGTCACCAAAATTAATGAGCTATGGAAGGTCACAGGAATGGGGTGAATGCAACCTGAGTTTTCCTGTCCTCTGCTGACTCCCAGGTCAGCTGCCTCCTGGCACATCAGTGACATGTCACAAGGGCTTAAAAAGCACCCACAGCACATTTTATCTCCTGTTAGTTTTTCTTCCCTGCTTTCTGGAACTGTGCATATGCCTGGTGTTCACAGCACACAGTGACAGACTTCTGGGTTTTACAGTGCTGGTACATCCTTTTGCTTTAAACATGTCTCTAAAAAGCTCACATCCTTGATTTCTCCTGCAATGATTTTCCTTTTCATGACCACTTGCAGTTCTGAAAGCAAGTGATGGCAAAAATGGGGGGGGGGAAGGAGGGGGTTTGCTCTTTTTTGGAACAACACACAGATTAATGTGTACAGAACACTTGGGGCTGCAGAGGAAGAGCCCATACCCATCGACAGGACAAGAGGAAATGGCCTGAAGTTGCACCAGTGGAGGTCTAGATCATTTATTAGGACAATTCTTTTCATGGAAAGAGTTGTAAAGCATTGGAACAGGCTGCCCAGGGCGGTGGTGGAGTTACCATTCCTGAACTGTTAACAAAACACGTGGATGTGGCACTTGAGGACACGATGTAATGGTGACTGTGGTGGTGGTGCTGGGTTAATGGTTGGACTGGGTGATCTTAAAGGTCTTTTCTAACCCTAAAAATTCTATGACTGCCATTTTCACATTTGGAAAGATCTCCAAGTGGAAGAGATTCCTGCTGCCTCATCCCCCTAGAGCACAAAGAACCTGACTGCAGTACAAGCCCGCGAGAGGGACATCTTGGAGCACAGCAGGGCTCACCCTTTCCCTCCAGGGCCGTGGGGATGGTTTTCCCTGGAGGAAAGGGCACAACACACACATGGCTGAGCTTCCCAACCCGGAGCCCTCAGGAGAAACACCACCAATGTGACCTTTGCCCACTGAGGCAGCAGGTGAGGAGGGAGGCACAGGCTGCTGGGGAATGCAGTCCAGCAAAGGCACAGGATCACAGGATCAGTTAGGCTGGAAAAGCTTCTGAGATCATGGAGTCCAACTTATGGCTGAACACCACCTTGGCAACTAGACCAGGCACTAAGAGCCACGAATAATCTTTCCTTGAAGACCTCCAGGGATGGTGACTCCACCACTGTCCTTCCAAATCTAATCATCTTTTCTGTGAAAAAATTCCCCCCAATGCCCAACCTAAACCTCCTCTGGTGTAGCTTAAGGCTACGTCCTCTTGTCCTACCGCTGGTTGCCTGGGAGCAGAGCGCAACTCCTACGTGGCTACAGCCTCCTTTCAGGGAGTTGTAGAAAGGAAGAAGATCCCCCCGAGCCTCCTCTTCTCCAGGCCAAGCCCCCCAGCAGCTCCTTGTTGCATGTGTGTTCCAGACCCTTTCCCAGCTCCGATGCCCTCCCCTGGATTGCTCCTGCAGCCCCCAGACCCTCCGCATGCCCGGACCCAGAGGGACTCAGCAGACCCCAAATCCCGAAAAACACCCTAAAACCTGAGCCCCCCGCGCAGGCGCAACACGACCCCTCTCTCTCCCCCCCCCCCCCCCCCGCGCTTGCGCACCACGTAGGGCTCCCCCCGGGCCCTGAAGGGGAAACGAGGCATTTAAACAAACCCCGCCGAGTCCTACCTCGGTGTTCCGCCACACGCCGCCTTTAATCATAATCCGCGGCATCTTGGCGGCGAAGGGAGGGGGGGACGAGCCCCTGGAGCGAGAGAGCGGAGAGAGGACGGAAGCGCCGCTCGCCTCAGCGAGGCCGGCCCGGACAGCGCGCAGGCGCCCTCAGCGCCGGGGGGGGTGCCGAGGGAAGCGGGGCCGGCTGCTCTGCCAGGGACGCGGGGAGCGGGGTCGGTGGGATTTCCAGGGAAACAGAACCGACAGCTTTTCCAGGGAAGCGGGGCCGCTGCTCTTCCAGGGAAGCGGGTCCGGAGGCTTCGCGCATGCGCGGCGCCCTCGCGCTCCCTGCGGGGCTCTCCGCGCTGGCGCCCCCTACCGGCCGGAGGAGCGCCCGGCAGGGTGACCCCGGGAACGCCGGGGGAGCAAACGGAGATTGCTTTAAATTCCATCGCAGTTCCGCAAGGGACGCAAATAAGGAAGGAAAGGGGCGGCGGGAAGGAAATCGGGTTTCCGCGATGTCGCGTTTATAGTGTGTTTTCTTCATTTGAGAAAAAAAACCCGTGCGTTTATGTAGCGGAGGAGTTCGTCCCTGTGAGGGCCATGAGGCCCTGGCACAGGTTGCCCAGAGAAGCTGTGGCTGCCTCATCCCTGAAAGTGTTCAAGGACTGGTTGGACGAGGCTTGGAGCAATCTGGGATAGTGGAAGGTGTCCCTGCTATGGGGGATGGAAGGAGATGGTCTTTAAGGTCCCTTCCAACCCAAACCACTCCGTGTAGCCCAAATGCACACTGAGGCAGCAGCACATTATAATAATGTTCAATAAAGTAAACCCCAAATTGTCTAATTTCCTTCTGTTGCAGGTAATTCTGGCTAGTGGCTAACCATATGTCTTTTTATTGCAGTCTTTCTCAGACTTTACACCCAGCTGCTTTTAAATGTTCCTCCACACCTTTTCAATCCTGCCAGTTACCCTGAGCCCATTTGTCTGAGGACTGAGGACTTGGACTTACTCCATGCTTTTGTAAGTAGTCAGTGATATCATCTGTCATTCTGCCAACCACACCAATTTGTCACAAATGAGTCTTTTAGGTCACTCAGAGAATCACTGGCAAAGGCATCAAAGGTAAAAGCTGGCAGTGTTCACACTACTAACTCTGTGGTTAAAGCACACAGAGAAAAATCTGAATAATATCTAAAATCAATCGATTAATATGAGACTAAATCAACCAAAAATCATGGATCTGGATGGTGAGGATAAAAACAAAAAAAAGAGTAAGAGTGGGAAAGGGTAACGATAAAAAAGGAGTGAGACCATTCTGTTGAGTCACCATGTTGTTGCCAAACTTAAACCCCAGGCTTGACCAGTGGTTTAGGCCTGAAGGTTTAACAGCATTTAAACTTAATGGCACTTAATAACTTAAAGAATTTAACTAAAGATGCATGTAGAACTTACTATTGGCACAAAAGGCCTATCTTATTTACAAGTCTAAAGTACTTAATCTAGGAGAACAACATTCATAGCACATTTGCTGTGGCATGTTCTCACACACACACACACACACAGACCTAAAGGAGTGTGTAAAAGGTATACCTGTGAAAATTTCCCCTCCAGTTCAGGGACATCCTCACACTGGATGCCTTTGCACCGATGGGTGAAGGGTTGAGCCTTGAGGAGTGGGGGTATCAGCCCAGGATCTGTTGTCATTGTTTCGCAGTGATCCAGCAAACCTTCACAGTTCACTGGCTCTGAGAGGTATCCTGCTCAGAGGAAGGTGCTGTGGGCCAGGAGGGCTCCAAGGGTCTCCCTTAGGACCACTGCTTGTAGGGTCACAAGAGAGTTGGTTTTGGCCATGTGAATTTTCCAGCCTGGCCACAATTCGGGTCAGTAACTTGGTAAGTTTAGTAACAAAAATGTAGTTCCACTTGGGTTGTTATTCAGGCATGAAAATTGTCTTCAAGGCTGTTAAAAACCAGGAGCTCATTAGACAGCACCAGTTCCCAGGAGCAGACATTGTTTCTGATTAGCTAAGGAGCTGAGCCCAGGTGCTGTTCAAGGCTGAGGCCTAAGGAGCATTTCTGGGATCACAGTGTGGCCTGAGAGGGAGGATGCACCACCACACCATAGAGGTCTGACCTATATTCATTGACTTCACCCCCTCTTTAACTTTTATTCACTTATTTAGCAGGTGCATAGCAGCTAAAATGACACCCTTCTGTTCAAGTTGTCTCTATTCAAGAGATGTTCAAAGAGAAAATAAAGCAAAGTTTTTTGGTTAAAATAGGAAACTTCTTCGTATGATTTAAGAAAGGCTTTTCTTTGAAGTATAGAGGAATAAAAAGTATTACACTTTTAGCTACCAAAAAAGTTACCATGAACAGCCCCTGTCTTATCTGAAGGTGAGTAGGCCTCTACCTTTAAATTTCACTGATTTGGCAGACTGAGAATACCTTTGAATCCCCAAAATGCAGTGCAGTGTATAAAGAACAAAGAGGAATGTCAGGAGTCATAAAACTGTTTATTAAAAGCAACAACCTGGAATACTTTTACAAAACTGTCAAGCTCCATTTGAAAATATCTTGTTGTTCTTACATCTTGAAGAAACTGATGTTTACAAACTCTTGTAAAAATTTACTGAAATTAATTTATCCCTATAAACCGGGCTCCCTTCTTCATCACTGTACACTACACTTTTAAATTCTACCAGATTTACCTTTCCTAGTTTCACCCGATATAAAGGCTTACAATTTCTTCATTGTTTTTGTTCCCTCTTTGTACCTGTTCTTTGGAATTTGTTCTTCAAATAAACCATCAGAATTGTACACTAATGCAGGTAAAAACTCCTCCAAATTTGTGTAACTGTTAATATTTCCCAGAAATGCTTTTCTTTCTTCATACAAGATAACATTCTTGTCGCAGCTGTATCAGGTGATTGCCTCAGTCATTCCAAGATCTGAATGATTCATTCCCAAATGGTGACATCCCAGCTTGTACTACAAACATCTGTAACCATCATGGTTCAGGCAATTGTCTGACTTTACCTCAACTGCAAAGAACTAGAACACTTGAATACCTTTGGTGATCAGTCCACTCTCAAAAAATCATATTCCAAATCACAGAATGGCTGCAGGAATTCTGGAGGACATCTCTTCCAAGCCCTCGCTCAGGCAAGGCCACCCAGAGCTGGTTGCCTAGGATCATATAATGGTGGCTTTTGAACATCCAACCTCCCTCCTACTTTACCAGAAACCCTCTGGAAGACATTACCTGTCTTTCTAAAGAAAAGCAGTACAAAAGCAGCGTGAGTTCCATGTTTACATTCTCTAAATTAAGCTCCAGGTTTATTCTGCTGCTCCATGGACTGAGCTGTAACATCAGGGGACAGTTCACACCAGCCCTTTGTTGTTGTCTTTCCTTGCACAAGAGGATAAAACACTGATATCAAAACCACTTATCACAGTCAGTGATGTCCACTCAAAGTTTCTAGCACTCTATAACTGTAAAGCAATCAAAGATTTGTCTAGATATGAACAGAAACTGGGAGCAGCACCCACCTGCCTTCACCATACCCTGTACCAACTGGTGCAAGTGACTCTTACACATCTTATTTTAGATGAACAGTAAAGTTCTTAAAATAAATTTAAGCAGTCTAAGACATTGCTAAAGTTTTCAATGTAACTAAATAGCATTCACAATTAGCAGCAGGTGCTCAAAATAACAGAAGTTATTTGAAAATTACATCATTTGTTGTAACAACACACTAACTACCAGCCTGAGAAAAGGTAAGGCATTTTGTACATTATATTAGACATTAACATAAAATTGAAGATTTAAGGATTCTCAGAATTATAAAATAAATGATTGAGAACATTACCCTTTCTGTCAGACTGCTCAAAAAATTATCAAAACTACAAACAAGGTAACTGCCTAATAAATCCCTTATATATATATATAGGAAACATCTTCATATCACAGTTATGCAGTGATGGCACGAATGTTTTGTTTCCATAGTTTTGTGAGATATTTTTTCTCTTACAAGTATTGCAAAAGAACCTGGGAGGCAACTTTGAGCAGATGGGAGGTAGCATTAAGCCTCCAGATGCACTGATAATTTTTATATAATATGTACTTCTTTCTCTCCCTTTAAGCATTATTTCAGTTAGAAAAGAGGTTTTTATTCATTTTTTACAAGAAAATAAGTGGCACAGAGTGACTAAAGGAATGAATACTGGCCACATCCTAACTGGCCTCATGGTATTAAACATTTACTCAGACATGAAGTGTCTCCAAGATCTTTAGCACAGCCTGTGCTACAACTGAAACTCTCTGAAAAACCCAGAGCAAACCAGTCCTACAAGTTTCACCCTCTGGACCAAAATGCTGGATGCATCCCTTACCAGCCCTTGCTCTAGAATGTAAACCCACAAATTCAGAACACACAAACCACTCTAGAACCAAGCGCCAACTGGCAACTCCCAACCTCACATCCCAGCCTCGTGCTGCCGCTTGTGCTTTTCCAGCAGTTTTCGGGTAGGCAGCGCCGCATTACACTTCCCGCAGGTGTGCTTTTTCCTGTGCGTCTTCAGGTGCTTTTGGAAAGCCCGTTTATCCAGCGTGGAGTATTTGCACCTCCTGCAGCGCAGCCTCAGGTGGGTCAGCAGGTGGCGCTTGAGGTGGCTGGAGGTGCGGAAGGCCAGGCCGCACTGCCTGCACTTGAACGGCCTCTCCCCGCTGTGGATCCGCAGGTGCAGCTTCAGGTTCCCGTTGTGGGCCGTGCAATAGCCACACTCCTCACACCGGTACGTTTTCACAGGGAGCTCCTCGTGATCGCAGAGGCACCCCGGAGATGAGCTTCCCTCCCCGGAGTGCGAAGCCAGGTGACGTTTCAGGGCCAGCCATTGGTGTGTGGAGTAGTCACAGTCCTTGCACTTGAAATGCTCCCTGTTAAGATGGGTCACTCTGTGTCTCCTCAGGTGGCTGGAAGTCCGAAACTTCATCTGGCAAACGGTGCAGCTGTAAGGTTTCTCACCAGTGTGAGTTCTTATGTGGAGTTCAAGGTTGCTTAAACTGTAAGTAGTGTACTTGCACTCTGCACATTGGTAGAATGGTGGCTGACTACGTGCTAGCAAATAGTTTTTGCTGCCCCTTGGAACATCTACCTGTACTCCAAAGACTTTTGAACCAAGCAAGGAGCTGTTTGAACCTTCTGAGAAACCAAAATCCCTTTCTGGACATGTGCCTCCATGCATTTCACGATGCAACTGAAGATTTTCTAAACACTTCTCTACGTAGAGGCAACTGCCCAGCTCCTGTTCATTCTTTACATGAAAGAGGCTGTGTTTCTCCAAATGGTTTGATGTTTTAAATGTCTTATTGCAGTCTTTACAGACAAATGGTCTTTCATCTGTATGTATCTTTAGGTGCAGCCTGAAGTTGTTCTGAACATCAGTAGCGTAACTGCAGTACTGGCACATGTATGTTCTGAAGGTATTTAAAGTAGAAGAACATGATTCCTTGGGGTTTTCCACAAAGTTATGGTATGCATCATCATCTTGCACTTGCAAATGAGAGGCCTCTGACTTGAAGAGAGGTTCCTCTTTGTAAAGGACAGTGTCCATTTGATGTGAAGTCTGAGTAACTTCTGATCTATTCCCAGTAATAGCCAGGCTGTTGCTCCCAAGACTGTTTTCAGGGAATTTCTTTCTAGAGCACCTTTTTTTATTGCCCTGCACATCACCTGCTTGCTTACAGTCTACTTCTGAAGCCAGCATTGCACTACTGAGACCATAATTTCCTCTACCAAAAAGAGAAATATGGCCCTGAGAATCATCCTCAGCTTTGCATATTTTGTAGTATTTATTGCTCTGATCTGTATAACCATTAGCCTCCAACGGTTCATGAAATTTCTTGTGCAAGCTGAGATCTCCTTTAGTGTAAAACACCAGGTTACATTCATCACATGAATAATTCTTTAAAGATCTTCGAGTTCTCTTTCTTCCACTTACACAGTCAAGTTCCTGCCCTTGGCCCGTTTCTGTCTCCGCATGGAGCCTCCCGTGCCTCTGTAACTCCAAGCTGCTGCTGAAAGCTGACTGGCAGAACTCCCAGGAATATGGTTTAGCCTCTGTGTGGGTGGAGCTGTGCCTCACCATGCTTGCAAAATATAATGAAAAGAAGCTGCAGAACCTGCACTGGTACAGCTTATACCCAGCATGCCAGTACATGTGAGTTAACAGGCAGGAAAAGGTACTGCAGGAGTACTCACACTGAGGGCACTGGTATGGTGGTCTCTCCTTATGGCCCTTCATGTGATGAATAAAACTCCTGGGATTTGATGAAGCAAATAAACACATTCTGCAGGAAAAACTAACTGGCACACCCAGAGGTGTAAGGTCCCTTTCAATTTTAATGAAAAATTTATCATATTTATGTTCTCTCTTCTTGGTCTCAGATTTTCCTTCCTCAGATCCTCTCTGCCTCCCTTTTCTTGCATTTATTCTGTTTTTTCTTGCCTTTTGCAACTTGGTAATTTTCTTATGCAATTTAAGGTGATTCTTAAGGTTGAAGGAGAAGAAAAAGGTTCTTTTACAAAAGCAGCATTTATGTATTTTCTCACCTTTGTGAGCTGAATAAATATGTTTCTTTAGGTGTGCACTGCATTTATACACAGAGCTGCAAAACCTGCACTTGAAATTCAATCTTTCATGCTTATTTGTAGAATAAGATGTTTTAGAAAGGGGTGAGAGGGTCAAAGTATTACTCAGAGACACTAAACCTTGTTGCTGGCTTTGGAATTCTTTTTTGTTTGCATGAGAAGAAACTACTTTTTGTTGCTGGTATCTTTTCCTAGGAAATGGTGTTAATGTCTTATAAATATGCTCTCCAGTAGTATTTGATTCAGCAGAAATGAAAACATTCACCTCAGGTTTCCCTACATCTTTTGGAAGTTCTTCAGAAGTAGGAGAAAATCCATTAAGAAATGGATCAGAACAATTATAGGTAAATTTCTGTTCTTTCTCTACACCATGTTCCAGAAGAGAACTCAAAGTTTCATGTTCAAATTTGCTTATTTTTCTGTTAGCGGCTTCAGTGCCTCCATTCTTTGAAGAATCATGACCTACAGGGAGATATAGAAATTCTCATGTATGACATTTCATACAATCACAAATGTTCATTATTAGTTGGTAGTAATAATCCCAAATTGCCTAATGACTTGCTTGTCACTCTTCTGCTTCCTCAGTATTTCCCTATATCCACATCTTTTGCTAATGCCTCTTTTCACGTTCCCCTTTGCCCCCAACATTTAAATGTTGCTCCCAGTTAAAAGCCTCCTTCTTTCCAGTCTCTCTTTTCACTCAAAGTTCTGACTTCCGCAGGACAACACTGTATTTCCTATAGTTTTTTAACAAAACACTTTTATGCTAGGATTCCTATCAAAATACTATCATCAAACTTTTATAAGGCTCCATTCTCACAAATATCATCCTCCTTCTGCTTTTTTATTTTCTGAACCTTTTCCCTGATGAAAGGCCACCCCTTTGCTCACTGCAGTAGAGTGAGACAGTACTAACTTCTTGTACTTTCACTACTTTTCACAAGTGTGTGAAAGAACTAAGCCTATTCCACACAATATTCTCTTTCTGCTGCACATGATATTAACCTAATTTTAAATGCTTACTCTAAAGTAAATGGGTTTGATATTGTTTTATTTCAAAAACTTGAAATTTACCAGATTTCTTAAACGTTTGCACTAATCTTAATTAACAAGTTACCTTCCATTTCAGCAACTGCCTCCATCTCTCTGTGGATTTCTGGTTGTTCCTCTGGACCACCATCATAAAGAACACCTGCAACACTGACAGGTTCTTCTTCTTTTTGGGGTACCACTGGCAACATCAATGGTCTTGTATTATCTCTGACCTCACTGCCAGCAGAGGAGAGGAGAGGAGCAATCTTCTGAAAGCCACCATCACATTCTTTTCCACCACTGGTTTCGCTTATCTCTGTTTTGCAAGGCGATGTAGGTAACGTGCAATTTTGGCCACATTTCTGTGGGCCTGCATCACAGCCATCACTTAAAGCTGATTTTGATGTGTTGCACAAATCCTCAGCAAGCCACTTCTCTTCAGAGCATTTCATATCATTATCTTCATTTGAAATAGTCTTGTTTTCATTCCAACTGCCTACACTGCTACAGTCGTTTGAAGGTGCCACATCTTTTAGGCAAACGCTGTTGTTTAAGTCAAAATCCTGCTCCACCTTGAGAACGGACACCTCCTGCTCCTCAGCATCACCCTGGAGAAAATCCTCATCGTTTAGCACCAAGATAGTGATTGGCAGCACGATCTGAAACACGTCCGGCTCTGCGGGCAGAAAGAGACAATCAACGCAATTCCCAAAAAAAAAAACCCCAGCCATCCCCCCTTTCGTGCCCAGTGCGCATGCGCACGCACCATCGGGCCCGCGCATTTTCACTCCCCCAACCTTCCCCGCTCTCCCCGGTCACTCGGGCACCTCAACTCCCGCGGGAGCCACACCCGGTCCCCGGCAGGGCATCGGGCACCTACCGCTGTCCCCCTCTGGCTCCGGAATTCCCGGCATTTCCCAGCCCGTCCGAATCCGCCCTGAAATCCAACCTCCCCCCCCACGCGCGTGCGCGGCGGGGAATGGGCGCGGGGACACGCGGCCGCCGCCTCCTGATTGGACGAGGGGGGGGAGGCGTGACCTGAGGAGGGGCTCCGCCCACCCCGTCTGAGGGGGTGTACTGTTGTTGCGCTGTGGCTTTTGATTGTGGCTCAAAGGTCGATTTTAAACGTGCTTTTATCGGTCTGAAACTGAATTTAGCTTGCCCCTTACATGCGCCCTGGGTTGGGGGGTTTCGAAAGCTCTGCGAAACCTATTCCCGTTTTAGGCAATTTTAATTGTTAGTTCTCCTGCAAAAGTAGATCTCAGCTAATAATCATGAAGAGTTTTAAGATCAGGATTGTGCTCACAATAAGGTCCTCTCCCGCTGTGGACTGACAGAATCAGAGAATAGTCGTGGGCAGAAGTCACAAAATTCATGGAAACACAAACAGCACCATAGACTTAGAATCATAGAATCATAGAATTAACTGGGTTGGAAGGGACTTCCGAGATCATCAAGTCCTTTGATTGTCTCTTGATCCAATCCCACTGTGATTACCAGATCATGGCACTCAGTGCCACATCCAGCTTCATCTTAAAAACCTCCAGGGACAGTGAATCCACCACCTCTCTAGGCAGGCCATTCCAATGCCTGATCACTCTCTCTGTAAAGAACTTCTTTCTAATATTCAACCTAAACTTCCCCTGGCAGAGCTTAAGCCCGTGCCCCCTTGTCCTATTGCTGATTGCCTGGGAGAAGAGACCGATCCCCACCTGGCTACAACCTCCTCTCAAGTAGTTGTAGAGAGTGATGAGGTCACCCTGAGCCTCCTCTTCTCCAGGCTAAACAACCCCAGCTCCCTCAGCCTCTCCTCACAGCACTTGTGCTCGAGTCCCTTCACCAGCCTGGTTGCTCTTCTCTGGACCTGCTCCAGCCCCTCAATATCCTTCCTGAACTGAGGGGCCCAGAACTGAACACAATACTCCAGGTGTGGCCTCACCAGTGCTGAGTACAGGGGAAGGATCACTTCCCTGCTCCTGCTGCCACACTGTTCTTGATGCAGGCCAGGATGCCATTGGCCTTCTTGGCCACCTGGGCACACTGCTGGCTCATGTTCAGCCTCCTGTCAATCAGCACCCCCAGATCCCTTTCCACCTGGCTGCTTTCCAGCCACTCTGTGCCCAGCCTGTAGCGCTGCAGGGGTTGTTGTGGCCAAAGTGCAGGACCCGGCACTTGGCCTTGTTGAACCTCACCCAGTTGGAATCGGCCCAACTCTCCAGCCTATCCAGGTCTCTCTGCAGAGCCCTCCTGCCTCCCAGCAGATCGACCCTCCCTCCCAACTTGGTGTCCTCTGCAAATTTGCTAATGATGGACTCAATCCCTTCATCTAAGCCATCGATAAAGATGTTGAACAGGACTGGACCCAACACTGATCCCTGGGGGAGACCACTGGTGACCGGCCACCAGCTGAATGGAGCCCCGTTCACCAGCACTCTCTGGGCCCTCTACAGTCAGCTCTTAACCCAACACAGAGTGCCCCTGTCCAAGCCATGGGCTGCCAGCTTTTTCAGGAGTATATTATGGGAGACAGAGTCAAAGGCTTTGCTGAAGTCCAGATAGACACATCCACAGCCTTCCCCTCATCCACCAGGCGAGTCACCTGATCATAAAAGGAGATCAGGTTGGTAAGACAGGACCTGCCCCTCCTAAACCTGTGCTGGCTGGGTCTGATCCCTTGTCCATCCTGTAGGTGCCGTGTGATTGCACTTCATCCTGTTCCCCTGCTTGGCCAATCAGGCTGAAAGGGTGAGAGTGGGAAATATATAAATCTGCAGACATACACATTTACATGTGCAGATATGTAGGTATTTATATGCATATATAAATTTTATATACATGTATAATGTCACTGCCCATAGGAGGGTGGTTGGAATGAGATGATTTTTAAGGTTCTTTCCAACACAAGCCATTCTGTGATTCTCTGATTCTCTGATTCTCTGATTCTGTGAGTTGCGGTTGCAAGGGAGCACTGGAGATCATCCCGTCCAATCCCCTGCCAGGGCAGAGTCACCTGGAGCAGGTGACATGGAAATGCATCCAGGTGGGTTTGGAATGTCTCCAGAGAGGGAAAAAACACAAAATCTCAGGGCAGCCTATGCCAGTGCTCTGTCAACCTCAAGTAAAGAAAATTTTACTGTTTTTGAGATGGGACTTCTTGTATTTTACTTTATGGCCATTGCTCCTCGTCCTGTTGCTGAAGGGAGTCTGAAGAGGGTTTGGCACCATCTTCTTGTCATCTGTCTTGGAGATATTTTACATATAAATGATGAGATCCCCTCTCAGTCTTCTCTTCTCCAGACTAACCAGGCCCAGCTCCTGCAGTCTTTCCTGATAGGAGAGGTGCTCCAGACCCCTCATCATCTTCATTGTCTCCACCGGACCCTCTGCAGTAGCTTCTTGTCTTCCTTGAGCTGTGGAGACCAGAACTGAACACAACAGATGACAGACCCTGCCTGGCAAGGCCCTTGTCCTGTGTCAGCCTGGGGACCCCCTGCTCCCAGCAGCCTCGTCCTAGCAGTATTTTATAACCTCCCTCAGTTGTGATCCCACATCCTGAACTGCTATAGGATTCCCAGCTCTCATTTTCCAGACTCTGTACTTGGCAGTAGTACCTCTGAAGGGGGTGGTATGTTTAACCATTTCAATGAGAGGAATTTTCCCTATTCCTGTCTTCTTCCCCCAACAAAAAGCTTGTAAGGAACTAATTATATGCCTTGATTTCAGAGCTTTGCATCTGACAGACATGGAACTGAACCCATTTGTAGTCACATTTGGTAAGTGTGTGAAATTCAGGTGGCATCCTTATATTTTCAAATAGAAGTGGCAAAACCTCGAGACAGAAGAATTGTCAAAACTCTCCAAGCTGGGAGTATTAAATTAGAAAATGATGAGAGAAATATTGGCTTCTGTATTTAAGCTCTTGGGGAATTTGGGAATTTCTACAGAGTTAGAAGACTTGTTGATACTCCAGGGTGGGTGAAGCAGATGCTGGTGGGCAGGATATCTTGCCTAGACTTCTTCCTGCCAGATCAAATTGTAGCATACGAAAAGGAAATAAAAGTGATAAAAAAGTCTCCTCCACAAGATGGCTCTGCAGCCACGGGCTCTGCAGTGGAAATACTGGACAGATCTCAATAATCCTGCCCCTGTTTGACTGGTCAAGAGGATCTGTTGTGGGAAGGGAAAGTAGAGAAGATCTGAGTTTCAAGCAGAAAGAGAAAGTATATAATCTCAGCTGTGATATCAAAGTTAATGGGAAGATCATATTCCATACATTTGTTGTTCCCATTCCATAGGTGACTTTCAAAATGCAAAAAAAACCCCACACCACAACAGCTGTTGTAAAGAGACTGAATTGCAAGAAACCCATTGTGAATCTTAAAATCACAGAATCATTCAGGTTGGAAAAGACCTCTAAGGTCACTGAGTCCAGTCATTAACCTAATACTGTCAGGTCCACCACTAAACCATGTTTCTGAGCACCACATCTACATGTTTTTCCCTCACTCAGGAATGGTGGCTCCACCTCCTGAGCCCCCTCCAGTATAAACACCCACAGCTCATTTTAGTTGTTCAGATATTCTCACTGAAAGGAGACTAATATCTGCTTCCATTCTTTCTTTTTTTTTTTTTTTTTTTTTTAAAGCATTAGCTTTAAAACAATCTTCTTTGAAAAATAGCTCCTTCACTAGAAAACCTGCAAAATTCTGCACAGTCTTTGCAAAGTTGTAACTGCCAAGTCTTTTTCCTTGAAAGTGAGTATTTTCACTCTTTTGCATAAAGGAACAAACTGTAACTCTCACCTTAGTTCTTCAGGATGCCATCATCCAGTGAATAAAGTGATCACACAATGGCTCAGGGATAAATGTGACCAATGAAAAGTGGGTGTGGGGAAGGTTGCAGCTGCCTTTACAAGCACTCAACTACCTTCTGCAAATTCAACTTGCATTGGAGTGAGAAGAGTCTGTCAGCAACAGTGCTTATGCCCACACTCCAGCATGAAACAAGAGTTGTGGAAAGATTCTTGTAAGGAATAGGACAAGAGGGAATGGCTTTAAGCTGAAAAAGGGTAGATTTAGATTGGGAATTAGGAAGAAATTCTCCACTGTGAGGGTGGTGAGGCCCTGGCATAGGTTGCCCAGAGAAGCTGTGGCTGCCCCATCCCCTCAAGTGTTCAAGGCCAGGTTGGACAGGACTTGGAGCAACCTGGGATAGTGGAAGGTGTCCATTCCACTAGAAGGTTGGAATGAGATGGTCTTTCAGGTCCTTTCCAACCCAAACCATTCTGTGATTCCGTGAAATATTGGACATTATGAGAAACTGAAGCAGCCTTGATAAAATGTAATTATTTGAAGCATGGATTTTGGACATCTTTGTGGCCAGAATGGCAGCACAGATTTACCTCAACTAATGTAAGATATTGACCTAAAATGTGTAATTTGAGAGTGCAGTCATCTTAGGCTGCTGCTAAAGCAGTGGTTTTTATCCTCATGCATCTAATGCTGTAGGTTGGAAGGGCTTGTGACAGTAATTTCATAAGATCTTGTATCAATATCCTTCAGTTTGCCAGCCAGGGCACATAACAAAAAATCAAGCTGGAAATATCTCTTACATGAACAAAAAGCCTGAAAGTCCAGGGATAAAAGATAATGTCACTTTTAGACCAGGGAAAGTCAGAGAATTATTCCCAGGAAAATAATGTAAGAGCAGTTATGGTCTGGCAATAAAAGCAGGAGAGGTGGTAGCTGAATACAAATCCAGCTGGGAAAGCATAGAAAAAAGGCTGGACAAGTTGAAAATGAAGTCATTAATCAAGCAGGCAATGTAAAGAGGGATATATCTCCAGAAGGGTTGGCCAGCACAGTTTCAGCTGTGTTAGAACTGTGAGGAGCTACAGCAACTGAGAGCTTTTTAAGAGCCGGGTATTGCAGGAACAAACCAAGACTTACTAACTAAATGGCCTCTTTTACTGTAAAACCTGCTGGGTTGTTGGGGTTTTTTCTCTTTTTCACACAGCCATTGACCTTCCCCTCCCTCCTCCCCCCCCCCTTTTTTTTTTTTTTGCAAGCAGCTCCACTAAAGTCTGTTCCAGAGGGAAGAGGAGAAAACACATCAGTGAGGACAAAGAGCTGAGCACCACGTAGGGACAGAGCCTTCTAACACCAAACGCCCATGCAGAGATGCAGCTGGGGATTGAGAGACACCAAGTCCCAGCACAGTCTGCTTTCCAATACTTTCTGCTCCAAGAAGAACTCCTTATCACTAAGTTCACCTTGAACTTGATGAAGCTGTAATACTAGGGAATAAATTCAGTCTTATGGTTAGGGCACAGGAGCCAGGAAGTTTGATTTCTATTCCTGCTTTTTTTTTTTTTTTTTTTCTGCAGGTTTATGAAAATCCCTCTTGTTTGCAAAGTGTTTCAAGCTCTTCACATTGCCTTAGGAGAACAGAGCAGTGCTCTTACATATTTCCAGCTCTCAGTATTGGAAACAGTTTGATTTGTTGACATATACAGCATTTCCCTAAATCAGGAGACAAATATTACAAGGCAGAACAAAGGAAAACCTGGAAATACAGAGTCTTTTCTCTGGTAAATTGAGCATGGTCCATTCTACTGAATTTGCTCTTTTTCTCTTTGTAGAATCATGGAACAGTTTGAGATGGAAGGGACCTTCTAAAGGTTATTGATTCCAACCCCCCTGCCATGAGCAGGGGCACTTTCTACTACACCATGTTGCTCCAAGGCCTATCCAACCTGGTCTTGAACACTTCCAGGGATGGGGCAGTTCTCTCGTGCCTTTCTGACATGAAAGACAGAGAATCTCTGCCAGCAAGAATGAAGAACTGACTCAGCCACACTGACCTGAGCAATTAGCCCCAAGTTGCTTTTAAATGGATACTATTTGTTTGTTCAGCTGGTTCTTTGCATGATTTTGGCATGAAATTCTTCCCCGTGAGGATGGTGAGGCTCTGGCACAGGTTGCTCAGAGAAGCTGTGTCTGTCCCATCCCTGGAAGTGTTCAAGTCCAGGTTGGACAGAGCTTGGAGCAACCTGTTCTAGTGGAAGGTGTTTCTGCCTGTAGTAGGAGATTGGAATGAGATGATCTTTAAGGTCCCTTCAACCCAAACCATTCTAGGATTTTGTGATTCTATGTGGCAAGGGCTTTTTTGCTGGCTGGAGCCCTTTTGGTGTGATCTGGTCACACCCTGTTGTGAATTTCTCTCACCCTCCAAAATTGGGTGGCTAGATCCCAGTTGCCATTTGGATATTATCCATCCACCTCTCAGTCTCTATACCAACTAATTTAACAGTGTCAGACACCTGCACAAGGCAGGAGAACTCAATCCATCTATAATCAACAAGATACTGGCCTGGCTTATCACAGAATCATGGAATGGTTTGGGTTGGAAGGCATCTTAAAGCTCATCTCATTCCAACCCCCTGCCATGGGCAGAGAAACCTTCCACTGGACCAGGGTACTCTGTCTTGAATCCAGGCAAACTAAAACTCTCCTGCACAATTTCCAGGTGAAGTTTAGGAGTTACCATGAGGCAGGGACAGTTTCCCAGGACAGAGAGCAAGAGAGAGAAACAAACAGAAGGAATGATCAGAGATTTGTTTCCTTACTAAATCAGGTGACAACCTCCTCTAGAAACAGGATTACTATAACATGCAAGTAAGTTTTTTTTTTTATTGTTTAAAAATATTTCTTAAAAAATCCCCTCAAAACATGGACTATACACAGATCAGGTGTGTTCTGGGGAATCTGAGTCAACTTTGTTACTTGTCTGCATTTAGAAGGGGTGTTTCAATTGAAAAAAAAAAAGAGGGAAATGGTCTTTCAACTGTTTTTCAACTTTGTTTTGTATTCTGCAATCATAGCAAAAATCAAAGGCATTATTCATGCTGACAAGACTGAAGACGATGAAAAATGATGGAAAAGGAGTAGCCAAAGCTTTTTGTGTTTACAGCCTTTTCCCCAGTTAAACAGGTCATGTCCCTCCTAGCTTATTTTTGTGTTTTCATTCCAGCTTAGATTATTCCATCCTAAAATACTTTAGGTTATTCTTTTTAATAATGTGAAAAACAGGAGTGGCATTTTATGTGATACAAAAATGCTCTCCAGAACTGATTTTCCTCTGCATGTTGCAGAGTACCAAGTCTGCAGTATGTTGGAAGTGATGGAGGCATTTACCAAATGGTAGGGATTGCTCATTAGAGTAGGATGATTGTCAGGGTGATGTAGCAGTCCAAAGGCTTTATATTTAGATTTTTACTGTTGGTGAGGCACTGGCACAAGTTGCCCAGAGAAGCTGTGGCAGCCCCATCCCTAGAAGTAGTTAAGGCCAGTTTGGACCAGAAACCTGGTGTAGTGGAAAGTATCTCTGCTTTCATAAATCTCTCTTTGTGCTTATCTGTATTTCTTTATAGAGTTTTTGAGAACAGAAGTCCAGTTCTTGCCCCAAAAGGAGCTGCATTCCCTTGTAGCTGATGTGAGTCCATACAGCTCAGATAGATCTGTTAAGTTCACAAAGTGCTCTGAGATTTCAAAACACAGCTATTATAGAAATAACCATTGTTATTCTTGTTTTTAATAGCTGCTGACAGTGAGGAATATTTTGAAGTTAAGTGCCAAGTAAGAAGCTGTGTTTCTGAATAGAGCTTTTCAAATATGCAAGGCCTCTATTATGTTTGGGGTAATTTCATGAGAAGCTTTATGATGGTTTGTCTGGACTATCATCCAGGAAACATCTGGTGGGAAGGGATCAGACTGACACAACAAAGACTGGCAGTGGTACTTACATGTCCTCTTGTGGAGCCACTTTATGAGTTTGGTTGTGCTCAAGAGGTTGTACAGTTCATCTTTGCAAAGCTTTACCTAATTTACTTGAGCTGCCTGAAACTCAGCATTTCCATTTCATGGTAAAAGTCAAAGTTTCACAGGATATTTTCATTCTCAGTATGAGCAAACCCACAAGTACAAAAACTTTTTTGCCCATTTATTTATAGAAGTGTTGCTTTAAACAAAGAATAAATATATAGAGAGAAACTTCAAAATAAAATTAATAGATCAAAGTTTATTTTGTTGTTTGTTTGGTTTTTAATCTTAATATGAGGTGCTGGAGTATGTCCAGAGAAGGGCAACACAGCTGGGGAATGGTCTGGGGCACAAGTCTGATGAGGAGCAGCTGAGGGAGGTGGTGGGGGCTCAGCCTGGAGAAAAGGAGGACCAGGGAGGACCTTCTCACTCTCTTCAATTCCCTGACAGGAGTTTGTACCCGGGTGGGAGTCAGTCTCTTTTCCCAAGTGATAGAAAAAGAAGAAATGGCTTCAAGTTGCACCAGGGGAAGTTTAGTTGGATATTAGGGGAAATTTCTTTAATTAATGGGCTATCAATTATTGGAATAGGCTGCCCAGGGCAGTGGTGGAGTCACCATCCCTGGAACAACTTAAAAGACATGTAGGTGTGGCACTTGGGGACATGGTTTAGTGGTGGGCTTGGCAGTGCTGGGTTAATGATCTCAGAGGTCTTTTCCACCCCAAATGGTTCTGTGATTCTATGATTAACTCCTGACATAACAGTTGTAGTGATCCAGGACATGGCACATCTCATCCCACTGTATCCTGTCAGGATATGGACCAGGTAAGGATGTGATTACTGGGCAACCAAGTGGGCAGTTTCCAGTGGATGAGATTCAACAGCAATTACCTGATTTTAGGTGGCTTCTTTGTGTCATGACTACATTGGAGCTGGTGGCCAAATTCCTGATTTGGAGAGGGATTTTCTACAGCCAACAGAGCTTAGAGTGTAATTCAAGCCACTATAAATTAGATACCTATGTTTAGGAAAGTGATTTCCAACCTCTGTTGCCTGTATTGACTCCTCCACTGAGCATAATGGGAGCCCAAACTCAGTTGTGGACATGTCCTTTTAGGTTTGAATTTGGTCCTGAGTTTCCCCATGTCCTCTTCACCAGTAGGATGAGAGATTTCTGAGAACTAATCTGTGGCAATAATTTGAAACCTCTTGTCCATTTATTATTATTATTATTATTATTATTATCATCATCATCATCATCATCATCTTTGGAATATACCTGAAACTATTTTGGACCAGACCATGTAACCAGAACAGGGTACATGAAAGTGTATTTTGTCACTGGAATATTTTTATGTTGTTAATATAAAATCCTACTGAGGCAAAGAACTGTAGTTCATGCAAGACAACTGAAAGCCAACTGGGTTTACCTGAGCCTATCTCCATTCTGATCTTGTGTTGACTTGGCTGTTTGATTTAGCAATCAGCTATAAAAGACAACATTTTTGGAGCTAGTTTAATGAAGATACTTGGAGGGATGTTCTTCCCACCACATGTTAGAATCTGAGAAAAATTACCTCAGGCTCCCTTTGTTGTCAATGGGAAGAAACAGGAAATTAGAGTGTGAGTCATCTGACCTATTTTAGATGTCTGCTTTGGAGTGATGAGTTGCAGATGAAATGTTGACTTCTCTCCACTGAGTATCAGAGTGGGTTTAATTTAGATGTAGGTGTCTAATGGGATCAGGTGAACTCATCCCATCCCCACTTCAGGGTACAAATGAGGGTGTTTTTGACCTTATCAGCAACAAATAGCTTTATCACCCACCAAACACCATGGCTGATATGGGACCTGTCCCAGGACTAACCTGCATGGAGATGAGACCAGCCATGGGACTGGAGCTCTATTCCCACTTGAGGATGATTCACAGCCCACTGAGGTCAATGGGAATCTTTCCACTGCCTTCAGTGGGCTTTGCAAACCCCAGGGTTTCGGCATACATTCATTTAACAGCAGGGTGCCACAGCTTTAGATAACATCATGCTTCTGGGTTGTGTTATTAATGTTTTGCCGAAGGTCAGCGCTCTCACAGCAGAGCTGGCAGAGCAAAGTGAGTCACAGAGTCCTACAGGGGCTCACTGGGTCAAAAGGCTGTGCATGTGCTGTCCTATATTAACAGCCTATTCCTTCCCTTAGTGCCTGAGTCTCCTCTGCTTTGGTTGATCTAGTCCATAGTCTTCATTATCACGGCAGTCCATACTTAATCCCTTTGTATATCTACTGCAAGGCTGCCAGTGGCCTGTGGTTTACAAAGAACAGCTTCCTCATCCGACCCCCATTCCCTGATGTACAATCTTTGTCCTTTCATCCTTTGACCATCTTGAAGCCTAAATTTCAGTAGCAAGTCTGGTGTCTTAAACAAAACACCTCTGGTGATGAGGGGACTGGCAGTACCTTTGATAAGACTACAGGGTAGACAAAAAGCTTGGGATAAAACTCCATGTTCTTCCTTTTTGCCTGGCAGGCAGAGATGCTGCTTATATGAGGGAAAACTATTAAGAGGATATTCATTATTGCACTGTATAACTGAAGCTTGAAAGTTCAATAATTAACAATTAAATAACTTGAAATGACACTTAGGGGATGCCCAGGATATTGGGGAGACACCATAACCCCCCCCAAGGATGTTGGACCCTCCAGTTTTTAATGCCCCACTATGGGATGTTCAGGACACCCAGAAAAGTCCACCGTTAATCCCCTTTTTTCTTTCCCAAATGTTGGGAATCTTCCTCAAATTTTGGGGTTCCCCCACACAAAATGGACCCCCAGGATGTAAGACCCCCCACCAGATTTGAATGTCCCACCACAGGACTCTCATGACACTGGGATAACCCTACCATTGATCTCCTTTCTTTTCCTCCCCCAAATTTTGGGCCCCTCGAAACACCAGAGGGACCCTGACCACAAAAAAAGTTGATGGGGGGGTCCCCTTTAGAGAGGGAGAATCCTCCCTTTTTTAGGAAGCTCTGGAAGGGGCTAAGTCAGAGCAGTGTGGTTACTGGGAGCACTGGGAGGAGGTAACTGGGCTTACTGGGATTACTTGGTGGGGAGTCCCAGGAGCAGTGGGAGCAGTGGGAGAGGGGAACTGGGCAAACTGGGTGAACTGGTCGGGCCGGGAAGGGAGATGGTGCTCAGGCAGGCCTGCCTGCTGGCATGAGGTGGGGCACTGGGAGGAACTGCTCCATACTGGGCACACTGGGAGGGGCATTTGGGGCAGGACTGGGGGAGACTGGGGCCCTGGGAGGGATTACTGAGCCATACTGGGAGCCTGGGAGGTGTTACTGGGTTGTACTGGGAAGGGACTGGTGGGAAACTGGTCCATGCTGGAAGCACTGGGAGGGGCTACTGGGAAGGGCTGGGGAGCAACAGGGACATAGTGGGAGCCTGTTAGGATCTGATTATTAAAATATGCCTCTGCCCAAATTAAGGTGCAAATGAGCCCCTGTGCCAAAGTCAGTAGTATGGATTTTATTTAACAGTAAATATTAGGGAGAGAGAGAGAGAAATTCAGAGAGAGAGAAAAAAGGGTAGGGGGAAGAAAGAGACAGAGATCAAGGAAATATATATATATATATATATATATATTTATATATATATAAATAAATCATCACAACGTGGATTCCCACCAGGTCCTTCTGGGATCCCACTTTTATACAGCCCAAACCCCAGGTATTCACAGGGGTAGATGCCGTTCCCACAACTTGGGCTGGCACTGGCACACATCAGAAGAACCTGACTGCATGAGAGGGGACTGGACTTTTTATAGTATAAAGTGACTGAGTGCTAGTCACACCTTTACAGCCAGCTATCAGCTTATATGTCAATTCAGACTTCAAAAAGCAGGGTGAGTATGATAAGTTTGATGAACCAGGATGGTTTTAGCATAGTTAACACCAAGACAACACCTCGGCTCCAGCAGTTTATCTTGCATGATAACTTGATTAATAGCTTGATTGGACCTTGGGCCTGGTCAGGGTGGAACTATCCTGCCACATTGTGTTTGTGTTGTTCCCCGTTAAAATTCTGTAGTTGTGCAGCATACTAATTTTTATTTTCATCAGCCCTCTGTGTGTGCAGATTTACCTGTTGCTTGGACTTCTCAACATCAGCCTTATTTGCATTAGTGCTATTGTTCAGTCCTTCACAGCTTTGCTGTGTCTTCTCTGCCTGTTTTCAGCACATCGGGATACTGCTGAGCCCATCACCCTTCCTGAAGACGCATTTTCCTCCCAGTTTTTAGATCATGAGAATATCTCATCAATTCTCCGTACACTCCGTGTCCCATTTCTTCTGCATCTGCTTCTCCTTGTCCTGCATAGTCATTCAACTCATTAAGGATGTGTAAAAAGGCAATACACAAAGTAAACCTGGGTTCCTCATCTCTTCTTACCCAGATTCCTCAGTTGTTTTGCATAGCATTGCTCAATTTCTATGCTTTCTTTTACAAATTTTGCATACTTCTCCAAGAAGACAGTGCCCCACTGTGTGCAAGAAGTCAGTGCCCCACTTAGTGGGCTTGTCCAAGTTGTCGAACCGATCCCACAGCTCCGTAATCGCAAGCGACAGCGCTACGGGCGGGAGCCGTGCGGTGCCTGCCGCGCCCCGCGGGCATCGCTTCAGCTACCGCGGGCGCCCTTCGCCAGCTCGCACGGGGTGGTTTGGGGCGCTTGGGTTCTCAAAGCGACACCCCATCCCTTCTGCCGGGTGGGCGGGGCGATGCGCGGAGAGCCGCGGAAAAGCTGCGGCCAACCCGACGGTGCGGGCACATCATTGCGGGGGGCGCGGCGGGGCGAGCCGGGCCGGGCCGGGCTGAGTCACCTGCGGAGCGGTGCGAGGGGCGGGAAGTGCCCTCCGGGAGTCTGGGGACGGAGCCGTCGGTGCTGGGTGCCCGCCGAGCCATGGAGCCGCCGCCGCTGCTGCTGCTGCTGGGGGTGTCCTTCGTGATGCTCTGCTCCTCGGGTGGGAGGGAGGGGACGGGAGCGAAGGGGAGGGAAAGGAGGGAGAGAGGAGGGAAGGAGGCAGGGATGTGGCGGCAGCGGCTTTGTCGGGCTGGGAGAAAGCGCGGCGGGGCCGCGGAGCGCCGCATCTCCACCCCCACGTGTGCGTGTGTAGGTCTGAGCCGTGTGTGTGTGAGAAAAAAAAAAAAAAACACACAAAAAAAATTTAAATTCAAACCCCATGTGTAATACCTCTTGCGCCCACATTGGTTCTGGTTTTGCTCTCTGGGTGGCTTTCAGAGAGCCCTTAGACAACGCAGTTGTCCAGACTCGATTGGCCGCGGTTGAACCCTGTGGAGGAAACGTGAGACAATTTAAAGGGTGGGAGGAAAGGAGTTGAACTGGGTGGACCTAAGACCGTTTGGCTTTCGTGATGAAAGAAAACAAAGGAGTAGAAAGTTTAAAACAAAACAAAACAACAAAAAAGAAAACAAAACAACAACAACAAAAAAAACCAGCAATGAATCAAACCCCCAAAACACACAAACCAAAACAAACGTGTCTGGGCTACTAAAAAGTAGCAAATGTTTTTCATCTCAAATATTAGGTGTTACTAGGTTCCTGTCATTAATTATCTCATAATTATAAATAACAAGCTTGCTCCTGAAAATGTTTGGTTTAAGTTTGTATGGTTTGAAAGGTGAAGCTGCCTGTTGGATGTGGTTCCAAAGGAACAGAATGTGACTCTGCATTGTGTTTTGCAGCAGGATCTGTACAGGATCTCTCCAGGCCTGACAAGTCTGACATGATTTCTATACAGGAAAAGTATATGATGGATTTGAATACTGCATGTTGTTTTTTAAAACATAAAAATAAATCTTTATAGGTCTATCAAGAAGCCTAACTATAACTTCAGTTGACCAATCAGTCAATGGAGTATTCATTGTAATGCTGTGTTTGGTGATATTTTGAAGTTTGAAATATTTGGCTATGTCATACTTCTGGGATTAAAACAATAGAATGAAACTATCAAGAATCTGAAGAGAACAAATTGTTTTAAATGTTTGCAAGCTGAGTGGATTTCTGAATCATATTTCTTTTTTTACAGATAATTATGTATGCTGTAGACAGGATTTATAGTCACTATAATCCTGCTGTGGCTTGGCGGGTGGACTTTACTAATCTTAATCCCAGATCTGGTGATGCTTCGTTTGATATTGTGAATTTAAAGGTAGCAGACACTGGCACCTACCAGTGCAAAGTAAAGAAGGCTCCTGGAGTTCAAAGCAAAAAAATACAGTTGACTGTACTTGGTAAGATAATTTCTTTCCTTGAATTTTCAGTGACATTTTGTATGTGCTTATTCCATCCTATCTTTGATGTCTAAAATGAAAACTTCTACTGGGTAAAGTCATATTGAATCTCTGATGATGCAGTCATTATTGAGGCTTTGGAAGGAGTGGACACAACCCTCTGTTCTGAGGGTGAAGGGAATGATATTCAGAATAATCAACACTCTTAAAAATTCTGCACCTGGAATGTTTTTCATAGAAAATCTTTTCATGCAGAGAAAGGGTTTGTTGCACAAGCTTTTATCTTTAGCAAGATGGACTGACCTACTAGAACACAACTAGTAAGCATTTTCATTGTGACTGCTATTAATTCAGTGATATTTTGTTTATTAGTAAAGCCAGCAGGAACTAAATCCTCCATTGAAGGATCACAGGAGATTGGAAAAGACCTTACCTTGAAATGTGCATCACAAGAAGGATCCCCACTTTTGTCTTTCGACTGGAGGAGAGTAACTGGCACTCAGGAACTTCCTGCCACTTCCATGCTGAGTACTGTCAAACTTGATTTACTACTCTGAAATATTAAAAAAGATTGCAGTAGTATTGTTGGCTTATCTTGAATTGTGAGCATCTCATGCTTAGTGTTAATATATAAGTAGTCAAGATAAATGTCACTCCTGCCCTCTCACTGGGTAACAAAACTGATATTGAAACAAGTTGGGGTTTATTTTGTTTTTTTAAGTCATACTGGGAAACGTTTCAAGCTTTGAGATTCTTACCATATGTTGTTCACCTGTGCCCAGATGTTGTGAGGATAGAGTTAGATATTCTGAATTTTGACTGATGGATTTCAAATTATTACAGTGGTGATATAGGATTTTTGTTGTGAGAACTTCATTGTAGAAGGTTCATTTGTGAGTATTGGCTTTGTGAAAGATATTCCAGAATATTTTTTTGGCAGAGCACCGGTTCTTGATCTTCTTTGTAGTTATGAAAACCTTAAACCTCGAGATGGTAGGATTTCCTTGCAGATGTAGCATTTTAACAATCTGCTTACAAATAGACATATATTAACTCAAGTTGCACAGGATATACAGGACAAAGTGACATCATGTGTCTAAGAGTAGCCAAAGGGAATTTCTAGGGGAGAGAGAATAAGACTTTAGTCTACTGTTGTTATGCCCTTTCTTTTTCCACGTATAACTAGCTCTAGTCATGTCAGATAACCTAATGCTTATATTATTTGCTGTAGAGCATTGAGAGTAGCATCTGTTCCTATCTATTGATTAGTCAAATAAGTCAAATGCTGTGGAATAAATTTCTAAGAGGGTAAGAGACTTTTATAAATAATGGTATTTTTTCAGCATAATAGACTTTTGTGTTTATTTGGATGTTTTTAATAAGGCATTTTTAAGTTAAGATTTCATTAGTAGTTCTGTGGTATTGAATACGGAAATAAACTTAAGGAAATGATAAACATCTACCTTTTGTTGTTTGTAGATAAAAATACAGGGGAACTTCTTCTGAAGAATGTCTCTCAAGAATATTCTGGTGTATACAACTGCATTGCCTCGAACAGAGTTGGTATGGAGGAACGTTCTATTGAGCTGCCTGTCACCCCTCAAAGTGTTTGCTGGGTAATGGTCATGTAGTGTTCTGGGTATGAAAACTGAACATCCTTTCTCTCTAAACTCAAATCAAAAACCTTGTAACTGGTGGGTGCCAAAACAAGTCTTATTATTGTTTTAAATAAATGCACGTGATTGAACCTCTCTCTGATTCACTGAGGTACTATTAACCTGGATCATGTGAAACATACTGTGTTTATGTTAAAAGAATGTTGGTCCTGTAACTTTGACACTTAACAAACAGTATTGTTATTTATCTATTCGAGCTGTAAGTACAGCTGATATAATTGCTGGAGCTATTGTAGGAACTCTGCTGTGTCTTTCTGAAAAGGGACTCTACCCCATTTAGCTAAAGAATCTTGTGGTCTTCTGAACCTTGTAAAGAGCTGTGCCCTCATCAGCTAAAGAACTTGTGCTGATTTGTGTTTTCTTGGACTTTGTGATTTTAGCTGTTTTGACTCAAACCTGTGTTTAACTTAATGCCAGTAAAAAAAGATAAAAACCTTGATGCCTGAAGGAGATCAGGGAATAACTGAGCTCTGCACCTGAAGGAAGTAAGTCAAATGACTTCTCCACCCCGGGAGAAGGCCCTGAGCCAGAGTGGACCTCTAGATGAACCTTCCAACCTGGTGTTGTATTTAGACATGTATCTGCTTATTAGCCCAAATTCTGTATAATCCTTAGTAAAATACATAATACTACACCTGTGTCAAAGTAAGTGTCTTGCTGGTAAATTGGACGCTCATCAGGCTGTAGCTGAGAAGGCTGCAGTTCAGGTGGCACTGTACAAGTACAAGAAAAGCAGGGGGAAGGTGAATCATAAGAAAGTGCATTCAGTGATTGCAGAGGCAGTTGTGCAATGGGATCCCAATAAGTGGGATGGATGCATTTGAGATTTTACAGATTCTGATGAGGCTGGTTCCCCAGATGAATTCATAGATGTGAGACCGGCATGGAGATGGAAAATGGAATTGGGGGCTGATGGGCAGCTGATAAGGAGGGATGTTGTGGAGGATTATACTTAAAATGAAGTAAATGATATGACTGAACAGTTTAAACAGAGATTGGGAGAATCTCTGCTGGCTTGGATGGTGTGTTTGCACGATCAGGGAGCGTCAGGGGAAACCCTCGACTCAGAGGATTCCAGGAAGTTTTTAATCTTGAGTTCAGACTCCTTTGTGCAGGATGCATTTTGGAATAGTGACACTAGTCTGTGTGCTTTGGCTGCTTTGGGATGCAGTAATAAATGTCTCACAGAAAATGACTGGCATGCAGCTGAGTGTATGTGGGGTACATTGTGGGATTGAGTACGGAGATGAAGGGAAGAGGGGATGGAGCCGGTGATTTTCACAGGAGATGCTGACAGTATGATGCAGCATCATACTGTCACACAAAAATGGGATCCTGACTGCTTTGATTATTGAGATGGGAAATCCCCTCTATGAAGTAATTGAAAAAATACAGCAGCTTGGTGACCTTGGAGAGTGGGAGCTGTGAGGAAGTGCAGGGAACCGAGACAGCTCTAAAGGGAGTGAAAACACAATTTCTCATAGGGAAATGTTCCCAGCTTTATTGAAGGATGGTATATATCCTGACAAAATTGATGGGGTTCTGACTCATGAACTCAGTGGCACATTTATAAGTGGAGAGGGCTGAGTAAACCTGGTAAAAAAAGTGCAAAACTCAAAAGCAAATAATCCAGGGACAACTCAGCCCAAGGCACCCCCTCTGGAGCCTCAATGGGATTCTGCATCTATTCGCAGTGGGCCCTCCATGAGTGGATCTGTTATTCTGGGGGAGAAGGAGGACTGTGAAACCTATTCTGACTTGTATCTTTGGAAAGAAAGAGACCAGGGAAACGATTTGGTGTGGTAGATGATTCTGAAGTGACGGCCAAATTCCAGTGCAATGGGTACGAAGGGACTGGCAGCCCTATATGTAGACTCAAATATTTGGTCCTTGCAAACACTGAAAACCTTAACACTGGATCAGAGGCCTCTTTGGTATCTGGGAATCCCAAGAAATTTAAAGGGCAGCCTGTAACTATTGTTGGTCTGGGAAGGAAACGAATTGATGCCATACAAACACAAGTAGAAATGAAAATAGGGAATGTCCCAAAATGATCTTACTTGGTCACGATTTTTCCTATCCCTGAATATAAAATAGGGATATATATTTTAAAAGGATTAACCCTGAATCTTCCTGATGGTCAATACTAATTTGGACTAAAGAATTATATTGGTGCCCTGTCGATCTTAGTGGGAAAAATAAAAATGGCTCCTGTGCGGATTCCTGCTGTAACTAAATTAGTAACAGGGAAACAATACCGGGTGCCAGGAGGGCATGAAGAAATATCCCAGACACTTAAAGATTTGCTGGATGCTGTAGTTTTAAAATCAATTGCCACAGCTTGGAATAATCCAATATGGCTTGTAAAAAAAAAAAAAAAAAAAAAAGATGGGTCATGGAGAATGACTGTAGATTTTAAAGAGTTAAATAAGCAGACCCCACCTCTCATGGCGGCTGTACCAGATACTGTGACTTTGATAGAAAAAATTCAGAAACATCCTTAATAGTGAAGCCAAAGTATGGATTCTAAAACCAAATAGTCCTCCTGAACTGGCTGAAGTAATAGCCACAGGGAAGGGCAATACCATTTTAATCATGAAACCTGGGCAAGAAAAATGGAATATGTCCCTGCAACCAAGTGTTATAGGTAAGAATAGCTAGAAGTTATGGAATCTTGTTTTACAGATCCTGTGTGACCGAATTTACCTCCAAACATTCTTTTAGAGCCCAGAGAATGCTGCAGAGAACATGCTACTGCCTCACTAGAAGAGCCTTACAGGTTCCAAAAATTTTCTGCATCAGAAAAGTGTCAAACTCATGTTCCCTGTATTGTTCAGATCAGTGACTTTCACAGTCAAACCAGGATCACTCAAGTACTAATAACATCATCGTCTTTGTCATGTTTCTACAGGAAGAAACGGGTAATTAAAAACCTTTGGGAAGATTAGTATGTAACTTGCAAAGTTAAAATATATTTTTATTTTAATTAGGCAACTGTTCCAGTGCCTCGCCACCCTCACTATTAGTATTATTATTGTTAATAATAATAATAATAATAATAATAATAATAATAATGTCAAAGGCGCTTCCAAATAACAACTGATCCCATCCAGATGTGGTGCATATTTCTCCACCAAGAATGCCTTTCATTCCAGTGATCCTTCACCATTGACTCCAGAAGTCTGGATGACCAGTTTCAACTAGATCTGAAACTTTTAAAGGGTTTTATTTAGCTGAAATAAATTCTGTGTTAATGTTAGGGCTATGGAATCTATTTAAGTACATGTGACAGATTTTAATATATTCAGTTACAAGCCAATAAATAAGTTTGCTTCAAATGTTCAGGTTATAAAAACCATTTCAGTACAGACAAATATTTTAATATATTCATTAATGGGCAAAACCAGATTGATATTACCCTGACAAGTCCATGCATTAAAGTGGTCACAAGTCAGTATCACAGAAACAATGAGTGAATAAAGGGTCATAATTTACCTCATGTTTTTTGTGCCTGCTGTGTTCATGCTGTCAGAGTTTTTCTAAATAACCACAATGGATAAAGATGGCCTCGAATCTTCCCTGCTGAATGAATACAGAGATTCTCTTCTGATGAGGACATGGAGTCTACAAACAAACAAACATGTTTGCAACACAGACTGAGTAGAAAATGCTCCTGGGCAGGGATTCTCCAAGTGACAAGCATCTCCACTCTCAAAGTGTGCCATGGGGACCTTTGTCCCCATGCCCTGATCCATGTTCAACAAGCCCCCAACACCAGGCCCCTTTTGCCCCAAAGCTCTGTGTTGATGTGAGCAGAACAAGCCACAACCTGTGATCTGAACGGCAGGGCAGGTAGGGTAACAGATCTATGTGCCTGAACCTGCTTCCCTCCCAGCACAGGAGGGAAGCTGCCCACCAGGGATGGTCCTGGAAGGAAAGGAAGGATTTACTTCCTTTGAATCCTGTGCAGCCATTTCCTGAGAGGATGCTGATGTGCACAGCCAGAACTCTGACACCGGCTGTGTGGTGATGTCAACGTGCTGGAGGGATGAGATGGCATCTGGAGGGACCTGGACAGACTTGGGGGGTGGGAATGTGTGAACCTCATGAAGCTCAACAAGACCCGGTATCAACAAGGCCCTGGTATCAACACAGTCTGGGGTGGAGAATGGATGGAGAGCAGCCCTGCTGAGAAGGACTTGGGGGTGCTGGTGAAAGAAAAACTGGACATGACTTGGCAACAACTGGTCATTTCTTGCCTTTGCAGCCCAAAAAGCCAACTGTGTCCTGGGCTGCATCAAAAATAGCCTGGGTAGCAGGTCGAGGGAGGTGACTCTCACCCTCTGCTCTTGTGATATCCCACCTGGAGTGGTGCATCCAGCTCTGGACCCCCCAGCACAAGTGAGATGCTGACTTGTTTGAGTCCAGAGGAAGCCACAAAAATGCTCTGAGGGCTGGAGCAGCTCTCCTATGGAGACAGGCTGGGAGAGCTGGGAGTGTTCAGTCTGGAGAAGAGACTTTAGACTCCTTCAGGGATACCTTAGAGACCCTTCAAGTACTTAAAGGGGGCTGACAAGAAAGGCAAAGAGGGATTTGGCTGCAAGGGTACATAGTGACAGGACAGGGGAAATGGCTTCAAACTGACAGAGGGTGTATTTACATTAGACATTAGGAAGAAATTCTTTACACTGAGGTTGGTGAGACCCTGGCACAGGTTGCCCAGAGAAGCTGTGGCTGCCCCATCCCTGGAAGTGTTCAAGGCCAGGTTGGATGTGGCTTGGAGCAACCTGGGGTAGTGGAAGTTGTCCCTGCCTTTAGCAGGAGAGTTGAAATGAGATGAGCTTAAGGTCCCTTCCAACCCAAACCCATTCTATGTTTCTGGGAAAGTGTGATGGTGATTTAAAGGATATAAAGTAGAATGCTTTTATTTTCATCCATAGTTTAATTCTGGGGCATTAAGGCAGAGAAAGATTTAACCACTGGCCAAAAAGCAGACAGGAAGACTGTGGGAAGGCAAGGATCCAAACCTAGCTTGCCCCAGGGCCCTCACCACAAAACTTGGGGTTTTTTTCTGAGGTTCATCTCTGTTTTTTCAGTGTAATTGAGTGCAGAAAGTATTCACAGTTGCTGTTGCTGTTTTTGAGTGTGGTCTATTACAGCACAGTCTGAACCAGTGTCTTAAAAGCCAGACAATACTTTCCTGATGCACAGATTGCTTGAGCAGCAGAGGAATTGGTGTGTCAGGCCTACCTGAGGTGAGGAGGCTGCAGTGATGCTTTTCTGAGGCTCTTTCTCACCTCACTAGTTTTTCGCTGTAGAGAGGCCCCTGGAAGGTAAGCAGAGGGATAACTCAATATTAGCAAAATATAGCTGAGCACTGTTTAAACACGGAAGAAATAGCTGAAAGCTTCTCTAGGCAAATACAGAGAATATTCACTAAATATTTAACTTGCCCTTTGATCCCACTTTTGTTTCCTGTCAAGTGTTGGGAGCAATGAGCAGAAGACGTGGCTCCACTGTCAGTAACATGTGGGATTATGGTTTGCAACTTTGATCTCTTATATCCCTGCAGAAGGCATTTCACACCACTGCAAAGGAATGAAGTGTCAGGAAGTAAATCCTAAAGCACCTCCCAAGGTGTAGGAAACGCTCTCTGAAAGCAACATGTTGCTGCAGCTCAGTTAAGCTTGAAAACTCAAGCAATTAAAATGCTGGTGACTAACATATAATAATTTTGAGAAAGTAGCTTCTCTTCTTTCCCTCACAATTCTACTCCCTGCCACATTTACAGCCATCTTGAAGCTTGGCAGTTTTGAATAGGGGGAATTAACCACTGCTTGGCTCAAAGGGTCAAAAAGCATCAGAAAGGAAGTCAAGGCAGAATAGCTGTGACTTCTCTCATTCATATAGTTATAATCTGAAGGCTGAAAAAGAGATCTGAACATGATTTTACAAATTTGATAAAGACTTGAAAAGCAACAGAGGGTCTTCTACTGTTCAAGGCCAGGTTGGATGGGGCTTGGAGCAACCTAGGATAGTGGAAGGTGTCCCTGCTCATGGCAGGGGGGTTGGAATAAGATGAGCTTTAAGGTCCCTTGCAACCCAAACCATTCTATGCTTCTGGTGCTCTCCCTGCTGCTAGGGACCCTTAAACTCCCAGCAGTTCTTTCACTGGAAGTTGAAATCCAAGGAAGTTGCCTTAGCAGTGTGTTGCTGTATTAGTTGCTGGGCAGGCAGCTCTGCTGAATGCTGTCCTTAACAGGGTCACCATAAAAGCGCTGTTGGTGCCACCACAGCTTATTATAGAGCAGAAGTTTTGTCTTCCCCATTCTACCTAATAAGAGACTTGTTATCATAAAGTTTCTGTTGTGCCTTTGTTTCCCAATCTTCCTGTCTTCTTTCTCCATTAAACATTGTGTTCCAGGTTGAACAAGGAAACCTGTTCAAGGTTTCCATCCAAGAGAACCATCTCCATGAATTTCCACTCTTATCTACCACTACATTTTTTACAGGATTCGGTCTCTCAGCAATACTTTTTTTTCTCTAAACAATAAGTTGTAATCCTGGCATTTCTGAATTCCCGGTGTGGGTCCATTTAGAAATTAGTAAGAGTCAAATTAGCCAAACCCTAAAATGAAAGAAAATTGGCCTCTTTCTTCAAACTATTGTTGTATCACAATGGTGCTGAGAGGCACAAGCCAATAACAGCACTCCATTGTTACCAGGCACTGGGCAGGAACAGCAGGAGATCGGTCAGACCCTGACAAATGTACAATCCCACTGGATAAATCAGGGGCAGCAAGAGTAAGGAAGTGCCTTGGTGAGTGTGACACAGTAGGCAGCAGCAGGGCCAGAGCAGTGCCCTCGAGTTCATCTGCAGTGCCATAGGATTGCACCCCTGAACCCTGCCCTGCTGTCTGTCTCTCTGTCTGTGTGGGATACACTGCCATGCTTGCTCTGGAATCACATTCTTGGGCTGCTATTTAAAGAAACTAGAGCAGGGAATAGAGGTGGGTACACCCAAACAGAGTTCAGAGACTCCATGGTGTCAGCACAACTAGGTTATACCCCTTGTGTAAAGATTATTAGTACTATATCAGCTCTGTCCCCAAAAGTAGGATAAATGCCCCCATCTCTTGTCATCTACTCTGGTGACAAATCCCCTTTCCCTCCTTCAGTGAAGTGTGGAACACCAAAACCAGTGGAAATGCAATCCATGAACTCTCTTAGAGTCAGCACTGGATGAATTTAACTGTCCTCATACCAGTGTCCAAAAAGTCCCTCCACTGTTTACCATTCCACATGACTTGTACACCAAAATTCCCCTTCATGGCCAACACCATCATAGCCTGTTTTGTCCTATCTCAATTCTGCCAGATCCTAGTCCTGCTATCAAAATTAAGGAACAAAGAAAAGGATCAGTTCCACCTGTGCTGTTGGAGGGATGCTCCCTCTCAGCATGGTTCTGGATTTCCCAACACAGGGGGGAGGATTGAGTTCTGTCATTAATCAGAGGAAGGAGTCCAAAGCAGTTTTAGGTCATAGGAAAAAGAGATGACAGAGCAAAGCTCAGACTAGTCCTGAAGCTGGGCAGACTCCTGCAGAGCTGGCCTTCCTGCTCCCAGTGCTGCTGGAGGGATCAGGGCAGGCGTGGTCCCAACCCTACATACTCTGATCCCTTGTCTCCGAGTGCCATTTGCTATTTTGAGACTTCCAGAACACTTCTGAGCTCAGGATCACAGACAGTCAAGTCTTTGTTGCCACCATGATCCAGTCACACAGAGAGTCTGAAACAATTTAATCTGCTGAATCTGGCTTTTTGCAATGTAGAGTGGCTGGAATGTATTCATTCCCTGTTCATCCTCCCCCTCAGCCACACTCCTGCCCGCCCAGGGCTGTGCACACCCTAGAGGTGTGCAGAGGATGATATAGAGCTACTGCACAGCAATACTCTGGTGGTGGTAGAGTCCTGGGTGGTCCATTCTACAAATTTTAGGAGTTTTTCCCATGGTCTGAATGACACAGAGGAGCTGTGAATAAATGGAGTGCAGGATCAAATGCAAAAGAACACTCAGTGGAGCCTTGCAACCAAAACCTATGTGTCAATAAATGGTTGCAAAAATACTTACACTGCAAGCAAATGTCCACATATGATTATTTGTGTAATATCCAGCATAACAGGGCATGATTTTGCCTTTGAACCCTTGAAAATGAGAGGATGAGTGCTGTTCATGGAACTGTTAAACTGAGGTCTCTTACCATTTTAAACCTGAGCAGGTTTGCATTGTCAAATCCCACCATGGGCACACTATGGGCACTACATTTTATTCTTCTCTTTTTCTGGTGTAGTAGTAGTTTTAATTTTATGTTAGCACCTCCAGTGCCATTTCCTTTCCACTCATAGTGGATTAGTCTGTTTCTCACACCTTTGAAAGAAGTAGCTGTTATGTGCTTCGTTCTTGCATGTTGAATTCACCTTTTTGTATCTCATCACCATATTTCCCTTTCCACCTTATGCTACGTTTGATCATTGCCCTGTTTTCATGTTGCTTCTCAGATCAGTGCGTTTCACTGCATATTTGTGAAAAATTAAAATAAAATAAAATTTAAATGGCCCTGAGAGGGCAACCCTGTTGGAAAGATCAGCTCCATATGCGACTTCATAGAACAGTTTAGGCTGGAAAGGTCACTGAAGCTCATCTCATTCCCACTTCCCTGCCCTGGGCAGGGACACCTTCCACTAGGCCAGCTTGCTGAGAGCTGTACACCTTGTCCTCTCCTTTTCCCCAGTGCAGAAGGAGTGTCAGTGGTTCCCAGCCATAAACAAATGACTTTTTGTTTAATAAATCATAGAATCACAGAATACGCTGAACTGGAAAGGACCCACAAGGATCATGGGGTTCAACTCCTGGCCCTGCCCAGAACTCTCCAAGGGTCACACCATGTGCCTGAGAGTGTGGTCCAAATGCTTCTTGAGCTCTGTCAGGCTTGGTGCTGTGACCACTGCCCTGGGGAGCCTGTTCAGAGCCCAACCACCCTCTGGGTGAAGAAGCTTTTCCTAATATCCAAAGTAAACCTCCCCTGATTCATCCTCGTGCTGTTCCCTCGGCTCCTGTCGCTGGTCACCAAAGAGAAGAGATCTGTGCCTGCCCCTCCACTTCCCCTTTTGAATTATCATCCAGTCCTGTGCAAGATGGTCTTGGGTTTGGATGTGGGTGTGGTTAGACCAGAGCCACCGGACAACAGGTCTCGTCGAATCTCGGAACCACAAGACAAGCGCTGCTGACGGCAGGCTCAGAGCGCGGAACTGACGGAGCGCTTGGCGGCCGCGGCCAGACGGGCCGAGAGCGGAGCAGCACATGGGACTGTGGGCAGCGCCGATGCGGACCCCGTGGCCGCCGCGATGGCCTCCACGGCGCCCGTCGAAGACAACAAACCCTGCCCGGCCGCTGTAGGCGACTCTGCACCCGGAGCAGCGTGGGGCGGGGAAGCTGAAGCTATGCAGACCTACACGTACTGACTGTTTTTACATGTTTTACACATAAGTCTTTAGAAATTATTGCAAATGTTTTTGTCTAAAATAATTTAGTTAACTACCTTTAATTTTGTGTTTACATTAATAAGAAAAGGGATTCAACATTGTCTTAGTGATACATTTTTAAATTTATAATTTTCCCTGTAGCTTTATTTAAATGACTAATAGTGACATTTACTAATGTTATTTAAGATTGTTAAGTTCTTAAATCTATCTTAGATAAGTTTAAATGTTGTAACTATCTTGTTTGAGTAATGTAATTAGCACCCTTAAGATTTTCCATTGTTGTAATTAACAGGTTGTGATGGTAACTTACCTTTTATTTTTCTAACTACACACTCAGGATTATACCTTTAAATTCACTAACTTTCAATATTAACAATAAGAAAGGGGTTATACAGGCAGGCAAGATGCATGTGATTAAGTAAGTACTGAATCAAACAGATTTCATTTAAAAATTATTCCTTGCAACAGTTCCTCTTAGAAGCAAGTGCAGTTGTTGACAAACAAACAACCTCATAACCAAACACTACATAGAAGGCTGAATTGAATAGCTGGAATATCACAATAAAATAAAGACTACAGGTATGAATGTATGAAGAAGGAATGGAGGTGGCCACCTAAGAATGAATGAAAGAGTGATTGAGCGAATGTATGAATGTATGTGATCAAATTGCACCTTATACACAATATCTAAAACAAACACACACAACCGAAACTACCTCTGCCACATCACCTTAATAAAGACACCTCAGAACATGATGTTTCTCCTTTAAGCTTTTCCTTGTATTTTTATAAGTAAGTTTCCCCAATTAGGTGAAGACCCTCAGATAATAATAGTTCTTGTTCTACCCAATTACATAACACCCTTAGGTAAATAAGGTTTTTGATTAATAAAGTTTTGTTATTGCATAGAACTCTTAGGTATATAAGGTTTAAATAAGAAGTAAGTTTACTATGTTAAGTGAGATATGTTTTGTAGAAAATAGTTTAAGATTTGCACTGTTTTTTAAATTTGCACTGTTCTATATTTTGTTATTAATAAAATAAAACGGGGGAGATGTGGGTGTGGTTAGACCAGGTGCTGTAAAGCTCTATGGGAAATGTCGTTTAAGTACTCTGTTGCACATGTGCAGTTGGATGCTTGTATGGGATTGGCTGACATGGTCACATGTTGTGACGCGCCAGCATTTGAAACTGCTATATATGTGGGGGCGCTGGGTAATAAAGATATCTCGTTACACACCACGTTGGTGTCCTTATAGTCCCTATGGGATGTATTAGTTATTACATTAATAACTGCTACATTTGGAGCCCATTTTCTGCTCTGGAGTCAAATCACTGGAATGAAAGCTCAGCTCAGGTTTTGCTGATGAGTCCCCGTGTGCTGTGGTGATCTGTCCTCACTTGGACTGGGCTAACCAACAGCCAACTGTTATATGTAAAAGTTTTAACAAAAGAGCAAAATCTATTGATCCAAAGTGGATTCTTTAGGGGGGCAACTACCTTCAGTTCCTGCTGAGAAAATTCAGTGTCCCTACACTGAATTTTAGACTTTGTAAATAAATAACCCCTCAGGCAGTAACATGCAATGCAGAGCAGACATCCAGAAGAAAACAATTTAAAAATTACTATGCTTGAAGTTGCAAATACCAGCTTAAACAAGATTTGGTTGTTGAAAACATACAACTTCATGAGCAGACTCTGAGAATTTGTCTTAAAATGCTGGCTCTGGTTTTCATAAATGGAGGTGAAAGCTGGAGGCTCAGCTAGAGGTCTCAGCTCAAAGATGAGCTTCCAAAAGTAAGAAATAGATGAACATTTAATAGATAAACATTAAAATGGAAGGAAGTTGTAGGAATTGCTGGAGAAGATGATGAAATCATCTCCTCCAAGGAGTTTGAAAAAGGTGGCACGTGTTAATGGAAAAGCCTGAGTGTGCATCATGGCAGACTTGTTTCAAAGAAAGGAGAGGAGACTGTCCCAAAAGGGACTGTCCACATGAACTGTTTGCAGCACTCTGCTCAGCTTGAAAACTTCAGGGTCTTCACAAAGAGAAGATCTGGGCAGAGCAGCCAGAGATAAACAAGAATAACAAAGTCATGTCCTCTTCTAAATGATACAGGACTATTTTTGATAGACATAAATCCTGTGCAAATCCATAGCCTGCCCCAGATATCAGGAGATATTAATGATTTTGATATATGGTACCAAACTCAACCCAATATTCTTGGTCCAAGCAACTACAAACATTGAGACATTTTATCTCTGCAAAACGAACCACTACCTAGTGGCAAAGTGATAATTCAGAACAATTCCCTTGTTCCTACTGACTCAGAATATTCCTTTATTTTTTTCCTGCAGAAGGGAAAAATAAAGTTGTCTGATGCTCTCACTTGGTAGCATCAAATAATTCTTCAATTCATACCCTGTTTTATGTCAACAATGGGAACTTGTTTTATATATATATATAATATATATATATAATATATATATATGTATTTTCATGGTGAGTTCATTTTTTGTTTGAAGTTTCACATAACCTTTCAGAAATTAGTAGGTAGCACCTTTATTCTTCCACCTGTCTCATTTGAAGAATACTTTCTTAAACTGAAAATAAATTTCACAAAACAGTTTTAAAATATGACACACACACACACACACACCCCCCAAACCTGGGTCTGTCAAGGTGTATAAGCTTTGACTGTACTTTGGTTGTCAGCAGATCATTTGGATTGATCCGATGTGCAGGAAGATAGCGATGAGTGCAACTTGCTATTGTTAAACAACACATGAATAATACCCTGGATTTGGAATCAGTCAACTCTTCTGGTTTTAATAATTTATTTTCTTGCCTCCCATTTCGTAACTGAACCGTTGATGTAATCTTACCCCATGTGAATGCTCAGTTGAGGGTTTCACAATGAACGAAATGCCATCTAAACCAGCATGAAATAGCCACAGTGTAATCTAAGGTGCCCACAAGAGCTGCCAGGGGACTGGGCTCCTGATGCAGCCAGTGCAGTCACCAGGGAGTCATGAAATTCTCAGCAAAATGTTTTAATCTTGCCTGTGGTTTCTCTTTGCTTGCCTGGAGAAATGCAGTGTCTTATTGCAGGAGTGAGAGGATGGACTGTTCAACAAGTGGGAAAGCAGGAGAAGGGAATTTTATCAGAAAGAATTTTATCAGAGTTGTAAGCTCTATCTGAGCACTGATAATTCTTCAGAATTTCTCACCTAATGGCTGCACCTTGAGAATCTATTTCTCACCTAAATTTTTGCACTCAGAGCAAAAAACATGGGCAACACCTGTACCATGGAACTAAACAAACAGTGTCACTTTGTCTTCAAAAGCAATGACCTTCCTGCCTCCTGGGAACGGTCCTGGGCTCATTTTAGCTGACCTGTGCCTGGGAGTGATTTCGGACAGGGTTAGCTGACCCAGCCCAAAAGAGTGCCAGCAAGTGCTCTGTGAATATAACAGGTGAGCAGTCATATTTCAGCATCTTTGTGGTGACCTGGGATTGTTTAATTTACCAGTACCATGGGTTTGTATGCACTGCACTGGATTAATTGTCAGAATACAACAAAATACTTTCTGTCACAGGATTGACTGTGTCTTTTGCTACTCTAGCAGATATTTCTTTCCCAAATTGGGATCCCTTTCTTGAACAGACTTGAACACTAAATTGATTGAGATATTTAAAACTTTCAATATTAGGCATGTTTTTGAGACGTATCTGTCCTTTTTTAGCCTTCTCTTGAAGAAGAACCTAATTTTATAATTAATATTTTATATATCCTACATTCCTAGACTAAATTGATGCTTGTTTATACATCCAGAGCTTGAGAGCATTGGAACATTCAGCTCAGTATCTGCTGCTGAGGAACATTCAGTGAAGGACACCTGCACTGAACAACTAATGAGCAGGTGCTTGATTTCATGAGTTAGGTGGTATCTTCATTCAAAAACTGCTTGAGGCCTTGAATGAGGCCACAGAGGCTCTGGAACAAGTGCTGTGGAGTCTCTATGCTTTGAGATATGCAAAACCCTGCTGAAACCCAAGACTTCTGAAGTCTCCCAAATTCCTAAGTTTTTCACAATTTAGGCTGTTGCTGCTATACTTGAGCACCTAAATTCCACCTAAATTGCACGTGTGATGCCTGTGTGCTCTTGTGAATTTTACACTTCCCTATCACAGAATCGTAGAACATTTTGGGTTGGAAGGGACCTTAAAGCTCATCTTGTGCCAACACCTTCCACTAGACCAGGTTGCTCCATCCAACCTGGCCTTGAGCACTGCCAGAGATGGGGCATCCATCTGTATCTGAACAGAGTAAAATAGGCCAAGCAGAGAATGATGCTAATGCAGCTTAGCATATTCAGGTACTGGAATTAAATAATTTAGAATAGATCAGCCCTTCAATGTGCTGGCTGGGTGCTGCCCTGGTTCAAAGTGAAATTAAAGTTAATGGCATTGCAACTACAGAGCTGTAAATCTCTGTGCACCAAAATCAACACCTGTGTATGGAAACAGAGGGATGAGCCTGTGATACACATTCAGAGCCTGGAGCCAAACTTGGCATTGTTTAAACAGACAGAAAGAGCATTATTAGAATCACAGAACCATAGAAAGGGTTGGAAGGGACCTTAGAGACCATCTCATTCTAACACCCCTGCCACGGGCAGGGGCACCTTCCACTAGACCAGGCTGCTCATTATGATGATTTGATTATTTTGATCATGATGATTTTAGGGTCAGAAATTATAATGTGAAGGCAAACATGGAGAGGAGGCCCTGCTGTGGCTGTTTGCCAGGTCAAACCACCAGAGTGTCACAAGAGTGACCTTAGAGGTTGGTTCTCTGGTGCTTTGCAGTCACTCACAGACCAAGCATCCTCTAGTTCTGCCCTGGAGCAGCTCTGACAGCCCTGCCCTCAGCAGTGTGACTGATTCTGCTGAGCTCCTGCAGCAAACAGCTCTCCTCCAACACCTCAACACAGAGATCCCTCACCCCAACCTCATGTCTCCCATATTCATCCATAAACCTGGAAAACAAAACTCCCAGCCTTCCTTTGCCTGATCCCTCAGCATGCATATATTTCCCAGAGCTGCTAATCATTGAAGAATAACTGTTTTAACTCATCTGAGAGCATTTGAATTGAGAAGTTTCTTGACAAAAGAAGGAGTAGAGGGGTGGGAGAGGAGAGGGTGGGTGGAGAGATGCTCTGCCAGCCAGGCAGGCGGGATTGCTCTGGCAGTGGCTCTGCCTGGCTGTCACTGTGCCTCCCTAGGGACAGAGCCTTCCTCTCGCTCCAGGCTTCTCCCCTGCCACAGCAGAGGGAGGGAGAAGGAGAGAGCAGAAGAATCCCTGCACTGACAGCACCCAACACTCGGCTCACACCTGCAGCAGGCAAACCATGAGGACGAGCCTCTTTGCTCCTACAGCCACTTCACCTTCCATTTGAAACCTTTACCCACCTCCAGCAGGGACGATGGAGGAGCAGTACATTTCCAAACTCCACCCAGTAGTGGATTATGGAGCTGGGGTCTTTCTTCTCATCATAGGTGAGTTCACAGCCTTCTCAGTTTTTTTGAGCCTGGGAACAGGCACACAGGGCCTCCCTGGCTGTGCCGTGGTCAGACAGGGCAAGCTGGAGGCAAATGACAGAGGATCTATTTCCCCACAGGTTCCTCTGCTTAGTGCCCTCCTGGACACCAGGATTAATCTCCACTCTCAAATTCACAATGTTTTGTTTTGATGCTGAAGAACTGCCAGCATGAATTTGCCTCTGTGGCATCACAAGTATTCAAAACAAGTTGTTTATCTCTTACTCTGGCATCTCAGCCATGTGAGCTGAGTCGAGGCTGCTTATTTCATGGGACTGATCAGGGGAAAGCAACTGTGGTCTGACCCTTTGGTGGTGGTGGTGGGGGGTGTCATTCTGCTGTGTCTTGGTAGAATGAACTGCTATAGAGCAGCAAAATGTTTCCAAATAGCAGTTCTGGGGTTTTTAGCAGCCTGTTTGCCCTGCTGCAGGCAGACTTAAAGTGAAATACAAGTGGGGATATCTACCAACCTGCTCTAGTGTGGCTTCAGTTAAGTGTTCAGTTAAGCAGTTCAGCTTGTTGAAGGTACACAAGGATCTGTTTCCTACCGTTGTGGATTTGGGGAGGAGTGGAATTGATTTAGGCATGCTTTCCACCTGAATTTTGCCAAGATGAAAAATTCCTCCCTTCAGCTCACTTGAAAACCCTGGTTGAGATAGGGAAGACAAGCCTAGGTGTGATTTAATACCGAGGGTTTGGGCAGCAGTGCTGGGCTTCAGCATTTCACATCTCCCCCTGCTCTGCACAATTCTCCCTGCACTCAACTGTGCTCTGCTGTTCCCTCAGTTGTGCTGGCAGAAAAATCCCTGCCTGCAAAACAACCAAGGGCTTTTACTTTTAATCCAAGTCAGGATGCCAGCTCCTTTCCCTCTGAAATGTAGATATCTGGATGCAGTTAAGGCAATGGGAAGGGGCAGCAACAAAGGGCTGGAACTCCTGTTGCTGATGGGCCACCATGCTACAGTCTCACACCTCTCCTAAAGGGATTTTAGGCACTAAAACTTCAGGCACAGCTCCCAGCATTGGATCAAGAGCCCTGTGTGGCAGCCAGGCTCACTGTATCCCATAGGGGCTCTCAGAAATAAAGGATTAACTTGAAACTGTGTTGTATTTATCCATAGTTTTGCCACCTCACTGGGGCTGCCAATTTATCCCCTGGAATTATGTTTTTATTTGGAAACAAAAAGGCCAGGGCATGGGCTGCAGCACTCACCACCAGTTATTGGATTACTAGCCACTCTTGTCCAGTTTTGTCCCATGCCAGGCAGCGTGGGACATCCCACAGAGAGTGGGATGGAGGGGAAGAGCTGCAGATGAAGCAAAAGGGAGGGTGGGTTTGGATCTCTCCCTCTGAGGATGAGACTAAGGGCAACTTCTGACCACATATTTAGTGGTTTGGGCTCTATCAAAAGCAAGTAAATGGGATTAATTTTCCATATGAAGCCAGAGGATGCTCAGTTTTGGGCTCCTCACTACAGGAAAGACTTTGAGGTGCTGAAGCAAGCCCAGAGAAGGGCAGTGGAGCTGGGGAAGGGTCTGGAGCACAAGTTTGATGAGGAGCAGCTGAGGGAGCTGAGGGGGATCAGCCTGGAGAAAAGGAGGCTCAGGGAGGACCTTATTGCTCTCTACAACTCCCTGACAGGAGGGCGGAGCCAGGTAGTGGTCAATCTCTTCTCCTAAATTAATAAGTGACAAGATGAGAAGAAATAGATTAAAGTTGTGCCAGGGGAGGTTTAGTTTGGACATTAGGAAAAATTGACTCACCAAAAGGGTTGTCAAGCACTGGAAAAGTCTGCCCAGGGAAGTGGTGGAGTCACCATCCCTGAAGAAATTTAAAAGACATGCAGATGTGGCACTTGGGGACGTGGGTCAGTGGTGGGCTTGGTGGTGCTGGGTTAATGGTTGGACTTGATCTTGGAGGTCTTTTCCAAGCCAATGTCCCTATGTCATAACCTGTGTCTGTCATTTTTGAGGAGAGTGCTCTTCCCACCAAGCTGCAGGTTGCTCTCTGTCAGCAGGTGCTGAGCCACCATGGGCATCCTCCTGTATGTGCAGAAATACAGCTCCAGAGTGCTCAGGGAACTCTTCCAGTGTATCCAGAGGTGCCAAGTGAATATGTGTTGTCAGAAAGGGAATGAATGAGGGACGTGGGGTCTCAGATTTGTGTCTCCCTTTTGTTTAAGCCTTTCCCTCGGCATCTCTGCGATTTTTGTGTTAATGCAAATATATTTATTCCATTTTGTTTCATGTGCCTCTCTTAATTCCTCGGTGGGCACTTTGTTAAGTGGTGTCTGTGAGCAAATGCAGCCTTCCTGCCTCCACACCCACAGGGGAACATGACAGAAGCTTTTTCTTTCTCCCTCTTTCACATCTGAGTTTAGAGGACAACTCCTCAGGAAAACCTTTGAACAAAATGTCTCTCCAGCACCACGCTCACTTGAAAAAAAAAAAAAAAAAAAGGGAAAATGAGTTGTTTGGTGCATGTACTTCTGGCACTGCTGTCACCAGCACTTGGAAGCCCTGTGGCACACCTGAATAACGCATGTCTGACAGGTCCCCTGGCTAAACAATTCCCATGGTCCCACTGCAGTCAGAGACCACCAGAACAGTGGGGCTGTCTGAACTGCTGCACGGGGGGATTCTCAGGGAGCACTGAGGACCCTGAGCTGCCCAGCCAGCACACGCACAGCACCGGGGCAGCTCAGAGCCCAGGAGGTTTCAGTGGAATACACATCACAAAGAGGAAAGGCTTTGGGAAGTGGAGGGCACATAGATGAGAAAGGACAGGCAGGCAGGACAGGCAGTTCAGCTGGAGTTTTTCAGCAGGAAGGATATCCTTAGTAAGTGAGGATATTCTTTCTCAGCACAAGAAAGACGTGGAGCTGCTGGAGTGAGTCCAGAGGAGGCCATGACGATGCTCTGAGGGCTGGAGCCCCTCTGCTGTGGAGACAGGCTGGGAGAGCTGGGGGTGTCCAGCCTGGAGAACAGAAGGCTCTGAGACCTCGTGGCAGCCTTCCAGTATTTAAAGGGGGCTTATAAAAAAGAGGGAGAGTGACTTTTTCCATGGGTAGACAGTGATAGGACAAGGGGAATGTTCCAACACCTTGCCATGGTGTTCCACTAGATCAGGTTGCTCCAAGCCCTGTCCAACCTGGCCTTGAACACTTCCAGGGATGGGGCAGCCACAGCTTCTCTGGGCAACCTGTGCCAAGGCCTCACCACCCTCACAGGGAAGAAACCCTTCCTAATATCCAATCTAAACCTGCTCTCTTCCAGTTCAAAACCATTCCCCCCTGTCCTATCAATACATATCCTTGTAAAAGTCCCTCCTGCAGTCCCTTTCAAATACTTCACATCCTTTCCAGGGATTTCACAGGCGTGTTAACTCTGTGATGTTCTTGGTCTGTGCTGATCCTTCTCTTCCAGCCATCCTGACAATCCTTGGCAATTCAGCTGTCCTTGCCACAGCTGTGAAACGCTCTTCCTTCCTGAAGTCACCGGAGCTGCTCACAGTGAACCTGGCAGTGGCAGACATTGGGATGGCCATCAGCATGTACCCGCTGGCCATCGCCTCCGCCTGGAACCACGCCTGGCTGGGGGGAGATGCCTCCTGCATTTACTATGCCCTTATGGGTTTCCTGTTTGGAGTCTGCAGCATGATGACCCTGTGTGCCATGGCTGTGATCCGGTTCCTCGTCACCAACTCGTCCAAATCCAACAGTGAGTCATCACCTGTCCGGTAAACTCCTTGTGGTGTGGTTGGGCAGGATTGTTGTGGAATATGGCATGGAGTAACAGGGCAGTAATAGTAGAATAAGCCTCAGCTTTTAGTCCAATATCAAATCCTGATGTTCCCAGAAGGATCTGATTAAATTCTTTACTAAACAGTGAGGTTTTTCACTTCTTAGTTTTACCAAGTGAAACTACCTGAGAGCAGAGAGCCCAAATGTTTTGCTGGACCAGACTGTCTTCTCCTCCTGTTTGTATCCAAGCAGACATATTGGATTTTGAGAAAGAAGTATTCTCCTGGCATTCCTGGGCTGGGACCACAGCAAGTTTGTGGTCAACTTGACCATGTAAAGTTTTCTGACTTACTAAGCTTTAGATGAGCTTTAGATGAGAGCTGTGTTCAGGTCTCAGCCAATCTCTGGACACCTTCTCTAGAAGACCCAAGGTTTGGGAACTGGAGCAGCAGGCCAGGTGTATCCATAGCTACCATCCTTCTGTTTGAGGAGAAGTTATGGCAAAAACCATGTGGCTGAGGTGAGATCCATATATACTTGCTCTTCCTCTTTCTTGCAGGTAACAAAATCACCAAGAACACTGTCTTCATCTTGATTGCTTTCATCTGGCTCTACTCCTTGCTCTGGGCCATCCTGCCCTTGGTAGGCTGGGGCTACTATGGCCCTGAGCCCTTTGGCATCTCTTGTACAATAGCCTGGAGCAAGTTCCACAACTCCTCCAATGGCTTTTCGTTCATCCTGACCATGTTCCTCCTGTGCACAGTCCTGCCTGCGCTGACCATCATTGCCTGTTACTTGGGAATTGCCTGGAAGGTTCATAAGGCCTACCAAGAAATCCAGAATATTGACAGGATCCCTAATGCAGCCAAACTGGAGAAGAAGCTGACACTGGTGAGTTATCCCAGTGATGGGAAGAGTCTGCAGCAATCAGGAGCTTGCAGAGAGCTGGCTCTGCTATGCGTTACTCATAGAACCATGGAATTTGGGTTGGAAAATAGTTTGGGTTGGAAAGGACCTTTAAAGGTCAGCTATTCCAACCCCCATAAGGACCTTCCCCATCACAATGACCCTTCATTGCTTTTGGAGATGTGGTTCCAGTCTCATCCATACTCAGAGGAGCACAGAGCTCCTGAAAACCTTGGCATTTCAGCAGTTTGGTGAGGATAACCTGTCACAGGTACAGAACAGCTTGTTAAATCTTTAGGCAGTTGCACCCAAGATTTTCATGGACATATAGATTTCCAGTCATGCTGGAATAGATGTGGAATCCTTTCCTGTTGGAATGGAAAGGATTATTTGTCATCCCAGATATTTTTACTTGACAAAGTGGCTACGCTGAGCAAGAGCTGCACAGAAATTCTGTATGGAAACAGGATTTTTTAATATAACATTTTTTCAAACATGCACTTCAGTTGTACATTTCTTGTGGAAAAGCAGAATTGATCCAAGATTTCTAGAGGCCAGTCATAGAATCCCTGAATCATTAAGGTTGGAAAAACCCTCTAAGATCAGGCCCAACCATTAACCCAGCACTGCCAAGTCCACTACTAAACCATGACCCTAAGCACCACTTCAACATGTTTTTTGAATGCTTCCAGGGATGGTGACTCCACCACTGCCCTGGGCAGCCTGTTCCAATGCTTCACAACCCTTTCAGCGAAGACTTCTTTCACAATATCCAATCTAAACCTCCCCTAGCACAACTTGAGGGCGTTTCCTCTTATCATTTCTTACCTAAGAGAAGAGAGTGACGCTTACCTGTCTTTCAGACAGTTGTAGGGAGGGACAAGGTCCTCCCTGTGCCTCCTTTTCTCCAGGCTGAGGCCCCCCAGCTGCTCCTCCTCAGACTTTTCCTCCAGACTCTTCCCCAGATTCATTGCCCTTCTCTGGACTTGCTCCAGCACCTCAATGTCTTTCTTGTAGTGAGGGGTCCAAAACTAACCCCAGGATCTGAGGTGAGGTTTCACCAGTGCCCAGCACAGGGGGAGAGTCTATTTGTGCAGTTGTATTTGGGCTGCATCTGACAGGACAGGTCAGGGAAGGAGATGAAAACAACAGCTGCCTCATAAGAAATGCACTGTGTAGATCTGCTGGGTGGGAATAGAAGCCTCCTGTGTCCTGTGTTACCTGTGCTCATGGCACAGCACAACAAGCACAGCTCCAGGCATTTCAGGTTCAGGTGTGCTGGACTGTGAGGCCCTGTTGGTACAGGCTGTGAACTGAAGGCCTGTGTTCCCTTCCAGATGGCCGTGCTCATCTCTGTGGGGTTCCTGAGCTCCTGGACCCCGTATGCAGCCGCCAGCTTCTGGTCCATCTTCAATTCCAGCGCCTCCCTGCAGCCCGTCGTGACGCTGCTGCCCTGCCTGTTCGCCAAGTCCTCCACGGCCTACAACCCTTTCATTTACTACATCTTCAGCAAAACCTTCCGCTGTGAGATTAAAAAGTTGCAGCGTTGCTGTGGCTGGCGAGCCCGGTACTTCAGCTCCGACAACTCGGCGGAGAATCCCGTGTCCATGATGTGGAGTGGGAGGGACAACGTCCGTCTGTCCTCGGCGGCCAAGCTGGAGAACCCGGGAGCTGCAGCTCGCTGAAAAGCAGCCAAGGGGTCGCACAGCACAGGTCAAACCTGGGCTCAGTCCCGGGCCTAAATAAGTAGGGATGCAGCACGTGGGGTTGTCACTGCACATCTTATGCCAAATACAGAGGTTTTAATTATATATTTTTAAGCAACTCTCAAATATTTGCTTTAGACTGCACACACGCACACCAAAAAAAAAAAAAAAAAAAATCTATTTTTTTCCAGAACTTCCACTTTAGAGGAAATAGATTTATGTACTAAACATAAAATCATGTAAACTAAACTTATTTTCAGGGAAGCAGCTATAATTAAAAGCGAATTTATTATTTTTGTGGAGTTTTTTTTCCTTATCCTTCTGATTTTTTAATGCAGTTTATCTGCCAACTCTTGGCTCCAGAAGTAAAACAGCCATCAGAGGAAACCGTAGGTTGCACACGAAGTGTTTCCAAATAAACACAGCTGAGAGTGTAACTTTCAAGTGATACAGACTGAAAACCATATGGGGAGATAGAAATATTCCCTGCCAGGGAAAGATGGTAACGTGGCTGCTCTCAAAGTGTCTTGTGGTTCCTTGCTCCCTCAGAGGTGTAGTTCCAACTCCTCAAAACACAAGTTCAAGGAGTCGAGCAGCCTTAGCTGGAAGAGGTTAGGTGGGAACGTGGCAGCCAGTGAAGAATGCCTTCTGTGTGTCCCAAATGGCACAGTGGGGAGTGAAGGAACCTCCCAGCAGAAGGAACTGTGCACTCAGGCAGCTTCTGGACGAGGCACAACAGCTCTTCTGCCATGAAAGCTGTGAGAGCATTTGTTCTAAATCATGATTGTTAGGGTTGGAAAAGACATTTAAAATCACCAGCCCAGCACCCCCACCGTTAATCCATGTCCTCAAGTGCCATACCCACGTTTGCAGAAGATTTCCAGGGATGGTGACTCCATCCCTTCCCTGGGCAGCCTGTTCCAAAGCTTTACAACTCTTTTCCCAGAGGAGTGCTCTGTATAGGATGACACAAGGCATCCTCAAGATAACCTGCCCAGTAATAAGTTGTCCTGCAGTGCAGTCTTGGCTCTCATGGCTTCCATGGGAGCTCCTGAGATCCAGAATCCCCCACTGGCTGGGGCACTGATATGATTGCAACTGAGGACAGTTTGCTGATTCAGTTTAAATGATAAGTACAATCACATCAGGTTTAACCAAAGAGATTCTGGGGTGGAAATGATGAGCTCTTACAGCTTAAATCTTTCTCCAGTGTACGGTTTGTGATTTTAAAGGACACAAACACCTACCCTTAGGGTTTGAAACCTCAGAGAAAATAATGGGTTGGTGGCTGCAGCAGCTCTTGCTTCCCCTGACCACACAAAATCAGAGAATGGTGGGGTTGGAAGGGACTTTAAGAACCATCTCATTCCAATCCCACTGCCATGGGCAGGAACACCTTTCTGGTCTAGTGGAACCTTCACCAAACCTTTCCATTTGGTGAAGGCAAGAAGAGTTAAGTCACAGGCAGATCTGGCCCAGATTTTAAACAACCTAAATAATAGTGAATGGAGTCTGAGTTCTTGAAAACCTTTGCCACACTCAAACCCTGATAATTAGCTCCATTTTGTAAACTAAAGGTTTAAAAGCTAAGGCCAAGTGTGGGATTACAAACAGGCTTAAAGACTTCTGTGGCTCTGAGAATTCCTGTTAAACGTCTGGATTACAAAAGAACAAAGAAAATTAGGCAGGAGCTGTGACATTCACTAAGGCACTAAGTAATTCCTAAGTTGGGGGTTAGAAAATGATAAGGAAATCCCCTGAAATCCTGCACTAGAAATGTTGTGAGCTCTCATAAATATTCCACTAAAGTAGCTTTATTTGTAAGACCTTGTGGAAAATCCCTAAATTAAGTTGGCCTCCAGGACATTATTTTGTCCTGGGTTGTTGCTCACAGGTGCTCCATGTGGAACAAGGCTGCACTCAGCCTCCTCTCCAAATACAGTGAGGTGAAGCATCCTCTGGAAAAGTCACCTCCAACAGCCCATGGCATGTGAAAATGGGAAGAGGGGAGAGGAATGTGAGGAGCAGGAGAAAACACCAGCAACTGAGAGAGGAGTATGTGAAAACTGAAGGCAAATCTATGGGAAGAAGAGGCAGGAGAGCATCATGCAAGTGTGGAAAGGGACTTCTCATGGCAAATGTCAACTATCAGTATTTTTTCAGCTTTTTAAAGTAACCTGATAGGTAAATGAAACTGTACTTCAACAACCACCTCCTCAGAGTTTTTGCTCAATTGCTTGATGTTTAAAATAAAGAGCAAAATAAATATTCCCATCAGCTGATTGCAGATCAGTGACTGGAACAAGGACATCCAAGTCAATAATGTGGCATAACGGGAGATTCTGCTGGGAGAAACTTAGGAGCAGGACAGGTCCACGTGCCTTTGTAAATGCTTTTAAAGTGTACGTAACATGAAAAATATGCCACTCTATAGGAGAAAAAAACTCTGTAAACCCCAAAGATCTGTATCCTGTTCATGTTTAAATACAACACTTTAATAGCCAAATTTATTATTAACTCTTTATGTACTTAATTTCTAAAAATCCAATCCAGGTGTTTGTGTATCAAAGATGGCTCAGTTTTATTTTTCGTTTTTCAGACTCAGTAAGAGGAAAATCCAAACTTCCCCAGCAGAAACTCTGAGTTTTAGGTGGTTTTATCTCATATATAGGAAATTTAAAAGGCAGGGCTGCCCTTCACCAAAGAACCAGGAAAGACAGTATAGCATGACTAGTTTTGCTGTGGTTGTTTTTTTTTTTTTTTTTTTTTTTAGTGTTGGGAAGTTAATTTATGGTCAAATTATAATTTTATATATATATATTCCATATATATAAAAAATATAAACTAATTCCATGGTATTTCCCATCCAGCCCTGGACTGTGCTGTCAACTACATAATCTTTTCAGATATGGAAGCAGGATGCAAGCACTTCCCTCAGGAGTGAGTCTGGGCACCTTATGTTTGCAATCACCAGTGCAGTGACTCCAATGCAAACAGATATTTAAGGTAAAAACCCCAACAGATCTGGCCCAGTCACATTTTAGGAGTTCTCTCACCAAACTGAGGGAGTTTACAATGCAGATACCCACCCCTGAGTAAACCACCTTTGGCTCCTTTCTTTCCACTGAGGATACTCCTCCTCCCTATCAGATGATGACATATAAAGTTAAATAAGACAATTAACATAATTAAAATAAATTGGAATTCAATGCTTTCTTTGATGAACAGCTTCACAGAATCATAGAATGATTTGGGTTGGAAGGGACCTTAAAGCTCATCTGGTTCCAACCCCCTGCCATGGGCAGGGACACCTTCCAGTAGAACAGGTTGCTCCAAGCCCCATCCAGCCTGGCCTTGAACACTTCCAGGGATGGGGCAGCCACAGTTTAACTCTCTTTAGAAACCTAGAGGTAGATAAACCATAATTTTTGAATTTCATGGTTTAATAAGACACAATTCCTGCATGTGGCAGTACCCTGGGCAGGAGCAGCTGTGCTCCTGTGCTCTCTCTACAGCACTGCCCTTCCTTGAGACGTCACCATTTCCCAAATCAAGGTGTTGCTGGACTCAACCACATCTCTGCTGAACTTCAGTGATTTTGCCTGAAGAGTTCTAGGTCCACAGTGACAGCCAAAAAAAGGCAAAACAAGTTCTCTGCATGCAAAAGGGACCAACCAAAGAGCTGCAATGATTAGTTTATTTATCAGTATATCTGGAAAAAAAACCCCAAACACACTTACGTGAATTCCCTTCATTTCCTGAAGTTGCAGTTCTAGAGACAAAATTTTCTGGTGGGTACATATATAAATAATCCTCTAATAGAACAAAGCAGAGAGTTTACAACTTTCTTAGAAAGCACAAAACACCAGGCCAGGGGCAGTAGAAGCAGCTTGTGGCTGGTCATCCCTTGTGACGATCCCGTTCCGTAGGCAATTGGTGTAAGGCTGCTGTGATGTGACATTCCAGAGTTACATGGATTGCTGCCTCTTCTCCAGGCACTTCTCAATATCATCCAACACTTGCACAGCTGCCTTTGGAATACGAGTCCCTGGACCAAACACATTGGCAACGCCCGCATCATACAGGAACTCGTAATCCTGTCCAAGAAGAGATTTAAGATCTATAATTAATGGTTCAACAGAAAATTGCTCATTAATTTATAGCTGGTCCTGTATGCTGGGCCTGAGAAAGCAACAAATCCCAGAGAAAGCACAGCTTCAAGGAGATGGGAAAAGTAGGGTAGTTAGGAGGTAAAAAAAGGAATATCAAAAAAATACCCATAGGAAAGATTTTATTTCTTTAGAATCAGACTCACGTCAATCCTTGGCAAATTTTCAAAAGCCAACTCATCATGACCCTGAATGACCTAATCTAAGTTTGATCTAACTTCTAATTTTGAAAATACTCCTGTAAACAAGGGCTTGGAACAGATGACTCCCGGTGGTCTCTTGCCATCTGAGTTAATTTAATTTTTCGATTGTCCCAAAATAGCAGAAAGACCTGGGAAGCAGTTCTGCATTCTCTTTTATATAAGGTATTCTGTACCTTTTTAAACCACAGGTTAGTAGCAGTCCCTTGAGAGGTACTGGACAGAACACAATTTGTCTGCCAGAAAAATACCACAAGTTCTGTTTGTTCAGTTTAAAAGTCTGTAATTCCTGAATGCTTTCCTAATTAGCTAACAAAGGGAGAAGTGTGGGAAAAGGGAATAACAGCAGATCTATGTGCAAAATCAATCTGGATCATTCTAGACAGAGGATAACCTTAAAGGTGATACAGCCAGGCAAACTGTGGATGAGCGAAGGAAAAATATAAGAGAAAGCACAGAGAATGAGGCCTGATGATTGTGATGGTGAGGAGAGGCTGAACAGTGAATGAGATGTGTGATGGGACCTGCCAGGTGTCTTAATCACCAGCTATGGCTCTTCCCAAATTTATGGCTGGAAGCCATGAAGTCTCTCAGGATAGGAGCCAGCCTGTACCAGTGACATGCAAACTATTGGTGATGGGAAACAACAGAGCATAAAGAACATCTCCCCAAGGCTCATCTTTTCACAACACAGCTTAATATTCCATCCCACCAACACTGTAAATTAAACCAGGACATGGTGTAGAGAAAATCAGATCGGTTAGAACTGACTGTGAGTGCTCTGTGACCACCTCATACCTGTAAATCCCCCCTGACATTACAGGACAGAGGAAACAGATAAAGCAGCTCTTGGCCTGGCTGGACAGGATGCTGCCCCGTACCTGAGGTGGGATGACACCTCCGCAGATGACCAGGATGTCTGGACGGTGGAGGGTGTTGAGCTCCTTGATGAGTTCAGGCACCAGGGTTTTGTGTCCTGCCGCCAGCGTGCTCACCCCCACACAGTGCACATCGGCATCTACCGCCTGCTGCGCCACCTCCCGCGGGGTCTGCGTGGAGACAGGGAACGTGACAGGGAACAGCCCCGGCCTGACCGCTGCACTGGCACCAGAGGGACAATGGGTGCGTTTGGAATACACTGGATTCAATCAGTCCTACCTGGAAGAGGGGCCCGATGTCCACGTCGAAGCCGATGTCTGCGAATCCCGTGGCAATGACTTTGGCCCCTCTGTCGTGGCCGTCCTGGCCCATCTTTGCCACGAGAATGCGAGGCCGGCGCCCCTCACGGTCCGTGAACTTGTTAACTCTGGTGGAAAACACCTCTTGTATCAGTGCAAGTCACTGAGAAGCATTAGAAATATTTCCACACATGAAAAACGCACTGGCTGCAAGTGTGGCATAATTTCTGTACCTCAGATAAGAAGATCTTCTAAGTCATGGCTTGGCTATATTTACTACCATATATAATTATGGTAGTAATACTACATATTACTAATATATAATTACTAAACACTATATTAATATTCATGTTATATAATCACTAACTCACTTCTTGTATTTATCAGCCTCACCAATAAAATGTTCTTTAAAAAAATAAAAAAAACCCACTCCACTACTCTTCTGCTTTCTAACACACAAAATGCTGAGTTCTCTGAGGGTTTAATGAGCTGAATTACAGCAAACTAAACCACAATTTTTGTATTATGAAAATAATTATGTCTGATTATTTCACAAGAACTTGCACACAGCTTATAGAGACAGGTCCTGGATATCACACTGTGCATCATCACCATTCCACTGGGCACAAGACTGTCCAGAGAAGGATTACTGTATCCCAAATTTGGTGTACTTGTTGCCCCTCTTTTTTTGGATAGTAGTTGTTCATATTTCTCTTGTATTGAAGAGCCTCAGATATTTTTCTTTCATCTTATTGCTCATTATTCATGTACCACCAGGATCTGTCAGTGAGTGGGGCACTAAGACCACCCCTTCTTAGAAATAAAAGCTTTTGCGGTTCTGTTTGGTTTGGTTTGATTTTTTTGTGGGGTTGTTTTTTTTTTAAAATATTCTACTGGACACCTTGAAAAGGAATTATGTCAAGACAGCCTGAGGAAGCAAACTGAACAGAGCTTCTGGCCAGCCTAAAGACTGCTAAGAGTATCAGTGAAGTAGGTACCTGAACTGATTTGTGACATCTCTAAATCATTTTCTCTGTATTGTTTTCAGTTTCCACATTCTTGTTTTCTTACTTCCCCATCCACAGACTCCCTCCTAAAAAGAACAGCTCCAAGCCTGCCAAGGCTAAAACCACGTGAGCCCCTGGAATTCTGGGCTTGGTTTACGTGCTGGGCAGTGTGAAATCACCCTTATGAAGGGCTTTGCAAAGTGACACACAGCAAATCCAGTTTTGTCACCAGGTTTACTAAGTGATACATATGACCTTGGACATAAAGGCAGGATGGTGGTGGAGTCACCATCCCTGGAAGTGTTCAAGAGTTGACTGGATGTGGCTCTGAGTGCTCTGGTCTAGTTAACAAGGTGGTGATTGGTCAAAGGTTGGATTCTATGATCTTGGAGGTCTTTTCCAACCTAAATGATTCTGTGTTTCTCTGTAAAAAAGGGAGCTACACCTTGATTTTCAAGGATTTAGTTCAGTTCAGTTTCACATAAAAAACATAATTACAAATACCTAAATTAAAATATTTGAAATAAAAGAAGATATTCCCCAGCACAATTACTTTCAAGTCAATCTGAACATCGCCACTGTGAAGCCATCAAGTAATTCCCTTTCCAGACAGCCTGAACTCTTTAACATGTAAGCCCCAACACAGCAGGGAATGATGAGCATCGATTGGAATTACATCACCTCCCACTACAGCAATTCAGGCTCTTTACCCCTGAGGGTAGCAGTGAAGGCAGAAGCTGAGAAAAGGCACAAATAGGCAGCTGTTTTCACACATACCACCATCTTCAGATGTTTTCTCCATCGGGATATGAGTAAGTGGAAGTTGTATGTGGATATCCAGACAGATTTCAGCCTGACAGTTTTAGTAAGAGTGAAATTGCAGGAACAATTATGGGTAGATCAAGATTCTGTAATATGAATTGCTGGAGATATTTTAGAGCTTACTATTACACAGCCTCCAAAAGAAGCAATCCAATGTACAGGGATTTCAGGCAGAGTTTCTCAGCTTCTCAATCCTATGGCTGCACAGGCTTTTTGAACAAACTCCTCAAACCTTAACATCACCTTGGTGTTTGCAAGCAAACAAAAGTTCAAATAAATTTTTATTATTGTCTTACTGCACTTAATTCTTGTCATTCTCCTTCCTTCCATGAGAGTGCCTGTCATGCTTTGCAGGTCAATTGTTGCAGGATCATTGCTTTGATCCGCAGATGTCACTCAGGTTTGGGAAATGCTTTTTTTAGGGCACAGTGAGTAGCACATTTACCTCCTGGATTAAATGTGAGGTTATTAAATGGCTGGTTACCTGGGAAGCAATTCTTACCTATTGATGGCATGCAGGATTTCATCACTCTCCCCAAATTCCTGGCGATAGGCTCCGCTCACCATCCGGTCACTGGCTTTGTGCTCCCCAAACACCTTCTTCATGGCATCTGTTATTTCTCCCACAGTGCACCTGAGGCATGGACACAAAGCAGGAATATTATCAGGAGGCTGAAAGGAAAACAGGACACAGGCATCACCGACCCAACTATTTCCCTTGCTGCAGGACAAAATCAATTACATTCCTTTCCCTTTCGGTGCAGCAACTCTGAACATGTGACTCACCCCACTAATGGAACATGCAAAGGTAATTTTAAGAAATCCCGTATTGCTGATGTGAGAACTGATTTACAAGTGGTAAGGCAATGGGGACCACTGCATGGCAAAATATTTCAGAAAATTAAATCAGATTTTCTGAACAGGGATTTTTGGGAGGCTCAGACTGTAGGATCTTGTATTTGGACTCATACCAAAACACCAAATATAAATCAAGAGGAGGCAAAACCAGGAAGAACACACAGAAAAGACTGACACCTAACATTTCAACTGAAATATGCTTGCCTTTCCCTTATTATTTTATTTTAGTGTTTATTATTCTTCTCCTCTACTCCAGACATAGCTCCCTTATCCACTAAGATGCAGAAGAATCTGGGAAATTTATTTGAACACAAGTTACAAGTTTTGTTTGCTACTGGACACACTGTGTACATTTGAAATAATAACACACTTTACTGCTCCAGCATAAGTGAGAGAAGCAAACCAGGCTGTGCTGTCTTCTTGTACAAAAATAACAGCCTCTGCCCTAAAGCAATTAAAAACCTCGTGCTGAATACAACTTGCTGCAAACTTTGACAATGGAAAGAAATAAAAATACCGCGCCTATAAAACACATGTGCTTAGACAGAGAGACCAAACCGACCAACCAACCAACTCAGCTACTGCTAAGCACATTTCAAACCTCTGGAATTCTCATTTTCTCCTGCATTTGTTCCCTACAACCACCTGAAAGGAGGTAGCAGCCAACTGGAGGTTGGCCCCTTCTAAAAGAGAGGTAAAATCTCTGCAACCCTTTAAATCTAATGTGCTTAAGTAAGAACAGTTTTGGTTTTCAGCTACTCATGAATGCTCTCCTACTGTCTGCCAATAAACTTACAAACTTTCTTTTTAAATCTCTGCCACATATGCATCTACAATGAATAGCTCTCTCTGCAGCCAGGAATTCTTTTCTTAACAGAGTGAACAGCCTCTTTTCTTAACAGAGTGAGATTTTTTTATCAGTCTATAGCCCTTAAAGATGTCTGGTGGCTGAGGCAATATATTTGAATATAAACTGGTTATGCCTTACTTACTGCTGACCAACTGTGCTGGCTCAGAGCCCTCCACTGCCCAGAGATTCCCTGTGCTTCCTCAAAAGCAGGTGATTTCCCAACAGAAGGAGCTTGGCTCTTGGCTAATCTTGGGGTCAATGTGATTAAAGACAAGCACAACTGTGATCAGAGAAGATATTGTTCATTTGTGTGTCCTGCAGGGCACAGGATCTGTTTCCTTTGGCAGCTTATGCTGTGATTTACCCCAGTGATTCACAGCAGGCTGTGCTGCCCACATACCAACTCGAAGAACCACAATGTGTCTGTCAGAACTGTCACCTCCTGTCTGCTCAGCCTCACGCTCCTGCCTCTGCATTTCAGCAGGAATGAGAGGCAGCAGTGTGAAATCAGGGGACAGAGTACCACGAGGGAACAGGCTGGGCAGACAAAGGGGCAGCACAACATGATACAATGCACTCCTGCTTTCTTTTTCCATCACTGGGAGCTGGCACAGCAGGAGCTGGAATCTGGAGAGGGACAGAAAAACAGCAACGCAGATGGAGGTGAGAAAGAACCTGGCATAACCTCCTCACTCCCTACCTAACTACACCTATTTGCCTGTAACTTTGCATGAGAAATGAGGCACAGAAGGGAGGCAGCACTGCTCCCATTCCCTGTCACCTCGGAGCTGCCTTATTACTTTGGTTAGAGTAACAAAATTACTTTTCTACTTGTGTTTGTCAGCGCTGAAATCCCCATATTAGTCCATGGAGTCTCATCACTGAAAATTCTGTGCTACTTATTTTCTTCCAAGTGAATTAGATGACATCATGATCAAAATCCATCGTTTTCCATTCAGTAGGAAAGAGGCACCTGTCTCTATCTTGCTGGTGACACTGGCCCATTTATCTACCGCTTGGGAAGGGTGAATGTGCTTCACTTGAAAAGCTTTTCCCACGTTGCCCCCAACAGAAAGGCTTCCCATAAGTGTTCCCAGAGCTCACAATCCCCCTTCAGACCCTCTGTACCAGATGCCAGGACAGTTTCTTTCTTGGTAACATCCCATTTATAGTTTTGGGGCAGAATTAAGTTTTGTGTTTGCAGCTTACAAAGTGTATCTACAGTCCATTAATGCCTTTATAATTAATAAAGACACGGTCACCAAGGAGAGAAACTGTGAGTTAATTGGCCAGTTTTGGTACAGAAGATATGACTCCCTGTAAATCCAACACAACCCTCCTGTGTGACTTTCACAGTTTCACAGACAAATACAGACATGCTGCTGGAGATTCCTGACAAACTCTGTGTGGGGGAAAGTGCATTCAAAATACAGCTGTCAAAGTGTACAATGAAAGAATTTGAGATATCGCAGTAAAAAGAGGCCAGCACTCCAACAAAGAGTGAATTTAGTTTGCTCATTTTTGGGGCATTGAGTTAATTAAGGAACGGACAAACAGGATCTATTCTAGAGACTGATGCTGACCTTGAAACAGAAAAGAAAACAGCCTCAAAAGCACCTTGGGTGAAAAAAGTGACTGTTCCGCTGGACTCTGAGGATGCCTCACTGCACCACTCAAGAGCATCTTTGACATCTTTGCCTGACTAAGCAAACTGATTTCTCCTTCAGTCAAAAAATGTTTTCACACCAATCTGTGGTGCAAGGAAAGATGAAGCAACAGAGCATGATGAGATTGTGAATATCCATTTTCACATCTCAGACTCTTCTTAAGCTGCATGACCCGTGAACCAGCAAGGTGTCAGAGAAACCCAGTTACATCCTGAAACTGGAAAGATTATGAGTTGTAAAAAGCACAGTGTGTATGAACAATCTCAGTTCATATGAGATTCTTTATATCTGCATTGTTCCTTGTGAGAAATTAAAGCATGGCCTTAAGAGGCTGTAAAATGTAATAATGGTCTATTTGACAGTGTGAAACTGCAGCCACCCTTTACTTCCACCTCTGAAGAAAAACCCCAAAACATCTCGAAACACCAATCTCACTGACACCACACCCAAGAACAGTGAAAATGAGCCACTGATTTTCAAGCAGCAGTTGCTTGTTCACCCCCAGTACCTGGCACGTGCTGCTTCCACTGCAAGACCAAGGAGGTTTCCTTCCCCAGTGGCAGCACATTTTGTCAGAGCATCCAGGCACTGCTGGGCTGCTGCATTATCTCTGCTGGCCTTCACCTACAGTGCGGAGGAAAGAAGCTTGGTTAAAACAAACTGCTAAGTGAAATGGGAAGTTGAGTGTGTAAGACTGACTTCAAATATTAATTCTGGAGGCATGGAATTGTCAATACACACTATACAGTTCAATAAGATTAGAGGTAAAAAGACATCTCAGACCTTAAAATGTGCACAAGTCCATAACATAACTCTAAGCCAGTTTTATCTACATTTTTACTGGTTATGAGAGGGGATATTGATTTCTGCTTCCATAACCCTGTCCCTCAGTAGCTCTTGACAAGCTGCACCAAACAGTCTGAGTGACTAAGCAATGCTACCTGTTTTTAGAGCAAAACATTGCATAGCTGTTTCCTATCTTATTTTCAGGACATGTAAAGCTCCCAATTTTTAAAAATTAGATATATTTTCACAAGACTATCTGAAATACAATGAGGAAAATCAAATCAATGTAACAAAAACATTTTTGCCTGGATTCTAATACTGTGTTCCAGTATTAGAGAAAGCAGCAAGCCACCTTTACCCAAGTTCTATCTGCAATTACAAGAAGTTCCCTTTTTAAAAAGGTTGTTCCCACCTTGTTAATCTTCTCAATCTGCTTGGCACGGACTGCAGTGTTATCAATGGCCAGAACTTCCACTGCCTCCTCTTTCTCCAGCTGATGCTTGTTTACTCCAACAATTACTTCAGACCCTATTTCCAGTGCAAACAACCATAAACTCAAAACACATTTGAAAACTACTGTGAAAGGACACAGTATCAACAGGACGAGAAGTGCATTATAATGATTTATAACTATACACATTTCAAACATGCAAAATTTTCTCTTATAGAAAGGATTTAAGTCTGTATTTTCCAGATTTTATGATGAGAAGTGATTAAATGCATGAACATTCAACTCAGGGAAGACTGGGCCAGAAAAAAATATATGAAATAGAACAATATTTATCTTACAAACTGATGTAGTAATGAGCCTCTAATATACACTGGCCATTTTCTATTTTTAAGCTTACAGAATTAAGCAGAAGTGCTGGTCTCCTGCACTCCTCTGCACTTACTTTTCTGACTTATCAAATGAAGTTCCTACCTAAAACTACTCCATGTGAATAAAAATGGAGAGGAAAACTATATTTTAGCTTTCAGCCAGTATGGACTTATCAATCATTTTTATTTGCAGTGCCTGATAACATTAATATACTCTTTGAAGCAACATCAAGTAATTCACCCTGGGAGAGAAAACACAGAACTTTACTGATTATTCTTTATTGGACTTAATTAAGACCTGCTTCAAATTTATCCTCCATACAAAGAAGTTCATGTAACTTCTTTCATGTATGAGTTATCCCTGTTTTCTGTTACCGGACTGCTACTGGAATGCAGATTACCAAAAGTGGAATAGAGTTATAAGGACACATGTAAAAATATCTCTACATATATATGCACTGTATGTGTACACATTCATATACATGTCTATTTATCACAAATAAAGAGCTGTATCATCCTCTGCACTGCACTTTGTCTGGTCTTCAGGAATAACGGGTCCTCCAGTAAACCCAGGAATTTGGCCAGCTGCATTCCATACTGCCATCTGGTGGCAGTCCTGCTTTTAAATTCAGGAATCACAGATAAAAGTTCCTATCAGAAATTATTCTATTAACTATTGAAGGCTCCAAATATCCCTTTAAAATGGTCTTTCTAGTGCCTTGTCTGATCTAATCTTCAATATGTCAAGCAAGGCTTTTCACACTGGTGCGGTATTTCATAAATCTCTTTCCAGAAGCTTTCACCGGCATAAAACTATCACCATTCATTTTACCACTCACAATCTGTTACTCTTAAACTAAGATGACAAAAAAACAATCAAAACGTGTGTAAAAATGTTTATATAAAAGGTTTTAGTGGCAGTCTTTCCTACTTTCATCTCCCTGCTCCTACCAGAGTCAATCCTGGCTTGTCTCCGGGCTGCACACTCTTCAATACGAAGTTTGGGAATCCCCTCAGCAACGGCTTTGGCCATTCCACCCATTCCTTCTATCTCCTCAATAAGCTGAAAAATGAACAGGATTGAGAAAGTGAGCAGTCAAAAGGTCTAAAAAAATGAGCTCTGTACTTGTAATACCATCCAAATTTTTATTAAGCCTACCTGTCCAGTCCCGTGCTCTAAACTGTAATTTGTAGAGTTCATAAAGAAATCACTGAAGCATAAGTGTAAAATAATTCCTTGTTTAGAAGTTACCAACTTATCAAACAGTCCCTTAAAATATATTTCTCAAAACTCCCATCCCTAAAATTTTCCCAGGAAAGATTATGCAAACTTACCTTTAAAGCAGCTTCATAGACATCGTTGGTGAGGCACTCCATGAGGTAAGATCCGCCCCAGGGATCTGCCACTTTGGGAATTCCTGATTCCTCTTGGATTATGATCTGCGTGTTCCTGGCAATGCGAGCACTTTTCACTGTGGGCAAACCCAGGGCTTCATCAAAGGAGTTTGTGTGCAAGGACTGTGTTCCCCCAAACACCGCAGCCATGGCCTCGATCGTGGTGCGGATAACGTTGTTAAAGGGATCCTGCAAGGGAAAGGACAGCTCTGGAACTCAGAGGTTCTGCCTGGTTGGTCACACACACATTACTGCAAGGAAATGGATGCAAGACTCCCCAGTGAAACACTGGAATCAGAACAAAAGCTGAGAAAACCCCAGTCAGTAACAGGCATCAAATCCAACAGATTTATCACTTGTCAGTATCTTAACACAGAGATTAATCCAGGAAGAAAGACATTATCAGTGTGTGAGTAAACTGGTCATGGTAACAAATCAAAGCCTAACTTGTATTTAGTGGTGCTTAGAAGGCCTTAATGAATCCAAGTTGCAGAGGATGGAACAGGTAGGCCTGATGTCCTCCATCCTCAGAATCTGGAATTCTTGGAGCAGTGAACAGCACGTATGTCAGACAGCTTACTAGTCAACATCTGTTTTGGAACTAAATGTTGCTAAATAATTTTCATTAATGACAACATTACATAAAGGTAGAAATTACAATTGCAACTTGCTGGTTCTACAAAACTGAAAGATGTGTATAGAAATAGAGTCAGTATTACAGAATATAATCTCAGTCTTTAGGTCAAAATTTTTATCTGCTCTTCTCAGACACCCAGATGCTTGAGTTGTACGTATGTGTCCTCACAGTTCAAGAGGTGTTCTGGTGGTCTCCATGTTCTGAGATGCACACTGCAGCTGCCTTTCCTTTTTGATGTGATTATTGAGGGAATTCATTGACAGGTCAAGACTGCACATCTAATTCTTGAAGGGCTTTGGTGAGATGAATGTATACAAAAAAAATAAGAGCCACCAGTGTGGCCTTGAAGAAGGCAAACTGAACCACAGGCTCTGTGAGTTACATTATCCTCCATAAAGAACTGGAATTGATATCACTGTTTTACAGAACATGGTAATTCTGCCTACTGGAGCATTTCTGGTTCAAGTATTCCATGTAAAGAATTACAGAAAAATGGGATTCGGATAGGCAAGAATGTAAAACCTAATTTATAAGTAGGCACATATCTAAAGGCAGGTCAAAGGAAAATATATTTGCCCCCTGAAACCTACTGGACTAAACACTGGGCACTGAGAAGCTACATTAAGACAACAGCAATGCTTAGACATGAAAAAAGGGGTTATGATTCAGGCAGAAAATTATTTACACTGGAGACTTGAAGATGGCTGAATACTAATTAATGAATATTCATATTAATATTTTTGTACCTATACAATACTTTTAACTGGAGGACCCACAAAGGCCACTGCTCAGAAAATTCCACTGTTTTAGCTGTACTGTGTTGTTGCAATGTAAGTAAAAATTACATTTACTTTGACCAAAAACCAAGAATAAAACCAAGGCACAGAAGTCAAATAACAACGGTTGCAATCACAACCTAAAAATAACTCCTATTGCCTGACTTTGATTGACCTCACTTGGGAAACTGTATGCACTCCAATGATTTATTTTCTTTCTGTAATGTAACAGAACAGGAAGAACAGAGAGTGCACCCAGTTTCTAAAGAACAGATGAGCTGTAACCATTCCTTCCCTCTTCAGCAGTTGTCATCAGGGGCATGAGTGACTTCCTTGGCTCCTCAAATGCACTCTCAAGCCAGTCATCCTAAGAAAAAAATGCCTCTACTTCCTCACTCAGCTGCACTTTGAAAGGGTATCTTCCAGGACAAATCCAAGAAGGGGCTTCATGCTCTGAGTCCTGAATTAATACAAAGATGTATCCAATGCTTGTGTATGCATCTGTCAAACTCAGAGTGGGACAGGTGTCCTCCTTCAGGAAGCTGCACCTTTGTGAGTAACACCAGCAGCCCCCTTTTAGATCCACACCATGAGAACTTATTTAAGTGAGGAAGGTGATGACAGTCCCATTTCTAACCTGCTCAGTGAGTGACCAGCCTGAAGTCTGACAATGAGCTCTCAGCAGAAGAGATTTGGGATCCTTGGGCTTAAACATTTTCTCAATCAAGTGAGCCCAGAGCCGCCTCCCAGCTCTCAGCTTGGCTATTTCCATGTAGAAGTTCATCCCAATTCCCCAGAAGAAGGAGAGCCTGCAAAAGAGCACAGGAACAGGATAAAACATGAAACCATTCTAATAATTTTGTTTCAGTAAAGGAGAAATCCTACAGCAAGGTCTCTCATTAATGTATTTTTGCAGATGATGGGAATGTTCCTTGACACTGATGCCAGTTGCAACATTTCTGTCAATAAAGTGACTTAACCTCCAAACAGGGTGACTGCAAGCAAACTGCCACTGGAACTGCTAAACTGTCCTCAGGAACTGTTTCTGGGAGAGCTCTCAGTCAAGCAGTGTTCCAGCAAGGCCCTAATGCAGACAGTGACAGTGTAGTGCCATCTACCAGTGCAGTTACACTCACAAACTACTTACAATAAGAAGGTATTACATATTACAAGCATGCTTTCATCCTTTACTTGATGATTTTAATCAAAATCCAAATCAGTTTCATACAGGACAGCACACTGGGGAACAGACTGATCAATATACTTTTGCTTACTTACAGCTTTTATGATCTATAAATGTAAACATGCACAGTTCACACCAGTAAAAGTCATTATACTAAAGATGCACTTTTTTAACAGTGAATGAGCTATGGAAACAATTTGTCAGAATCCCCATCACTTGAAAGTCTGAAAATAAGTCTGTATCTTATTCTATATCATCCACCTGGATCTTGCCACAGATGTCGGGGATGGGTTAATTCATTTGATTCCTACAGCTTGAATGTGCAACAAGTTCCATGCACAACACCCTCTCTTTTTTAAACTCCCTGTATAGTAAGGGAATCTGTAAATAAACAAGACCACTGAAACTATAATTATTGCCTAGTTTGGCAGTAACTATACAAAAAATACAATATTCTGCTTGAAGTTAAATTAAAATTGACCTCAATAATGCTTGTGCATGAGCTTTATTCAGTTCATCAGCCTAAGTGTTGGGCAAAATATATTTTTCTACAACTGAAATCATGCAACAAAACCAAAACCAAACCTATTTGCAATGTGAGCACTGCCAATATTGCTTCCTTGCCTAAAAATACAGAATTTCATATTAAACTCTCTAGCAGATTTACCAAAAAGTGAGTTTTATACTTGGAAATTTCTTGAGCCCACCTTGGTGCAAATTCATCAATGGTGAGGCCAGCTTTAAGCCCAGTTCTGCAGTACTCCAAGCCATCTGCTATGGTATAAGCTAATTCCAGAATGGTGTCAGCTCCTGCCTCTTGCATGTGGTACCCACTGATGGAAATGGAATTAAATTTTGGCATATGCTGCAAAAAAAAAGAGACAACAGAGTATAACAGCAAGGGGGGGATTGGATAATTGTTCTATCAGCATTCACAAATAATCCATTCATAGAATCACAGAATGGATTGGGTTAGAAGGGACCTTAAATCTCATCCAGTTCTAACCTCCCTGCCATGGGCAGGGACACCTTCCATTAGAACAGGTTGCTCCAACCTGGACTTGAACACTTCCAGGGATGGGGCAGCCACAGCTTCTCTGGGCAACCTGTGCCAGGGCCTCACCATCCTCACAGGGAAGAATTTCTTCGTAATATCTAACCTGAATCTCTCATCTTTTGGTTTAAAACTGTTCCCCTTGTCCTATTGCTACCTGCCTGTAAGTTCTCTTTTTTACAAGCACCCTTAGACACTGAAAGGCTGCAATGAGGCCTCTCCTTGGAGCTTTCTCTGCTCCAGGCTGAACAACAGCCTGTGTCCATGGCAGAGGTGTTCCAGCCCATTCTGTGCACTCCCTGTTGACTGCAAATATAATAAATAGATCTTTACTTCATGTGGTTTCCCCTTTTTGCACTACTCATTGTGCCTGTACCATCACTCACCATGCCAGGTACTGTTCTCCATTCCAGGCTGTGTGCCACCTCTCCAATAAAAATGCAATAAGAAAACAACTGGGAGCACTGAACTTCCAATCAGCAGTTCCAGACTACACTCCTTTCATTACCTTCTCACGCCTAATTTTGCAGCAGAAGCCCTTCAAGATTCAAGACCTCTTTGCTCCTGCAAATAATGCCTAACTATGTGGCTTCTTACTTTCTCTGCAAAGAACAGCCTGAATGTTCCTCATTTCCAAGCTTCTTGCATCCTTTCAGGCTTAGGCTCACCTTAATCTGACTTATTTGAACTGATTTAAAAAACCTTTGAATTTACGTTGTAAGTGATTTGGGATCTTTCTTAACTTCTCCTGCCAGCCCTTTCCACAACCACATTATTCTTCACTATGACAGGTGTTCCCATCTTCTGCTTTGTTCTCCAAAGTGCCTCATAAATAGTTAACCTGACATAGTAACAGAAGTAAGTACATTTAAACTAGGAATACCTTTGAGGTGTACTGGAAGATGTCAGCAATGATCCTCATCGATGGCTCTGGGGGGAATATGTACGTATTGCGGACCATGAACTCCTTCAGGATGTCATTTTGGATTGTCCCTGTCAGCTTGGCCTGGGGCACTCCCTGCTCCTCTCCAGTCACAATGAATGTTGCCAACACGGGAATCACTGCCCCGTTCATCGTCATGGAAACGGACATTTTCTCCAAAGGAATCCCATCAAAAAGGATTTTGGTGTCTTCCACTGTGTCAATGGCAACTCCAGCCATTCCAACGTCTCCTCGAACTCGTGGATTGTCTGAGTCATACCCACGGTGGGTGGCTAAATCAAAAGCTACAGACAATCCCTGCTGGCCAGCTACAGGGAAGAGAAACAAAGAAAACATGACACCAAAAGATGTAGAAATCCCCAAAAAACTCCTCAACAATCATAGAGATTTGGTTTGGGTTGGAAGGGACCCTAAAGATCATCTAGTTCCAACCCCCATGCCACGGGCAGGGACACCTGCAAAGGACAATATTCTGAAGAAATATTGGGAAAACCGTTCTTAAATAAGGAAAATGCCCATATTTTGTATTTAGTAATATGGTATGACTGACACTATTTATAGGTATTTATGATTTCATTCAGGATATGAGATGGAAACCTAAAATGTCAGAATGCACTAACACCAGAAGTTAAGTTACATATTTCAACGTATTTTTTTCCACTACAATCTTCTCTCATGGTCTCAAAACAAGTGTGAAGTGCTCCATGATCTCTGCTGGTTAGATTCTAGGATGGAGCCAAATTATGTCTATCTATGTGTTAAGGTGCAATAACTAAAAATAGCGTTTAAGACATTTCTTTTCCACAGCAAAACGAAGCAAAGGTAGTTCCAGAAATGATCCAATTTCCCAATAATAAAGAAATACAGCGCCACTGGGAAAATCCCATCAGAAACCCAAACTCACAAGGCAGAACAATCACATTTGCCACGTAACTCACCGAATCCATGTTCCCCACTGCTTCACAAGGCAATGTTTTTTTCCCAAACCAGCTGCCCTACCTTTTATGTTGTCCTTATAGAACTTGTTGCTCTCCTCCACTGTGCTGAATCCAGCATATTGTCGGATTGTCCATGGCCTGTAGGTGTACATGGTGGGATAGGGCCCCCGAGTGAAAGGTTTCATCCCCGGCAGCTCCTCAGGGAAGTCCTCGGTGTCCCTCTTGGAGTACAACGGCTTGATGTCGATCCCCTCTGGGGTGTGCCAGATTAAATCCTTGGGGTTCTTGCCTTTCAGCTGCTTTTCAGCCAGGGCAGCCCACTCTGGGTGCAGGGGCTGCTTGTGCAGGGAACGCCACGTGCTCCGGCCGGCTGGAATCTGTGCCGGGGGCGTGCGGCGGCACGGCCGCAGCCGCAGGACGGTGGCCCTGGCCCTCAGCATGGCTGAGCTGTCAGCCTGGGGCAAGCTGGATGAAATAAACACACATGCACATAGCTGCATTATCATTTTCCTCCAGCCAAGGAAACATTCCCATTCCCATTCTAAATCCACATCAGAAATGTGTAACTTATTCAGTCCCTCAGCAGCACCATCATTAACCAGTGACTGAAAAGCCAGTGTGAGGCGTGAAGATGCCATGCCCAGCTACCCTCTGACCTTCCCCCCTCCCTCACCTATGAATTTCTAAATGGCAAAGAGGGATGCTCTTCCAGGGATGGGGCAGCCAAGGCTTCTCTGGGAAACCTGCACCAGGGCCTCACAACCCTCACAGGGAAGGTTTTCTTCCTAATATCCAACATCAAGGAGGCACTCTGCAGGAAGTGGACTGTCAGAAAATTGCTGATACATCACAAACTTTGGAAAAGGTGGCTTGGGCGGGATGGTGACCAGAGATACACTGAGGAAAAAAGGAGAAAAAGATTGTGGTATGTGAGGACACAGGGGTAATGCAAGAGCTGCAGAGCTCAGCCCACCACACGTGGTATGGAAGACAACTTTAACTTTCTCTGTGAGGGTGGTGAGGCCCTGGCACAGGTTGCCCAGAGAAGCTGTGGTTGCTTCATCCCTGGAAATGTTCAAGGCTGGATGGGGCTTGGAGCAACCTGGTGTAGTGGAAGGCATCCCAGCCCACGGTAGGGGGTTGGGATGAGATCATCTTTAACATTTCTTCCAACCCAAACCATCCTGTGATTCTGTAAGCTCAGTCACTCCTGAAAGCTCCTTTGCTGCTGCTCTCCATACCCTATCCCTGCCTTCTTTCTGAAGCCACAGCCTTTACAGCTTGGCCACTCACCTCTCTGCCTCATTGCCTTCTCAACTCCAGGAAAATCTCACTTCCCTGACAACTGTTAAGATCACTGAAGGACTTTGTCTACTATGCCAAACTGTATAAAGAAGCTACAACCACTGAAGCCCACCCTGTCCAAATATGCCTCCTGAAATTGGGAAACTGGACTGTGAGTTAAGCCACCTGAACTTGAGATAAGATAAAGGTGGTACTACTGTCCAGTTATCTCAGGTCTAAGGAGAAGTAAACAAGGCTGAGGGAGAGGAATGTATCCACAAGGAAAGCCAACTAAGCAGCTGTGCTGAAAATCAGCCCTGGCTGGGTCTGGTAGCAGGCAACCTTAGACCCCAGACTCATTTCTGAGCCCTTCCACCATATGATCCACAGTGTTGCAACAGATCCAGAGTGCTGCAAAAGACTGTAAAACTCGCCCCTGCAGGGGAAGTGCTTGGGCACCCCATATACCTGAACTTATATTAATCTATTGATTGGACTCTGTGTTTTGTGGAACCCCCACCACCAAGAAGCCAGGGGCAAAAGGACTACAGGACACCTTCTGGATATCTGTCTACTCTTTGCCACTCTCTTTCTCTCCCCCTCCCTCTTCTATTTTTTTCTCTCTCCCAGTCCCCCTCACGTTTACTGTTAAATAAAATCCGTACTGCTGACTTCGCGTGTTTGCATTTTTACTGGGGTAGAGGCATCTCTCCGACAATCGCAATAATCTGATCACAACAACCCGCTCCAGGGGCTCCACATCTCTCCCGTCCCAAGGAGCCCAGAGCTGGGCACAGCACTCCAGATGTGCCTCCCCAGGGCTGAGCAGAGGGGAAGGATCCCCTCCCTGATCTGCTGGCAGTGCTGTCACTAATACACCCCAGGAATGCCCCTCCCCAGGCGGAGGACGCTGCAACGGCCCTCGATGAGCTTCAGACAGTTCTCTGCCCGTCTCTCCATCGCCAGCCCCTCACCCGGGATAGCCCCAAAGCCGCCCTGCCCGCTGTCCCCCCTCAGCGCCCACAGCCGGGGGTGACCCGGCGCCCCCCGCCCGCCCACAAACACGCCCCCTCGGCCGCCAATGGGGACGCGGGGCCGGGACGGGGACTGGGACAGGGGATCGGGACAAGGACAGGGACTGGGACAAGGGCTCCGGGCAAGGATATGGACAGGGATAAGTGCAGGAATGGGAACAGGGACAGACACACACACAGAGCCCACTCCCGGTACCTGTCCCGGCCCCTCCGTCAGCGCCCCAACCCCGCGCACGCGCGGCGGGAGGGAACGCAAGTGCGCGTGCGCGCGGGGAGCGCGGTTTATTTTGTAACGTCCCGGCGGGCTGAGGCGGGAGCGCGGAGGAGGAGGCAGAGGAGGCAGAGGAGGCAGAGGAGGCAGAGCCCGGTCGGGCTGGGCCGGTGAGGTTCAGGAGGGGATGAACCGGGAGGAGGGGGAAGGTTTTTGTGGAGGTGTTACCCGAGGGGTTATCCGGCAGCGGCGGGAGAGCGGGTGTTTTGGGGTATAGAGGGGTATGGGTGGGGAGGACTACAACTCCCAGCCTGCATTGCGCTCGGTGGGCGAGTAGACTGAGCGGCGTTGGGGAGCGATGCTTGCCGGGAGTTGTAGTTCCACGGCGTCTCGTGCCCTACGAAAGCTGTGCCGCAGCATCGGTAGTTCTGGAGGGGAAAGACAGCGCTTACTTACCTGGTTTAGGGTTATTGTACCTTTTATAGGGCTTGCTTACCTAGTTAAGGCATTATTTGCCTCTTATAGCGCTTATTAACATGGCTTGCTTACCTGGCGCGGGACTTTTTTATCTGGTGTAGGGCTTGTTTACCTGATGTCGATCGCAACACTCCCCTGGCGAGCCGTGACAGGACCTCTGAGTGAGGGGTAAATGGCCCGAGGGGATGAAAGAAAAACTGAATATATAGAGAGAAGAGAGGGGTGGTGGGGTGTTATGGCTGCTCCCTTCTGTGGGACTGCGCTTCCCTCTGTTTCTATAGTAAGTAAGAAAAGAAACTATAGGTTTAAATGGCAGCAAAGACTGTTGTGATTAGGGGCTAAGGTAAGCAGGTCTGGTAATTGGATGACTGCTTAGCTGCATTAGAAAGATAAAATCGCACAATGATTCGGGTTGGAAGAAACCTTAAGGACCATCCAGTCCCACCCCCCTGCCCTGGGCAGAGACACCTTCCACTATCCCAGATTGCTCCAAGCCCTGTCCAACCTGGCCTTGAACACTTCTAGGGATGGAGCAGCCACAGCTTCTCTGGGTAACCTGTGCCAGGTTCTCACCTCCCTTTCAGGGAAGAGTTTTTTCCTAATATCTCATCTAAACCTGCTCTCTCTCAGTTTAAAGCCATTCTTCCTTGTCCTGTCCCTTCAGACCCTTGTGGAAAGTCCCTCTCCAGCTCTTTTAGAGCCCCTTTAGGCACTGGAAGGGGCTTTTCCAGGTGAACACCCCTGTTTCTCCCAGCCTGTCTCCACAGCAGAGGTGCTCCAGCCCTCAGGGCATCTCCATGGCATCCCCTGGACTTGCTCCAGCAGCTCCACAGCCTTGTTATTTTGGGGGCCCCAGAGCTGGACACAGTGTTGCAGGGGGGGTCTTTTGAGAGCAGAGAATTTTCTGCTGATGGAAATCTTTAAGAACAAATTAGGCTTTTCTCAGATCAGTTTTGTTTCTTTGCCTTTGCTGCTCTTTGATATACCTGTCATGCTGCCTTTTGACTTTAGAAGCAGATGTGAAACAAGCAAAAGTTTGTCTAAAAGGCAAATGAGTCTGCTTTTTTAGGAGTGCTGCACTTGGGTAAATATACAAGATTTAGGCTTTAAATTGACAAATATGCAAACATTTGTGTTCATTTAGGATCATATTTGCTAGACTTTAATTTTGTCTTTTCCTCCTGTTCAGGTTGGTTTACAGATAATGAAACCCCACCACACACCTTCCACTAAAATGGGGGAGACCCCTGGTGGGAGATCAGCAAAAAACCCTTTTAAGTCTCAATACAAACTGAAGCCTTCCAGCAAAAAAAAAGGAACAGATGGAGAAGGAAAAAAACAAGGTCAAAAAAGACAGGTATTCATTATTTTGGATCAAAGTAGAAAAGTAACCAAAGGGAGTGGGGAAAAAGGTATTTTTGCCCATTTTTAAACTGGAATTTATACGGAGCAATTAAGTAACTAAATGTAACTTGAGGAAATGCCCAGTGTGAACAGCTCTTTTGAGCACCCTTGACTGCTTCCTGGTTTCCAGAATTCCTAGTTGAGTGCTACTGTGCCTGTCACAAGTAGAGGGAAGCATTGCCTGATCATGAGCAAAAAGGCAAGCTGGCTGTGCAGTTGTGAAGAGCTGCTGAACAGCATCTGATTGAGCAGAGTGATCGGGTCAGGGTTCATTCAGCTCAGTTTATTCACCTTTGGAAAACATCCTCTGCATGTCTCAGGACTGGATTCTCCAACAAGCGTTCTTGCCCAGCCACTGAACCCAGGAACAGCACGACCTCAAGATGTGGCTGAACAGCCAAACATCCTGTGCACTTATTTCACGATCTCATTCTTGGAATGGGAGGAATTGGGAAGAGTGAATTTTTTTTTCCTTAGCCTGCTTGACATGAATTATCGTTGCACAGTCCAAAAAAGGTGTTTTTTTAGTGATCACTGTCAAAGGACACTGTCAGACAGTAACACAGTGGGTTGATAGTAGTAGATGGATGATTGCACAGCAGAGGATGTTTCGAAATTGCCACATTTGCTGTAAATTTTTCTCTTCAGCAGGTCACTCAGACAGTCAAAAGGACAGTTAAGGAGCAGAGGGACTATTCTCCTGTAGGTAGGATCTTATTCTTTCCTCTTAAATCTGAGCTGTTACACCTTTGACTCCCATCTGACTGAAATGAGTCACAAAACCGTCTGTCCAGGTTTGACAAATCATATCTTTTCCTTTTCTTCCTTTGTGTTAACAGGAGAAAACGGTTCTTCAAAAAAGGTGAAGCTTTCCAGTGCTGCAATAGGATCTTGGCAGACTCTCTCAGAGAGCAGTAGACAATTTCTGGAAACTGTAGTGGATTCAGCAGTACTGTAAGTGTCAAATGTTCTGGTGATTCTTCTTTTTTTCCACAAGGATTAATGTATAAATTTTAGTATGGCTTTAACTGGAAATGCTTTGGAGCATTTTGGGCAATATGTCTGGCTGTCTATATTTTTTCCAGTATAACATAACACTTTTTATACGAAATTGGAAATTTTTACTTGGAGAAGTTCTGACTGTGTGCTTCATTTGATGTGTTCCCTGTGCTTCCAGGCTTTGTGATGGGAATTCTGCCTTTGTTTTCTTTCCAGATCTGTTTTGTGCCAACACAGGAAGGAAAAAGATGATGTTCAGAAGCACCTCAATGTACTGAAAAAAAGGTAAGAAATTATAAATTAAAAGAAAAGAGAGAAGAGATTTCTTTTACCCAGTTGTTTTGTACCATGCTTTGAGGGCAGTCTGAACTCTCCCTCTGACAAAAAGCTCTATATCATATTTCATAAAAACACTTCCAGGCTTTACTAAAATGATGATTGTTTATAAGCAGTTAAAATGCTGATTTTAGAACTTAGTTTTACTTCAAAAAGCAGAAGGGTCAGAAAAGCTTTTAGTCAGGGAATGTACAGGCCAATGGGATAGAAACCACACGAGGTCAGTGTGGTAGCAAAGGTGAGAATGGTGGGATTTCTTGTTCCTGGTTTCTTCCTTAGGTTGGCATCTATTCTACGTGATTTTGGAAAACAATTCAAGACAGATTTTCTTCCTGTTTGGAGCCTTTTACTTCACTGGCAGCAATTGGGCTAAACTGAGTTTAGTTTTTCCCCAGAGAAGTCATTAAGCACTTCTAGTTTTGCAAAGAACTCCAAACAAGTCCTGCTTTCCTTTTTCTACACTTAAGGATGCTGAGAGTTTTCAAGACTTTAAAGGTGCCTCCAGGGAAGCTGGACAGCCTGAAGAATATCACAAGCCTTCAAATGGCAGAGAGACAAATGCTTGAGGCAAATGAGGAATCTTTGGCACAACTGCAGGTATGAAAGGCAAGGAAGGGAAGGAATTACCTTTCCCAGCTCCTGCTGCTCAGTGTGTTGTAGCCTTTTAGTAGAGAGAGAGCTGACTGTGCCTGTGGTCTTGTTGAGGAGTGTCCACTGCTCATCATCACCACCTTTGCTGCACAGCAGTGTCTCTGTCAGGATGGTTCTATACAAAAGGCTCCTCATCTTTAAAGTAAATTTTATTCTGGTTTTGTGTCTGCTTTATTTTAGGAAGAAATAACTGAAGCTCAGCAATCAGCAGAGCACATTGAGGACACTATGCAGGAACTGCAGAACAAAATCCGGCTGCTCAAGAATCAGTTAGAGGAAGACGAAAAAGAGGCCAGGAAGGTATTTCCAATAAATAATTCTATACTCTAACCTATAGGAATGGGCTAACTTCCAGAGCTCTCCTAAACAAGCTGTTTCTCAGGGAATGTCATTTAAGGAAGGCCTTGTTTGCTTTTGGGAATAACTCTTTTCAGTTTTGCCAACATTATTTGGAAAACTAAGAAGTTTAGTTTTCAGAAGTTGGATAATGACAGCTAGGTTATTTCACTACTTGGGAGACTGATGCTTGGGGTTTTTTTGGATTATTTTTTTCTTTTTCCCTTTCTAGTTATTCCAGGAAAATGGCAGTAGAGCACTCCACCTTCCAGAACTTCCCAAGCACAGTTTTCAGGCACCCACTTTGCAGGTGAGTGTGGAATATATAATATATTTATATACATATATATAACTGTTACACATATATGTTTACATATATATAGATATGTAACACTTTGGTTATGAGAAGGAAGGCAACAGAATGTGCTTTTATCACAACTTCTGTCAGAAGGGGCAATTCTGAAAATTCAGAAAAAATTAATAGATTTTCTTTTTCCTTTTTTTTTTTCTTGTTTCTTTTCATTGAGAACTATATACTTATGTTTTAAAAACAGAACAAAACCCTGGAAACTCTGTTTATCCTTGAAAGTGTTCAAGGCCAGGTTGGATGGGACCTGAGCAACCTGGTCCAGTGGAATGTGTCCCTATCATTGGCAGGGGGTTAGAACTGAATAATCTTTAAGCTCCCTTCCAACCTAAATCATTCTCTGATTTAAAAAAATCACTTGTCTCTTCCTAGAAAAACCTGTGGTCCTAGGGAACCTATAATCATACCTGAAATATATCTATGACTGTTGAAGGGAAGATTTAATCTTTGTCTTTTTGAATGTTTTTTCATTTTATTTTGGCTATAGCTGGACTGCATGAAAGGGGAATTCCTGTTGCACTTGAGAAAAGCTGTTTTTCATTTGTTGTCTATCATTCTTCTTTAGGAAGAAATTTTGAAGACAAAGAATCAGAAAGGTCTTTTAAAGGATATGAACACTATTCAGCAGTCAGCTGACTTGAAGAACTTGTTAACCCTCATTGAAAAGACCTACGAGAAAGTGGACTTGCTTTGAGAAGATGAAATGTGTGGAGTCTCTTTTGAAGGAGATAATGTCAACCAGCACTGTGTGTTCATGTAGAGCAGCAGGATGCTGAGCATGGAAACTTTTCTTTCTAATGGCTTTGCTGTTGTGACTGCTGAACTTCTGTTAAAACATTTTCTGTGAATATTGGTGTATAAATCTGTAGATACATTCTGAGACTCAAGTGATTTATGTCATCTATCAAGGATTTTTTTGGGTTTTGACTTGTGACAAATTCTGTTGTTGATATATCCTGTCTTAGGAGAAGGGAGGGAAATGGATCCTGGGTTATTTCGGCATTTTCATAGAATTTTTATAGAATTAGGCAACTATTCTATTATATTTGCACTTCTATATCTACACCTGTAGACCACTGAAGGCAGGTTAAATCCTCTTTAAACCTGAAACACCTAGTAAAATATGATTATCTAATACTTAGTTGTAAATCCCCTCTTCAATTTTCTACTTTTTTTTTTTTTTTTTAAGTAAAACCCTCTCCATGGCAGGAAATTGAATAATTTTTATTAAATGTACAGATTTTTTTACATTTCCATGTTCACTGCTTAAAAATAACCTCACCTGATTTATCCAGGTGCTTGGGGAAACTACCTGAGGACATCATAGAGCAAAGCTCTGATCTCAGAGTTGTGTACTCCCCTGGTATTTTATTAACTGTCAAATACCTTTTGGCTTCAGAGGATGAAAATGAATTTAAAAAAAAAAAAATCTTTTCCCATGCATAATTATTTAGAAATATTTCTCAAATTTTTGATCACTTGACAAGGGGAGCACTTACTGACTTTACCCAAAAGTACTTTAATCCAGACCATGGGTTAATGATTTTCCTGCATGCCAGCATCCTAGTTTTTGCTTTGTTTCATTAAGGGTGTTTTACTTGAGAGCAAATCACTGTGTGGGTTTTGAAGTGCCTGAACCACATGGATACATTTTCCTTTTTTTTAATATTTTCAAAAGAAAGTGTGGAAAAGGACAGTGAGTAGGAGTCAGATACAACTTCCCCACAAGGAGAGCTGAAATAGCAGTTATTGAAGAAGGAGCTTCTGCATTACAGGGATAGATAGGTACAGGTTAATTTTTTTACTTAACTATTTTAATTTTATCATTTTCCTGACACTGGCTCATTTGTGATAGGCTGGCTGTTCTTAGGATGTTATCTTGGGGTTCTCATGCACACATAAACAGAACAACATAAACCAGGAACATAAATCCAGACATTTTGGAAGTAGTCTTAGCTCAACTTACTTGACGTTGGATACACTTTATTCAGTGCAGAATGGTCAGATTGTGGCTTTGATGAGATTAAAAGGCCTCTCCATGAGCAGGTTCACTGTTGATCAGTCTGGGTGGAGCTGTGAACTTGTGTGACGTGACCTGGGAGCATCTGAAACTTCAATTTCACAAGCCTTGGCTTCAAGTAGGTAAGTTATAAACTACAGATTTCTGAAGATATATCAGTAACATTCATCTGTATCCCATATCAACCCTTTCTCATGTTCAAGCAAAACATCTGCACATCCTCTCATGTAACACTTAGATGTTCCTTCTGTATCGACTCTTCCACCTTGTTTGTAGGTTATCCAGTCCAAACCCAAAGGATAGGGGGGATTAACATCATCAAACTGGACTGACAGAGATAACTGAAAACTTAGGCAAAAGGGAAACAGGGCTGCCACCTCAAAGTGGTGTTTGGGGCCACTGAGCTGGGTTGGGTTTCTCTGATCTCAGTTTACCTCATCGTAAGAGCCTTGGCACTGAGAATGAGACTTGACTAATTTCCCTCCTGCTGAGAAGAAAAGAGATCATTATAAGTATGTGCAAAGCATACCGTTCACTGGTACGAAGGCAAAGAGATTAAATGTCTTCAAGAAAAAATTAAAGGTTCTTTCTAGAGCCTGAACAAGCCCTACATCACTTATCTTATAGAGTCTCTCCTGCTCTGAAGGTGTGGCTGGCTCTGGCTTTTTTTTTTCCACACTCCCCCAAAAAAGACAGAACAAAGCTGCTAGGAACAGTATACCAATTTAGAACAGCTTGGATCAATAAAACTAGATTTGAGATTCTGAATGAGGACTTTCATCATTCCCTGTGCAGGAAGTGGATGCATTTTTTGGTCTCCTGTCTTCAAGTTATTGTTGCACTTTGGGAGGGTGAGCTGCAAGACTGGAAGCAGTTAAGGGATCAGGTGGGCTGTACATATCAATATTTATTCCCAATCTGGAAGTATTTCCAGGCACAAAGGTCTCAGAACTGCACTTTTAAGTAAAAGTAGCTGGGAACTATCCTCAAGTAAAAGTAGCTGTGTATTCAAAAATGTACTGATGCTGCCTTTAGATATAGTTGCATGTACAGTGATGCAGTCACCCAGAGAGACTTTTTTTCCATTGAAGATGGTGATAAAATGGAATATAAGCTTCAAGGAAGGTAACTACCTACATGTAATCATAGAATTATAGGAAGGTTTAGGTTGGAAAGGACATTAAATCTCAGCTGGTTCCAACCCCCTGCCATGGGCAGGGACACCTTCCATGAGATGAGGTTGCTATCTGTGATCCTGAGGGGTGGCTGTTGATAAGATGTTTCTTTGTTAAAAAGCGGTTACTTGATGGCTGCAGTAATTCTTAAGGAATGTTAATATTTATAACAAACTGCAGCAAAGGGAAATCCTTTTAAGATTAAATGGTGCACATTTAAGAGATGAAAGAATGAAAGTTATGGTACCTCTGAGAAACCTTAGGATTTGAATTCTTCTCTTGCACTTATTAAATGAAGTTACTTTTTTTTTTTTTTTTTTTGGCTTCTCAGACACTTTTTGGTTTTGGAAATTTGTTTGTTTCAGAAAGGGCATTTCCATAACTCCCTCTGTCCACTGTGATAAAACAATCTCTGAGCTGCATGAATTTGTGGGTGCTTCCCCAATTCCAGGCTCAGATAATTATCCCTTCTTCTTGTAGGCTTGTATGGGGTACAACTAAATCCTTGTCGAGGTCTCTGGGACAACCATCAATGAAGGACAATCCCCAGCTGGCGGTTTGAGTGTTTCCAGCCTGTTCTGGAGAGTAAGTAAGAGGGTGTAATAGTATTGATGAGGCCAGGTTGTGCTATTTCAGCTATTTCAGGGGCAGAGAATATATTTTGTTTGCCAGAAGAGGTGTGGTCTGAAGCCTTTGACCTTGGCAACCAAATAACACACCATGGATTTTGGGACAGTAGTAACAGAGGTGAGCTTTGAATAATGAATTAGGTGTTTCAAAAACCAGGTTTGGGTTACTGTGCACTGGGTACATGAGGCCACTGCAGCCTTCTGCTAATTTGATGCTGTGGAGAAAAAGAGATATTTCTACTCTTTTGCTTGAGAGTTGCTGGTGAAAATGTCCTGAAAGAAGACACTCTGAAGCTCAAAACATTTTTTAAAGTCTCCAGAGTTGGCTTTTAGGGAGTTTAGATTCCAATGTGTGAGGGAAGGGGCAGAATTTGTAATTCTTCTATATTTTTTTCTCCTCAGAATGAGATGGATGATCTTGACCATTACACCAGTGCTTATTCAGGTTTCTGCAATGAGCTGGAAACTTACTCAGAGCTACTGGAAAACCCAAATGCCATCAACTGGGGGCAAATTTTTCAGATTCAAGATACAGTCCAGTTTTATTTGGTTCAGAGTAAACAGAATAGATAGTCTTCATGGACTGTAAATTTGCCATTCTGCTCTGCAGAAAGGCTGTTTTTTTTTTTTTTTTTTTTACTTAAGCAAAAATCAAGATCTAGGATATGGAATTTTTTTAGCTTTTTGATTTTCATTTGTGTCATAATCACTGCTACCACTTTAAGTTCTGCTGTCACATAGATGAAGTTATTTCCTTGTCAGGAAGGCATGTTTATTGATGTTTAATTTTGCTACTGGCCATAGGATTCTGTAAACAGCATACAGACTGAGCTGAGCATTTGAGGTTTAGTGTGAGCCAGTTTTTGAAAGCTGAACTCAGACAAGACCTAAAAAAAAGGATTTTTAAAAACCCCACACTTTATTTGTGAAGTGCCTTAATATTTATCTTTGTATACACAGGGCTCCAGGATGGAATATGTGAAATATCCAGAACTGTGGCTTTATCCAAGCAGGTAGATGTGAAAACATCCTCTTTCCAGATGGTTATCCATCCAGACCCAGACTTGCTGCCAGATGTCAAACTTCAGTATGTCTGAGCACTCCATGTCACTTACTGAAGTCAGTACTGTAGTGATGTATTTCCCTAAAAGTACATTTACATCCAAAATACCAGGAAGACTCTTAGGCTTTCTCTGTGACTGGCTCAAAAACCTGACTGAGGAATTACTTGGTAAGGAAGGAGCTATTAAATACTTAACAAGATTTTTCTTTTATTAGTCAATCACTCTTGCATTTTTACATTTCAGAATATTCCCCATCCCCTCCTCCTCATGTATACATGGGATCCACAGATCTGCTCTCCATGTCCTTTGACTTTCCTGTGCCTCTCCATACCTGCTTATTTGCATGCTTTGTATATTAATCCCAAACAATAAGAATTATTGTCAAAAGTATTTTTTAGATAAATCAGAAATTCTGTGGTGATGTGATGAAAGGGCATCTACAATAAAGAGAATGAGTTATGTAATACTTGAAGTTTTCCTCCTTTTAGGTGGAGTTTTGTTTCATACCTATCATTCTACACCTGGTCTGAGGTTTAGACAGAGGGCCTCCAGAAATACTCATTGACTGTATGGTGGGACAGTAGGAAGGAAAATAAGGTTTACACAGTAATGCCTAGGAGGGTCACTTCTGATCTGTGATGGGCAGGTTTCCACTATGTGTAAAGGCTTTGGTCTATTCTAGAAACTTTCCATTTTTTGCAGTCAATAGAAGAGTCAGGAAAGAGGTGACCTTGCCATGGTGGGTGAGGGAAGGGTCCCCTACATACCCCATAGTGATCACTCAGTAAACATTGATGTTCATGCCCCCAGCACTTGGGCAATGAGCCCTGATGTGTCTGGGTGGCACCTGAGGATGCTGGACCTGAACCAAGAGCACCACCCGACTCCCACGCTGCCCTCAGGGGCAGAGCAGTTGCACAGGCTTGAAGCAGAATCAGCCCAAGGCTACTTTGGATTTCAGTCAATTTTAACTTCCCTTTCCAGTTGCCAGGAGGTGGGAGCCCTCTGTCAGCTGGAATTTGCACACAGTGTTTATGTGATGTTTAACAGCCCCTCAGACGGCTCATTACGAAAGCACCAGCCATTTTCCACAGTTGTACACTTTAGTTTACTGAGCTTATCCATTTATAGGAGATTCAGGAAAAATCTTCAAGACCCTCTGGGCTCAGGTCAAGCTGGCTTAAAGTTTTTCCTGGGAAGTGATCTGCTTTAACAAGTTCAGAATCTGATTTATTTGCACGTGGTAGTGGAAGGAGTAGGGAGAAGAGCCAAAGGAAGAAGCTGCAATGAGGCATTGGGGAACAGGATACCCAAACCAGCTTCAAACCCATCTGACTGAACAAACCCTTCTGTTCTAAAGACCTGAAGCTCTGAACATCCCACATTCACCACAGAGGCTCTGCAGTGCTTACCTTTAACTACAATAGTACCAGCCAGGTACAGCTTCATGGTTCAGATGTCTCTTTGGAGAAACCTGCACTTGGGAGTGTTTTTTTGGGATATGCTTTCAACAGACACTCATTACCAAGTGAAAACTGAAATAAGAATAAAAATAAGAAAGCTGAGGGTCTGTATTAGTTAGCCCAGATTAGGTGATCTAACAGGTTAATCCATCAGCCAGACATTAGTTCGTATTTCTGGTGCATTTCTACCCTCCCCAAATAAATAAACAGTAAAAGAATACCACTTTGGTTTAGAAGTACTGAAAACCTTCATTAAGTTGTGAATTTCTGGGGGCAAAGGATTAGGAAGGCAGATGTCACAGAAAAGTAATTTGAACATTTTGGAAACAAATAAATGCTGCTTAGAGCTCTAGGAACGTGTCACAGCGCACATTTCATAGGGTTTGGGGATGACATTAAATGAAATAGCAGGGCTGAGGTCCAGGTCTGAGGTGGAAACTCCAGGTGGAGGCTGGAAGTTGAACCTCTGCAGGAGGCTGGTGAAGAAGAGGAAGAGTTCCATTTTGGCCAGAGTCTCCCCAGCACAGATCCTCCGCCCTGGAACAAAATAAGAGAGTCAGTGGGAGCTGCTTCTTCAACAGTTGGAAGAAAAGAAAAACACTAAGCATACCTTATTTGGAGAAAGGTCAGTGGGAGTCCAGAACACCTGAAGTGTCCTATCCCAGCTATGAATTTTTTAAAAGTCTGTTGAGTACAGAGGTCATCAGAGAGAGAGGAACTTGGTCTTCAGAGGTATGATAGCAAAGCCAACTGGTGGTGGTTTTTTTTAGTTTGTCTAAATGCTTTCATTTTGGGGAGAAATGTATGGAAATGCAATCTGAATTCCTTAATTCTAATTTACAATAAAATCAGATTTTTTTTCTTAATTTTCAGATTTTTTTTGTCTGGTTGGCTCAATTTTTGAATTCTGGACCAACTGGTTGAGTTGGTCTTTATTAGTCTAAATATAGGCAACTTTTTAATATTAAAATTTGTTAGAAAATTCCTTGCAAACTCACAAAAGCTGGCCAGAGTGGGACTAAGGGAAAGTGGAGGACATACTCAATGGATATTGAGAAGTGCCGTAAATGTAAATTTTTCTCAGTCCTGTTGAACTGCAGCAGCTTTTAAACTGCTTTTCAAACTCAAGTGTACATCACACTCCGGGGAAGCCTCAAAAATCCCTCAAAATGCAACCCCTTTCTGTTCTTTGATTTTACACAGAATTTGGGGTTTTATATGACAACTCCTCCTTGTAGTCACAGTATATGAAATCTTGACCCAGCTGACATTATTCATGACCTTTTCAAGAGGGACATGAAAAAATGAAACAGGAAAGACACAGAAACCACCTTTGCTGTGTGCTTTGTGTGGTCATAGACAATGCAACTGGGTGTGGTCAGGCTCAAGCCCAGGACACAGAGAAGTTTTGGGCTACAGATTATAAGGCAGAAATATGTTACCTAAACCATCCTGGAATTTCCTGAAAACTTTCCTCGTATTTAAAAAAGCACCACAAATACTCATTTATATTTGCTCAGAATTAGCAGCCATTTGGGAGTACTTGTTCTTATCATAGGTGCTCCCTGAGAAATCTGTGAAACACGGGGTGGGAAATGGCCCCATTGAAAAGATCATGTGGAGACCAGGCTTCAGCAAAAAGTACAAGTAGCCATTGTAAAAAGTAGTTACTTGCAATGACAAGTAAATGGAAAAGAGAGAGCACCTGCTGAAAAAGGCATGAAAGCATCTTTCTTCACAAATTTCCCGTTGGCATCGAGAAAGTGCTCGGGGTAGAACATTTCTGGTTTCTCCCACTGCGACTTGTCGTACAGGACTGAGGTCAGCAAGGGGACGATGTAGGTTCCCTGCAAAATGGGACAGTGGAATTAATCCCTGGACAAAATCAGGAAGAAGAAATGTTAAAAAGCAGCCCTGTAGGCATCTCACCTTGGGAATGAAATAGCCTTTGAGGGTGACATCTGCAGCAGTCTCATGAGGCAGATCCAGTGGCAGGATATTGGCAAACCTCTGGATTTCATGGATGACAGCATCTGTATATGGCATCTGAGTTCGGTGCTCGATCCGTGGGGGGTTTGACCCTATCACTCGATCTATCTCTTCTTGGACCTTTCCTGGGGAAAGAATCAGGTATGAGAAGGAAACAAGGGTCTCATTCATCCCTGAGATATCCTGTGCTTTATTGATGTAAAGTATAAAAAGAAAATCATAAATTCTCAAAAAAATCTTTTTTTTCCTTTTGGAAATAATGGAAGGTAAACAGAATTAGAGTATTTGATTGTTTCTTTCCCAGCACTAAACCTAAAGACTTTTTTTTGTGGCCTCTCTTCTGTCTAAATTTCTTACTCTGTCCAAGAGGTGTCTCAAAAACCCATTTTGACTCTGAACAGCCCTGCGCCATCTACTGGAATGGAGATTTCAGGCAAAAGACAATTCCCTGCATCTTCTCAGGTATCTGATGCCTCAGTACAGTCCATTTAATATCTGTACAGGCCTTTGGTTTATCAACAGCCCATTTCTGAGGGAAACCTGGAACAATTTCATTGCCCTACACAGGACAGCTCTTTTCTTATTAATTAGTGAGATTTTCCTGAGTGAAGGGCCTGGTCTGGATGAACTCTGTTTATAATCTGTTGTAGTTTGGCCAGTGTGCCCCTCACTGGGTCTGGACCACAGGGCACAGCATTACCTAGATTATAATTAACTGGAAATCTTGTCTTGTTGTAACTGTGTATTAACAGATATGTTGACCCTCCTTCACATTTGGTTTCTAATGCCCTGAGTGTAACAATATCTGCTGTAAAACCACTTACTCTGAATTTCAGGGTACTTTAGCATCAGCAGAAAGCCCCAGTTCAGTGTGGTGGAAATTGTCTCAACACCAGCAGTAAACAGATTGCTCACCAAGGTTAGCAGGTTGCCATTATGGAAGTACCCATTGGTAGTGGATTTCTCCTGAAAAAAGTGGTTGAGATAAAAGGATGGAAACTTTAAGCTTTCCATGTGAGAATGAAATTTATGTAGAAAAACATTTACTAAGAAGTAAATACTGTATTTTAAAATAAGTGTGAAAGGCAAAGAAGAGCTTCGAGTTTTTACCTGTAGAATAATGCTGACCTAGGGTTTAAATTCTACATGATCTCTGTATTTACTGTGGCCAGCTGCAAAGGGAGCTGCTTTCTCTATGGAGAAGGTAACCCAGATATATCAGAGACCCCAAATAAGAGTCTCAGTAAAGCCCAGGTAGTGATTTTACTCTGCAATGCATTATGTTCTTAAAAGAGCCAGAAAGTCTGGAACAACAGAGAAAGTAGATTAAAAAAAGATGCTGCCTCTGTAAACATATTGATACAGTCTGAAGAAAATAAGGATAAATATTTGCTTATGAAAAAGGGATTGGAACTGCAACAGAGTGAAGTATCTGTTCAACTCTACCACTTCGTTTTGTCATAAGACAGATTCCCTAAAGAAATTTAGCTGTAATTATAAGGACTGGAAGGAAGTTGTATCATCATAGAACCATAAAAGTTGGAATGAACAAGAAAAAATTCAGTTACCTCCTGCTGCTTAACCAGGAAAGCATCGATGAGGCTTCTTTGGTCATTTTTGTCCAGGTTTTTGAGATATTCTACAAAAGTAACTGTTATATAATCATGGAATTCACGTGTGTTTTGGAGAATAGTCTTGTTAGCCCTCAGCAGGAATCCAAGGTATGGGAAGATGTTGTACATCTACAAGAGTGGAAATTGTTAGAATTTACCAGACAGAGGTCTGAAACAAATTAGTGATATTGTGCCCATTTTGCAGATAGAAAGACAAAAACTTAACATTAATATTTTGTTCTTTAGAATATGAAAAAATAATTCAAGTTAGAAAATCCATCAGAAACCACCGAATAGAAAGAAAATTCTCAGCCCTAAATTATTATTTTGCAGGAGTAGTGTTGATGTCAGACTCAAACAGCTGCAAGTTGCCACCATGGAGATGGAAATGTTGTCCATCAACTTTTTAACCAGCTTTACCGCTAACTCTTTTTTCTTTTTCACAGCCTAAAGGAACAGAAAATAATCTGGTCTGAGGCAGTATCGGAGAGTATTTTTTACTCCTTAATGCTCTTCAAACTATAGTTTAAGTTTGTTTTTGAGAGACTAGGAGTTTGATTTTTGGCTTCAAGATTCCCAGACTGCCTCCCAAGCTTTGTTTTGCCCAGGAAATTGCTGTTTAGACCTAGTATGTCCCAAAATTTCAGATTTTCCTGTTTAACAGAAAACACTCACTATCAGTATTGCTACTTTCCCATGGCCTCCAGTGGAAAAACAGCATGAATTTGTTTAACTTTACCGTGACCAAAGGTTTCCCAGCAAGCCTCATGTTTTCATTGGTCAGATTTAGAAGTCTCACAAATCTGGAGTCTTTGTAGTCAAATCGTTTTCCAAGTAGCATTGACACAATTATGTTGGCAACTGCCGCATTAATTATTTTACTGAAGTCGAAGGGCTTTCCTATACAATGAACAAAAGAATGTATTGCATTGTGGCAAGAGGTGTAATTTGTAAATGTAAATTTAATACTAATTCTTGCTGTTTATTTGCTATGATTGATTGTCATTATTGATCATTACTCAATATAATGAGTGCCGGGTCCCGCACTTTGGCCACAACAACCCCCTGCAGCACTACAGGCTGGGCACAGAGTGGCTGGAGAGCAGCCAGGTGGAAAGGGATCTGGGAGTTTGGATTGACAGGGAGCTGAACATGAGCCAGCAGTGTGCCCAGGTGGCCAAGAAGGCCAATGGCATCCTGGCCTGCATCAAGAACAGTGTGGCCAGCAGGAGCAGGGAAGTGATCCTTCCCCTGTACTCAGCCCTGGTGAGGCCACACCTGGAGTATTGTGTTCAGTTCTGGGCCCCTCAGCTCAGGGAGGTGCTGGAGAAGGTCCAGAGAAGAGCAACGAGGCTGGTGGAGGGACTTGAGCACAAGTCCTATGAGGAGAGGCTGAGGGAGCTGGGGTTGTTTAGTCTGGAGAAGAAGAGGCTCAGGGGAGACCTCATCACTCTCTACAACTCCCTCACAGGAGGGGGTTGGTCTTATCCCAGGCAACTATCAGTAAGACAAGAGGGCATGGTCTTAAGCTCTGCCAGGGGAGGTTTAGATTGGATATTAGGAAGAAATTCTTTACAGAGAGGGTAATCAGGCATTGGAATGGGCTGTCCAGGGAAGTGGTGAATTCTCTGTCCCTGGAGGTATTTAAGAAGAGACTGGATGTGGCAGCAGTGCCATGGTCTGGTAACCACAGGGGTAGTGGATCAAGGGTTGGACTTGATGATCTCAGAGGTCCTTTCTAACCTGGCTGATTCTATGATTCTATGATTCTCTGTCAGAATACCAAGCCATGACACAAAAATGTCAGAGGAGCCAAATTCATCCAATTGATTCAGCCTGTAGTACATTTCTTAAAAAGGTCTGAACTTGAGAAGGTTCAGAAGGCTTCTGGGTGTTTGACCAAAATCTTAGATGTGGCACTGAAAGAGATTTCCTAGAGAAGCTGTGGCTGCCCCACCCCTGGAAGTGTTCAAGACCAGGTTGGACAGGGCTTGGAGCAGCCTGGTCTAGTGGGAGGTGTCGCTGCCCATGGTGGAGGGGTAAATGAGGTGATCCTTAAGGTCCCTTTCAACCCAAACCATTCCATGATTCCATAGGTTTGAAGAATGAATCACCCACCCACCTTGCTGTGAGGCGATGGTGTCTCCCAGGCACCCATATTCCTCCACAATTTTATCCTCAATGGCCCTTTTCCCCATTCCAAAGTCTCGTAAGGTCGTGAGAGTAAACCTTCGCATCACCTTCCAGTTTTCACCACGAGCAAAAACAACCCCTGGCACAAAGAGAACATTTCAAGGTGGCACAAGATTAGAAATAACTGATTTTTCTAGACACAGAATGGAGCTGTTTAGTAGTAATCACTTTTAAAAACTAAATTAATTCTGGCTGAGTCAAAACACAACTTTCCCTTAAGCATTGTCAGTCCACAACAATCGGTTTGTTGCACAAGAGAAAGGATAACTATTTAAGATGTATCTAATCAAATCTTAAGAAGAGTATATATGCTAAGAGACACTTGTCACTGAAAGAGAGATGGCACTGGAAATTCAAGTGCAAACCGCTGATCCTCATAGTTTGGAAGCAGAATTGAACTGAGATCTCATGTGTCTGATGATTCTTGGACAAAACTGACTAGGCACAAATATCTTTAAAATTCAGGTAGTACCTTGAAACCTCCACAATCAGGCTTTTCTTTCCACTGAAATTTTTACACTGTATAACTAATGACTTCAGCTATATTTTTTTCCCAAAGAAAAATAAAGTGAAAAGAAAGCTTACATGCATAAGATGTTCAAAAAATGCAGCTGTTAAAATGTGCACAGAATTATTCCTGACTTTGCCCAAGGGTGTAATCTTTGGAGATGTAAATATGAAACTCTCGTGCTAAATTAGAATGAAGCTTGGGAATGAAATTCCCATTTTGAAACCCAGCTCAGTATACAGTATGTCCCCTTTTAAAATAGATCCCCAGTTCTGTGTTCCATTCTCTTACTGTATTCAGAAAAACCACAAGTCCAGAGCCATGCCATGAGATCTAGAAATGCTTCCATGGCCTGGATGCCCTGTTCTAGATCCTGAAAGTGTCACACTATCCATTAGCTGTTGCTGTGGTTATTTTTAGAATTATGGCTGGTTTGTTGTCACTGTCAGCAGTTTCAGCTTTGAATAAATCCACTGAAGTCAATGAGATTGCTCCCTATTTCCAATGCCTTAAGTGATCTCTGATCCAAAGTGATATCCCAGCTCCTGCCTTGTCTACAGGATGGAAAAGAATTGAACAAGTCAAGCTGACAAAGAAAAAAATAAAAGCAATTTACCATTTCCTTTAGTCAAATCTTCAAAGATTGGGATTTTAGGTCTCTCTGCAAATGCATCTGCCTGGTTTACAAGAGCTTCCTTCACTGTCTCATACCCAGAAAGCACAACTACTTTCCTGTGCCCCATCTGAACACTGAAGACTGGGCCATATTCCTTTGACAGCTGTCAGGAGAAGAGAACAGGAATTTAGAGACTTTACAGCATGGATAGAACATGTCAGGGGCAGTAGGGGAAACTCTCTGACATATTTGACTATGGGTTCTGTGACATGTGCAGTTATGGGACGAATAGAAAAGAAAATTATTACCTCTAGATAAGTCCTGTAGGGTCTCTTCAAATCAAACAAATGAAGGTTTCCAATTATAGGTAATGGTCTTGGTCCTGGAGGAAAATTCTTTCTCTGGTTGTTGTCCCAGAAACGTGCTATTTTCAAAATGCACAGAAAAACCAGGATGAACACTAAACCAATAGAAGTACTGCTGCTCCAATCCATCTCTGCTCAACAAAGTGTTTGCCACAGAAGAGAAAAGAGAAAATGTGGAATCTGGATCTCTGTCCTCCTGCAAAAATTCCCCTTTGGAGGCTCCTATGTTAGTCCACAAACCTCTTTCCCAGATGCTCTTCTTGCAAGATGTTGTGAGTGCTGGCCCCACCGGGCTCAGGGGCAGGTGGGTGTGGTTAGACTAGGTGCTGCAAAGCCCTATGGGAAATGTAGTTTGAGTACTCTATTGTACATATGCGGTTGGATGTTTGTATGGGATTGGCTGACATAGTCACATGTTGTGACGTGCCAGCATTTGAAGCTGCTATATATGTGGGGGCGCGCTGGGTAATAAATATATCTCGTTACACACCATGTTGGTGTCCTCATATAGTCCCTATGGGACTATATTATTTATTATATTAATAACTGCTACAAGATGTGACTGCTTTTGTTCTCTACCTCTGTATTATACCTGAGTAGGGTACAGAGGCAGGTAAATGTTTGCTAGCCAAGTGTGTGAGAGTGCAGTCCAAGTATGAAAGTCCAAGTACATAGAGAACTGCAGGTCATTAACCTGGTTTTTGGCATAAAAGTCATAACCTCTGTACACTGTTCAGGTTACTGATTAATTATGTTTTTGTCATTAGTACAGGTATGGCCTAGATGCCCTCAGAACTGAAATCAAAATGCCACCGCCCAAGGCAGTATTGCCCAAATTTATTTTTTTAAAATACTTAGGAATTGGCATAACTTTGCTTCCATTGAATTTCAAGTCACATAATCATGGAATGACTGAGGTTGGAGGGGACTTTGGAATTTATCTGGTCCAAGCCCATTCCTCAAGCAGGGCCATCAAGAGCCAGTTGTCCTAGACTATGTCCAGACAGGTTTTGAATATCTCCAAGGTCCTAAACAAGTCTGTGATTCTAAGGAGAGAGACTCCACAACCTCCTGGGCAACCTGGAATGCTCAGTCATTCTCACAGCAAAGAAGTATTTCTTGATGTTCAGAGGAACCTCCTGTGTTTCAGTGTGTGCCCATGGCTTCCAGTCCATGAGAAGAATCTGGCTCTGACTTATTTGATCCTTCCTCCAGGTGCTTATACAGACTGGTAAGATCTGCCTGAGTCTTCTCTCCTCTGGTCTAAACAGTCCCACCTTTCCCTGCTTCCTCAAATAAGAGATGCTCCAGTTCCTTCAGCAACTTTGTGGCCCTTTGCTGGACTCTCTCCAGTCTGTCCATGTCTCTTTTGTACTTGACACATTGAGATGTCCTCTTTTGGCTGAGGAAAGAGGGCTGAGGTACAGTCTGACTCATGCCTTAGACTCTGAGTGAGCAGCAGAGAAAGAGATGTTTAAAGAAGCAGCCACGGAGAAGAAACCATCCAGGGCTTTCACTGTTCTGCCAGAGAAGCTGAGCCACAGCTCAGTGGGTGAAAGCATTTGAAAGATTTTCTTCTAGAAGTCTAGAGCCCCAAATTGTACCTGGCCTTGAGGCAAGAAGGTGAAGGCTGTGTGAGGGGAGCAAAGCATCAGGATCCCTGCAGAGGCATGAACAGAGGCAGGGGAGAGGAGTCAGCCCCCGGGGATGGGGGTGCAGAGACCTAGAGGAAAAGTGCCCTGGCACGTGGCTGGGAGCCAGGAAAAGGAGCTCCAACAAGCCTGCTCTTGTACTGCCTTACCCTGGGTCTGCTGCTGTCCCAGCATCTCTGAAGGACAGAGCAGGACATTTCACCTACCTGGAAAGTGTCCTGGAAAAAGTCTAAGGCCTGTGTCCAACTGAGTGCCAGTTGGCCTGATTCTACTCCACCTTACCAAACAGGGTAAAAAGTCATGGAGAATGTCAGTCTTTCCATGTGTATCTGGAATTTAATTAATAACAAGGAGCTGAGGGGTGACTGAAAGGTGAACTCGTGCAGGGAGGCTTGTGAAGAAGAGGAAGAGCTCTCTTTTGGCAAGACCCTCACCATGCATACTTTGTTAACAGGTGGATCCCACTGAGAGAGAAAGAAGACTATATATCCCCAAGAAATGTCAAACAAATACAGTTGGCCATCTGATAATTTAATTCCTGCATTTAATCAGCAACGGCTTTGAATACAAATATGAAAAGAAATTTTATAAACAAATATTCAGCCAATGGCTTTAAAATAAATTTGCCTTTTCAATAATGAAATACAAAGATACTGCTCTGACAGAGGTAGAACTGAAGAGCTGTAAAACAGTCTTCAAATTATGATCATCCACTGGTGTTTTGACAATAAGCTTGACTTTTGGTTAGTTTAAATAGGAAATAAAGTTTTTATTCACTTAAAAAAATAAACCTTATTAAAGCTTTTTTAATATAAGAACTAACACGTCAAGGTAAGAACAAAGGTAAGACAGAATGTTGAATGAGTATTGAAAGGGATAAAGAGTTGTCAGTCTTTTAAGAGAAAGAAAAGAAACACTGATAATCATGAGCCTTGAATTTATAGTAGTTTGCTTTATTTTTCAATCTCATCCTCTAAGTTTGTCCTCCACCCCATCTCTTGTTTCCCTCCTTACTTTCCTTTCCTGCCAGTGTAAGGCTCCCTCATGGAAAAGCAAAAGGGTTCTTGGTAAGATATTTTAAGCTTCTCTCTTTGAAGTGTCCAGTAACATATTACACAGAAGTTGTAACTAATTATTAAAGAAGCTCTACTGACTCAGGGTATTTAAAGTTTTGATTAACTGGGAAATAACCAACCAAAGAAAATACCCTAAGACAGAGAAACAAATGCCACTGGCAGCTGAAGTATGGAGGTGAGCAGTTAGAGTAATGAACCTTCAGAAGAACAAATTATATAATTCAAGGGCAAGTGAAATGGAAAAAAAGAGTAACATTTGAAGCTCTGATTAAACAAAATGATCCATCTCCCTCCTCTGTTTTTTAGGGAGAACCTAAAGGATTGATTTCTCTGGGGTAGGAATCTTCTGAGAAAAAAAGGCAGAGGACAATAATGAGTTCTTAGAGGATGAGGGTCTGGATTACTACGGAAAGATTTTAAGATTATAAAAACTGAAGAACAGAACTGCATAGTTCATTTTTCCCTTTTAAAAAAAAAAAAACACTTCAAGATAACTGTTGAGGGCATCATTCACAACAGAAGGCTCAGCTTGAATATCAGGAAAGAATTCTTCACTGAAAGAAGGGTTAAACACTGGAACAGGCTCCCCAGGGAAGTGGTGGACTCACCATCCCTGGAAGGGTTCTAAAAACAAGTAGACACAGCACTTCACAATATGGTTTAGTGGGAAAGGTGATATTCTATTCCAAGTTGGACTTTATGAGGTCTTTTCCAACCTTAATGATTCTATAATTCTGAAAGATTTGCTGACAGTGAGTGATACTTCCTCACTCAGGCATTCCTGGGTGGTCAACACTAAGAATCAGTGAAACTACCTCATCTCTGTAAGGTGAATGAAAGACCCTCTGAATCCCCAAACAGGATTTCGAGGGGTGACATTCCTGTATTAAAGATAAGATTTTTAAAGACTGTCCACATATGGAATATTTTTCAAGTACTTCAGTACTTTGCAAATTATGCAAAATCACTTCTAAAATCTTTACATAGGCAATTGTTAAATACCTTCTCCATTTTTACAAAAATGACTGTGTGAAAGCTTTGAAAGGATAAAGGATATTTTATAGCCAATAAGGTAGAACAGAGTCAGTTGCTGCACATCTGCAAAAGAGCATCTCTGAACTAAAGTGTGTTACAACAAATGTGTTTTCATCGTAGGCAGAAATATGGCATATATAGCAGTATACAGCTGATATAACATCAGACAGCCCTGACTATTATCTTTCTAAAGTTTTTCAAGGAAAAAAACATCAGCAGAACTGAAAATATATGTGCTATTTTATATGAAAGGAGATTTTCTCTTAAGTCTGATGAGTCAGACTTGAAATAAGATGCTAATATAAACGAAGTCTTTAAAGTTCACCCACTTTAGTTTGTTCTTCTGAGACCTCAGTGGTAGCTTTCCATGTCCAAATAATGCACTGAAGTGTTCCTTCAGTTAGATTTCCCATCCACTGCTTCTCCATGGATTACTCCGTGCACGTGGGCACAGATGCGTGTTGTGACTCTGCTCCCAGCTACTCTCATCTTGTAGAGTTCCTTCAGCTGCCTCAATTTTTCTCTCTCTTAACTGAGCAGCCACTGTCATCACTTCTCAGGTGGAGTTAATTTACATTAATTTAGCTTCGGTTTTCTTCTTTTTGCTTTCTCTTGTTTTGGGAGACAGTGACTTTAGAGTCAGTGACTCACCACATGGAAGTTCTCTGCTGAGTCTTCTGTAGGTTGGGCATGGTTTCTTTCCAAACAGTTCCTAACAACTCATGCTTTTTTGGAGCTAGCATTAGTTCAGTTCATATTTATTAAATTACCAGTGCTACAATTCACTTATTACTGCTGAATGTCATAAGACAGATTATGCAACTACCTGGTTTTCATAGCTCCTACTCAACTCCCTTATTGTGTCCCTCCCTGAAACAGTCTAAATAAATCTACGACTGTAATTAAATTTTTCACCATTTCACTTTCTTCTCCCTTTCAATAAACATATTAACAATGAATCTTGATACTCATATTGCCACTTAGAATAGCTCATCCATCGCTGTGCTTTGTCATGAGAATGACTTCAATTAATTCACCTGGGCTTGGTAATGACTATGTACTCTAAAATCAAGCTTATTTTATATTACAAAAATATAACTATCTACAGCTACTTCTTAAAACTCTCTGGTGGTAAGGGAAATACTTGGGTGTTGTTTCTTAGCATTAGAAATAGAAAAGAGCTTCATTAGCACAAATATTACAGACTAATTATTTTTCTACATTGCAGCTTCAAATCTGCTGTTCTCATCACGGTTGCTGGAGTGAATTTCATGTTCTTTCTCCTCTTCTGGAACCTGCCATGAAAAACAGAAGAGCTCAGTTAATGAGACATACACTTACTTTTGCCATGAAAGAAGACTAAAATGTGCTGAGAATGTAATTCTATTTGTCTGTGTTATGTGTCTGCTTATCAACATTGGCACAGCCTGACATGAACCACCAGTTCTGGATTCTGATGGGTGAATTTAGGGTTTTCTTCATAGGAGAATTCCCTAACACTGTTTTGGTTGGTTGTGTTTTTTTTGTTGTTGTTTTGTTTGTTTGTTTGTTTGTTTGTTTTGTTTTGTTTTTCTGATTGCCATTGCTGCTGATCTTTTGGCTCAAAACTTTCCCTTAGACTGCAAGCCTTCTCTCACTAAAAGCCAAATTGTGTGGTTGGTCCATATTGGAATTTAATTCATTAAATAAAACTGACAAGGACTCCTGTTTGCTTCATAACATTTTATTTGCAATGAATCCATGTCATGTATTAATTCTTGACTTACCTTTTTGGGTTTATCCTGGCATAAAGGATAAAATTCAGGTTGTCTAAATTAGGAGTGAGAGGATAGAGGATTCAGTGAGCATTTAAAAGAGAAATAAAGAGCTCCACTGAGATATCAGTCTGTTGGTTGTATTTCTACTTTTTGTTCAAAAGGCCATGACTAGCTAAGAAGTCCAGAAAATGTCCTGAAGTTGGCCATGATAAGTCCACAGTCTGAGGCAGAGCAACATTTTTGAAAGGTGACTCAAGTGTGCAAACCACCAGCCCCAGGAGAGCAGGGTTGCAGTGTGTTGTACATTTTCCAACATCATGAAAACAAAGGAGGTTGTATCTTACCTCCCAAAAAACAGAGTCATCAAAGCAGTTCTGGTCAGAGACTTGTCCCAAAAAGGGCAGCTTGAGAATACCACCTGCAAGAAAAACAGCATCAGAGGTTCAATAAATTGAGAAAATGACCAAATAAACATCCCTCAGATGTGCCCTGGGTAGTCAGCTAAAATTTCTGACTCATTTCCTTATCTACAGAAATATTCAATCATCCTGGAACATCAGGTCATTTATTCTCAGGGATGATGGAGATTTCTTCATATAAGCATCAATAAGAGCTTGTTTTTAATTGCTCAAACCTTTTCCAGACTTCAGACTGAAATTTTCTGTTTTTTTTTTTTTTTTTTTTTTTTTTTAAGTATTCAATAATGCCTGGGAACATGTGACACCTCATTGAGAATGTATTAATCTCAAACTAGTTTCTGTTCAGAATTTTAAATCTGGAGAAGAATTCCGTTCAGAATTTTAAATCTGGAGAAGAATTCCATTCAGAACAACATCTTACTATTCCTTTATATATATAACTCAGTATCTTTGAAGCATGCAGTCAGTAGGATATCTAGAATCATGGAATCATAGAGACATGGAGATTGGAAAAGATCTCTGAGATCCTCAAGCCCAACCCCTGACCAAACACCACCTTGTCAATGAGACCAGAGCACTGAGTGCCACATCCAGTCATTTCCTGAACACCTCCAGGGGTGGGAAATCCATCACCTGGGCAGCCCCTTCCAATGCCTGACAACCCTTTTAGTGGAGAGGTTCTTCTTATGTCCAACCTGGACTTCATTTGAAGACAAAAATATTGGAAAAACTGCTTTTCCATGTTTGAGCTTCTGCCAGTGTGCCATTGTGAGTTACTTCTATTTTGTATTATTCACATGAAATTATTGATCCATTGACATTCTCCATGAAAAAGTCTCTAAGTTCACACATATTTCAGTTGGTACATGCATCATACTGACCTGTCAATGCTCCTCCCACCAGTGCAATTCCAAGTGTACTTCCCAGGGCAGCGGCCTGCTTGCCAGGAGTTAGCTGGACACCGTGCCTGAACGGGGTAGAAAACAAACCACTGACTGTTAAAAAAATGGTACACTTTGAGACTGATAGTTGGTCTGAAAACACTGTACTTGCTGCCTGCTGGACTGGGTGGCTCATAGGAAAATATCCCAGAACTATCAAGGTTGGAAAAGATCTCCAAGAACATTAGATCCAACAAATCCTGCCACTGTTGTCTACAAGACAGGAATCATGACTTTAACTTGGCTTGGTTTACACTTCAGATGAAAACAAGGTCTTTGAAAAGATTATTAGTATCCTGTAAGCCTTTAGAGAATGTTGCCTGTTGTCAAAAAGACCAGCATTTCATCTTCTTGTTGTCTTATAAGATGGTGGAAAAGGCCTATTTTGCCAATTTGTTTTGAAATATTACAGTTACCAGCAGTACAATTGTAGAATCATAATAAATGTTTGTCTGTATTTGAATGGTTCTGTGCACTGGGCTTTTTTATGACGATTTTAATTTATTTACTTTTATTTGTACTTTTATTCTGGAACAAACCTGGCATTTAAACAGTGTGTTAAAGGCAGGAGATTAAGAAGAATCCCATTTAAACCAGAATATGATGCCTGTCATTAAATCAAAGGTGTATTTCTAAAACCAAAAAATAATCACAATTAGATCCAAAGAAGGTAGAAAATTAAGATAGATGTTCAAAATTAAAAAAAAAAACACCTTACTCTCATCTCTCTCCAACTCACCCTGTATCCCCTCCTGTTATTGCAGTTACTATGATGCCAGCGATACCTCCCAGAATTCCAGGCAAACCATGCAAATTATGGACTCCACAGGTGTCTTGAATGTTCAGCTTGGATTCCAACAGAGGCTGAAATGAGGGGAAATCGGCAGTTTATAATGAGTTTATAGAATTCCATGATCTCTAGAATGATGTGCAAAAGAAAGTAGTGCAGAATTACAAGAATCCAATCATTATTAAAAGTTATCATTGTCTAGAGTTTGCTGCATCAGCCAGTTTCTATCCTCCCTTTTTAAAAAATGCACAGAGCTCCAGGAAATCCAAAGGGGAATAAAATAAGGAAGTGAGAGCAGAGGTGGTTCCCCAGTACTTACAGACAAGAAGTGGAACCCAAGGACAGAGACAACTCCAGCAAGGACCCCAATGCACATGGCACCAAAAGGGTGAATATTCAGGTCAGCACAGGTACCCACTGCTACTCCTCCTGCCAGGGTGGCATTTTGAATGAGAACCTGCAAAGGGGACGCAGAAGGGGAGGTGATAAATGAGGAAAAGAGGCTCCTCTTAGGGCTGAGTGCCTCTGAAGGCTCTCTTGCACACAGAAGCTTTCCTTCTCTTCAGGTGAGATTTTTCCAATGAACAAGGAACGGGATCCCACTGAGGAATCACCACATACCTAAAGCAGGGTGGGTTGCCTCAGGGCCCAAACTTACTTTATAGCTTTTACAAGTATAAAAGCTCTAATTCTGGCCACAGTTTGAGCAAAGGCTCCAGATAGCCTGGACTGATAGATGGACATTGGAAATCTGCCTAATTACCCTTATGTGGGATGATAGATAGAGTTAAACCTAGAGAATTTTAAGGTAAAAAGTGGCTGTAATTCCCTGGATGGACTGAGGTTAACATGCTCCCCAGTACAACGATAAACATCTGCTCAGAGGAACAGAATGGAGTGTGGAATGAAGTGGAGACTACATGGCCCCTTCCATTGCAATCCCAGCAGAGTGAGAAAACACTGTGGTACTAAAACTATACAGTACCTGTCTGATAATGGACAATCAAGTTCTGCTGCTGAAGCCAACAACCATGTCAAACACCCTCCTCAGGTGCCAATTCACACTCACCCCCCCTCCACATTAAATACACCAATCATAAATAAAAGGTATGTATGACTAGAGTCACTCAAACTCCACCCAAACATAAAGAAAATAGTAGAAAAGTAAGTTGAGGATAAGAGGAAAGTGGAAGAAGACCTCCACTGAAACTGCTGGGATCAGTCCATGGGCTGAGTCCATCTTCTCCCCTAGCAGAGGGATGCCTTGGGTGAGAAATATGGTCTACATACATTAAATGCTGCTTTTAGGACTAGAGCTTTTGCTTGTGCTTACTCCATAGCATATTAATTAGATTGCTTCATATCAGAGCTTGTTCTTGCTTTATGTATGTATCAGTAAATTGCTTTAAAACATTTTTGCAGCAGACACAACCACTGACAACTTTTGAACCTTATTAATCTGTCAGAATTTGTGTCAATAAAAAACATTATTCTGTAAACATTATTCTTTAAACTGCTAAAGTGAGTCCTTGCTGTTGCTGATGGTGGATAACACCTTGGCAGGACCCTCTGAGGGGTCCTGACTCTGTTGAGTTGCCCCTAACAAGGGAGGTTGAGGTACCCTCTGATCTTGTAGATCTGTTAGTGAAGGGTCTCCTTACGAGATGCTGACAGACTTTTGGACACCAGGGTCTCAACTTTCCTGGGGGACCAATGAGCAAATATCTGAACTCTCACCTTTCACGTGACACCCTTTTTATAGAGGGTTGACTCGATTTAACAGAGGTTATGATGCGATTCTTACCATGCTGAATTTGCCTCTTTTGTCCACCAAGCTGGAGAGGGCAAATGTTGTGATGGTACATGCTGCCAAGGAATAGTAAGTGTTGATAATTGCTTTTGCCATGTCACCCTCATTTGCAATGGCAGAGTTAAAACTGGGCCAAAACAGCCAAAGGAACAGGGTACCTGGATGAAAAACAAGTCAAAACAAAGCAAAGGCTATTCAGTCACTCGAGGCATTTTAATGGGAAAGACCCAACACAACACAGGTAGCTACATGAAATGAGGGAGATGATTAAGGAGAAACATGGACTAGACAAGATGCTGGAAGAAAAATAGAATACACAGAAGCTTTTGACACTGGCAGCTGGGATTTTTACACATGATCTCTGACAAATCTTGCTAACATGTTGTGACCTCTTGTCATGGGCCACTTACTGCCAAAGCTGACCACCACTGTGAAACGCCAGCCAGAATAAGAGGCATTAGCAAGACAGTTCACATGCAAATCCTTTATCATCTATAGATATAACTGATAGTTTTAGCTGGTTGATCAATCTATGAATAGATCTCATGGACACACAGGTTTCTAACAGTCATTACCATGACAGGCACAACTCAATCCTTTTAATTATGATGAATTTCTATGGAAATACTACTTAAAAGCAGAAGATTTAACAAAAAGGATGTCACCAGGAATGCACAGTGAAAACACATCTTTACTTTCATCTTTCCTTTCTTTTAACCAAGGAAAAGCTGTTTAAATATAAGTGTATCACTGAAAACATGGTGCCTTCATCAGACTATAAAGAATTTGCCTCTAGGAGTACACTTAGGAAAATGAATGTAGTACAATAATAGGTAATCAGTTAAAAATAGAGGGGGAAGAGGGATGAACAACTAACTGATCAGCACACACACTCTTACTTCACTTACCAATCATGGCAAACATGTCAGAGTGATAGGTGGATTCATCGTTTTCATGTTTGTTTTTCAGACCAGGACGATACAGCACTAAGGTTACAGCTAAACCAAAATAAGCTCCAAAAGCATGGATAGTCATCGAAGCTCCAACATCTGTGGCCTGTAATAGGGACCCAAAATAAGACCTCAGAGTTTATCCGGCATAAAGATGAAGATTTGATGAAGGAGAAGTCTGGATGACTTTACTGGTTTAATTTCTATGGTAGAAATTAGTAGAATATGCAAACTGGAAGTATTGCAAAATGAAAGCATTTATCATAAAGAGAAAACAATTATTGCTAAATAATTGTACCTGAAGCACTTCAGTAACTAGATGTTCATTGCATGCAAAGATGGTGATCTCCAGAATTGTCAGGATCAGCATCTGAATGGGAGTTGTTTTCCCCAGGACTGCTCCAAATGAAATCAAAGCAGTTGCTGTACTGAAGTCTGCATTTATCATGCTGAAGGTAAGAAAAAAGCAAAAAACCATGAAAAAGAGAATAGCTGTAATAGCTGTGGTAAAGGCTGTAATATCCAACATGATATATCATTAATAAGAGCTTTAACTCATCAGGTATAAAATTATCAAGATCATCTCTGGGGACAAAAATTAAATGAAACCTTTCCAGATAGATTTGGTAGGGATCTTACAAGCTGCTGAGGAATAAGTGTGAGAAAGTTTCCTCCTGCTAATGCCATAAATGTGCTTAACTGGTTGAAATTATAGTGAAAAAGCAGATAAGATGTGTATTGGAGACATGCAGGGATATCATAGAACCATTTAGGTTGGAAAAGAACCCCTAAGACCACTGAGTCCAACTGTTAACACAGCACTGCCAAGTCCACCACTAAACCCTGTCCCTAAGCACCACATCTGCATGTTTTTTTAAACACTTCCAGGGGTGTGACTCCAACACTTCCCTGCACAGCTGCTTTCATTGCTTGACAACCCTTTCTCTGAAGAGATTATTCATAATATCCAATCTAAACCTCCTCTGGCACAACTTGAGGCCATTCCCCTCTTGCCCTGTTATTTGTTACCCGGGAGAAGAGACTGCCCCCCACCTGGCTGCATCCTCCTTTCAGAGAGTTGTAGAGTGAGGAGGTGCCCCCTGAGCCTCCTTTTCTCCAGGCTGAGCACCCCCAGCTGACTCAGCTGCCCCTCATCAGACTTGTGCTCCAGACCCTTCCCCAGCTCTGTTGCATTTCTCTGGACATGTTCTAGCACCTCAGTTTTCAGCCCTGACTGCCATTTGGAATTCAAAGATGACAGGGAGGTCTTAGTTTCAGACTGATGGTTGATATCATTCTGAAAATCTTGCATTACTTTCTGTCACTGTCCATCGTGTTCGCATGAGCTGTCAGGCACGTTCAGCACTAACGTGTTTTGGGGAATGGCAAAGGTAAATAAACCCCTAAATTTGTCAAGAACTTGGAGCACAGAGAGGCACTAAATTATGGGTCCCTCTACAAATGCCTGCCTGTGAGCATTAGGGAGCTACTTATAGTATTCCTGCTTGTCCCGCAGTAATGTTTGGATGCTGTTGCTTTCAAAATTGTCTACAAGTTGCCTCAGAAAATAGAACTTCAAACGTGAAAAACACTCTGAGACATCAGTAGAAGCAGAATAGATGAATGGGGGTGGGATTAAAAGTTACTGGAGACATTGCTCATGAGGTCTCTTATTCTATGATCGGTGTTCAGACCCTACTGCAGTGTGATGCTCATGAAAATCACTCCACAGGAAGTAGAAGAAACCTTGTGAGTGGATAGAGATGGTGTTTCAGACTTTCTTCTGTGACCCTGTGTGTCATGGAAAGACAGCTCCTTCCATGCCTGCTGGATGCAGGATATGCTGTGCTACTGCTGAAATCTTCCAGCTCCTACAACTTCATAGACTCAAAGCAATCTCTCCGCAGAACCCATGGCCCACACATGACGAGGCATCTCAAATTTCATTCCACCCCTTGGCTCCTTTGGCCCAGGCTGGCCCCCTTAGAGGTGAAGAGAGATGGATTTTGAGAGGTGGATAGTAAGGCTTAATGAAATTTAGGTGAAACTAAAGCCTGATACCATAGATAGTGCGGTTCATGGCTTCTCCTGATATCTTAAGGGATAGAAATATCAATTTTTGTAAATGCACTTATACCTTTTGAAATCAACTTGGATTTTCCCTCCATGCATGTGCCAAAATCCTTGCATCAGGGTTCCCCACTGGAGACCGAAGGCAGCAATGAGCATGTTGATGCCAACACTGCTGAATCCATATTTCTTCAGGAAGGTCATCAGGAAACCAAATCCAACAAATATCATCACGTGGACATCCTGAAAATCTGAAGGGAAAACATGTCTGTTTAATGATGATGAAAAGTGACTGGGAAGGATAGAAAGCTAGGGATAAAAAAGGGTTTAATAGAAAAGAATTCCAAAGTCCTGTCATGGATATGATCCATTCTCCCCCACTTCATGACCAGTCTACTAATCAAAGACTGAGTGTCTGGGAAATACAACACCTAATTATTGATAATATAATTACAGAAATCATTCTAATATCATTACAGAAAGAACATTATGCTTGAGATCCCTAAAAAGTACTGTACAAGACATTGATTTATTTATGTGGCTAAAAGAAAAAGTCATTTTAAGGTAAAGTTTAAATTAAAAAATTAATATCATTAGTCAGAACATACTCAGTCTTCCTTCAAATGTTTGTTTGTTTGTTTTTTTTCCAAATATGAATTTTGTTAAAATTTGGCTAGTTCTTTTCCCATTTTTAAAAGTTTTTATGTTTAATTTTCTTTTTTTTTTTTTTTTTAGGCTTTTAATACCAGTGGAATTTATGATCACAACATGGATATTTTATATGTTAAAATATTTTCTTACTCTTAAGTTTTATGTGATTTAACCAACTCTAAACCAAACAGGTCTGAGCGCTGTAATAACAGCTTTTTCTCTGCTTTTAAGTAAGAACCTCTAGCATAGAGAAACCATTTCTTTTAATTTATATTACATTGGTCTTAGATGCCAATACATACAAAAAACTTGAGACATTGAGCTGGTGAGTATAATATTTGGCTCGAATTTACAATTCCAATTACTTTAAGCATTCCTTAGTTTTGCTGTATGTGTTACCAGGTTCAGCCAAAAGAGGGCCCAGAAGGATAAGTTACTGGAGATTCCTGATAAACTCTTCTATATTTGCAGTGTCATATTCCAGCCCTGACCTAGCACTGAAATACTTAAAGGTGTGTAGGAAGAGTAGGTGTGTAGGCTTTGTTATAGAGAAGAGTAGGTCTGGAATGATTTTAAGTGATGAAGAAAACAACCTGATTTGAGCTGAACTGTTTCAGTAACTAGTTGTGTTCAGTAAAGCATAGTACTTCTATTTTGTGAGGCAGGAAAATAAAGATTGGGAAAAATGCTCCAGCAGATCCCGAGCAAAACCACTGCACAAGATTCCGCAAGGCTGCCCAAGACCAACATAATAATTCTGCTGCAAGGTGGTCAGTCTTAACATAAAGATACTTGTGGTATCCCAGTTTATACTAAAACTGATTGCTTTGCCTAAAGTAGTAAACCACAGAACCCTGAAGAGGGATGCACTGGTTTTCCTAAGCCTTGAGTCATGGATCAATCACAAGATGATGCATACTGGTTACCAGTACTAAAGAAATCCTGCTGGAGTACTTGAGGAACCATCACACCCCCTTGTTCTCCCATCCCAGTGGCACAGGGCACCTGAAGTTGTCCATCCACTTTGCCATGCCTGTACTTGCATCCAGTAGAAATAGTATAGTGCAAAGCTATATTTTGGGAATGATCTCAGCTCTGCACTCCTTCCCTGAGTGCAAAGCTGTGGTGATCCTCTATTATTATTTTCATTTTTTCCTCTGTTGAAAACCACTGAAATAGCTTGAAATTACTGTGCTGAGGTGTTTAAAGCATATAAAATCAGGCCCTGCACTGCAGTTCTGAGAATATAAATTTAACCCTGTGATACAGTTGTGTTAACATCCTTGGGGATGGCATGGGAAGCAGTTTGAACACATCATTTTGTGGATTCAGGGGAAGTCCTGGCTCAGGGTATATCCTAATACACCTATACAACCACAGCATTAATTTCCTGCCAGGTCCTCAGGCAAACTGTGCTTTTGTGTGCACTTTGTAGACAGCTAAATTTTAGAGGAAGGGGTCTTAAAAGTGAAAATAGAGGTATCACGAAGTCCTGCTTTTTATTCTCGTTCGTTATGGGGAATGAGCTCTGTCTGGTCAACATCACCAAGCCCAGCATGACGACCCTGGTGTTTGCTTAGTTTTATGTCTCTACTTGTAAACTGAGCAAAAGGCACATGGCACAGGTTGATTCACATCTGTACAGCTACATGTTCTTCTCTCCCAAAACACTATTCCCACCTGTACTACTTATTAAAAGCAGTCCCTTATTCATGTTATGCTTAAAGCCATACCTAGGAAGGAGGTAAAGGGGCTGGTTTGTATGAGCCAAACCTGATCCAGAAGGTTGCTCACAGGTCAACAGTGTGGACAGCTGAGGGACAGCATGCAGGAATAGCACAGTCTTACACTGCCTGTCCAGAGAGGAATGGGAGACAGCAGGAAATTCCTCCCACACCTTTTAGACACTGGAATTAGGGAAGAAATAACTATAGGTGGTCCCTAACTGGATAGGTTACATTTAAAAACCTATTCTGTAGTGTTGGCATCCAGGATGACGTATCCTCTTCTTTGTGATGCTGATGAAGCTTCTTCCCTCTCTCTGAAGCCTTTTTAAAATGGATATATTAAATTAAAGCAGCCTATCCCGGGAGCTGCCCAGGGAACACAGTGCCCATGGTGATGTGTGTGGCACAGGCAACCTCCACCCAGAAGAGTTTTACTCAAAAATGCACCACAGTACTGCAAGACTATTAAATTACTGTCACTAAGCAGAAGAATCCAGTGCACCTTCCTTCATTTTCCTTTGTAAAGGGGACTCTAAGAAAATGCAGTCAGTTTAGTACCAGAGCCAGAGGTGTGATACTGAGAATGGAGAAGACATTTTCTCTGTTCTTGAGGGGTGAAAACCCAGTAAACTGAATATAAACGTCCTGTGTCCTAAACATCATCCTTACCAAATTATACAAAGATGCCCCAAACAGTTTTGTTCTGTGGTTGTATCTGTTGTTGTCATGTTGTTTTGGGACAGAGACAGAGAAGAGGTAGGTGGAAAGGTGTTTTAGGCAATAGCTATTAAAAAAATAACGGTAAACAGTACAATTATCTGTGCTGTCAAACTATTACTGTGCTTTCTGGCATAGCTTTTGCCGAGGTGTCATCTACTGGGTGACAGTGGACCAAGAGTCATTCCCAATATACTGTCTAGCTAAGGCCACCTAATTTAGGAACTTAGATAGTTCAATACAACTGGAATAGTTCAATATGATCTCAGCTAAGAGAGCTGGGGTAGTTCAGCCTGGAGAATAGAAGGCTCTGGGGAGAACTTAGAGCGCTTTCCAGTGCTTAAAGGGGCTACGAAAAAGAGGGAGAATAACTTTCAAACAGGCAGATAATGAAGGAAGAAATTCTTCACTGTGAGAGCGGTGAGACCCTGGAACAGGTTGCCCAGAGAAGCTGTGGCTGCCCCAGCCCTGGAAGTGTTCAAGGCCAGGTTGGCCGGGGCTTGGAGCAACCTGGTCTAGTAGAAGGTGTACCTGCCCATAGAAGGGGGTTGGAATGAGAGGATCTTTAAAGTCCCTTCAAACTCAAACCATTCTCTGACTCTTGATTATCACTGATGTGGCCAAGCTATGTCACAGAAATGGAAGGGGCTCTGGCATAGCCTAAGTCCCTGTGTCTCAGGGATACTGCTGCATTTCAGTGGAGTTAACCCAAATGAGAGTGATAAGCCCCTGATGTTCATCAGCTGACTTGCATCTGGAGCTGAATAATGCTGTGCATTCACTGTTCTGTCAGCCAGACAAGGCTCTCTGTGAGAATACATGACACAAGACTAAACCCTGAGATCATATTCCCCTGTAACAATCACTGAAAGGACAGTTAGAACGAGACAAAGTTAGGGATACATTCAAAATTACACGGGTACTACATATAGGCAAGGAGTTCTGTACTTCTGTGACCCTCATTAACAGGACTGCAATCAGAGCTACAAGTCACTGAGGCATCAGAACCAAGAAAAAGAATAAGAAACCTTCAATACTGCCAGGAAAACACAGTCTGCATCTCTGCAAATTTTGCTTTCTATTTATTCACAACAGTCTTATCTTTGCATGAGGAGGAGGAGGGTGAGAGAAGTCAACAAATATTTCTCAGGCCAAAAGCTTTTTCCTTGATCTTCATCAAGCATTTGCAGAGCAACAGATCAATAGAAACATTTGAAGGCTAAGCCATGAGTGCCTAAAGGAGCCACTGCTTTGGAAGAGAGTGAGGGGTTATACACCTTGTCATGAAAACTATGGCCCTTCGTGGAACATGTATTCTGCAAAGATTTTGTAATGATGATGCACATGCTGCCCAATTTCCACGTTCTCATAAGACAACCTTTCAAAACCTGGATGATTAATGTTCTAATAATTTTAATTATTTATTACAGTTATCAGGATAGAAGTTCTGGGGAGAAACACTTCCCTCTATCTCTGGAAAATGCTGGGACTTTTCAAAGCAGTACATAGTTCTCCAAGTTTTAACCTGCTGTGCAAATACTAGAACTATTTTCAGGACTCTTCTCTCCCAGAACAGTGAAATTCTCAGCAGTTGGGTACTTACAGAATTTTACATGTGTTCAGCTTGAATTTGTCTTTGAAGCCTGCTGCTTTCACACCTCAGAAAAATTTGTTTGCCCCAGAGAACAACTTTGTTTTCTATCTGTATCAGCAGGTCTCATAAGTTATTCAGAAATCTTGCCTAGGATTAGCTTAAAGAAATTCTAACTTTGAGAACTCTCAGACAGCAACACTTACGTGGGTATAAGGCGTCAGAGTCCCTCTTGCTTTCGTATTCCACAAATATCCCAAACAAAACAATGATGATGACTTCCAGAAGGAGTGCCAGGATGGAGAACTTGAACCTCATGTTGGTGTCCGAGGCTGAAGGCATTGCTGCAGAGCAGGGGGCTGGCAGAGCTTGATAATGGGCGTTTGCCTCCAGCAGAGCTGCCTAATTCAGTGGGTCTGGGTGATACAGCAAAAAAAAAAAAGAGATACAGAGACATGAACACACCGTCACACCCACTATGGGAGGGAAATATTATGGATCAACATAGTGATTTCTATTCCCCAGGCTATTTCTGTGTGTGAAATCCTGCTTACATGCCTTTTATTCCCCCCATTTTTTGTTGCAAACCAGCTCGTTCAGCCACAGTTGTACCTCTCACTGCCTTCCTTTAAAAAGGAAATAGCCTTCAAGAAAATCTCACAGAGCCTGGTTTGCTGCACGTAGTAAGGAACACAGCAACTCTCAGCTGTTTTTCCTGTGGTCAATAATATTTTCAAGTGGTAGCCCTTCTTTGAAAAGGTAGATAATTTCTTATCTCAAATAAAACATGGAAAATCTCCTACCTCTTCACATAGGATGCGATAAGCAAAGAGAATCTCTTTCAGCATCCTGAAGACGTACTTGGTTTTATTTCACAGTGAAGTTCTCATTCTCAGAGCACAGTCTCATTGTAAACTTCTACTTAAAAAGAAAATGATCGTACTTCTTTGCAAGTAAAAAGGATATTCCTAGTTCTTAAAAAAGAAAGCTTTACATTATCAAAAAAGGAATTTGAAGAAAAAAACTCCATTTTTTTAATTTGAATGATTGCTCTTTTTTTTTTTTGCACTTCCCTTAGATAATGAAAATGGATCAGACACCAAATCTTTTACATGGTTTTAAAAAGCTCAGGTTATAAGCTTTCTCAAGAAATGAAGGAGAAAATCAAATTTCACTTAGATTATTGCTGTATGATCTTTCTCTCTCAAGAGTCACATTGCTTGTCAAAATTTGTTTTGGCTCCTCAAAGTTTTGTGGATGAAAAATCATACTGATGTGAGGGCGAGTAACTTGGTCTCTGTTAATTCATTAGTCAGAAGATAGGACAAAACTGCACAGTAGGAGCCTTTATTTAATGGAAAATTGTACCTTATAAAAAAAGGGTTGATACTGCAGTAGTAGACATGGGTCATGTAGCAGTAAAGCCAGGGTACAGCAGTAAAACACTGTATCGGTCCTTGGGTATAAAAATCAGCTTAATATGTAGATTCTGGGAGATGATGTTCCAATGGGCTGCTGTCCTGGGGAAATGTTGTTGGAAAACTGCTCAGATGAGATTTAAAGAACTCAGTTATTTTTAAGGTACCCCTGTGCTGGTACACGGGGCAGTGCCGTGGCTTTTTTTCTGTTCCTAAGGCCAATTCACCGTTTTCTAATACAACAGTAGAATTAGGCCATAATCCAAACTAACTTTAAAATTATCTCAGCTTTTTCTCCTCAAAAATGAGTCTGTGGGTTTGGAAGGGAAATCAAATTATTCAGTAAGAACACACCAGTCTATCACAGAATCAAGCAAGTGGCAAAGTTAAAATAAGCACATATGTGTGTTTTTTTCCTTCATAGAGACTGTATTTCATTCAAACAGCTCAAAGAGAGGAAGCAGGGCTTTGTTAAAATACTATTGCTCATCCTTGCTGTGCCACAGGATAAGACAGACAGCCAGGTTTGACTGTGAGGACCTGTGAGCTCCTACATTAGCACAGGAAGTGATTAAAAAAAGAACAAACTCATGAACAAACTTCATTGTTTTTTACCCACAGCTCGGCCATAAATATCTTGTGTTATTCATTACATAATGTTTTCCCCTGGTGAAGATCTCGCATGACATATGTGCAATCTTTATTTGAAGTCCTTTCAGGGGTAGAGAAAAGTTTTCTTGTTGAAATCTTATGGGGGAAAGTGCCCTTTAATAGTGTTTAAAATTTAAAATGGGTAGATTCCATTCAGTCAGGACTTGCTCTGTGGTTGTTACTTTATATTTTAAATCACATGCAGGTGCATAAACACACAGAGACACCACCTTTTTTTTTTTTTTTTTTTTTTTTTCCCAGAAATAGTAACTAAGCTGTTTTCCTGGTGAGGTGAAATAATGTCCAACAGGCATAGATCACTGGGTTGTAGATAGGTACAGATGATTTGCATGCTATTAGGCACTCTGGAGAAATTATACTTCAATATTTTTATACTCTGATATTTTTTCTTCTAAATAAATGAAACACTTCTCTCCCACTATGAATGGTGTTGAATCTGTCACCAATTAACTTCAAATATTGCCAACTTTAGGCAAAAAAGGATTGGCACCATCAGCTTCCGAGGAGCAAGGAGTTGTTTTATCCAGAGGGTGGATCTGAGCTACTTTGTTCACTGGATTTTTTTGGGAAAACCCAGATTGGCCTGATTCACTGCCTCTCTTTTTGCCTGTTACAATGGGCTTTGACTTCTGTCTAATTTGGTTCTGGGCACTGCTTCAGGAAATGGCAGTTCTTCTGGATATTCTCCTCAAACCTCTCCAAGGGAAGAAGGATGAATATCCATACCCTGAGTCACTAGTGGTGGCAAGGAAAACATTCCTGGCTTTCCTCAGCTAAACCTTGGATTGTTGTTCCCTGTGACTGTGACAAGATGCTGCTCTACCCCGAGCACTGAAAATGACAGTTTTAGACTCTTTGTAGCTCCTCCCAGCCTGATAAGAATTGCACAGGACAGGGAAAAGGCCTGATCACAGCACGTGGGCTCCCCTCTCTGCCAAGTCTGCTGAACACTGGGAGTTATTTCTCCAAGAAAAGAGGAAAATGAAATCACGAGAAGCATTTGGCACTGACAGGAATCTGTAACCACTGTCCCTTCTGTACACAGTTCTAAACAAAACAAGCTTCATTTCTCTGGTGGAAATTCTCTGGGGGAAATTACCCAAAGGAAAGGGGATTATTCCCCCTTTTTTGTAAGGTGTTTTGCGTATGAATGAAGTTCCCTATTAAACTGATAAACTTCTACAGATGATTGTGGGGCCTAGATCATGCTATCTGTGGAGAATATGGCATGTTTTTCCTATTAAATCTTGAAAACAAGGGCTGGATCCTGCAGCCCTAGAGCACAGTGAAACCTTTGTTCACAGAAGAAAATTAGTAGGTCCTGCATTTTGGTCTGATATATTTCTCAGCTGAAGCAACTTCCATGTCAATGGCTGTTGGTCATTCCCATTTTTTTTCTTGATTGCCTTGTTTCTGACACAGGTTTCTCAGGTGACAGGCAACAGCCACCTGCAACATCTCATTTCAAAGTCTTTCTGTGTCCATCCAGATGCTGCATAGGGCAATCAAAATGCACACAACTGGACCTGCTGGTCTTCAGGAAATTCCCTTGTGTCTCCTGATTAGCTTTATCCCAATCCTGATGGCTATAAATCCAATGGGAGAAGTGAGCTTGTTTTTTTATAAATATTATTGCATACCTGGATCTACTAAGTAACTTCAGGTATTTGTCTTTTAAACGGCTGTTGGGGCTATTATACTATTTTTCCAAATGATAAAAAAATAGGGTGATGGTGACAAATCACAACCTTTATGTAAATAAATGGCAACAGTTATGGCAGAGTTTCAGGTTTCCAGAAGGACAAAATCCCCTTTTGGCCAGGTTTGTTGGCTGACAAAGGCTCCAATCAAGTTCAGGATGTCTCCTAGAAGAGGCTGATGTTATTTAAGACTCTGAGCTCAGTTCATTGAAGTCTGAGATATGAATATCCCTCAGTCTGTGATGTGGATTTACAGGGCACGACCTGGGTGCACACCAATCTTCAAGCTACTTCTTGCTGTGTGCTCTAGCTGTGAACACAGCTACAGAGAGCAGGGAGGTGGGATAAGGTGCAGCCCACCCCCACACTGTAGCAAAAATATTTTTTAGATCTCCTGGCCTTTGAGCTGAGTAGGTTTTTTTGAGAATATTGACATTTGTCCCATTTCTGTGGTGTCACGGTAGAAGTGTTTCTTCATTAAACACTAACTTTAATTCTTTGAGTCAGCAAACTCCCCCCATCTCTTCAAGTTGTAAGCTCAGCCAAGTAAATGCAGTTTGTCCTTGCAGTCCTTAAATAGCCTTCACTTTAGAGGGAACTAACAGCAAGTGGCTTTTGCAACTCCTTGGACAGCAACAATGAGATTGGCTTGAGTGGATCCATATCACCCTCACCAGCCTCTTACCTGATTTCTTACAAATGTGGGGAAAAAAGTCACTAAATCACCATCTATTACAGGGAACACTAAGATGTTCACTAGAGGAGGAAAGGGCAATGGACAAAAATTAGTCACAGATTATAGGTAGATGATGGTTTAGGTTAGGTGGATATTACAGTGCCTCTTGCTGAAGTAATTATGTTTTGTTTTTCCATTTGAAAGCTCACAGACTTTGTTCTCTAAGACTTTACTTGATTACTGTACAAAACTTTTAACCTTTCCAGTGCACAAAGGACTCATAGAGGTTAACACTAGAAAGAATTCCAGAGAATTACATCCAGTTAAGCTGTGTCTGGCTAAAGTGGGACTTAAAGAGGAGCATGGTTGGCTTAAAAACTTGAGTCTTTCACGTTCTGCTTTTATTTCATGAGCCTTGCAAAGCAGGAATAAAATGCAGAATCAGAAGCTTTTGGTTGAGGTGTAACCCAAAGTTGCAGAAAAGCTGTGTGCAAGAGATAACAGGGCTCTTCTCCCTTCCACAAGGGCCAGTGAGCTGTTTGTACTGCTCTGCTGATAAAAGGGCCTACCTCAGCTAAGATGGATGATTTGCATCCACCTAAAAGCTCTACTTATTATCCCGTGAGAGCAATAAGAAATAGTAAAATAGCAACAATTAGATGTCTGTTTTTAAATCTCGGCACTTATAAAAGTTGCTAATGATAAGTTATGCATGTTTATTGACTTTTTTTATGTTTCTGTCTTTTCTTGCTCCCCACCAGTTCTCTGTGCTCACTCATAACGGGGCACTTGAGGTGGCTGTTCCTGCCACCATGAAGTCCTTCACCAAATCTTGCTATAAGGGCAAGTAGGTGTTAAGCTTCTGAAAAAGCCCAAGTTGATGACTGCAGACATGGCAGTGTGTCATCTCAGTTGTCTTTCCTCACAGAGGATTCCCTCTAGGTTGCAAAATCCACTCTGCAGCTGTGAGTGCACCTGTATTTGTGTTCACTCTTTGCATCATGTCAGAAAAGCACTGGGAAAGGGCACTTATAAAGAAATTTGAAGAGAGTTGGGTTGAGTCTTGTGTATTAGGAAGGAATTCTTCACTGTGAGGATGTTGAGGCACTGGCAAAAGTTGCATCCTTTAAAGATCATCTCGTTCCAATGCCTCTTCCATGGGCAGGGACACCTTCCACTATCCCAGATTGCTCCAAGCCCCATCCAACCTGGCCTTGAACACTTCCAGGGATAGGGCAGCCACAGCTTCTCTGGGCAACCTGTGCCAGGGCCTAACCACCCTCACACCAAAGAAATTCTACCTAATATCCAATCTAAACCTGCCCTCTGTCAGTTTGAAGCCCTTACCTCATGTCCTGTCAGTACATTCCCTCAGAAATGGTGACTCTAGAGAACTATGACATTAGTTGATGTAACTGCAGTCTTAATTGTATTCATCTCTTTGCCTTGTCTCTAACAAGCTGAATTATAATCCCTGATGTGTGGCCCAGGATCTTTTTTTCCTTCATATCAAATTCTTACCATTTTTCTGTGTTACAGAATTTTAGGGTGTTTATTCCACAATTTGTAAATGGTAATTTTGGTGTTTTCCATTTCTGCATTTTCTAAAAACTGTATAACCCCCCTTTCAGCTTTATAAATCCTCTTTATTTATTTTGCCACAGATGATCATTCGCAGTTACAATTTTTCTCAAGAAAAGGCTATGTTGTTCCTGCAAAAGTCCTGTGTGCTCCATCTTTTTTAAGGAAAGGCCACATCACCTGAGCAATGACTCCAGAAAAATTGGCATGATTTGTGTTTCAGCAAGAGAACCTGCCCCCATCTCTTCCCCTTCATTTTGCCCTCCTGCTGAGAAGGTTAAATCCTTCTCTCTCCTCCAAGTCCTGCAGGGTGCACAAACAGTACCGAAATCTGAAGTGAGATATATGATGCTAAGTTTGCCACAATAATTGCAATTCATGCATGGAGGGTCAAAGAGGGTTCAAAGTGCCAAAATCAGGGAATATTCCTCAGTGGAAAGGTCTGTTAGCTTCAATTTCCCCAGCTAAGGTAGCTCCCGGATTCCTTTGTGCAAGGATCCATCCACAGCAGCCAGACTGGAGGGGATGTGTGGTAGATTGAGCCACACCACAAACTAAACTCCAGCATAAACTGTGTGGTTTGTACTTGTGTTAACACTGATCCACAATTCTAATCATTTTGACCTTGGCACGAGCTGCAAATGTGGGTAGAACAATTAGTACATAACAAATTCCTACAAGAAACTCCCCTATTGTTTGTTTTTCCTGTTTACAATTAACATCTCCTGCAGTTGCCTGAATATTGGGACTGTAGGGACTTTGTTTGCAGCTTGAGGGCTGACCAGATGAAAGCCATGATTTGTGACCTTCATAATTAATTTGCATGGTTGTTTTTTTTTTTTTTTAGTTGACAGGAAGGGGATACTAAATCACTGAGTAACCAGAGGTAGCCCTGTGCTATTGAACTGACAAGATGAATTTATTATTTCCTCACAATGGGCCAAGGACAAATTCAATGAACAACTGCAACCCAACTTACTATCTAAAATACAACACTACTTCCTGGACAAGCCAACACTGGAGGTACTACTGTGAACTGGGAGCAATTAAATGGGTATCTAAAGAAAAATAATTTCAGTGGAAAAATCCAGTCTCTGAAACATTCATGCCAAGCTGTGAAAGACACAAGTTTTTGTACCATAGCTCATTAATGCCACATAGTTCTTAGATACTCCCCATTTAACCTCTAAAACATGCATAGCAGCATAAAATAACTCCTATAGGGATGGGTAAAAATCTTTTGCACTGGTTTGTTCAACAGATCTGTCCAGATCTGCAATGACTCCTAGGGTGAAGCTGCTGGAATAATCTAAGCTGCAAAGGTTGAAGCTTGGTTTATGACTTACTATGGTCAATATTATGTCAAAATTGTCTGGATTGGTTTTGTGTTCAAATGTATCCATCCTTATGTTTACTGATTACAGAAAGGATAGTCCAAGGCCAATCCAGGAGACAGGGCAAAAAACCAAGACCTAGAGACAGGCACAGATGAGGCAAGCTGAGCCAAAACGGGGCTCCTGGGGCCATGGGCAGGTGGTGGGAGAACCTTCAAGGGAGTTTGGTCAGGGACATTAAAATAAGTGCCCTGAGTGCACTAAAACCTCCTCAGTGCTCATTATTAGATATTAAGTTTGGATGATTGCTGATATTTCTGGTGATTCTTGCCTGTCCAGCAAGCTTTCTACATTTTTGGATGGCTTCTACCTCATCACAAGTTTTTTCTCCCAATCTTTACAGCTTGCTTTCATTTCACTTTTCCCTCTTGATCCTTTACACATTTCATTTATTTCATTTCCATTGTTTCTTCTCTCCTTTCTGATTTATAAGCTGATTTCCTCAGGAACATTAATGTGCCCCAAACTGTGAAAGAAACATGATTGCTGCTTCCAACACCTTATTTATTGTGGCTGGTTTTTTTTGGCCTCTTTAATCACCCAACATTTGTCTGTTTAGGAACATGGAATTTTTAGGTCATTGAGGACTTTTCCTGCAATTGTAGGTAGGCTGGTACATACCACCTTAGAGAAATGTTTTTCCCTCTATTTGTAAAGTTTTTAAATTTATTAACACAGTATATATATCCTTGATTTTGTGTTAAAAATTAAGAATAAAGACCAAGATGTTGAGAAACATCTCCTGCCATAAGAAATAGTGATACCTGCATGAGAGCCACTCCTCAAAAAACCCATCAACTTCAGAATCTGTTTAAAAAAAAAACAGGAGACATTTTATATGTTTTCTGATACATTGTTGGGTGAGGGTGCAAAATCTCCTCCACCGTGTGGCCAGAGTTGCACAGTCACATTTGCACAAGAGGTGAATCCATTCTTGCTTTGAATTTACAGAAATAATGTAATTTCTGTGCCTTAGAAACAGTAGTTCTTAGAAACTCTCTCCTGCTCCTCAGTGTTTCAGTCCTGTGCAAAAATCACAAGGGCTGCATTTCAACTTTTGCTAAAATAAACATCTTTTTGTCCCCTTAGGAATCACTTGCAGGAAACTTGAGTTATCATATGTGCCTGTGCAAAGAATGCTGTGTATCACTAAATGAAAATAATATAGTTTAACATATATTTTCTTATTATCTTTGGTATACATTTCTGAAATTTATTTCCATTGGGAAAAGACCTTTTAAAGAAGATAGGTGAATGGTTTTACCTGCCCTAAAATAAAAATTTGTGTTTTAAAGTCAATGAACGAGATAAAAAAATCTTGTGCTTCATTCAAAATTTGTCAACAAAATTAACAAAAGCCTTGATTTGATTTTAGTGTGGCATCTTGGGCTTTCCACATTTAAGCACATTTAAGCACATTAAAGCACATTTAAGCACATTGGGATTTCCTTTACTTCTACCACTTTATGGGTGGGAGGTAGAGAAAGAAGCAGAGGAGTGTTAATGACGCAAAACAGAAAGCGACAAATGTCATTTGATTTGAAGTGGTCATTTCCATTATTGTGGAAAAAACAACCCAAGAATGTGATGATAACCATTTTAAAGAGTCCCTTTCAGTTACTCATGTTCTGAGCCTCGGGTTGCCCATCAACAACAAAGTGAATAGTTAATATGGGCCATTTCCTAAATGTGGTGGAGAGCATTTCCATGCCAATCTGCTGCCTCAACTTTTCCTAAAAACTGCCTTTCCCCAAGAGTTCCTATTGATGCTGGTGACAGAGTATCTCTGTTAGTCCTAGGGAACAGCCCAGCTGTGGCACTGCATAGACCCCAGAGCAGAGGACTGAGCTCAGTGACCAGCCCATGAACCTTCAGATGTCACCAGTGAGTCGGCGTGAGAGGGAGTGTCACTTCCTTCCTTGTATCTCCTGGTGCCCCCTGTCCCCTTGACTTGTGGTCAAACTGAGATATAATTATACTGGAGGTGTGGCTATCAAATGTGATCCTATATTTTCCAGGTCTCAGTGCTTCATAGGCTCTTTCTCAGCGTTCACTAATTAATCTTCCTTGCCCTGAATGTCTTGGATTATCTCTGCGTTGCAGTCAGTGGGTCTGAAGCTCAAGGTTAAATGTCTTGCTCTCAGCCCAGAGCAGAGATAGTAGCTGTCGAGAAACTTCTTCATGAGAAAGTTCATCTCCTGTTTTTCACAGTTTAACTGTGGCCCTTACATTTAGAAGAAGGCAATTTTTGGCAGCCTGGCCTAAAAAACCAGGAACAGCCCAGGGGTGGGGAACATCCTTGCTCTGTCCCTGCTCTGATGGACCTTTGCCGTTTGGTTTTGCTCAACCATCTTGCCAGAGTTTGTTTTTTAGGGAATAAATTAGACATCCTGACAACACAAATTTCTAATGGTGTGTGAAGGTTTTCAATCCTTGCTTTCCATTTAGTATAAGGTCCTGAGGAAGTGGCCTCAAGTTGCGCCAGGGGAGGTTTAGGCGCAGTATTAGGAAAAATTTGTCTCATGGAAAGGGTTGTCAAACATTGGGACAAGCTGCCCAGGGAAGTGGTGAAGTCACCATCCCAGCAGGTGTTTAAAAGGTATGTGGATGGGGCGCTTGAGGACGTGGTTTAGTGGTGAACGTGGTGGTGCTGGGTTTAGGGCTGGACTCGACGATTTTGGAGATCTTTCCAACCTTAATGATTCTGTAATTCCCTGCTTAACCAGTTATTGTAGGTGAGATATGTTAAGGACATGAGTGAGGCAAGTTTGGTGAAAGATTTGTTGTAACATACCAATAGCTGGAGAAAAACAGGGAAGATATAGGTCAGTGACTCTCAGCAAGACTTTGAGATACTGGAAGTGAAAGATCTTCTGTTGGACTTAGCCCAGAGGCTGATTCTCAGACAGCCAAAATAGACAATGGGACTATTGCAGTTGGTGCATTTTAAGTATCAAAAAATGTTCTTTCTTCAGAAGCTGTCAGACTGTTAGGTTACTTAATAACATTTGTTCAAAACTATGTTTAAAACCCTTGTCATGTAAATTGTCTGCTGAAGAGCTCTTACACCACTCCCCACAGATAAGGCTTAGACTTGTACCATAGTAGTTGCTCTTATCATCATTCAGCATATGTGCTTCTTGTGGGTATATCTGGAACCAGAATAGAAATTGTAAGAAATTCCTGGTGTTATTTGCTTCATGCCTGGACTAACACCTAAAAAGTAGCACAATGCAGCACATATCAAAAGCATATGCTAGTACCATAAAGAAACAACTGTCAAGACCTCAGTATGAAAAATAAATGTGCGAAAATACAGTCAAAGAATGGAGAAAAATTTCATTTGACATGCTGGATCTTAGTGAATGTCATATTACTTTTACCTCATCTGTGTGTGATAAACCTACACTCAGCAGCACCTCAGCCTTTCCAGACACATGAACAACTAAGTGACCCAAGCACTCCTTGGTGCTTGTGCTAAGAAAAAGGAACATCCAAGCTAGCATTTCATTCTCACCTGCTATTTGTTCTATTTCACATTGGTAGGGAAGCAGAATCTTTTGAAATCCCCCATAGAAGTTTAAAAGCTGTGCCTGGATACCCTGCAGTAACCGAGCTGGGTGCCTAGAGCTCCAGAGAGGCACTTCAGGTTGAAGAAGATCCCTTCGAGTTCCTGCTGCTGCCATGCTCAAACATCATACCCAGATATCCAGAGCACAAAAGCTGAATCTTTGGGGAGGCAACTCTCTCAGAAATCTCTAATAATAAAATAATTCCTTGTTAAATATTCATCGTTCCAGAGAGAGAAGGAGGAAAGCGGAAATGTGTGCGTGGAAGGAGTTTTAACACCCATCTCTTTGGTTTTAAGCAAAAAATAAGTCTTTGAAAATAACCCAGAAAACACCTGAAAGTTTTCCCAAAATTCTGTATGCTCTATAAGAGAGTTGAGGTTTCATAGACTAGTGTTTTCTGAGGAAAACATAGTTTTCTTAGGAAATTTCAGCACAGCTTTGGTTTGAATTACACTTTCTGCAACTGAAAGAATCACAGAATGGTTTGGGTTGGAACGGGCCTTGAAGATCATGTTGTTCCAACCCCCCTGCCATAGGCAGGGACACCTTCCACTAGATCAGGTTGCTCTAAGCTCCATTCAACCTGGCCTTGAACACTTCCAGGAATGGGGCATCCACAGCTTCCCTGGGAAAACCTGTTCCAGGGCCTCACCACCTTCACATTCCAGAATATTTTCCTATTATGTAATATAACCCTGCCCTCTGTCAGTGTGAAGCCTTGTCCTGTCACTCCATGCCCTTGTAAAAAGTCCTTCTCCAGCTTTTCTGGAGCCCTGCATTGTGGCACACAGACTTGATGGTGAAACTGAGCTTCAGGCAGGTAGAAAATCAAGCCTACTAAAATTAGTCACTGATATCCTGGAAACCTTAATATGATGCTAGCAGTTGGTTTAATATGAGAGTAATCTGACCAACAGAGACAGGATGAAACAATAGAGGGAAAGAAACCACTCCCAAACTGTTTCTATATATAGTGATTATTTATCGAGCCAATATTAACTAAGAAATTCTGTGCAAGCAAGTGTTAAAACCAGGCCACCGTAGGCCTAGAAATTTAATATCTAAAAGAAGGAGAAATCCTTTATACAGGCAGCAAAATGAAAAAGCGAAGCAGATCAGTGTCTGGGCATGGCTCACCCTCCTGTGTCTTGAACCAGAATTGCAGTCCTAAGGAGAAAATGATTTTTATTGGTCTAAAATAGGAAGGGAAGGGATGGCAATTGGGATCTGCCCTGCTTGGGGCTGGTATATGTGACTGGAGAGCTATGGGAGGCCAGCAGCAACTTGAAGAGGATTTGGAGGGCCTGTGGGGCACCCTAGTGCATCCTGAATGGCACCAGGATGTATCACTCTGGAAAAGTGTAAGGAAGAAGGGAGGAGCCATTTATGACCTGCACAAACAGATTTATCAGGAAGTTTGTGTTTAGGTCACAGAGTAAAAGTTGTCAGATTCAGTGTGTGCCTCTTATTTTGCCTGTACAAAAATTACATCCCTCTTTGCTCAAAATATCCATCAAGAATTTTCCAAATTAAAAAATTACAACAACACTTTGATTTATAAATAACTTTGATTAAAAGCTCTGTGAACCAGTGGTAAATCATGTGTTTGTTTAGCAGGAATACTTTCCATTGACAATCAACAAAAAGGTAACAGAAGAAAGTTTAGTGGTATTTAACATATTATGCAAACCCCCCCCAAAGTGTTTTAAAAGTGTTTTTCCCATTAAAAAGAAATTAATCAGTGGCAGATCCACTCCAAGGAAAGCCATAAATAACACATTAGTAGCTTAAGTGTAATTTTTACAAAGCCTAAAATAATATCAGAACTTATTTTGGGGTGCTAGTCTAATTTAAGATTAAACTAATGGTCAGATTCCAGATAAAATTGTTACCTATAGGTTCAATCTGAGCAGATGCACTGAGAGTGAATACACATTACAGTGAGTTCTATGCTTTTCTTATGAGTCTCAGAGCAGCTGTAATGACATCCACCAGGAGTTTATATGATTTGAGTGGTGCATTTGCAGGTTGCAGGACACTTCTGCTTCACCAGTGAGTGGCCACAGCCAAACAAAGTTTTCAGGTTCTTGCAGTTTCCAAGGAGGTCTTGATGCTTGCAAGGATTGGCTAAAATAAAAGAGAGAGAAACAAACACGTGAAATCTTAATTTAATGCCACGTTTTGAATTGATACTTCTGCCTTTTCTATAAGATTCGAGTTTTTCTTCTCTATACAATCTTTGCACTTTTGCTCTGCTGTTAAAATCTCTTTGATGTTATAGAAAGGGAGTGCAGGTGGAAAGGTGGGTATTGACCACCTGCTCGAGATTGGAAGGGACCTCTGGAGGTCATCTGGTACAACCTCCCCCTGCTCAGGGTTGTGCCTGCTCTGGTGGGATGTTTAACCACTGTTATTGCAGGGGTGGGTAATGAAAGGGGCAGCTCCAGGATCTTTCATCCAGATTAGCAAGAAATAACTGTGCAAAAGTAAAATGCTACACAGGAACAACATCACTATCTGAGGTAATGCAGTGTTTGTTTTCAGGAGGAGAATGGAGTCACTTACTGCAAAGCCCTTTGTCACAGTGGCCCGGACAGTCTGCACATTTTGGTCCACTTCTGTAAGGTGTAGCTATTTGCATTGCGTTATTTCCTCTGAAATTTGAAAGAAATACAAGACATGACAAGATTAACATGAAGTTCTGGACAATTAACAGGAATTATCACAGTGAAAGGCATCCAGAAGTTTTTGGATAAAAATATTTTTGGGGCAGTCATGTTTTAGTTGCAGATATTCACAGAATACAATCAATTTGATTTTAAATAAGTGGGACAATAAGTTTTAAAGAAACAAAATTAACTGATTATTTGTATAACATTATCCTTTAAAAAATTATGTGCTTTCTAGCTCTGTTTTTCTAATGGTTTGCAAGTGACTGGGTCTTAAAAGGCAATCACAGAGTCACATAATCATAGAATTACTTGGGTTTGGGAGAGACCTTAAAGATCACCTTGTTCCAACCCCCTGACAGGGACACCTTTCACTAGACCAGGTTGCTCAATAACCTCAGCAGACCCTTTCTGACACCAGCTGATTGAGGTGGGCTATTAACCTCTGAATATTCATTTGCTGTTGGCTTTTACTTTGCATTTGATTTTCTGCTTTGTGGTCCAAGTTATAGCATGGTTTATGCCTGATTCTGCCAGAGATACACCTTTGCTCATCTGCTGAAATTTCCCTAATAACTGTTTCAATGTGAAATAATATAAATATTGCTGTTCAACCTGCTCTTAAGCCCACAATTCACATTAGTATTTTTAAAATTACAAAAGGTCAAAGTAGACTGCACTCATTTTATCCTACACACGGCCAGTGGAGCACAGGGGGTTTTGGAAACATATCCATAATCCATATTTATCCATGTCCATAATGAGTAAGCAGGCAGTACGTACGCAGGGCAGTATTGGCAAACGTAAAAGTACTTGTAGGAGTTCGTAGGGCAGTAGGAGACTGCACATCCAACCTGGTAACTGTTGTACCAGATTAGCTGTGGAATAAAAAATAAGTGCATTATTTCAGTCATCTTGACTGAATTCTCAGCAAAAAGCTCACAAAATAACTGAAGGTATTTTTTTCTTTCTTTTTTTTTTTTTCTATTCAGCTTTTAAGTTTACAGTGTAGTAGTCAGAAAGAATACATAGAAAAATGAATTTATCATCTCCAAATGTTTTTGAACATTTTCTGGAAGGAGACTTAACTTTATGGTCAAATAATTTCATTGTAGATATTTTGCTTTGACATTTCTTAATCAGGAATTTCATCCATATATAGAAATATTTATTTCTAAATTGAAGGTATTAATTTAAAGGTGTTCCTAAATTAAAGGTATTTCTAAATTAAAGGTATTTCTACTGGATGGTGTTTCTCTTATGGACAACTCTTTAAAAATACTGGTTCCATTTCCTCATAATTAGATGGAAAAGAATTTTGATTTATCATTCATCTTTGGATCAGAACGTAAATGATAGACAGTAGCTTGATGACACTGATAATTTTTTAAAATAATTATAAATAACTCCCAGCTGCCCTAAGTGTGTCACTGCACCGTTTCAGTTTTCCTTACCTGAGTGTAGCTCTCGATGTTGACATTTTTGGAGGTTGGTCCGTATCCATATTTGAAATTGGAGGACTGACTGTGCCATGTTTGGATTGTTTCAGGCCATGTTCTTGGGTAAGATGATAGCAGCACATTCTCACCACAGGTGACACCTGCAGGAGAAGTAAGTCTGTTTTATTCCTTAGGAGACAGGCAAGCTGTGGGGTGGGAGGTGGGACAGAGGAGTTGGAGTTTTAGTGCAAAAAAAAAGGTCCAAGATGACAATGTCTTTGCCTTGTGATATTAAGAAGAGGACAGTACACCTCATCTTCTGAAAGCTGCTGGAAATATTACTCTCATTTTGATGAGCTTTCAGGCACAGATACATTAGACCACAAAACAATTACAAAAATGTCTGTACTTAGTCACACCAACAGTCATCTGTGGCATTGTCTTGTTTCCAGCAGGACACAAAAGTGGGCACTTGAAAGGTACAAATATAGGCCAAGTACACTCTCTCTCTCTCCAGTTCCAAAAAATTGTCTTTCAGGGTATTTATCTGACAAAGATGACGATTTTGTGTTTAATAATCAGAGAATCATAGAATGGCTTGGGTTGTAAGGGACCTAAAGATTATCTAGTGCCAATCTCCCTGCCATGTGTAGGGATGCCTTTTACTAGACCAGGTCCTAAAAAGGTATTCTAATAATAACAGCTATTCTAATAATCCTAAAGCTCTTCTACAACAGATTAAAAGTTATCCTTATTTCCATTACACATTCCCAGGGGTCATCTGCAAACATTAACCCATCAGTTCAGGTTCCATCCTTGTCAGTACCATTAAGGGTTCTGTGCTCCCTTGGACTCATTCTCATCTGACACTTATTTGCCCACTTCTGAGCATTTTTGGCAGCTTTATCACTCCACACCTGAAAGACACAAAGGAAGAAGTATCCAGGTCACAAATAGGTTAGTGCTGTCCATGAGAAATAAAAAAAAAATGGGGAATGGCTTGGGTGTTGTGCACTGAATGTTCAAACAGTCCTCAACAGAAAGAAAAGGAGTCATGCCAGTTTACACTCCTGGGGCACAGGAACCACATTTTTCCTACTCTACTCTTGAAGATTCCAGAGCAGGTAACTCTGCACAGTTATATCAGACAGCCCTTGATCTCCAGATGCTCCTGATTAATAGGATTTTTATAACATACTCTTGCTTTCTGTCAGACTTGTGTCTGAATGAATATTGAAGGCTTCAGTGCACTGAGCAGTATAGAACTGATTTTCAGTCCAGGTGCAGCTGAGATGGAGTGAGAGGCACCATCTGAGCTTTGAACCTGGGGAATGTTTGCAAGTCTCACTGTGCAGGCTTAACCACAAAGCACCAACCAGCTCATCTGCTCATGGGATAGGGATAACAAGAAATATCAGGAGGGAAAGGGATTGGAGAAATGATGGGCAAAGCAAACTCAGGTGAGGACAAATGGTTATGCAGATCTAGGTCCTTTATCTCCCCCCGATAGCACGTGAGTCAGAAGCTGCTGCTTGGATTCCTGCTCCTCCTTTGCTTCACGTGCTCTTTACTTCATCCAGGGCATGTGTTTTGCTTTTTAGAATTACAGAATCATAGATAGTTTGGGTTGGAATGGACCTTGAAGGGTCATATAGTCCAACCCCTCTGCAATGAGCGGGGACACCTTCAACTAGACCAGGCTGCTCAGAGCTCCATCCAACCTGTCCTTGAACACTTCCAGGGATGGGGCAGGCACAGCTTCTCTTGGCAATCTCTGCCAGTGTTTCACCACCCTTATAAAAATCTTCTTCCTACATCTAATGCAAATTAACCCTCTTGTAATTGAACACCGTTACCCCTTGTGCTATTGCAAGAAGGCCTGATAAAACATTTTTCCTCATCTTTCTTATAGACACCCTTTAGGTACTGGAAGGGGCTCTAAGGTCTCCCCAGAGCATTCTATTCTCCAGGCTGAACAGCCCCAGTTCTCTCAGTCTGTCTGCATAGCAGAGGTGCTCCAGCCCTCTGACAGATTTTGTGGTCTCCCCTGGACTCACTCCAGCAGTTCCATGTCCTTCTGATGTTGGGGACCCCAATGCTGGAGGCAGCTCTGCAGGTGGTATCTCACCTGTGGGGGCAGAGAAGCAGAATCCCCTCCCTTTCCCTTCTGCCCACACTGGTGGGGAGGAGCCTAGGACACAATTTACTTTCTGGGCTGCACATGGGTGTGTCTGGCTCATGCTGAGTTTCTCATCCACCGACACCCCCAAGTCCTTTTCAGGGCTGCTCTCAATCCCTTCATCCCTCAGCCTGCTTTGATACTGGGGTTTCTCTATCCTCTCTTTTAAGGGAAAAGCAGGCAAGTTGTAATGCATAGCTTACCATCTTCAACATGTTCCTGGCCGTGGGAAATACAGATCTACGTATTTCATTGTGCTGATCAAGGATCTCTTTATGGTTTTTAGTCTTAGAATGAGGAAAGGAGAAAATTTTCGCTCCTTTATATGGAAAATTCTGGAAAACAATAACAAGGTCCCAGTTAACAGAAGCCTAATAAGCAAGACAAATTATGAGCTTCTCCTCAGTACAAAGTTTTTTGGAAATTCTCAAAATTCTTTTATTTGTTCTTCTATTATTATAATATTTTTTTTCTTCCCCCCTTGATTTGAACTGCACCTTTCATTCAGAGATGTGACCTTGAATGAGATTTGTAGATAGGAATTCTGCCTTCAGATTTCTCCAAATCAAACATGGAGAAAGCTCATCTCTGGAACCAAATCTCAAGGCTGGCTTAGACCTCTTGTGTGCACTGAAAAAAGCCTCTAGCTCTTGTATGTTGTGAGCTTTGTAAGTATGTGAAGCTGCATTAGAACTCAGGACTGTTTGCAGACCTTCTGAAGGTCAAGAGAGCAACGAATGACTTGGGTTGTCAGGGCATCAATCCTTGCACAGAAAAGGTGCTGCAATCCTTACAATGGAGTTTTCAGACTAAAACATCCCTCAGGAAAAGGTTCTTCCTGCTTAATATCTAAACCTGAGGCATCTCAGCCTAAGATAGACACCACACTGTTGTTATCAGTGGGCACAGGAAGCTCAGCCTATAACAGATGCATTTGATTATAGAACTGGAAAAATCATTTTCTTAAGTACCTCTTTCTCCATTAGTAGTGAGACTGACAGAGATCTGAACAACTAATACTTTGATGCTGAAGTCAGTGAGATGGGTTCTGCCACTGGTTCTAGTTACTGGTTCGTCTTATTTAATTCTAAATATCCATAGAATATTCATAGAATAGATGTAAATATCCAAAAGTCATCTCAGTTTACATTTATGGTCAAGGAGAAAAATCTAAAATGAGACTAAATTTTGAAATTGCCAAATATTATGAATGAATCCCACTGCTTTGCCTTCAGAGCTCAACTCTAGGTTTCAAAGAACGTAGTCAGTGGCTTAAAATGGCATTTAATGCCGTCTGCAGGGTCCAGAGAGCCCTAGATATGCTCAGGCTGCTGCTCCAGAAAGGTGTAGCTCATTGTACAGCCACCTGTGAGTGGCTCAGGGACCCTGGAGAGTCTCAAGCTGCACTGAGACATATTTGGGCAACTGAACCTACCCCAAGAAGAAGTGTAGTACATCTTGTTTAATTTAAGACGTTTGCAGTGGTAGAAATAACAACTCAGCCAGTTATTTTAGACTGCTACTATACTCAGGTAAAAACTTAGGGCATATTTCCCCTGAGATTTACTGAAGAAAGAGATTATTTGGTCCCTGAAGTACTTATTTCTTTTCATTCATTAATAAGATCTTGATAAATAGCTCACATTCAAATTCCTACATAGTAGATCTCTAAATCTTATGAGGTTAATTCTCCCTAAAAGATTTAAAAATCTGATCTCTGGTTCTTAGCTATATTGTTTATTTATTTGTGGAATATGTGTTTTTAAAATTAATCTCACAAAGGGAAGAGTATTTTGATAGGCAGAATCACAGAGCAGTTTGGGTTGGAAGGTGCCTTAAAGATTCAGTAGCTCCAAACTCCTTGTCATGGACAGGGACACCTTCCATTAGACCAGGTTGCTCAACCAATATAATAATAATAATAATAATAATAATAATAATAACAACAACAACAACAACAACAACAACAACAATAACAATAACAATAATAAGAATGACAACCACCTACAAAAATAAGAGCTCATATTTGATGTGTTATATTAACACTTTAACAATAATTTCACCCCTGAACTGTAAATATCTTGAGGTCACTAGACCAGACTAAACCAGGTCAGATACCTTCACAATGGGCTCAGATATGGCTGTTTTGCATAGATGAATATTCCTACCTGTCCATCACACTGGTGTAGCAGAGCAGCCAGGAAAATGATTGCAGTTAGTAGATCCATTTCTACAGGGGAAAAAAAAAACAACCACAAACAAAACCCCCAAATCCATTAATCTCTGTTCCATATAGTTCATGGCATAATGTGGTACGTGAGCAAGATGCAGAACTGTTGCAAAGTCAAGCCTTAAAAAATTGGTAGTTTATTTTAGTGGATCCTGAATATAAATTTGATGTGCTGAAGCTGTGCAAACGAGTGTGTGATGGTGCATGGGCACCCCTGTTTCCTACAGACAGAAGATTCCACCTTGCATTGAAGCAGGGACTGTAAGCAGCATAAAGGTGTGTGTTACTTGCATCAGCCCCTCTTTGAACTTTATTCAAGATATCTTGAATTTGCAGCATTTCTTTCATCTTTGCTTCCTTGTGTTAAAAAAATCCCATTAATGTGTTCAGTACTGTCACATCAGTGTCCTGCTCAAGCAACATCCATAGTGAGAACTGTTTTTTTGGAGTGGAGCGCTAAACACACCAACAATTGTCGCCATTTCTCTCCCTGTTCCCTGCTCCCTCATTAAATCAACCTCATAATGGCTGATTTAATGGTGCTGATCACATCTGACGCCGAGACATAAAGAAAACCTTCATATATGATAATATTACCAAATAATGTTGGCTATTGCTCCCTGGCTCCTAAGAAATCTTACAGAATCAAATACCACAGATGTACACAGACAGGGTGAAACCCACTTGTGTATATAGGATTTTTTTCTACATATCAGAAGAAGCAAAAATTATATGTCTTTGTATTGATGAGGATATATAAGAGACAATGCAAAGATGTGGCAGAATCTCAAGGAAGACTAACTGAACTACCTTAAAACAGAGTGAAACAAGATGAAAATAGACAAAATAAAAACCATTAAATATAATAAACCTTAGATCTGACCTCTGAGAAAATTCCACAATGTGAGCAGTACAAGTCAGTGGTAGAGATCTAAGAAATCCTGCTTGATAGGGAAACTATCACTGTAAAATCTCATATCTACTCTAAATTTACCCTCCTTTAGTACCATTACCCCTTGTCCTATCATGCCATTCAGATATTCAGTCTTTAGCTTGTTTTCCCATGATTTCATAAGGAAAACACTTGCATGAGGTAGAGACAGGGATCTCACTGATACTGATGGATCAATTCATAAACTGAAGGGGTATATTTGGCCACTGAGGAGTTGCCTTGCCCTTACATGCAGAAAGAAAATCTCTCTGGGACTCCCCAGATAAGTGCTGCAACTGGAAAAATAAAACATTTCTTGATACAGAGTTAAACAATTAAAATACTTCTGCACATCTTCAACTGCACCATCAAATCTGCCCCTTGGACTAAATGTGTTGGGCTTTACTTTCAAAGTCAAAAAATGGTGGTTCCCACATACAATTTATTATCCTTCACTGTCAACAGTGTTCAATCCACTAAATTGTTTCTATGCTTCTGAAAAGACAAATGCCAGCCATGCACTTTTAGGTAGCTCTACGTGAAGACCTGAGGTTTCATGCAAATTTGATTAAGTGTAAAAAAAACCAAACCCATAAATTGCTAGCTACAAAGGTAGAAACTATGCTCTATTTTAAAAATACAGTCATGTTTAGTCTGGTGTTTCACTCCTCAGCAGAACCTTTCTCCTGCCAGCTGAAGCAGCTTGCAGGGCAAAGCAGGTTTGAAAATTTGGAAAAGGGGGAATATTTATCTTTTCAGAAACTTTGATAATTTTTTTCTTCTCTGACTTTACACTATTTTCATTATAAAAAAAAAAATTCACTCTGTATTAAGAAAAGACAATCAGCTTATTGCATACTATAATATATATTAGACATTTTAGTAGCTTAATGACAGTTTGGACAGATAGTTAACATGTAGACATGACACAATTCTGAGTTCAGTTGTGCTGATATATCCCAATATTCAGATGAAATAAATTCAACATAAAAATAACCCAAAAGACATTACAAAAACATTTCCCATTGTGGGCCATGCTCTGCAAAAGGAATTTATTTATGTTCACAGTTAAAGAATGGAGTAAGTGGGTCCAAGTGGTACATTTTGATCTAAAGAAATATGGGAATTAGACTCTACTGATGCCATTTCTCACCCCCAATTGTGGAGGGTGTGCTTTCAGAGAAGAAGATATAATTTATTTTACATTCTTCCTCTGAGGTAATATAAGCATTTTCTTTTAATTATCTCATTTGACAGTACTTGGATATTAACTCCATTAACCTCCATAGCACATTGCCCAGTTAATACTGACCAAGTGACTCTTTGGATAAAACCCTAAGACTGAAGTTAAATTCTGCATACTTTACCTTCATCCAGCCAGAATCCTTCTGTGTCAGGAGGTGAGAGGCTCTCCTCAATCCAGGGATCTCTCTATATATACATGTTCCCTTCTTTTTCCTTGTCAATATTTATTGCTGATAAATGACATCAGCTTTGGGGCTGCCCATTGTGGAAGAAAGGACTTTTCTTAAGAAACGTGTGCCTGAAAATTAACCAATCCAGCTCTGTTGTTCTGGATTCCATTTCCTGAATAAAGTTTATATTCCATTAGCTCACCAAGGCTGTGGCACAAGGCATCACTTTTTACAAGTGCATGCAGTGATAGGACAAATAGGAATGGCTTTAAACTGAAAAAAAGGGAAGTTTAAGTCAGATATTAAGAAGAAATTCTTAATAGGTGTGAGGTGAGACACTGGAACTGGTTGCTCAGAGAAGCTGTGGCTGCCCCATGCCTGGAAGTGTTCAAAGCCAGGTTGGACGGGATTTGGAGCTACCTGGTCTAGTGGAAGGTGTCCCTGCCCATGGCAGGGTGATTGGAACTGGATGGTTTTTAGGGTTTCTTGCAAGCCAAACCATTTTTTGATTCTATGATTCTTGTACACATAACTCACTCCTGTGTTGCTTAAGAGTAACTTACTTGTGGAATGCCTGCAAGTGTTACATCTTCCTTCTCTGGAGGGATGTGGGGCATATGTTTTGCTCTAATGAGGCACAGAATGATTTGTGCTGGAAAGGAACCTAAAGATCTTCTAGTTCCAACCCCGTGCCATGGGCAGGGACACCTTCCACTAGACCAGGTTGTTCAGAGCCCAGTCCAACCTGGTCCAACTCACCTCAGCTTTCCTTTTTGCAGACTCTTTGCTTTCACTCGCTTATAAGGTAATATCACAAAGGGAGCTTTGACAGATCCTCATTGCTCAAACACAACCTGTCTTGCTTCTTCCCATGGTGTCTGTTGGCTTTCAGAAGGCATAAAGCATCAGCACATCTCCCCTGTCCTTTCCTGAGTTCCCTTCCTCCTCCTTGCCTTTGCTGTGGTGTGACCACCCTTTTCACCACGCTGGGTTGAGGTTGCTGCCCACACTACGACTCGATATTGTTTCACTGTCTCCAGATTTCTGCAGAATTTCTGCAGCTATGTGCTGTTGCCAGCATTTTAATCTTGAATTATAATCCCTGTGCTGGAAAACACAGCTGCCTTTGTTCTTTGTTTGTATAGCGGGCAGCACTGACGGGAAGTCACTTGTGATAAGGTCTCCCATATCCTTCCATGTTTTGAGATTAGGGAAAAGGTGCTTTTTTATCCGAAGTGCTTGGGACAATTTTGATGAGACCAGGTTTATCACCACCAGAAAGCCTAATAAGCCACCTACTATGGCTATGAAGATTGAATTTTTCTTGACTGTGAGGGGAGACAATCTAGGATCTCCAGTTTCTCAATATCCTGGGAGGTACTTCCATTATTTCACCCCATCCCCTATACCCAGAAATTTTCATTAATTCTCTACAGTCACCTGAGCTTTATTTGTACAGTTCAAATGAAATTATACTACTCTAAGTATTTCTTTGAAACATGCCACACCTGTTTAAATACTTAAACCCATTTGTTCCATAAGGAATGACTGTCAGATATGCTACAATTCATAATCCATGAGTAAAATACTTGGGAAGTAAAAAAAAGATTAACAAAACTGACATCCGGAACCATGGTACAAAGAGCAATTTAGCACAGCAATTTCCACTTCCCTGTATGGATTACCTGTAGGGATGGAGCAATTTAATAAAAAAAAAATAAAGAATTAATTCCACAGATATCTGAAAATGTTTGTATATTTTTAAAGTTAATCCATGGAAAGTTCTTTAAAAAATTCTTTAAAAAACATTTGAGTGTAAGTTCTTCTTCCAACATTTCTGTAAACCCGAGCTTCAAAAATCTGATTTAATCTCAAACAATGAAGACAAAAAATCAGTTTCTTCAATTCTTTATTTCCAATAGAGTTAATAACAGCTCAAGCAACACTTTAGATTAAAATCCAAAGGAACACTATTGATTTTTTCCATATGACCCAACTCACCTTCCTCTCCATATTTTTATTACTAAGGAGACAACCAACAGAGTAATCAATCAATCAATCATTCAGTTACTATCAGAGGGGTAGATGCCTCACCAAAAGAGCTCTCCCAGGCAAAGGCAAGGCATTTAAACACCAAAAGTATCTTTGAAGGCTGTTGAACTACCAGGGCCGGGGTGCTGGGCACAGATGACCTGCAAATTGGAAACTGTGACTGCAGAGCCATTCTAATTCTGCACCATTAGTTTTGAACTGGAGGAGGTGTGTGTTCAGCCAGGATTAAAAGAAGGTAGAGAAAATCCACGCTCCTCAGAAAAACACAGCATTCCATTGTCCACCTTTGGTCTCCGGAGAGCCAATCTGCTCACCATGGCTCTTCTCCAGCACCTTTCAGTCCAAGCAGATGTTCTGATCAGCTTGGGGCCCACTCTGGCACGTCTGCAGCCTTCAGACTTTGAAATTTGCTTCCAAAGGAGACATTTTAGGGACCATTGCCTCCAGGTGGTCTCTCAGGTGTGCTGTTGGAGGAAGACTGCAGGCTGGCAGAGTGATGAGAAGTTGTGGCTGCCCCATCCCTGGAAGTGTTCAGGGCCAGGTTGGATGGGGCTCTGAGCAACCTGGTCTGATAGAAGGTGTCTCTACCCATGTTAGGGGTTGGAACTGTAAGATCTTTAAGGTCCTTTGCAACCCAAAATATTCTGTGGTTACAGTAGGTTCTTTTATGACACTGTGAAACTTGAAACCATTGCCTTGGTGACTATTCATCACCAAGGAAAATAAACAAATAACCTAAATGAACCAACAGTGACTGTACATAAACACAGTATCATGGAATAATTAAAAAAAAAATGGTTATCCCTCCCTTCTGCCCCCAGAAAATGATCTGTTAAAAATAGGTTGTGCCTTGGAGTTGTTTTTCTACACGGTTCTGGAAAACTTTGCAGCAAGGAGAGTTCACGGTTTCCCTGCACAATAAACTTTGTTCTTTCCTAGTCTTACTGCTCTATAACTGCTTTTAAAGTCTAATGTACTGAATTGCAGAAGGAATTTCTGTGTGTGTGTGTAAGTCATTTCCATGAAGTCCAAAATGAATTAGCAAATGATTCAATCACTAAAATTATACAGTTTTCATATCAAAGCTCAGTACTTGTGTGTGTTCATGCTCTTTTCAATCTTCTCTGTGGAAATGTGGCAAGGCTGAGCAGTTTAAAAATGCATAATTGTTCTTTTTTAAGCATGTACAGATTGGCACTTCAGCTACACTTTGGATGTAGTAATTCATTAGAAACATTTTCTAAATCTATACCATGGGACATCAAGAATCTGCCCCCAGAAAAGAAATCTGGGGTAAAACTCATTCCAACTCCTGGGGCAACTCAATAGTGAAGGCCTTGTATTTGAGCTAGACATTTTCATCTCCTTTTTAGTAAATAGATAAAGCACACTTTTAAAGTCACCTTTAGGAAACAGCATATCAAATTTATTTAAAATATTAGATTAGATTAAGTGAAACTATCAGATACAGGTCAATGAGAGAGATAAGCTACATCCCTTCAGTCACGTTTCCCCTTCTAAAACAAATAAACAATGGTTGTCATGAGTGAATGTTAATAATATGGAAGGGTACAAGGAAAGTGAACACAGAAGAATTCAGCATGGAAACCTCACGTAGAACAGCACTATTTTTTCAGACGTATCGTCCTCTGCAAGAGTCAGGTGTAACCAAACAAAACATAGCCATGCACAGCAGATCTTTTAGACCAATTCTGTTATTTAAAATAAGTCTGGCCAACAGGAAACAGAGAAAACAAACCAAAGTAACATTTCTTAGAATGCAAACTGACCTTTGATATAGGTGAGTTATTAATTTTTTTTTTTTCAAAGGTGGTGGAAAATACACATCTTTTCCTCTAGCTATTAGTGGAAGACACAAAGAAATTTTGCTAAAATTATGACTGACATCTCAAATGTAATGATGATCTGGAGATATTTGGTTTTTTACTCATGGATAAAAATGCTTTTATGGGCATAACTTCGGTTTACATTGTTAATGACTTCAGACATGGGTGTCAGTGAAAAACAGGCTACACAAATTTTCAGGAAGATTTTCATAAATACCTTTCTGTTTGCTTCACGTATTTGCTTTAAAAAAGGTTTCCTCTAATTTAACAATAGTGACAATAATGTAGGATCTTCCACTGTGAAATCTTAAAGACAACTCTGTACCCTAAATTAATTCCTTTACATGCTCATATTCCTTAAATGCTTATTATGAGCATTTTAGCCTTTTCATGCATTTAAGAGTAAACCAGAGGTATTATAGATGGCACAGAAGGAAGGTTGGTCTTCTTGTAATAGTGTTCAGTTGGTGAAAAATATTTTGAACTTGTTGAAACAGAAAATTATGTTAAAATGTAAAAGAAAACAGAAAAATCTGATTTACAAATCAGTAAGTCTTACATGGAGCATTCCATTGGATTTGTTGTAGTAAGCAAGTGATAAATATTTGGAGCAGTGAAGAGAAGTATTCATTGAATCTCCATTCAAAATCACAGAATCCCAGCTTTAAGAGCCATTTGGAAATTATATTGCTGATTAATTGCAGTTAAACTCATAGTAATTCCTGAACTAACTGCATATAGACACAGCCAAGGTTCTTTGTGGAGTGGCTTCTCATCTTTTTTTTTCTTTCTTTCTTTCTTTTTCTTTTTGTAATAGCATAGATTTTATAACATTCTGAATTTGGAAACTACTTGATAAAAGATGGATCCAACCCACATAACTAGAGAGCATTTTACATTCACATTCACAGAATATCTCGACTGAGAGGGCTTTCCACACCCCTCACTAAAGCTGAGCCATTCCACAGCCTGAGATGCAGGAAACATAGGGACAGGTGGGAAAAAAGGCAAGAAGGAGTATGTAATTTCCTGAAAAAAAGCTCTAAAAAAAAGTGCTGTAAGGAGAGGCATAGATTTCTGGTTTCCCCTTTAGAGAGACATGATCTGATAGAAAATGTACACACATTCCAGAAAGAAGAACCTAGAACACTCTGTGCTGTAATGAATTGAGGAAAAATAGCTGGTAAGGAAATATTTCCTGATTAAAACCAATACACATCTTTTAAAGCTTTCTGCTGCTGGAAAAAATCCAGTTATTCACAGCAATATTGATGATATCTTGGTACATGTGCTAATGTTAGTGCTTTTCTGTGGAAAAGGCAGGGAAAAGCAAATACATACAATTCTTCATAAATCAATGAACAGACTCTTTTGAAAAAAGTCATAAAATACAGTTGTGTTTGACTAAAAGAGAGTATCTAAAACGTAGATTTTTTATATCTGACAGAGGGAAGGAGGTCTAGGTTAATGGAGAACTAAGTCTAAATGCAGCAGCCTGTATGGAGGCACTTGGCACCATTTCATATAAAACAAGATGTCCAAGACACCCTTGCAGTGCTAAAGATGTTGCAAAGTGCATGTGGAAGACTTGAGTCTCTCATGAAAGACTGAGGGAACTGGAATTGTTCATCCTGGAGAAGACAAGGCTCCAGGGAGACCTTAGAGCACCTTTCAGTACATGAAAGGGCTCCAGGAGAGCTGGAGAGGGACTTTGGACAAGAGCCTGGAGGGATTAGACAAGGTGTGATGACTTCAAAGTGACAGAGGGCAGGGTTAGATTAGATGTTAGGAAGAAATTCTTTACTCAGAGAGGGTGAGCCCCTGGCACAGGTTGCCCAGAGAAGCTGTGGCTGCCCCATCTCTGAAAGTGTTCAAGGCCAGATTGGACAGGGCTTGGAGCAACCTGGGATAGTGTGTGGCATCTATGCCATGGTGGGAGGTTTGGAACTTGATGATATTTAAGGTCCCTTCCAACAGGAGTCATTCTATGAGTATTAATTGACTGCTGCATAGCTTTGCAGGCATTTATGTGCAACTATGACATTATTAATTATAGCTCTTAAATCTGATTAAAGATACAGATCCACGATCAGATTACATTTTACAAATAATGTGACCCAATTCTCTTCCCCTCAATGTACTGATACAAAGTACATTAGGTCATTCAGTGAGTGTCCCTCAGCTGTTCTGGGGACTCATATCCACAGGTTGGCATCACTGATGTCTGCAGGTGTCCACATTCTTGCTGCCAGAAGATTCATGTTCTAGTGCTCTTTGATTCTATTCTTCATTTTCCATTTTTATTGAGTTTGATCCCAGATTTTCCCTGACTTTTCACCCCTATATCTTCTCTCCAACTCCTCTCAAATAAACAGTCCTTTCCTAATCCCATTTTCCCCTTTGAACCTAGTTTTGCTTCAAACCATATCTCTGAGCTCTCCCTGTGCAATCTTGACTATATATGGTAGCAATGGCACAGAAAGAGTGTGTGCCATTGCAAACCAAACCAGCCCTGCCATTTTCCTGTTCATACTGACTGTATTTACTTTACCATATCCACCCACTTGACATAACTATTCTATTTTAGCCTTGATTCTCCCATTTGAACACAAGCAGGTTCTTATCTCATGTGCCAGCAGTTTGCATACCAGAGCAGCAGAGTAACTCGTCTCACATTTCTGCTTTGGGTATGTAAAGGGAAATGTTCCCTTTTAAAAAAGAACTTTGATACCATTAGTCCTCTTCATCTCACAGGTTAGCTTGATGGTAATTTGAAATATTAGATGTGTTTTGCTATCAACATGGCTTTCATGGGTTTATGCATTGCTTTTTCAATAGTTTGATTCAGAATTTCTCCCTGTATCAAATAGATAAATGATTCAAATGCTCCTTAGTTCCTTTTTTCAAAAGTTACATATCCATCTTTGCAAAGCTCTAAATTACTTTTTCTGTGTGATGAAAAAGTAGTTTTGTGTAGTTGGGTGTTGGAATTATAGAATGACAGGATGATTTGGGTTGGAAGGGACCTTAAAGATCACCTCATTCCAATGGGCAAGGATGACATCCAGTAGACCAGGTTGCTCAGAGACCCATCCAACCTGGCCTTTAAACTTGTTCCTGGTTCAATGGTTTGTTCAATTAGTTCTTTAAGTATTGGAGGTGAATTCCATCAGCCTTGACTCCACCTCTGTCATCCCACTGCTTTCTGTAGCCTTGCAGGTGGATCTGTCCTGTGTTCCATTGCAGTGAAGACCATTTACATGGAGATTTATTGCATTTCCTCTGTGTATGGGCAGGGGTTTAAATTTCACTGCCTGGATTATCCCCATACCTGTGCAGCTTTAGGAAAGAAATAGAAAAAAGCTTTTACATCATGACATTCCCATATGACAGATCTGCAGGTTGCAGTTGGACAGACTTTGTCTTGCTTGTCCTTTGCTCTGTGGAAAGCAAACACTTTGGGTCAGTGAGGTACCACTCCCACAGAGCCAGGGAATATTTACCAGGAAACTTACTGTTTGCCAAAGTCATTTTTCTGTAATATTCCATATGTACAAGCAGGGAATTTTTTCATCTGCTCCAAGAATACTTTTAATGCCAAACACCAAATCACAAATTCTGTTCAAGTTATCAAATAATAATTTATACAGTTAATGTATATTTACTTTAAAAGAAAAGAACGTCATCATCTGAGGGCCTGAGTTTAAGACCAAATTACTACTCCTTTCCTTGATTTTCATACCTAAATTCTTTTTCTTTCTTTCTTTCTTTCTTTCTTTCTTTCTTTCTTTCTTTCTTTCTTTCTTTCTTTCTTTCTTTCTTTCTTTCTTTCTTTCTTTCTTTCTTTCTTTCTTTCTTTCTTTCTTTCTTTCTTTCTTTCTTTCTTTCTTTCTTTCTTTCTTTCTTTCTTTCTTTCTTTCTTTCTTTCTTTCTTTCTTTCTTTCTTTCTTTCTTTCTTTCTTTCTTTCTTTCTTTCTTTCTTTCTTTCTTTCTTTCTTTCTTTCTTTCTTTCTTCCTTTCTTCCTTTCTTCCTTTCTTCCTTTCTTCCTTTCTTCCTTTCTTCCTTTCTTTCTTCCTTTCTTTCTTCCTTCCTTTCTTTCTTCCTTTCTTTCTTCCTTTCTTCCTTTCTTCCTTTCTTTCTTCCTTTCTTTCTTCCTTTCTTTCTTCCTTTCTTTTCTTCCTTTCTTCCTTTCTTCCTTTCTTCCTTTCTTTCCTTTCTTTCCTTTCTTTCCTTTCTTTCCTTTCTTTCCTTTCTTTTCTTCTTTCTGAGGATGAGATTGCTCAGCTGGTTGTCCCAAAGATAGTTCAACCTGGAGAAGAGAAGGCTCCAGGGACACCTCATTGTAACGTTCCAGTACTCAAAGGGAGCTTAAAAAAAAAAAAAAAAAAAGGAAGGAGAGCAACGTTTTACATGGGCAGGTAGGAATAGGTCAAGGGAGAGAGGTTTTAAACTAAAGGAGGAGAGATTTAGATTAGATATTGGGAAGAAATTCTTTGGTATGAGTGTGGTGGCAGAGGTTGCCCAGTGAAGCTGGGCAGAAAGTGTTCAAAATCAGGTTGGATGGGGCTTTGAGCAACCTGGTCTAGTGGAAGTTGTCCCTGCCCAAGGGAGGGGTTGGAACTAGAGGATCTTTAATGTCCTTTCCTATCCCAATCATTCAAAGATTCTGTGGCTCTATGACCTTATGATTCCATATGCTGCAGTTCTGTGCAGGGGATTCCCCAGGATGCCTTAGGGGGCCACTTCCAGTCTGTGTGAAGGTTTTGCACCTCCAGCCTCCAGGAACGGCCAAGCACACGAGTTAAAACATAGACTCAGCCTTTTAACACTGAGAAAGTGAAATGCAATGCACTACTGAATATTGTCACTAATAAGCAGCTCCAGACAGCAATTGTCCTGTGAGAGTGGTCACCCTTTTCCTGCTGATGAAGAGGAGCCACCCATCCCCTCCTTGGGCAGGGTGGGATGGCTAAGGGCACACTCTGCACACACAGCAACTTGCTGCATAGACAATCTGGGGATACAACTGCGTGGGTGTCATGACAGAGGCTTTCTCACCTCTGTGCAAGCCCTATTTTCCACATTTTTAATATGATTTTAGTAGATTTGCTCAGGTGGTGACATCTGATTGAAGTTTTCAAACCTGCACACGCTGACATACAGATTGACAAAGCTCAGGACCAACCTGGCCTTGAAATATCCAGTGATGTAACTAAGATTTGAGTTACCTTCTGGTTTACCAGCAACAAATTCTTATTTGCATTTGAAGAAAAAAAGAAAATTTTTAGTGACACTGAAACTTCAGCTGTTCAGTTTTCCACCAGAGGGCACTCCTATATTTTCAATGAAGGCAAGTTTCTGAACAAGACTGAGCAGTTTTTCGTAGCTTGGTGAGTGTGTTGTAATTCCAGCTGCGACATGGCAAGGGGAAAAATGCAGGAGCAGAATCACCTGGTCACATATCTGGGCATCACTGGGAAGCCTCCTCTGACAGCTGATGTGGCACAGCAAGGCTTCAGCATCTCACACGTGTCAGGCTGATGCATGTGAAATAAATAATCAGTTCACACACACAGTTCCTGATGTGGCCAGGATATGATCCAGGTTAATGTAGGATTGAAGGGATATGTGTCTTCCTCCTGAGGAGAAAAAATGCCACCTGTGCCACCAGTGTTGGTACCAGATTTCAGCATTTTCTAGGGAATATTGCATTCCCTGCACTCTCCTGTGATTTTACCTCTGTTCATTGTTATAAAAATTAAATCACTTCCACGGTTAATGTAGCTTGGGTTGATTGTATAGTTTTGATATTCAATAATTTATACCAATATACAATTAAAAAAAATTACCTGCAGTCAAATCTGTAGAAACCAAAGCATCTGTTAGTTTAGGTGGCCTCTGTCCCTGTCAGGGACATGTACATTATATGTATATCATATATATGCTTATATATATCCTATCATATATTGTAGGGTTTTTTTGACCCTTTTTAGCTTTTACTTGATTTTAGAATGATATTTCAGTAGTTAAGTTAAATACATGGAGAAAGAAAATCCAGGCAGTTTGTTTATTGATGACAGAAGAGAAAGTTTTTTTGGTGGAAAAAAAAGCCAAGGCTTTTTGACAAAAAATGCTTTAGAAAATTAGAAGTTTGTTTTATCTAGGCACACAAGACTAAATCACATTTCCTAACAGGCTCTGTCAAGGCTGAATTACTTCCTAAGGATTTATTAAAGTTAGATTCATTCTTTAATTACTGCAAGATTTGACAAAGGCAGTTTGAGGAGGAAATAAGCTCTTCAGGTAATTTGACCAAAATACATATGAACAGAGTCAGCAGAGATTGGAATTATGGCACATCAAACAATTTACATGTTCTGGCACCATGTCAAAAGTGGCAGATTCTCACAGCAGGTTGTAAAGTGAACAGGTGAATACTTGGCCCTTCCTCTAAAGTCAGTGAGAAGGAACAGCCTGAAATCAGACTGTCACACTCAGCTCTGCTCCAAGGAAACATCTCTGTTAACCTGCACTCAGGTGAGACAACACAAGGGAGAGCCAGGCTGAGCTAACACAGCTGTGACCACCTGCCCTTTTTTCGATCCTTACTTCTCAGTTGTATTTTCACATTTATATATTCATATATTCACCTCTTTTTCTGTCACTTTTTTTTTCCCCCAGCTCTTTATAACTGTGCAAGAAGTGCTTACAGAATCACTGCTCTTCACTGGCCCTACATATGTCACACAGCTGCGACCTGCTGGTCTGGTCAGAGAAAATAACAGAAAATAACAGAGATAAGCCAGGCAGCTTTTAGTTACAAATGCACTTTGTAATAAGGTCTTTAAGGTCCCTTCCAACCCAAGCCATTCCGTGATTCTCTAGAGATGATTTGTTTGGCTGCATGGTTCTGCGGTGACACCTCTCCCTCTTGCTACCTCCTGTGCCTCAGTCACTGCCTTCTCTGGCCAAAATCATCATCTCTAATGTAATCAAAGGGAGATCAGGAATTTGGGGTCTCCTATGAATGTTTGATGTTGTAGATGATCTCTGTGCTTTCAGGATTTGAATACAGGGACAATAACTAGTTCATCTGGCGGGTTAGTCACTTCTCTGGAGTGTTTCGTGACTTGCTGTCTTAATGTGCTTCTTAAACTTCTTCTCTTGATCAAGTGCAGAAAATCTCTCAGTGTTTAACTACCTGCCAGTGTCTCCACTGCTCAGTCTCTGGCTTTTCAACCAGCACCTGCTCTGCAGATCCCTCACCTCCCAGCTCCACTGCAGCCAAGCCTGCTGTCATTAAAATTAAACTCACTGTAGATACAGATCTCTTGGATATGCAGATAATGAAGATGACCTGTGCCTGCAAGAGCATGATCTGGATTGCTGGAGTTGGGATTCATCTCACCCAGCTCTAGAAGTCAGGGTTCTACTTCAGAGCCATTCTCCTTCTGCTGCCTTTGGAGGTAATGGAGGCACTTGAGGTCTGCATTTCACCTCCTCTACTTACAGCAGGTGCCTGAGATAGGCTGGATGAGCAAATAACATAAATAACTGCCTGGACATCACCAAGAATTAAAAAAAACCACGTTTCATATGGGTCAAGCCATTCACTATTCTATATCTCTTTCAGGGTAAGGTTGAGGAAAACAATTGTTTTGAGAGCAGAAGTAAGGGAGAGCTGAAAGGATATGAGTGCTATGTCTATAGTACTATGGGTCTAGGATAACTTTTTGGGTCTCAAGGCCAGCTGGTTTGTCTCTGGACACTCTGCCTCTTGAACCATGTCTTCCAAGCTGCTGATAATGAAGGACCTCTGGCATTATTAACCTCTCAAACATTCCAAGGCTTTTTTGGAAGGTGATGATGGTTGATCTAGGCCAAACTAATGTCAAGGACTAAGATTATAAAGGTACAGAAAACCATGTCACTGCTCAAGCCTGTGTTCAGGCTCTCTGTAACTGTTTGTACTGACATGTCATGGAAAAAAAGAATGGATGGAAAGGTTTCAGAGGAAGATCTAGAAAAGAAAGGCCTAAAGCTAAGAATAGATTCAGGTCATGCCATGGAGATAGCATTAATCCTTCCTACTGCAGAAATCAATTAGTGATGGACAACAGCATGTATGCATCCACTAAAATACACAGGGAATGTGTTTTAGTCTGCAATGGGCACATGTGAGGAAGACCCATACGAGTGAGTTGATGTTTATTTGAAACAGAAGTGCAAGGTCACCAGGAGGAAAACCTACTCCCAATGGATTCATCTTCTCATCAGTGTGTTACCTTTGGAACCTGCTTGATGGTGTGTCTATATGGTCTGTGGGAATGATCAAATTGTGCTGTTTCCTCTGTGAGAATCAGTGCAAAATCATACCTCTTCACTTCTTCATCGGCTTAGCTGCTCACAACTACCTCATGCCCACTATGTGTGAACACAAATTGATGTGCACACAAGTCACCCACTCCTGCCCTAGATCCCAGGGCTATTTTTAGAGTTTGCATTTGCTGGTGTGTTTCCCAGTTGCACAGTCACGCACCACACCTCATGAGGAGGAACACTACACACACCACAGATATATCCCATACACACATATATATTACACATACACATATATATATTCCATATATATGGAATATTCAGGCATGCTGCACAACTGCTCTTTTGTCTTTGAAACCTGCCTGCTGCTTCCCCAGAGCTGAGCTCATACACTCCCTCAGCCACATGGATGTGCTTAACGTGACACACCTGCTGGAAGCAGCAGCATGAAAAAAATTTGCTTTTCATACAGAAAAATGCATCTCACAGAATCGCAGGATCAAGTAAGTCGGAAAGGACCTCTGATATTATTGAGCACAACCTATGACTCAACACCACCATGTCAGCCAGACTGTGGCACAAAGTGCCACATCCAGTCTCTTCTTAAACACCTCCAGGGATGGTGAATCCACCACCTCCCTGGGCAGCCCATTCCATTTGCTTTGGTTTACTCAGGAGCTGTGTGGTTCCTCTTGGCCAACCTGTATAATCTTGTTTCCTATTAATTGATAATGTGTGGACTGGCTGGCAATTATGGCTCATTAGGTGAGGAGTCAGCCTAAATGGCCGTGTTATTTGGTGTTATTTCCTTAAATGAAGCAGAAGTTAAACTGTGTATTGTGTATTCCCTCCTGGCAGGACGAGCCTCCTGCTGCCACCCACTGACGGCAGAGTGGGTCCGATGCTGCAGTTCACAAAGTGAACAAAGACAGCTGGGGCTCGGGGGAGACGCTTTGTGCAGGAGATGAGATCAGGCTCAGACACCGAGCTGCTTGGGGCAATGTATTATTAAATGCTATCTACTGATACGCTACTTCTGTAGGAGCCGATTAATGACATCCTGCTTTATTATTCCTTATCTTTCATCTTCACCTTGTTTCACAGATGTAGCTGGCAGTACACGGCACTAACCACGGACCCGTGGCACTCATTAGATGGTGGCTGCTCCTCACAAGTGCCATCAGGCATGCAATTCCTGCTCCTGATTCTGCTAACGATGCTGGTTAACACATTGCTGTGTCGCTGTTCAAGCCACCTAGACAACATGGTCTTGTCAGTCTGGAACGAGCTTATCTTTTACTTATCATTTTCTTTGACACCATCCTCTGATAAGCCGAGAGATAAATACATAACAGACTCTGCAATGTATTCCCCTGGCACTAAATTCTTAGCAGTAACACTGTAGTGGGGTTTCAAGTAACGAGTGCTTCGTTTGACCTGTTTTCTATTTTGTTCGAGTGTTGCAGCTGAAGATCTTAGGGCACATTTAAACAAGAAACATATTCTTGTTTAGCCATTCCCCATACCTCAGGAATGGTTCTGTCTCTAAGGGGCTGTGGGGATTTAATTCCAGCAGCTCTGGGCAGTTACAGGGTACAGGCAAGTCAAGCACATGCAATTGCTTAAGGTCTTGGTTTTAGGGTATCAAGGGTTTCACCTTGAAAGGTGAAATGAAGCAGGTGAGAGGAGGAATCTATGGTCTGATGTGGGGATCCCATTGACCACAGGGATCTATCAGGGACAAGGCATGCTGCCTTGCAATTATAAAGAATATATTTCAATGGCTTTTAAGTCTTTTATCAGCACTGCCTTTTTGCAACATGACCCTTTGGTATCACAGTCAGCCACTGAACCTTCCTCATGCCCAGAAACACCAGTAGCTGGACCACACATAAAGCAGTGGCATAGGTCACATGGCACAGGATTGTGTCCAGGTGATTCTGGAATACCTCCAGTGAGGGAGGCTGCACAGGAAAGAAGTTCTTCCTCGTGTTCAGAGGGAACTTCCTGGGCATCAGCTTCTGCCCATGGCCTCCTGTCCCATCGCTGGGCACCTCTGAGCAGAGCCTGGTCCATCCTCTGCCCCCTCCCTGCAGACACTGATGGACATGGATGAGGTCCCCTCTTAGCCTCCTTTTGAGGCTGAACAGCCCCAGCTCCCTCAGCTTTTCTTCATCTGAGATGCTTCAGTCCCTTTATCATCTTTGCCACCCTCCACTGGACCTACTCCAGGAGCTCCTTGTCTCTCTTGTCCTGAAGAGCCCAGAACTTGACACAGCACTCCAGATGTGCCTCCCCAGGGCTGAGCAGAGGGGCAGGATCACTTCCCTACACCTGCTGACAGCGCTCTTTCTAAGGCACCCCAGGATACCACTGGCTTTCTTGGCCCCCAGGGCACACTGCTGGCTCACAGAGAGGCTTGTTGTCCAACAGGACCCCCAGGTCCTTCTCTGCAGAGCTGCTTTCCACAAGGTCAGCCCCCAGGGGAAGGTTGTGGACATCACAGGGAAGAAATATGTGATTAATCTGGCTGTGGGTGCTGTTCATCTATGCAGGCAGCTCCCTGCAGTGCCAGAGGTTTCCATCTGCACAGGAGAATCACAGATGTGTGTGTTCAACATGTATGTGCTAGGTCTTATTACTTTCATTTAAACCACATCTCCCTAGTTTGGAAATTACTTTTGTGGCTTTGTCAAACGTGCTACCTAAGCCAGAGCAACATCCACTCATCCGAGTGACTCACTGAAGAGAGTTTGTTTTGGCAAGATCAGTGCATGAAGGATCCATGCTGATATTTTATGCTCTACTGATTATTACAAAATGACAGGTAAACAATTTGCTCCATTATCTCCCTGGAGATCTAAATTAGGCTTATTGACCTTTATTCCCTGGGTCCTCAGGGGTGAGATGTATGAGGATTGATTTTTACCTCGTTACACTTCTTTGCTCTTATGAGTGATTGAAAAATCAGTTCTTATGGTATGAGTTACAGTGGAAGGGAATAGAAATCATTACAAGAAAGACACTGAGGGGCTGGATCAAGTCCAGAGAAGGGCAGTGAAGCTGGGGAAGGGTCTGGAGCACAAATCTGATGAGAAGCAGCTGAGGGAGCTGGGAGGGCTCAGCCTGGGGAAAAGGACGACTTTATTGCTCTCTACAAGTCCTTGAAAGGAGGCTGTAGCCAGGTAGGGGTCAGGTTTTTCTCCCAGGTAACGAGAGATGGGACAAGAAGAAATGTCCTCAAGTTGTGCCAGGGGAGGTTTAGATTCTACATTAGTGAAAACTTCTTCACAGAAAGGGTGGTCAAGATTTGGAACAGGCTGTCCAGAGAAGTGGTGGAATCACTACTCCTGGAAGTATTAAAAAAAAGTGTAATTGTGGTGCTTAGGGATATGGTTTACTGGTGTATCTGGCCATGTTAGGTAAATAGTTGGACTCGATGATCTTAGAGGTCTTTTCCAACCTTAATGATTTTATGATTTCTTTATTCGTAGTAAAGCACTCTCCTAGAAATGAGGTTGTGCCTATTTCCTTAATGGTAAAAACACCGGATTACCTACTGCAGAGTATCATCATTCTTACTTGGACCTGTGTTAATTATCTAAGGGTGCAGTAAGTCATGTTCCAGCAACCACACCTATGCCCTGGCATTGCCTAATTTACCAGTAGACACATCCCCAGCTGAGAGGGCAGGATGCCATGGAGGGGAAAAGTGGTGGAGATGAATGAGAAAAAAAACAGCCCAAACATCAAGCACTTTGATTTGTGAAATTGGGCTTTTTACTTAATAATCATTTTCACACAAGAAGAAATTCCACTGAAATGAGTCAGAAATGTGTGCTGAAATTATTCCGTGCCGAAGACTCTGGGACTTGAAATCTTCAAGCAGCTTCCTTACTAAGAGAGGACTGGAATGTGAAACCACTGGAAGGTGAGACTAAAATAATATTTATTCCCACTGTTGACTGCACAGAAGAACACCTTGCCTCCCAAAGGTCACAGAGCGGGGATTCCATGTTATTTATTCTAATTGTTACTTCTTTCTGAAAGAGGGTCTGATGGAAGGTTGTTTACCTTACTTCTGCTTTTGCCTAGGAAATCTTCAGCTCCCCACATGACCTGTTTGTGCTTATGCTGCTAAAGATTTAGGCTCTCTTCGAGACCTAATGCCAATAAAGTCACAAAGTTGGTAGAAGTTTAGTCACCTTTTTTTTATGATGAATTTGTCAGTGAAGAATGAGTAATTTAATGACTGATACAGCAAAAGAAGGTATTACAAAAATAATTTTGGAAGGCACTTCTGCTTGTTAGTAAAAACACAGTTTCCAAACACAGGGATCTTTCCCTCTTGACTGTCTGTTAATGTGAATTAAGCCCTTTTCTCAGACAGTCATTTTCTATTAGAAGGCAGGTACATGTACCTGTATTTATGTTAAGTGCAATCTTATACTGTAAGAGAAACATTAATTTAAATGAACTTAAATTGTGAACCAAACATTGGTTTGGGCTTTGCTTTTTGTTTTCTTTTGTGTTTTTTCATGACTGAACATTTTACAGTAGAACATATTTCAGCAAAAGACAGACTCTAAGCCAGAATAGTTCTAGTAGAAACTGCTTTTCTCTCCTAATTTCTTTTAAGAACTACATATTTCAAAGAATCCTTTTTAACTTCTGGTCCTGTTCACAGTACATTATTTAAAATGTCCATCAAGGTAAACTAGTGGCATGAGCAAGCACTATCCATCTATGCTGAGAACACATGAAACATATGGAACCACAGAATTTTAAACAATGCTCATTAGGCAATGCTTTGGGGAAAAAAAAAAAAGATGAGAAGAGCTAAAAATTAAATATATCTGGCAATCAAATGACAAATTTCAGTTGAGATCTCTACTATGTTCTAGACCATTATTCAAACAGAATATATACATCCTCCAACAGCTTTTTCTTGTGTGAGTCACTGGACTGAAGCTGGTCCTTCTGCATATGTGGGAGAGGCTGGATGGGATCCGTTTTTGTTAAAGAAGTCACTAAGGGGATGGATGTCCAGGAGGGGAAAAGTTGATACTGTTACTTTATTTAAGTTTTGCATTGGCAGGAATCAGGGTGATGAACTTGACAAAGCTCTGGGTACTTCCAGGAGACTTTGCCAAGGGAGTTGAAAAAAAATCTTCAAACTTTCAAGACTTGGCTGAAAATGAATTGAAACACAGAATTAATCATGAGCGGGAAATGAAGACCTGCAGCGTTTCCTTTCAGAATAATTTTTCATCAACATTTGTTTTCTCTGTAATGTTTTCCTTGTTGTGATTTACTCCACAGCAGCATCCAAACCCATACAACCAAAATTCTTAGTTCCCTCAAGGAGATTTCTCAGTGGACCAGCAAGGTGTTTTGAAGCTTTCGTCCTTTATGCTGCAGGCCATGGTGAGGATTTGGTTAATTCCATAACAGAAGATTGAAATTAAACCTTGCACTGTGATGCTCAGCCCATAAGTTTTGATTTTCCATTAGAATTCTAAAAACTCAGGTCTGCTACTTGCCCTTATCAAGTGTGTTGCTACTGCCACCTGATCAGCCACTCTTGTTCAGAGGAGGAAGAAGAAAAGATAAAGAAGTCACCTTCTTCCCTGGCATTTCCTAGAGGCAAGGGTGGGAACTGTCTCTCCTGGGCATGGAAAAGCATATGGATTGCTGCTGGAAATCTGGAGCTCACACTTCTGAGCTATTGTTGGTATAAATGTATCTGTGACCTCACTCGCAGACCACGACTCTTCCTATTGATGGAAAGTGTTCATCAGAGTTTCCACATGGTAAAATGTGATTCTGTAATAGTGCTTTTGGCCCTGTATTTAAGCAAATAATTTAAAAAAAAATTCAATTTGTATAAGTTAATTGGGGTTTTTTTTGTTGTTTTGGTTTTGTTTGTTTTTTTAGGGTTGTGGTGTTTTTTTGTTTTTTTGTTTTTTTTTTTTTTCCCAAGCATCAACTTTACCCAGGTCACAATTGAAATACTTAGAACTTACTGCACAATCCATCCTCACAAGCATTAGGGCAATCCCCACAGGGCTCTCCTTCCTTGTAGGGTGTCTTCATGGAACTTAGTAGATTCCCCCTGAAACACCAACATTACCAACATAAGCTATGAAGACGCCATACAATATCTGAGAAGAAAACTTAATTATAAAGATGTTTATGTGTATTAATTTACACTCCGTCTTTGTTTATATGTCAATTTTTATAAATGTGTTGGGTTTCTCTGGAAAGATTTTGGTAGTGGGCAGGGAGGGTGAAGGGGAGAGAATTTGCAGGGCTGGCTTTTGTGAGAAGACACCAGAAGCTGCCCCTGTTTCAGACAGGGGCAGTGCTGGCCGGATCTGAGTTGGACCTGCTGCTGCTCAAGGCTGAGCCCACCAGTGATGGCAGAGCCCCTGTGATAACACATTTAGGGAAGGGTAAAAACTGCTGTGCAGGAGAAAGGAGGGACAATAGGAGAGAAATAACTTTGCAGATACCCAGGTCAGTGAAGGAAGAGGGGCAGGAGGTGCTCCAGGTGCTGGAGCTGAAATTCCCCTGCAGCCTGTGGTGCAGCCCATGGTGAGGCAGCTGTGCCCCTGCAGCTCATGAGGGTCCACAGGGGACCAGAGATCCACCTGCAGCCCACAGAGCATCCCACACTGGGGCAGGAGGATGCCAGAAGGAGGCTGTGATCCCGTGGGAAGCCCCTGCTGGAGCAGGGTCCTGGCAGGACCTGTGACCCTGCAGGGGACCCACACTGCAGCAGTCCATTCCTGGAGAACTTCACCCCATGGAAGGAACCCATGGAGCAGTTTATGAAGAACTGCAGCCTGTGGGAAGGACCACACTGAAGTTTATGGGGGACTGTCTCCCACGGGAAGGACCCCACAATGGAGCAGGGGAAGAGCAAGAGGAGGAAGGAGTTGCAGAGGCAGCCCCCGTTCCCATCCCAGTGTGCTGCTGAGGGGCAGGAGGTGGAGAAAATCATGAGTGAATTTGAGCTTGGGAAGAAGGGAGGGGTGGGTGGAAGGTGGTTTTAGATTTGGGTTTATTTCTCATTATCCTGTTCTGATTTGATTGGTAAGAAATTATTTTCCCAAACTAAGCCAGTTTTTCCCATGATGGTGATGAGTGATCAACCCTGCCCTTATCTTGATCCATGAACTTTTTGTCATATTTTTAATTCCTCTGTCCTGTTGAGGAGAAGAATCATGGAGGGGCGGATTACTGATGGTCTGTCAAGGTCAACCCACCACAAACTATTGCACTGTGAATGTGGCAATTAATTTTAGGCAGCATATGAAATAATCACTCTGCCTTAAAATTCCCACTAAAGTTTATTTGTTATTAATTATAGTTTTTATGCTGTACATATTGATCTGCCCTTCAGAACCAAGATTTCAAGTAGAATGTCAAAAATACTTTTTTTCTGATTTATTGCTATGAAAATTGGGATTTTTAGGCAAATGAAATTTAATTTGAAAATGAATGCCTCTTTTATCTGTTTTATGCTTTTGCTTGTTTGACAAGTCTCTTGATGAGTATCTTTCATATTGATGAATGTCTCCATATTCCTAATACACTCTTCAAACCTCTTCCTCAGCTATAAGTGATGTGCCCTATTACAAATGTCACCATCTCCCAACTAATTCCGATAATGTAATAAGAAGTTCCAAAATCAGAATCAATACTTACATGGGGCAGTACTGGCAGACATAAAAGTATTTAAATCTGCTGTTGCTACAGGAAGCGAGACCACATCCAATTTTATAGGAATTGTGCCAAACCATCTGTACGTACAAGAATAAAAATCATAGAAGGATGAAAAATACACATTTGAAAATCATTTAAATGCAATATGCATTACAGAAATGTTTGCAATGAAGTTAAGCCACTTATTTGCCCTTTATATTAAAATTTGAATCCCACCTTGCTGGAAATCTGCTTTCACCCCTATTCAACCAAAGAATATTGAGGGTATAATGATAATTTATCATATGTGTATATAAAATCTCTGAGTTAAAATGTTTCTATTATGCATGTTTTCATTCAATGAAAACTATTCTTGTAGGAATCATGATGTGAAATTTTCTCTCCTGTGTTTTGTGCAGGTGAACAAAAGGGGGTTATGATAAGCTGTTGTCTAGCTAGAAACTCTCTGAGTCAATAGAACTTTCTAGACCTATTTATATTCTGTTGCTGATACTTTAATAACCCTGTTTTTCTAGTCTCTGGACAATTTTCATATGTTAAACAAACAAGTTGTTTCTTCCTGAAGTCTTGAAATGCCATTATCTTTACTCTTTATTCCATAAGACACTTAGCCTATTATTTTCATTTCAATTTTTTTTAGTTTGAAAGTTTCCATCTTTTTTTGTCAGAATAACTCTAATTCTCTATTGGACTTACTTCCTTTAAAAATGAGAGGGTAACAGTTGCTTAGCTAACATGTACATATTTATTTATTCAGCCTGAAATATATATATATATATAGATAAATGCTTCTACCTGAGTGTAATGGCCAATCATAGCACCTTTTGTTTTTGCTCCAGTTCCATATTTGAAATTTTTCTCCTCATCATACCAAGTCTGAAGAACATCTGACCATGAGAATGGGGAGGTTGACATGAAGAGATTTTCACCACATAATACATCTGAAAAGAGAAACGTCTTGAGAAAGGCATAAAGGATACACATGTGAGGAAACAAAACCCCAAAACCCCCACAAAAGGTGGGATGATTTTCACAGAAATTCTCATCCCAGATGGAGCAGCAGGATGTTGTTTTTTTCCAGTTCTGTGACATCATTCCTTGTTAAAACAGAAGTTGTCACTTGACCAGTTTGCAGCACGGCCAGCCTGTCTGTCTGGTAGTTTGGTTGTTGACAGACCTTCTACATGACTGCAGATACACCTGCACATGTGCACCACAGGTTCATGACTAATTTTGTTATTTGAATTTACCAACCCTGTCATTATTCAGGTCACAGCCCAGTAATTTTGGGAAAATCCCAATAATCCAAAGTTAACTCCTGGTACACAAGAAGGTGTCTACACTGTCTTGACCTACGGTTTCTATTTAGGTCCAAGCTTACTGCATTAGTTCTCCTCTGGGACTCACCTTAACAAAAACCTGACAATTTGGGTTTTAGGCAAAAAGAATGGACAGAACTGTCCATATCTTACATGTGACATGGACAGAAGTCAGTCAACACCACACTGGGCACTGACTATTGTTAACATAGCATGGCTGTAACTTCAATATCCAAAAAATGAAGTGCTAATCTGAACCTCAGAGACACTTAGAGGCTGCAAGTTGCCTGGGGATTTATCTTGTCTTAGAAACTGTGCTTAGCACCAGCAGCCAATTTTGGATCTTCACCCCTTGCCCCTTTCTTTCCCGATATTTTGAGCCAGCACATACAAAGTGGTTCCAGCCCTAAATTTGGTTTAGATTCTCTTCTTTCTGATGGATAATCTGGGAGAATATGCTTTATCTCTATGATTTTTTTTTTTCATCTGCTGTAGAAAATGGGATATGCCTATGTAAAACTGATGCAACTGGGATGAAAATGGGATTGAACTTTTCTCACTTGCTGGACAGATTTATACCTAGAAATTTCCCTTTGTCTCATGACCAACAAATTCTAAATGTTATGTGAATTTTATCTCAAAAAAACCCAAAAAATCCAACAAACAAAACCAAAAGTGGTCACATCAATAACATATGTGACGTTATTCAGCTACTCTTGTGCTTACCTGTTCTCCTCAGATTAGGAGGACTGTGACTTAAAGTGCATTGATTGGCCCATTTTTGGGCATTCTCTGCAGCCAGAGGACACCATTCCTTTATGAAAGAATAAAATACCGGTCATTCAGACACATGCCAATCAATAACCCCTGATAAGGGAACAACATTTGGAAACTACATTTCAAATCAGAAAAAAAAATAAAATATAAAATCCTTTTCATCCCCATTTTTGGGGGGAAGAGATGGGTAGGAAAAAAGTTACTATGCACTCAGGGAATAGAAACCGCGAAGACTGATGAAGGATGTGTCCAAAAGAAATTAATAATGCCAGGGATCCTTCTTCTCCTTTTCATTTTCCTCCAAAAGAAAGAGACATTGTTGCTCATATAACACAAGGTTTTTCAGAGGTTTTTTTTTCCCATCTGCCCAGCTTTATGTTTGTGTTGGTGCTGGCCATGCTCAATCCTAGTGAAAGGTCTAGAGAATGAATTTGTGGCTAAACAAAATAATGTAACCTGCATACAGTCTTGTACCTCACATAGAGTCCACCACTCATTAAAAACAGATTTACAGCACACAGCTTACCATCTTCATCATGTTGCTGGCAGTTGGTTTTACTCCTTTCCTGAGGGCATTATGTCTGTCAACAATCAGCTTTTGCTGATCTGCTCTGCTGGTTGACAGAGCATCGACACCTTCAGGTTCCTAAATGGAAAGAACATGTTATATTTCTGTTTTATTTGAATGTAACTAAATCCTGTATCCTTTCTAAGAAATATTAAAATATCAAAATAATTGTACTTCCATGTGGAGCACCATGACAGTGGTTCCACAGCATAAAGCTTATCAATAACAACATTGATTCCTGTATTTTATCTTCCAACCCTCTGTGGAGGACTGAGATGTTCTGGAATGCCTCTTGTGCCTGTACACTCTTAAATTTGGGCAACAAAATCAGGCTTACTTACTATTATTATAATTTCCTACATGGGGTTGTGAGGAAACAGGATCTAAAAATCATCTGAAGACATGAATGTGGTTATAATGGGGTCCCCTTCTTCTGCATTTTATACCATGCCTATCTTTTTTTTTAAATTATTTTTTTATTGAGGGAACCTGTTTAATCACAGGATCATCACAGATCTCTTGTGGTACCTCACCAGCACATCCCACTGAGCAGAAAATAAACGCCTATACTTTCATGCCATAGATTTTGTTACAATTCTGCCATAACTGATAGCATTTCTCAAACTTTTCATGTGTTCTCTAATTAAAAAAGAGCCACGTGAAGAACTCAGTCTCTTCTGTACATCCATTCTCAACCAGTCTTCTCGACTGCAGCTTGGAGAGCAGAAACTGAAGAATTAGAGGGAAAAGTAGTCAAAGAAAAGTAATCAAGGCCTCAGTCATAAAGATTCTGAAGCAGAAATAGTAAACCATAGACTTCAATCCAAGTATGGGTTGGGAGGAATCACTCTGTGTGTGCATTCAGTATCTTAATTTAGGTGTTTCAAGGAAATCAGGGATACATGATGAGAGGATGGATCTTTGAGCAAAGGGAGAGGCCCATACAGGGACCTGTAGGATGAGGAAGGAAGTTGGGTAAGTGCTGTCTGCAAACCTGTGGGGAACTAATGGGAAGAGGGCTGGATCTTAGGGAGAACCTGGTTCCTGGATCTGTGTATGGAAACTTCTGAAAAATGTAGTTACCTCTGATCTAATTCACAAGTAACAGTGAATCTTTAGATGGTTTATTGTGCAAGTGTGCATCTAATTGACTGTTTTGAATGGAAGCAGACTTCAAGGATGAAAGTTTTCCAGATCCTAGATATCTAATCAGACTCTTTATGCATGGGATTGGTGTGCACAGGAAAGGCCATATTCAATCAGAACACAAGTGCCTCAGGGCCCAACCAAATTTTCTGAGTACAAAGTGTGGATCCTACCTGTGCAGTGGATGGAGGCAGTACAGCTGTGAGACATAGGAACACCACTGGCAGAATCATCTCTGAAAAGGGGAGAATTAGGATTTAATTAATTTTTATGTAGCTTTCTTTTCTCTGATATTAATGCATCTTTTTCCAGTGTATTTCCTGGCTTTTGCCCAAGTAGAAAGGTAATATTTTTTTTAAATTTTGTTTCCTCTTCTCTTCCTCCCATTTAAAAGTACAATAATAATATTAGTTCCCCCTCATTTCCAAATTTCTATGAATCAACTGCTTTGGATATCTCATACTTCCTGCTGTCATCCTGGCTTAATATCTCTACCTGAATTCACAGGTATTTGTGCTTCCCTTTCTGTAAGAAACCTTCTGCCTATTGCCAAACTGGAATGGGATAGGACACTGCTTTTAGCTTGTTTCTATGTCTATGTTAGTCTAAAAATTTCCCTACTCCTGTTTGCCTGCTTTGACTGGAGGGCATTGATTGAAATGGGAATTAGACACTGATCCTTGTGAATTCAGGAGTCAGGATTCAAACCCTGAAACTCAATAAGCAGCACTGTGAAAGCCTTGCATGTGAGCTGAGGCAGAACTGGCTGGGCCATAAATGGACCTGTTTCAGAAAGTTTTTTTTGTTTTTATCTGCTTAACGACAAATCTTGATTTTATTATAGGTAGTACAGAATGACAACAGAAATCAGAGCCTTCTCTAACCATGTGATTCTGGGGGATGTGATTTGCAGGGCCAGGAGCTGGACTTTGATGACCCTTGTGGGTCCCTTTCCACTCAGGATATTCTACAAATACATGATTCTAATTGAAGAAGCATCCACCAGAACCTGGACTCCAAGTTTCCACTTGCTTTGGAGGCTCAAAGCACCGCACCACTGACCCACTCCAGTGACCCAGGTGATCACTGCAGACTTCAGGTATCTGCAATCAGTCATACAAGTTACATTCAGCGTGTTTCTGTTACCTTGGGCAGGCAAGCAGATGACTAGAGTGGAATTTACTCATTTTGGCATTTTTCCCCAGCCTCCCACCCAAGGGAATTTATGGGCATGTTACCACAGAGATATATTATTAGCTAAATTTATTTGGCTTTGAGCAGCTGCTGGTTTTGGTTTTAAGTTATTCTTGGGGAAAGGCCAATAGGGTTTGCTGATCTTTTCATGTTCAGCAAAGCCCCTTTCCCTTGAGGCAACCAGTTCATATAAAACACAAGGTGCCCTGGAGAACACTGGTATTTGAGGAGAATCTGTGGGAAAGAAAAACTGCCCTTTTCCAACTGGTACAGCAAGATCCCTGCTCCTCACCAGCTTCCTCATCTGGCACTGGAGGTGACCCACAGTCCCCAGCCTGTAGGCAGAGATGCTGCTCCAGCTCTGCTAAACAGCAAAGCCCTTTGAAGTGGACTTTGACTATGGGCAACTGCAGCTCAGAGGCTAAAAACTGGGCAGACTGGGCACATCTGTTCAATTAAACTCTCACAGCCTTCAAAACAAAGTGGCTTATTCCAAACACCTGTCCTTAAGAAAATATCTGGTTGATCCAGGGGAAAACATACTGATAATTAAGAGTCTAAGTCACTGATTTCCTGTTCTTGGTGCTGCTTTCTGTTCTATGCTTGCTTTGAGCTCTGACATCACCTGTGCCTGCTTTAAATGCTTTAGGATCACAGAATTTTTTTCTTAATAAGTTTTCTTACACTTATTTCCCAGAGCCATTCCGAAACTTTCCAGTGCATCTGACCTAGGTGTTTAGCAACAAAAGATAATACTCCCAATATCATGAAAAAATTATTATTTTCACCTAATTTCTAACTAGAAATTAAGTAGAGGTGGGGGTTGTTTTTAGATGTACTCAAGTTACAAGCAAAAATATGTCCTTTCAGTGCAAAATATGATGATATGCAAATGGAAACAACTCTTTTTGCATGTAAAACACATTTTAAAGGAAAAATAACTCTTCACTGAAATTCTGAAGCTTTCTGTTTAGTAAAGCTAAAGTAGAGACATAGGCAAAGTATTCATTCACTGTAATATTTTCTATTAATTAACTTACAATTAAATATAATTGGTAATTTAATACATGATACAAGTTTCAAAATGCCTTTGGAATGTTTTTTTAAGACCCAGTGGGTTTCCCACTCCAAGATATTAACATACTTTTGGCAATCCCACTGATTTCAACCAAATGCTTACAGTTTATGAGATGTAAATTTAATTGCTCTGCATTAATTTCTAGGCATTGGTCCTAAAATCAGTCTCTCTCTCCCCCTCCCCTGTTCCCCCTCAATCAAACATAAATCAGGACATGTGCCAAGTCTTACTGACTTTCCTGCAAATCCATCTGTATACCAGGATCTGCCACTGAAAGATGGTGCTTTAACATCCCTAGTTTGTATCAATTTGGCAAACTTGTGTGAATATGTTTTTTCCATCTCTCCTTCTAAAAAAAAAAAAATTAAAAAAAAAATAAAAAGGTGTGTCCTAAATTATGCATTGAATTTAATATCCATTACAAAAGAACATCCCCATTATTTTTTTATTGTCCTTGAAAAAGACCTGGAACATAGTCTCTGGCATTCCACTTGTACAGCACTATTGCACAAAGTCTTACTTAGCAGCCACCTTGCACAAGAGGAGTAAATTAAACAAGGTGGTAATTTCATCAGTCTGAAAATAGGTGATGATAGTAACATATATCAATAAAATATACTGAGCTCAATGTATATCCCATTCAATATGTTTGACTGTCTCTCTGTCCCTTTCTCTATGTACACATAATTTGCCAAGATGCTCTTTCTTGCACACAGGTGTCTTTTCATCTGTCATTTTTGACTGTTCATCAATTTTCTCCCCCCTTTTTTTCTAGCTTTTGTTACATGGTTGCCTATGTAATCCTTATTTTTCACTGAATAAAATCCTCTTTCTAAGACTGACCTAAGTTGTTCAAGAAGTCTGCTGACAATAGGTTGTATTTTAATACGTGAAAAAAAAATGACAGCACTTAAAGCCAACAAATCAGTGTAAATCCTACCTTTTGCTTCCAAGAAGATCAGGAATTTCTTCTTTTTTTCTTCAGGTAGTTGTGGCAGTGACCAGACTTCTTCCCTGGAGGGTGATTTATAGCTCTTCTGTTTCCTGATAGGACAAGGTGACTCAACGTCACAGGTATTACAAAATTGAAGTAATGACCAGAGAGAACAGTGTATTTTCCAAGTGCAAATTCAGCCAAAAAGGAGGCTGTTTGGTTTTGTTCCATTTTTGTTTCCTCTTCCTGTACTGGAAGAGATGGAATACTCTGCAATGAGTTTCGGGTGTTTTACTCCTTTTATGTGAAATTTGCAGTCAAAGGGAATGTGGTACAAAGCTCTCTGCTAATGATTGACATGTCCAGTTGTAGTAGCACTTGATCCTAATCTCCAGCTATGCCAGTAAACTCAGGTGGCTGCTGAGGTGTCTGCAGAGTGACATTGTTGTAAACAAAATGGAATCTTGCCTGCTGATTTTTCCATGGGGGTTTAAAAAGTCTTGGGCCAAGTTCCTGTTCGTGCTGTGGCTTCTTTACATCCATCTTATAGTGTAAAAGTCAAAAAAGGAGACAAGGATATTTCTGTAGTTTATACTTTCACCCAATATTGGATAAAGATTAAAAGATTAATGTATGCACTAACATTAAAACATGTATTTATTTTGGCATTTCCGGGTACATTTGGTGTCAAACATTGCTGTGGGTGGATAGATTGCCAGGTCAGAAGGGATTTGTGTGCATATTGACTGCTTCTGTCCATATTCATCCCACATAATTGCTGACCAGATCAGTTGTCATTGCCTGCTTTTATATAAAATATTGTTATTTTTCTAATTAAATTCGGGTCTTCTCTCTTCGTAGTCATGCAACTCCTACTCTAGTCGCTTGTGAAGCTTTCAGAACAGGCCTTTGCCTTTCAGCACCTGAGAAACCTGGGAACATCTGCCAGATGAAATGGTAAAGGTGTGATTTGTTGGTTTGTAATTACACGGAAAGGGACACTCCATCAGCAAGTTTGGGGTTAGCACCAAATTGCAGGGAGCAGTCTGTATGCTGGACCACAAGGCTGTCATTCAGATGAATCTCAAAAACCTGAAGCAGTGATTTGATCAGGAAAAGATCTGAAAATAAATAACTGGGAGAGAGCAAGTGTCGAGGGAGCAGCTGTAGTAAAACACTGAGAGATTGGACTTGTGGATCATAGGATGCTTTAGGTTGTGAGGGATCTTAAAGATCATCCAGTTCCAAACCTCCTGCCACGAGCAGGGGTGATCTCAGAGGTCTTTTCCAACCTAAATGATTCTATGACTCCAGGACAAGATGCATATGAGTCATCAGTGCTCCTTTGCAACAGTGAGGGCACTGCTTTAGTCACCACACAGTGCAAGGACTGAAAATAGTGATTGTACCCGCTTTTTCAGCAACTTAAAAACTGTGTCAGGACTACTGAGTCCAGTTTTGGAGTCCCCAGTGCAAGCAAGACTTTAATAAGCTGGAGTAAGAGCAGAAAACAGACACTGTGTTGGAAATGGGAAAGGCTGACTCTTTTACAACACAGACACGAGGCTGAACACGGACCAGATGAGCTCCAGAGATCCTGCACAACCAAAGCTATTCTGAGGTTGTGTGGTTTTTATATTGTTGACAATGGAAAGGTGCAAAATGAGATTTGTATTATTTTACTTGTTGACAGATATGACAGTTTAATTAATTACAAGGGAAGCTCTAATTGCTACATGAGAAAACAAGTGTTAGTAGCATAATTGTTATAACCATTACTAATGAAAAGAGTATATGCAGGTGATCGGTGAACAATGGATCATAAGGCAAAGCCTAAATCTTATTATGTTTGTCATTCATCTCTCTGCCTAATATACACTGAAACCCTGTGAATCAACTCCCCATTCAAGTGTAAGAGCTGTTTGTAAACCCAAATGAATGATTCAGAACAACATCCTGTCTGGTAAAAGCATTTCTGTGAATAGAGGTTCTGCCATGACTCTTCAAAAACCGCTCCTATAGTTTATTTTCACAGAATCACAGAACATCTCAGGTTGGAAGGGACCTCAAAAGATCACCTGGTCCAGCCTTCCACAGGATTGGGAGCAGGAGTCTTTCTGCTCAAAACTCTGTCACTGCTCAGTGCTGAGGTTTTGAATGACTCACTTGGGTTTTGAATGTCTCCAAAGATGGAGACTCCACAATATCTCTGGATAAGCTGTTCCAGTGTTTGATCATCCTCTCTGTAAAGAAGTTTTTTCTCAAGTTTAGCCTTTCAGTGGTGGGTAACCTCCAGGTTCATCTTATTTAGATGCCAACCTTGGGTGACATCACTGTTCACTGAATAAAGCAGACACCTGAATTAAAGATGTCAAAACATTTGAGAGAGGTATTTCACCCTCACATCCACACAATCCCTCTCTGTTCATCACTCCTGCATTATAAATGGGGGGAGTTGTCTCATTTTCTATCCACTGCAAACTAAAAGCACAAATGCTCACCTGGAGTTTCCTGACTGGTATACAAATGGAACCATCAATAAATGCATTGTTCTTAAAGGACTTCTTTGGCACTTTTTCCCCTGGTATTTGAGGTATAATCAGCCACATTCTCTTCTCATGTTCCATATGATGAAAATGTTCTCATTGATTCGAGCATACAATTTTTTTTATTAGCCTAAACAAAAGTGTGCTCTTTCCAATGTATCTGCATTTACCTCGGGGAGATAATTCCCCTGTGAACAGTGCAACCTCAGATCACATGCTCGATAAGCACTTTGAGTCCATTACAGAGATTCCAAACTATATTAATAATCCCAAGAGAAACATAATGCCTTGGCTTTTATTTCTACCTCACTTTTGTGTTTCCCAGGGCTTTAATTTTACAAGTAAACTGGTGGAAACACTATGACTTTAGGAAAAACCTTTGGAAAACAGCAGCCTGGAGCCTCCATCGTGTGTCACTGGGAAAGACTGACTGCAAAGTCAACCACTGGAGCACGGTGCTTCCATCCTAAAGACGGTGCTGGTTCTTTCAGAAGTCAATGACTCTTTCTTCCCTCTCCATCAACCCCAACTTCTACTGAGGGCAGAAAACCCAAGCCCTTCTGTAGTTCCTCACAGAGCCTGTAACTCCAAGCAACATAACCTTGAAAAAGGTTAATTTTTTAGTAATTTCAGACTTCTTCCATGGCAAATGCGTTTGGCAACAGTGCTTTTATTTAGAAGGATTCTGTTTCAAGGATCTACTCGACCAGGCAGTCACTAGAGAAATGTAGCTAAAAATGAAATTAAATTTGCATAATTTATCTGAAAGAAGTGTTTCTGTGTTTAGGGTGAGATGTTGTTTGCCACTATTTTAGCACTATAGCAAGGTTGTATAACAACATCCTTATACCATAGCAAGCTTTCCTATAAGGCCTTATCTTTGGAAGAGTTAATTCCCAATATGCCTGCTGTTATCAATGCTGATTTCAAAAGGTCAGAAAGAAAATGTGAGATGTCATGGAAAGGGAACGTTTGTGATAAGAATTTTGTGCCTGGAAAAAAATGATAGAGCACAAGCATTCTGTGGAATTTTTAAAAATGACTTATATATATTTCATAGCCTTTGTTGAACTTGGATCATTGAAGGAAAGAGTTCCAAAATTGGCAAAGTTCCAAAATTCAGTTTCATCACCGATTTCTTCACTGGACTAGTGGAACATTTGTTTCTCTTCTTGCCAATGGGATTTTTAAGGTACAGCCTACTTTTTAGCCTCATCAGCCTCAACTCTGAGGTTGTCTAAAGCAAGAGTCCATTACAGAAACAGCAATGTGTTTAAGACTAGCAATGCACTTTATAAAGAAATAGACTTGAATTTAAAAATTTACTCTATTAAGGAAAATTTTGTTGCCAAAATATATTTCCCTTTTTCCCATATCTCTGCATGTGTTTATTTACCTCTCAGTGACTCAGAATAGAGACTAAAATCTGCTGGTCAAGGAGATTTCTGCAAATCCTTTTTGCTCCATCATCTGGAGTTCCCTGAGCAACTCTTCAGGTCTGAAGGCTGACACAGGACACTACTTTGGTAGGACATTCAGTCATTATTTCACCATCTATGTTGGTGCACATGTTATCACGTGAAAGGACCTGAGAGCTGAATTGTCACATCTCTTCTGGCCAAAGCCAGGGTGTCCACTCAAACATGAATCCCAATATCTTTTTTACTCTTTAGTATATCTCTCATGAATATGTAGAAGAAAGAAAGGGCTGCAAGAGCCAAAAGAGCCTCTGTGAACCTTTTTAATATGTCTATGAATGCACTTAGGTCCTCCTTCATGGCAGTGCAGGATTACAACTTGTGACCTGTCACAGAAAGGAAAAAGGACCAAATCCTTTTGAACTGCCTCCCACAAAAAGGCCTTGATGTAATGCCATGCACAGGAAATTTTCAAGCACAAACTTTCCAGAGTCAGAGAGCTTAATAGTTATTTACTTCCAGTTTTATTGAGAAACCCCAAAATATTTAGGAGTAATTTCCATTTCTTCCACAGTTAAAAAAATTTCCTGCTATCAAGTATCAGGACATGATTCCAAATGGCTTCTGAAATGGTATTGTCTCCATCATCACACTAAACGCTATGTATACAAAGATAATAGTTGAATATTTTTTATCAGGTGTTTTATGTTAATAGACATACACACTACAAGAAACTTTATCTATCAACCTACACATCTGAAGAACTGCTGTGGCAAAACAGTATAAGAAACAAATATAGATAATTCTACCAGGTTGTGCATTTTGATTTTTTTTTAAAGAAGTAAGTATATGCAATCTACACAACATTATAGCTATGGCTGTCTCCTGCATTAGCAGTTTATATAGTCACATCCCCTTTGAATTCACTTAAAAACAAGATTTACCAGGAAAGATGATAAAGAGTTCTGGAGAAAGGAATATTGTGAAGATCATTAAGACCACATTCTACAAGTCATTTATTTACCTGAAATTTAAATAACCTAATTTAAATAACCACAAGCATCTGTATTTGGGCAAGACTCCTTTCACAGACCTTGGAAATTAACAGGCACCTTTCACGTTTCATTTCATCCTGAGGTTGACATCGAAACAAAATCATGTGGTCCCAGAAGTACCTGTTTATTTCATGATTCTTGAATGGCCATATGGAAGTTTCATATATTCTTAATTATGCCTTTTTGTTTCCATTATTTTTATTTAACTAACTAATGAAAGAGATACTAAAAGTTTGTTTTGTTAGGCTAAACATGTGTAATAGAAGCTGAGGGAATTCAGTGTAGGAAGGGAATAGCCTATTCAAAGCTGATGAACATCCCTGGAAAGTTAGTATTTTCTGTTCTCTTCATGGAGAAACTCTGTAGCTTCTCTTTGGTTTGTGTGCACTTTCCTCTGGTTTCTCAGAGGGCTGGGGAAGGACACACTTGTGACAATAGACCAAAAAAAGGTAGAATTCAGTCAGAGTCAGAGCAAAGGGAAGAGAAAACCAAAAGCTAAACCATGGAAGAGAAAGTGAACTGATTTTAGATGAAGGATAAATTTGTAGATATTAACAGGGGCTTTTTGGTGCTCATCAGAAAGAATATAAGAAGGACAAGAGGAGCGGAAGGAAAGTGAAGAAGTTCAGTATTGTCAGGAGGAAACTCAGATTATTATCCCTGTGGTGAGAGCTCCCCAAGGATTTTAAAAATTTCAGTGGTAAAGATATTTTTGGACATATTTGATAACCATCAATGAATGTGTCCACCCAAGTTATCTCAGAAAATGGGAAATAATGTTAACTGCAGGATGAGATAAGAGGAAACAAGAGGAAAAGACCTGCTTGTCAAATGCAGGAAGGTTGTGGCTCAGTCACAAATGGAACTCCTGTACACAAGCCCTTCCTTTCATCTGCTCTTAAAACAAATGTCTTTAGAGGAATATGCTTGATGCAGATCTTAACCCATATGTTGTTCATCCACCAGAAGGGGCTGAGCATCTTCTGTGGATATGTTCTTAATATTAAGTGCAGGGAAAGCTGAACAAGCTTGGATTATTTGCCAAAATTATAGAATCACAGAATTGTTAAGGTTGAAAAAGACCTCTAAGATCATCAAGTCCAACCATTATCTCAGCACTGCCAAGCCCATCACTAAACCATATCCCCAGGTGACACATCTACACATCTTTTAAATCCCTGTTAAAAGCCACTTCCAATGCCTGACCACCCTTTCAGTGAAGAAGTTTATTCCTAATATCCAATCCAAACCTCCCCTAGCACATCTTGAGGCCATGTGGTTTTGTCCTGTTGCTTGTTGCTTGGGAGAAGAGACCAACTCCCAGCTGGCTGGAAAGGAAGGAACAAATGTCTCCATTCCCAGAGCCATGTGCACTGCCTGGGAATGAGGGTTATGTGCCTTGGATCACACACCAGACTGCTCTGTGCTGCTCTGTGCCATCACTGGCTGACACTTGCTGCTCTGTGATATTTGGGTGACAACTTGCAAGGTGGGTTTTCCAAATGCTCAGGGAAGTTGGAAGTGCAGACATGTAGGGGAGGATTTTGTTGCTGAAACAGGGACGTCTGATGCCAATTTTGCTGCAGCATATTTGAGACATATGCACGGGACTAACAGGTATCACACAGCCCTTGTCAGAAACTCCCCTTCTGGAGTGTCAGATGGAGCCTAGGTAGGACACCCTGCAGCACTTAAAATAGCACTAAGTGTCTATATTTAGGCAAATGAATCACATGCCTATTGCTTCACACATAATGAGTCAACTTGCCTGGCCTTAGCTGTGCTTCCAAACTCTGGGGATTTACCAGAATTTGTCTGTCAGTTGCTTCCTTTTTGTGTTTGAGTATGTCCAGGAACTCCTTGTTCTGGTGTTTTTGCCTGACTTCCTCTTTGTTGGGATGCATGATGCTAAATCCCCAAGTCTGGGCAGCTGAGTAGAGTCCTCTGTCTGATTCAGCCACTTTCCTTCAAATGTTGATTTAATTTACTCAGCTTCAGAGCCTGGCACCGTCTGGAGATGCTGTAAAATATTGTGCCTTAATATTAGCTACTGCTTCAGGAAGTTTGAGCTTCCCACTGATGTTTTGTCATATCTGATAACCCTGGGGGGATGTCTCAGGTCTGTCAGGGCATCTTAGACAGTCAACAATAGCTCAGCTCAGGGAGAGAAATGGACACTCAGTTCTGTAAAGGGTAGCCATGTAGTCCACTTAAGGACTCAATGAAGATAAATTTCAGACATTTCTATCAAATTTATATTTGACATGTCTTTATCCAACCTTAGAAAAGGGTGAACCACCCACTTCAGGTGCCTATATTTCTCCAGTGACTAGGAATGGGCTTATGGAAGGATTTAAGTTCTAACACCTAATTGTAGGTGTCTGCACTAGACCAGCATGTCCTGACTCTTGTAAGCTTTGGCAGTAAAACTGAGTTATTTACAGGCATCCAGAGACATTAGGAATACCTTTGAATATTAGAGATACTCATGTGGGCCATGTTGTTTATTTAGATTTGAAGGTTACACTAAAAGAGACCTTCAGCCTAGTGGATCTAAAATATCCCTCTCAGAGTCAAAAATAAATCAAGGTGTTTCTTGTGTCGCCTGTGTACTCCAGGCCAGACTCTCAGTTTGGTGAGATCTTGGACAAAGAAGGCTTTTCAGGATCTGATCTCAGACTATATCCAGCTGGGATGCTTCCTGTGCTTTCCCTGAATACTGCATTGTGTTTACAGGCAGAATTCAGCTGCTGCTGTAGGAGAAGACAACAGTCTTTTGTTATGGCACAGCATCCAGAGAGGGTATTTTACTTGGAGGACATTGGATAAACACTGACTTCACTGTAAGGAACCTCAGACTTATGTGGTGCTGACAGCATGATCCAGGCTGGATGGGGCTTGGAGCAACGTGGTCTAGTGGAAGGAGTCCTTGGCCATGGCAGGAGCTTGGTCTTTAATGGTCTTTAATGATCCTTTCCAACCCAAACCATTCTATATTCAATGATTAATGGAAACAACTTTCAAAGTGAAGATCTCATCCAGAAGATACTGCCACAGATGGGTTCTGGGTGCAGAATGAAGATGCCCTTGCATTTTGAGTTTAGATCTTATGTGTTTGATTTTAATAAAACAGACAAACAAAAAAGTGTGCTCTGGGATGACCCTGCTTGAGAAAGGGAGGTTGGACCAGATGACCCATTGTGGTCCTTTCCAACTTGACCCATTCTATGATTCTGTGATCTTGTGAATACTGTAAAGTATTCCTTCTTTGTTTGCAAGATCTCAGACTTATACAGAAGCGCTTTCTCCCTGTGGTGATTTTTTTTTTTGGGGTGATTTTTTTTTTGGTGTGTTTTGTTGTTGTTTTCATGCTTGGACATGAGCAGTAGCCAGTGATGCTGCTTCTCTGTGTGTGAGTGTGTGTGTGTTTGTGAGCACAATGCCATATTTGAAGTCTTTCACCTCGTGCTTGTCTGACAGCTGACCAAGAACCGAAAGTGTCTGTCACAGACAGATTTTCACTGCAGTTCACAGCTCACATAACAGAGGGAGAGGGGAGGGGAAAGACAGTTCACAAAATGCATGAGGAAACGTGTTGGGAAGATTCAGGGATCTCTGCAGAGACAGAGTGTCTTTTGTCTCTCGGGCAGAATGACGCCCTGGCTTCAAGCCCACCATGGAGCAAATAACAGAGCACATTCATTATGCCCTAATGTTGCTACCTAACAGTATATCTGGGAATTAAATTATAGACAAAGGTGGGCTCTTTCTCTATTAATTTGTTGTAATCTCAAGCAGTTGCCGTTGTCTCACCATTCAGTAGCTTCTTTGTATTCACTGGATCTGCACATGCAGCCCAAAATTACCTTACTCAAAATAAGCTACAGATGCATTGAAAATGTTTCTGCGTATTAGCTTTCACTCAATTTCTAAAAGAACAAGGGCTTATTATTGATCAGAGTTATGCAAAACAGATGGTATTTTTCTTTTTTATATCAAAGAATAGTATAACCATATTTAGGTATGAATGGTGAGACAATTTTTTAACAAAGTCTTCATATGTTAAAGTCTGATGTCTGGTCAAAGATAATCATATAGATTTCCTGTAGTGATTAGACTGAAAAAGACATCAGTGGAGCAGGATTTAACCCACTTGAATAACTAAAGACCATTGCATTCTGGAAATGCTTGCACTGCTCCCTTAATTGCAGAGATATTGGGCACAGATGTCTGTCTTACAAATCACTGAAATAAAAGATCTTGATTTCTTCTAAACACTCAAAATTTGACTTTTGAATGAAGATTTTTCTTTCTACTTAGTTTTTTTTCTTTGTTTGTTTGGGTTTTTTGTTTGTTTGCTTTTTTGTTGTTGGTTTTTGTTTTGTTTGTTTTGGTAACGCCAGAAGTAACTTTGGTATTTAAAAAAACCAAAAACGTGAGTGATTAAATAATGCTTTAAACAAGGTTATTTAAGAATCTGTAAATAAAGAAATAAGTAGTCCCACTTCATTATTAAATAGTCACACCAATTATTTTTATAATTATTTACAGGTGGAATGAAACACTTTCACCATTTTACTAATCACTGTTCGTACCCATTTCCATGCCAGTCGTGCCAGGACTAATAAATATCCTATTTTCTTCTGAGGTTCTTGACACTTTCTTCTCTACTTTAGTAGTTGCACAACCTTGTGTTGTTCAGCTGCAATGTGACTTATTTTAGGAAGTCATGGCTCTGCTCAGAAATAGTTTATTGTTTCAGTAAGATAAATCTCCACGAGCTTTGATATGTCAAGGGGTATTCATTTGGTGTTAAAACTCTTTCAGATAACTGATTTCTTAAATACCCTGCAAAATCTCAGCAGTTGCCATTGATTCTGCGTGGATTCCAGCAGCACCTGGGAGTCTTGCAGGTATCCAGGTTCCTCATAAAAGATCCTGCCATCACAACAAACAGAGCCTGGAAAGAAGAGTCTGGAGAAAGCATCAGTAATTTATCTGGTAGATTTGTGAGCTCTATACTAACTCCATTTGTGGTAGTTTTCACTTTTCAAGCAGTAAGTTTGGATTTAGAATTATAGATTTTTCCTAACGTTAAAATGAACAGCAGTTTTCATCTTTTGAATTTGCACATTAAGCCCAGAAGAAAGGCAGAGCACATACAAAGAGTAAGAACACAAATATGAACCTAAATGCTGCCAAATAGTCCATGAAGGTGTCTGGAGGCAGGAGTTAATGACATAAGAAAAGATGGTGAGGGAGCTGCATTTGTTCAGCTTGGAAAAGAGAAGGTCAGCAAGGAATGTGTAATTTATATTCCAGCAGGGGCTGTAGAGAATACAAATACAGATTCTTCTCAGAGACACACAGAAAAAATGCACGAGGGGAAGGGTATGGGTGGTAAATTAAGGTGGGACAAAGAGGTGGGGTGAAAAAAAGGTCCCATATCATGGTTTATATATTGAGTGAAGCTTATGAGAAAGGAAAATGAGACCTTCATCAGCACTAACATGGTGGAAGACAGTGGTTTCCACACTGATAAAGGATGATAGAACCATATTACTGTGTGTATTGAGGAAACCAGACCACCTTGAGAACCAGAGAGATCTCAGGGATTAATATGGATGATTTCTGTCATTTTGCCTTTTTTTCCTTCCCCTTCTTTACCCCAACTCTCTTGAGGAACATGGATTATCTTGATTCTCTTGCAGTCTAAGGATGTTCACAGAGGATGAGAGCTTCTACTTTCCTTTTTTTTTTTTTTTCCCTTTGGTTTTGTTTTGCTTGTTTGTTTTAAATTTTATCTGAGTGAATAATTCCTGCATTTCTCCTCAACACTTTCTTCTCTCTGTGTTTCTGACTTGCTCAATGCCAGTCTGTAACAGCTTTAGTTACCCATGATAACCTATTTGGTGGTGCCTGTTGGGGGCACACATATGGCCCGTGATGGCAACCTCAGGTTTACATTCCTGAAAATTTCCATACCCTGCGAACTGTTCAAGCTGTCCCCACCTCTGTTCTGTGCAAATGTGTGCCCTAAATCTTGTCATTTCCAGATCAATGGAGTAACTGGCTTACTGAAAATCCTCTTCTGCCAGTTGTTCAAGTGTGCAGCTGATTTAAAACAGAGGCTGATTTTCTGGGGACTACTCAAACCTTGATGTTAAATATCCCTTGCTGAGTAGGTTCACATCGACTATGACTGTAGGCAATTAATATGAATTTCCCAAATGACACTCATTTTCTCTTGCTAATTTCCTTCTCTTTTGTCGTTTTCTCGGGAACAATTTCACTTGGGCAGACTATGACAGGTTGCTATTGTGAATCTGCTGCAATGCTTCTGGGTATCCATAATATTGTTTGCATTGCTAAGTGCTGTGAGGGGAAAGTAGCAAAGCTCAGGGATTGTGCTCTGCTGAAGCTGATTAAACAGTTCATTCAGTCTGCAGAGTTATGACAAATGAAAACCTCTCACTCACAAAACAAAGTTATCCAGGTTGTCTGTTAATGAAACAGATGTCAGTTTGCTTAAATGCCAGGCTTCCTTTTCTTTTTTGTGTTCTTCAAATTCTTGAATTTCAGGCTGAGCAAAAGTTAAGAGTGTGCTCCTGTGTAACATTTACCTATATAGTAAGAGAATTCTTTAATTTGACTCTTCCAGAATTAAAAAGGGGATATTTTATATATGTATATCCAAATAAATTGTTGCAGAAATTGGATCTCATTGCTTTGTTCTGGTTTTCCTCTGATTCATAATTACTCCACTGAAATACAACTATGGGAGGACTCTACATCACTTCTTTGCAGATGTCTCTGAAAAGCAGGATAAAACATTCTCTGCAAGAAATTAATTGTATCCAAGGAAAATGTACAAGGCTACATTGGATCAGATGCTCCATGTTGAGAAATCTGCAGTTAGGCAAGATACCTTTAATTTTCTTTTGGAGTTTAGAAACATGGAAAATGACATTGCAGATTTTCTGAGAATTCAACTGTGATGAAAAGCTGGAAAGAACATTGGAATAGTAACATCTTTCCTGAGTTGTCTCAAGTGGTGTCAAGGCAAATAATAATGAGAAAAAGTAAGATTACAAAGGTCCACATTTTAGTAAGGAATTTGATTGGCATACAAGGAAATTCAAAGGGGCAATATTTCTAGTTAATGGGCAGCAAGACATAATAGAAAATAAAGGCTAACTGGAAGATCAATAGAGCCATCCTGTAATTATAGAATATAGGAGGCATAGTTAGTTTCTCTTAAATCTGGAAATGTGTTCTTAATACAGAGAGATTTTATTGTACCACAAGAACCAATCTCTTCTATGACAATTACATAACACACTTAAATCAAGTGTTTTTCTGTCTCAGTGATACATTTGTATGACCTAGTAGAGTGTTCTCAGACATACATGTGGTTTCTTTCATGAGCAAGTATCTTCCTACTTGCAAAAAAACAGCTGAAAGGAAAGGGGACATGGAGATAACATGGATTATTCTTCACTTAACATTAGCTGTGTTCTTAGAATTACAGAATCATTTGGATTGGAAGTGACTTTTAAGATCATCTCATTCTAAACCCCCTGCCATGGGCAGGGACACCTTCCACTATGCCAGGTTGCTCTAAGCCCTTTCCAACCTGGCCTTGGACACTTCCAGGGATGGGGCAGCCACAGCTTCTCTGGGCAACCTGTGCCAGGGCCTCACCACCCTCAGAAGTGTGTTCTTTGAGTCTCTAGGGCTGTGTCTTTCCTGAAACCCAGAGCTGTGGTGACAGCCACAGCTGGGAAGGGCAGGAACACCTGGAGTGGTTTTCCTCTTTAGTTTGGTTTGGTGATACTAGAGAGAGTGTTCTCCTAACTCAGCTGCTCCAGGATGGAAGGATGAGTGTATCACAGTCAGCTTTGACTTTTTTCATATGCAGAAGAGAAGAGGATTAATTTAGCATCCCTAGGTTAGGGGTTATGTCTGTGTTAGGGGTGCAGGTCTGTCTAATAGTCATGCCCTGGAGGACCATGACTATTGTTCAAATGTGTCTCATTTAGGGAGGAAATTGTAAATGGATGGCATTTGACTTGCTAACAACAGGTTGGCTTGGGATGGTGCTTCTGAGTAGGATGGAAAAAGGGCCATATAAGAGAACACTAAAGGGAAAAGGCAGAGAAGCGATTTTTCATTTAAAGCTCTGATTAAACCACAGTCATTTCATCAACCATCCAAGGGCCTGGTTTCCCCCCTCCTCCATCTTCAGGTTTTACCAACTTCTCATTTAATTCACGAAGTTCTGATCTACCAAGATAACAAGTCAAATGTCTGCACCTACTTCACTTCTATTGACTCATTTGACACCCTTTTGTGACAGGTGTGTGAGTCTACAGGGGCCATCACATTTGGGCATTTGGAAGCCATTGCACTCCCAGGCATGTTGTTTACCACTTACCACTTTTATTCTTTAAAGAGATATAAACTCATATGTTTTCTGAACTTAAAAGGCCATAACAGCTCATCCCATCTCGGTTGACATGTCAGGCAGTTCTTTATGTACTGGATGCGAGCACATTTGGTAGCACAAACATTTGCTGTTTAAGGCAAACAGGCAAGTCAAACCCCCTTGGCTGGAACTGGAATGGATCAGCCAACTTAACATTACTTAAGCCACATTAAATCTCCACAAGGGTCATTGTCACCTCGTCCTGGATTGAAGATGATCATGACGTGTATCTGCTTGCATGTAGGGATTTTTAACCATAGGAAAAATGTAGATGACACACAATATGAGAGTTTGATTGCTTTTGACAAGGAAAATGTATTAAACTGTTCAGACACCTCCAGAATTACAGAACATGGCACACAAATGAGAAAAAGAAAGTGTTTCCAAGTAGCATTTTGCACACTACTCAGTTATTCTTATCAATATTAATTTGATCATTCTGGCATGCCTATATGTCCCTTACACACTTTGACCTCATTTTCATTTATACCAAGGTTTCCTTGATCTGTTGTGACAGCCCAAAGGGAAGTCCAGATAAGAGCAGAGGTATTGCTGCTGTCCTCTCTTGCCTATTTACAGTGCCAAAATAACACTCATAAAGACTTTGTGTATGTGAGTGTATGACTTAATACTTTTATCTGATTCAGCTTTCATTTTTTAGTATGAAACAGTTTAAACCCTGACCTTTCCTGAGTCTCCTTATCAATGCCCAGACTCTCCTTGGGTTGACCTCATGCTTGCAGGGAGGCTTTCCCCTCAGATTTTTCTGATTTTTGTTTTGCCTTGCTGCTCCTTTTCTGTCTTAGCTAAAGAGAGTAAAAATCATTGCTGGCAGCTTATACAGACTATTATCCTTCAGAACTGGCCAGAACCATCAAATACAGATTTCTACTTTCCCAGTGTAGATATTAGCAGCTCAGTGAGCTATCTGCTGCTTTACATCCTCTGCTGCAGTATATTAGATAATTTAGAATAGTTGTGCTTTTGGAAATAAGGTTGTTATACTTCTGCTCCTCTTTTCCTTATATAAGAAAGAATGTCACTAAGCTGAGGCCAGTCAAGGGAGTATTGAGGAAAACAAACAGACAAACAAATTTACTTTTGTGCTGTCTTACATATTTAAAATTATAAAATAAATTGCACTTCTCTGCCTAAGGTTTAGCATTCTTTTCTGCAGCATCATTTCACACAATAAGCAAATAAGGGATAACAAACACTATAATTCAAGCAATAAAAGAAAATACTGAAGGGATTTTCGTCTCAGTTGGTGAACGTACCTAAAGTTGAATATAGAAGCTGCTATTTTCAATATTTTACTGAGAGCTGAGTCCAAATACCTTGAACCTGTTGAATTTCTTAGCCCCACGTGCACAGGCAGTTCATCTGTCTGCAGAATACGGTCTTAAAATTTCTTGTGTGTCTCATGGAAACTGTATTTCTCTGGATCTATAAAAACTGGCCACGTAATCAAGTTTCTCCCCAAGGAATTAGATCTCCATATATAGATATCTAATCTTTAAAAAGAAACCTGTTCTCATTCTCTTAGTGTAGCAAACGTCTCATGAGATATACTGATAAACTTTTACCTTTAGCTAACTGATTGAATTTTTAGTTAATATATACTGACCTAAAGCCACATTCCTTGGTTCCTTGTCAAACTGGTTGTTGTTTTCAGTTCCGTACTATTTGAGGAACTGCTTATTGAATAAAGAAAACTTCCATAGTAGCACAAATTTCCAGCATTATTGGCTAATTAAGGCTTTGTCTAAGCTGGCAGCTGGGGACTTTAGGCAATCTCATGCCCATATGCACTAACCATTTACATTGTAAATCTCTTGGCTGGGTCTTAAGTGACAGTCTTGCCTGATGCTGCAAAAAATGTTGGCATGAGGCTGATCTGACCCCTTCATACCATGTGCTTTGAAATTATCTGGGCACACAATCTGTAAGCGCTATAAATCGATCTGCTGCAATCCCACAACTCTTTAATTTTTGACTTCTTGCAGTTCCTGCAAATCCTTTCTCTTCTTTTTGTCTCCCAGAAGTACAGAGGATCTCAGGAAAACACAGGCAATCCACAATCAACTATTAAAAGAGCTCAATTTCATGTGCAGTAAGGGAAGCTGTGATTCACTTTAGCATTTAGTCAGGCAATATGAAGCTCCAGATACATCATTTATAGTGCTTGGGAAAAGGGAGGGAAGCAGTCAGGTTCACTGTGGACAACTCAAAATTGGTCACAAACATCAGATCAGATTTCCTTTCTACGTGATGAAGACAGTGCTTCAATGTAGCTCATGGCAAAGGCATAACATTTAGCAGGATAAAATACAATTTACCTTAGAAGCTGGTTTTATGCACAGGTTTTTCCAAGTCTTTTTGCAAGGATCTTGCTTTTGTTACATGAGCATTTAAGAACAAACTGAGCCTTTGCCTTGTATGCATGTGCAATACACATTGAAGAATAATATTTTCAGGACTAATAGTCTTGTAAACACAAGAATTTCTCAGCTAACTCAGAAATCAGCCTGGTTTTATTGAACCCAAGACAGGTTTTGTTTTTTTTTTTTTTTTTTTTTTTCCCTCCATCATTGACATTTTGTACAATGTCTAACAGTGGTTTCAGTCCTTATTCTATGCAGTTCCTCTCCTTTTTTTTTTTTTTTCTCCAGATTTTCTGCATTTCCCACCATCTTCCGTACTAATTAAGTACTGATTAAAAGGATGAATGATGATTTATAACATCTGCCTGCTTGACTTCTTTCAGTTCCACAGCATAGTGCATACATATGTAGTACTAATCAGCCTGTATCCTGCCTAAATTGGAATTATATCTTTGATTTTTTTTTTTTCAAGAATTCTTCCTTTACAAGGTGCTCAACCTGGGGGACATAGATATTTACATTCAGAGAACAACATCCCTTTCAAGAGGGACTGAAGTTCCACCTGACAGAGGGAAGCAGGTAGGATAAGCAGATTGGATCTTCTCTGCAGAGGCTGCAGTGACAGCAGCCTTAAGAGTGGCCTGGTTAGAAAGGGAAAATTACTGAACAGAAGAAAATGTCTGCTGAAAAATACTGGCAGAGATTTTGCCTGCCAGCCTGGGAGCTGTGAGCCTGGGAACTAAACTTTCAAACTAAAAACACCCCTGAAAACTGCAGCTGGTCTCCTGAAAGTGTAGCTGGGGTACCCAGAAACCAGAGAGACCCTGAGATACCACTGATAAGAACAAAAAACTGTAACAGCAATTTATCAGCTGAAAAAGTGGAAACAGTCTGCGAAAATAAAACTGGTCTGAATAAACTAAGCCCATCATCAGCTATGGGTTCAGGTGAAAAACTGAATTTGAAAGCATCCATTGACTCCTCAAAGAGGTGATGTCCTAGGCCATCTTATGTATCTATGATATAAAAATGACTTAATTTTTATCCAAAATAGTGTCTGTCTCTGAGAACTTCTTGTTCTGCATATTTCCTCTTGCCTTGCCTTGCCTTGTCTTGCCTTGCCTTCCCCTCTCCTTCCCCTTCCCCTTGCACTCCCCTTCCCCTTCTCTACTGCCAAAGGGTGAAAATGATGAAAATTCTGTCCCTACAGAGAGAATCCTCAGCAATGTGGGCAGTGTCAGCCCAGGTTCCACACAATTTTAGGAATTCATTGTTATTGCTTCATAATTCGACAGGTATTATGATATAATAAGCATTATACATAAATACAATAAAAATGAGCAGCCATGTAGTTTCTGATCAGTAATTTGGTGGTGTGGAAGGCACAGAAACATAAAACTGTCGGGCTTGGAAGGGACCTCTGGAGGTAATTTTGTCCACCCTCTCTTACTCAAGCAGAGCCATCCAAAGACAGTTTCCCAGGACCAGATGGCTTTTGAATATCAGCAAGTCACAGTTCCTGGAGTACCAGGTGACCAGGTTGAGGTGCTGAGACATTTTAACCTAAATGGTTGCAATCTTTTTCTTGCCTCCATCGGAAGAGCAATGAAAACTGAGTTTGTGAGGCTTCTGGAATTAAAACATTTGGGAACCTTCAGGAACAAGAGCAACATCTTTACCAGAAATGCCATCAGCAGCACCTTACTAGGCATTGGAATTATTCATCCTAGTAGGCCAGTGACCTCATCTGGCCAGTGTCTCTGGAAGGTTAAGAGGACATAGCTTAAACTGCAAGAAAGTTCTAAAATAAGATTTAAGATTGAAAGGAAAACATTTATTTAAATACATATTTATTTGCATTTTCAGACCTTTCGCTACATTACTTTAGGTGCCAGTGTGGGAGAGGTGTTTTCCAGCAGTACTTGAAACCTTCCATGAATTGTTTCTGGTGGCCACGTGTTGGATCTTCCAAAAGGATTTCTAAGGAAGCACCTGTCTGGGGGATACCCTCAAATTTCAGTTTCATGCCTGTGTGAGCTAGATGAGATCTGGCAACTGGCTAGATTAGCACAGTTGGTAGACTCATCTCTGAACAGGAAAAAACATTTCTGAATTCCTCAAACTGTTGCAAGTTTAATCACCTGGAAAGTTCCCGTAAAACTGTGTCACAAAGGCGTATAATTAATGCATCAAAGAGCGTGACTTTATTGAGTGACTAATAAAAAAACATATGCAAATGCAGGAAGGGATTACTTCAGTCTTGGCAGTAATTGTTGACTGTGGATATTCATTCTGAAATGATCTGGTCAGATGTTACAGTCGGGCAGGAAGCACACTTTGCTGGCTCATGTCTAGTTTTCCATCCACCGGCACCCTCAGGACCTTCCCAGCAGGGAATTCCCTCCATCTCCAAACCTCTCCTGGTGCTGGGATTTGCCCAAACCAACGTGCAGCACTTTGCTCTTGGCCTTGTTGAACCTTGTGAGGTTTCCATATACCTACTCCTTGAGCTGGTCCAGGTCCCTCTGGATGGCATCCAGTCCTTCAGGTGTGTCAGCACTCTCTCTCAGCTTGGTTTCCTTGGCAAACTCGATGAGGGTGCACTTGATCCCATCCTCTGTGTCACTGATGAAGACATTAGACAGCCCTGGTCCCAGTGCAGACCCCTGGGGGACACCTCTGGTCACTGATGTCCATCAGGACATCGAGCCATTGACCACTATCTTATGATTGCCACCATCCAATCAGTTCCACATCCAAGCTGAGAAGCTTTTTCTGTCTTTGTCCCTCATGTTTTTGAGGGGCATAGGAAAAATGTAGGTTTTTACCTGGCTGTTACTGTAGACACCAGTAGCATGTGATGTGAGCAATGCAGTCAGAATGTGAAGTTGTCTCTGGGTTAATTTACCTGCTGATTTGCACTAAATTAGTCTGGCACTCCTGGCAACACAGGTTTCTGGATCTCTGGAACCTCTCATATATTCTGAAGGTATTCTTTGTAACAGGCATTCTTTGACCATTTAATTGTATCACACCTGTTGACATTTCAGTTAATCCCTGACATTTACCTAGGTAATATCTATAATTTAAAATCAAATCCACTCTTAAAATCATTTCACAATCACTACAGCCTGGCTTAACACAGAGTGACTCCCAGCAACTCCCAAGGGAGTGTCATATTTGAAGACTCCTGATATTTGATGTCTATTTTAATGTACAAACAAAAATGGATTAAGTAGCCTTACCCTTATTTTTATAGGATGTAAAATAAATGAAGTTTCATATTGTCCTTGTAAACAAATTCCACCATACAGTACAGATATGAGGGTTGTAGGAAAAAGAGAAATGATCCAGTTCTTGTTGCTGGTGTCCTTCTCTGCTGATGCTTGGCTCAAATAATGTCAGATTTCCACAGCTGTTTTATGCATGGAAGTGTAGAAAATGGCCTTTAACACTTAAAGCTGCTTTGCCAGCTGGGAACCACAGCAGCCTCGTGTTTTCTCTAATACAGTGTGCATATTAGGAGTAGGCAGTTTTTGGCAGTCTTGATGGATAGCCAGCTAAGGAACTCCCTTGTAGTATGGTTGTTCAAAGATAATTTTGAGGAATCCAGTTGCTTTTTGCGGAGTTTAAGTCTCAGCAAGGGTTACAGGCAATTTGTGCTATACTGGGCCTCAGTAATACTTCATACAGTTTTGCAAAGGGCAGCTGACAGAGGTTTACACCCTCACAGGTGCCATCTGAAAAGCAGATTGGAAAAATGGCGGGAATGAACAATTATATCATTTAAAGACTTTAGCCTGGACAGCAAATCCTGTTCTCCAAACTTAATGTAGGACAGATTTTTGCTAAACGTCTTATGGTTCTATATCAGAAGGAGTCATAAAATCACAGAGTCACAGAATATCCTAAATTGCAAGAAACCTGCAAGGATCAGTGACTCCAAATCCTGGCCCTACACAGCACATCCCTAGAATCCCACCATGTCCCTAAGAGTTTTGTCCAAACGTTTTAAAGACCTTATGTTGCCATGGATCACAAGCAGAAAACCATGATAGAGTAAGGCAGAAGTATCTTAGCCAAAAATCATTAATTTCAAAGCTTAGTCAGGGAAGTTTGTGGATGGTTCACTTTCCCTTCTTGTTCAGCTCAAAAGAACAGCACCCTTTATACATCTTATGTCTTGAAAAAGCACAAGGTGACACCTTGGAAGTAACAATTCACAGCAGATGCTGTAGAAATGACAAGATCATATGACTTGATGATCCTAGAGGTCTTTTCTAACCTTTATGATTCTCTGAGATCATGTGTCCAGATCCTAAACAGGAGGTCAGTTTGTTGCATTTGTTCAATCACGAGAACTCAGCATTTACCTCTTGCATTTTAATGGCATGCTTTGTAGTTTTAATGTTGCAATTTAAGAGAAGAAATGAATATTGCAAACTTTTGAATTTGCAAAGAATTACTGATATTTAATATTTGGAGTAACCATAAAGATAGAAAGTCTGCATAAAGTTCATGGCCCGGTATGTTCATAACATTAATGGTGAATGATGATATTCTGTCTGCCTATCTGCCCTGGCCCTGATGAAAGGGGTGATATATAAAGCATAATGAACCATAATTGCTAATCAACTCATTAACTAGTGTCCACTGAAAAAGAGGAGACACTCTCTTTTGCTTCATTTGCTTCAATTTCATTTGCTTCAACTATATCCCTAGAAATAAGTAAAAAATTCTAGATTAGTCCTTCACTTGCAAAAATATTTACAGACATTTTCCATTGGAGAATTATAATTTAAAAATAGAATGTGCCTAAATTGCCATAGACTTTGCATGTTTTTATAATAACCACATCCATCAGTATTCACATGATCTGTTTTGGGTTGTTTTTTTTGAGACATAGCCATTATTCCTAAAGTTTAAAATCAAGAGAATCCTTCTTCACAGAGCCAAAGACATTCAGGTGAGCCCATTTCTGGTCTCTTTCCTTACTCAACATATCCCGTAGGATTTCATGCCACATTTCTCGATTTGAGGAAATAAAGATTTGAGGAAAAATGATGATAGCTGTGACACTACCAAAATTTTCAGACCCCAGGTTCAAGATACTCCACTAATAGTGAAGACAAAGAGGCAAAGTGGCAAAAACGGCCAAAAGACCAAAGGATCCTTTATTGCAGTGTGAGCGAGCTTTTTATTGGTAAAGCATGGAATGTGTGGAATTAGGGAGGGTGTCCAGAGGGTTTAACATGCAAGGGTATATCTAAACACGGGTACAGGAGATAGAAGGAAGGGAAAAGCTATAAATTCCACTAACAGCCTAGGGAGCTTAGGGTTTACAATTGCAATTAGGGGCAGGGTCTAACAGTAAACGAAACTGCAAGCTACATACAGAGTAGAGTATTTTTTCTAACAACATTGTTACTAAATTGAATAAACATAATGCTTTTATGACATGAAAGGCTGTTTCTTGAGGTAGAAAGTCATCTGTTGTTCAGTAGTTTTGCTGCACTCCAAAGGTGTCTTTCCTCAATTCTCTTCTTCTTCAGAGATTTTTCTCCACCATGAATGTATTTCTTGTGGGGAAGTTCCATCATCTTTCATTGAAATCAAAATAATTGCATGTTTCACAGGATGCTCTAAACCTTTAAAGTAATTGCTCTACATACGTGATCTACAGACTGCCATTTGCCAGTTTGTTCACCCAAAAAAAGTCTCTTCCATGACATCTCAGTGATGGTTTACAACCAGTTCTCCTGGAAGTTTTTGGTGGTAATATCCTATTTGTACTTTCTTCTTGATGAACAGGGAGATGAAGCAAGGATGACAAAGTTTAAACCTCAGCCATGTCAAACAAATCTTCAGATATTAGATAATTTCTTATTTTTTTTTATATAGCCTGGTCTCTGATGTAAATTGTTATAAAATTCTACTTCAAAAATGGATAGAAAACCTTTTACAATACAGTATTTGTTAGTAGATAGTATCCCATAACCAAGGAATATATTTCCTGTTGCTTAACTACATTTTTAGACATAATAGAAGACGTGAGTATTTATAAGCCATGTCATCCCTGACAATATTTCAGAAAACTACTGACTACTCACAGTATTAAAATATTACTCCAGTGATATCGAGTGGCTAAGGAAATAATTAGTTTCCTTTAGTTGGCACTGAATGATGATAATACAATATGTGACCTTTCCAATGCTTATAAATATTATAGATGCTTTTACAGAAGTTTCAACACTGTGTCAAAATATTTACTTACTTATTGTGGATTTGGGCTCATAATGAGCTAAAGGATCCTGCCTCATTCATCCAAAATAACTGAAGGCATAATTGAGTGAAAACAATTTCTCCCAGCCACCTGCATGAGGAGCATTTGTTGAAATTGCCTTTTCCCTGTAACCAATTATATCATATTTGTTACAGACAGTATCACATTGAACTTCACTAACCAACAGCTCCTGAATCCTGCAAAACTGAATGAGCATAATTATAATCCCAGTCTACTATGCCTATTCCTGCAAAAGCATCCCAATTATAAAATTAAACTTATTAATTGCAACTTAAATGCTGAATGAAGAAATAGCACATCTAAATTTTTCTAGTTTGTGTTTGGCATGGAGATTGTGTGGTTGGACAGGGAAACACTGTAATCATTGACAACTGAAGGGAGTTTTTGTCACCTTTGTAATATTTCTGAGAAGTGAAAGTGATGTCGCGCTAGTTCACAACTTTATCTTTTAGCACTTTCACTACTAAACAATAATTTTGGGAGCAGTGGAACTACTGAAGCTGCACATGGTATTTAGCTGGCAGATTAAGACATCAACATTTAGGTGGCTACAGGAGGTGTGAAATAGGTGTTCAAATCACTGTGCAGCCAACAGAGCTCAGGGAAATCTACAGTGGTACAGCTGACCAAGTGTCTGAAAAGCTCCAAGGTTATAATCAGCTCTCTGCTGTTAGGGACACAGATTCCCATTTCTGTTCTCTATCTAGTCATTAATTTTCATGTCATTTTAGAATAGACTTTAGAATGTCACTTAGAATCACACACTCAATCACAGAAGAGTTTGAGTTGGAAGACACCTTTAAAGTTCATCTAATACAACCCCCAGCAATGATCATGGACACCTTCCACTAGACTGGGTTACTTCAAGCCCCACCCACCCCATCCCTTGAACACTTCCATGGATGGGGAATCCACAGCTTTTCTGAGCAACCTGTTCCAGAGGTGGTGTTCTCACCACCCTCACAGGGAAGAATTTCTTCCTGATATCCAATCTAAACCTTCCCACTTCAGTACAAAGCCATTCGTCCTTGTCCTGTCACTGCATGCCCATGTCAAAATTCCTTCTCCAGCTCTCTTGTATCCTTTTAGGTACTGGAAGGTGCCCTGAGGTCTCTCTGGACCCTTCTCTTCTCCAGGCTGAACAGCCCCAACTCTCTCAGCCTTTTTATAGAACCTACAATGAGTTTGATGCCACGAATTGAAGCAACATTAGGAAATAATCCTGAGCACTGGCACCTGTGTTTGCATGGCCTGCTGGTGGCCTGGGACAGTTTGCATTCTCCTGAATAATTTCTGGGCATGATTTAAGAGAATTACATTAAATGACTGGATTGCAAACTGTCAGACTTATGGAAAAATTACAATAATTTTAAAAAGATTTTATTAAGTTTATAAATGGGAACTAGAGCTTTGGTCAGATGGTAATGAACTCTCCTTAACTTCTAAAAATGTCAGTACATGTGTAGAGGAGAAACAGTAGCTGGTCATCAGATGAATAAAAACTACTGTAATGTGTTTATTCTGCTGTGAACTCTGGTCTCAGTCAACAGCAAATCCACCTTCTCTCAAAGCTTAAATTTAAAATTAGATGTATTTGTATAAAATAAATACAAATGATTGGGAAATTGTATTTCAAGTCATGGTAACTACAATCAAACACCTTATACTTTCACAAAAATCAAGAAGCAGGAGAAGCTTGTTTGTCAGTTGTTATCCTTCAAATCAAGAGGTTTCAAAGAACCATTATTATAATAAAAACAATGTCTTTCAATTTTTACTTTCCTTCAGAAATGTTATAAAAAGAAGATTTATATAGAAAATTAACTGCTAAGGTGTTTTATACTGAGAATAATTTTTACTTTTCAATATGCAGAAGGTGATGAAGAGAAAAATTATAGAAACGTTTCAATTTAATTTACTTGCAAGACAGTCCATTTTTTATGTATCCTAAACATACTTTGTTTTGTTTGTTTGTTTGTTTGTTTTTTTTTTAACCTTTTACTTATCATATAAACAGTCTCAGATTTGTGATCTGGAAATAATAACCCCTAATTTTACAATATCACCATGAAAAGAATGCAAAATCACCTTAAAATTTTCTCTTGTCAAAAATGTGACTTTTATAGACATAATATATTTAATATGCATCTATATTTTAATAGATATACATATATCAATATATATATAAATATTAAAAACATATACACATATATTAAAGAGTTAAATAGGCATGACCTTCACAATTTTTTTGTAGAGTCAATTCTGACTAATATGTCTATGAGTTTGATTTTGATATTACAGACTAAGATAATACAACAGTCCTATTTTATCAGGAAGAACTTTGCTGTTGTGAGGGTGACTGAGCACTGGAAAAGGTGCCCAGAGAAGTTGTGGAGTCTCCTCCTCTGGTGATTTTCAGAAGTTGTCTGGACATCATGCTGAGCAACCTGGTCTGAGGATCTGCCTGAGCAGGGAGGTTGGGCCAGATGACACCCTGTGGTCCTTTCCAACCTTACCCATTCTACAATTCTGTGATTTATGTGGGTAAATATTGCAAACCTCATGAAAAGCATCGACATCACCACCAATTAAAGGAGTGGGATGAAATCACTTGGAGTAGAGCAGGACACAGCAACAGAACTTATTATTGAAGTATTATTACAACATTCCTGTGAATACAAATGTTCTGCAGCTGAAGCAGCTGCTTGATTTCACTTAGAAGTGTTTGGGGAAAAGATGACATTTAATGATGTGATTGCTACTGAAAATTTTAGTATTTCCTGTGGGATGAGATAAACTGAAATCTGGAAATGCCCATTTTCTCTCTTGACCACAATAGGGATACTGCTGGGCTTCCAAAAGGATTTTCCCTTTGTTGTTTGCCAGAACTGCAGGTACTGAAACTTCAAGGCTTATTTCAATGGGCTACTGTGCAAGCAAATTACCTGAAGAGGAGTATCTAAGTAGAGAACAATTATTCTCTTGTGCTTGCCTATGAATGGCCTAGGGAAAGGATAAACATTTAAAGAATCACTTGTTCTTTTTATTTATGAGAAAAATTTCACTAAAGTTTTGTCTATTACATATAAATTAAATATACACACAAATATATCTGCATACACCTGTATACTTAAGCACTTTCACATACACTTTACTTTTTCCTCTTAACTGAAATTTTATAGAGGAAATTCATCTCTTTAATTTTTAAAAAATGTATTCCAAACATTACTTTTCTCACAAAATTTAATCAAGATTAAAAAAGTTGTCGAAATAACCCAACCCACGTTTTCAAGAATGTTATTGAAAAGGTCCTTCTTCCCTTTCAGGATGACCATCATCCTTCATCATCTTAATGTAGTGAGTAGTTCTTTCCCAAGCTTGCTTGCTTTTTTTTTTTTTTTTTTTTTTTTGGAATTAGGAACAGCTCACTCTGATGGTACATTCAGCTAAAACATATTCACCCTCATGGCAAGAAACTATCTTGGTTTGGGAGATTTCTTAATGAAAAAAACACCATGATTTTGACTCTTGATTTTAATCTTTTCTTTCTGCTGCGAGGAATAAAAAAAATCACTAAAAAATATCACTAAATTGGTATATTCCATGTCATATAAAAAAACAAGGAAACACAGTTTAAAAGGAAATGCCTTCACCAGTTTCAGCAATGTGGTGCTCCTAAGACGTAGGAATACCTATGGAGCAGGAACAGTGACTAAAATTAGCAGCATAATCACTGAGGTGGAAAAGGAACAGCAAATATCCTGGCTGACGTCTTGCATATATGGATGAATGAACTGTAGAAGTATTGTCTCAAAGGAAGAATTCTGGAGTCACATAGTCCAGCCTTCTCTTCACTGGGGAATTGAGCAGGAATTTTCTCAGTGAGAAAAATTAGTCTCTGACCCATCTCTTGGAGTTCTTGACTCTCATAAGGTTTTTAAAGGGCATTAATAATGGATGAGTTCTGTTTGTTTAAAAGGTAATTCATTCAGTAAAATATTGTTACTCTTTTCCTATTTCTGTATACACAGAAATACCATCAATATATTTGATATCTGAAGATCTTCAAATATATTTAGTGACATCATGTTATGTAGGAAATTAAATATGGTGGAAATAAAGATTTGATAACCAGAACAATGATGTTTGGGGCTGGACCAGATGACTTTTAAAGGTTTCTTTCCAACCTAAACCATCCTATTGTTCTATGTTTAAAACTAACAGCTTCTACTACCTGACTAAGAGTGTTCAAACCTTCAAGGAATCAATAAAAATGCCAGAAGTATATAGTATATTATTATTATTATTATTATTATTATTATTATTATTATGGTCATTGATTGCAGCTGAACTCAGTGCTGAGCATGCTTTCAACTTTGATCACTCAATGATTTGAGACAGAAATACATGAATTGTGTCTATTTTTGATTGCCACCTTGATTTCTACAAATTCAGTGCAAGGAAAAGGGAGTCTGTCCTTGCTTGATCCCCTAAGAAAAGTGTTTATCCAAACATGTCCCCTTGCAGACTGTTGTATAGTTCCTTTATATTAGGAAAAATTTCTACACTGAAAGTGTGGTAAAGGATTGGAACAGGCTGCCCAGGGAAGTGGTGGAGTCACCATCCCTGGAAGTGTTCAGAAAATCAGTAGATGTGGCACTTCATGATAAGGTTCATGGTAATATTCAGTCAAAACTTGGACTTGATGATCTTGGACATCTTTTCCAACCTTAATGATTCTATGACTCTCTTCAGTTCTATGATTAGGACTAGGAGGTGTTTTAATGGATGAGTTCATTATAACACATTGTTCCACAGATAACAGTGTCCCATCTGGGTTTTAAACAAAGTGAATGGATTGTTTAACTGTGAAAATATTTTGCAAATATTGAATGGAACGTACAAAGAACAAGGTGTTATATTTTAAAAATTCAGTTCTCCAACTCCTCTTGTTAAGTCTATAATCATTTCAGAGCTGTAGCTGTCTCTGTTTCACAACAATAAAATTCCCCAGAGGTTGGTGCACAGTACAGTTTTACAAATAAGCACAGAAATGTCCATTTTATAGAAACATGGAACCACAGAATAATTAGTGTTGAAATTCCTGAGTAGGTTCAGGTTTGACTCACAAAGATGACATTCCCTTGCCCTGTCATTTGAGGAAGCAGAGGTTGTCATCATCCTCTGAAGGTGCTTTGTGTGTTACATAGAGATAGGACTCCACAGTGAATCCCAGCCACATTTTTAGTGTAATAAATTGTAACATCAACAGTGGAAGTTCTTGGATGCAGCTGGCAATTTCCCATTTCCCCATAAACACTTCAGTGGCTAAAATCCATTGAAACAGTGTGGAAGGAAAGGGCTGAGTTTCTTTTATTCCTAAACAGAAGTTCAAATTTTTTATATTTTCAGGCCCAGCACAAACAACTTCCTGCTTTGACTCCTCACTTCATTTCCATCCTGGTGTCTTTTTAGGAACCTGTCCCTTTGTTGTTGCTCAGTGCCTTACTTAAATAAAAAAGGTTCAGAATTGCAGTGGGGATGAATAAATTAACATCAGCAAAATGCTCAGCACAGTGGTGGTGGAAAGAAAGGGAAATATGGATCATTGACTAGGGTTTCCCTTTTAATTGTAGTTTGGTTAATCTTTAACAATCTTCTCCTTTCTGAAAGAGCGGCTTTTTTTAATGTCATTTAACTTTTACATCCATATAACCTGTAATTCTGCACCCATATACTGGAGGTATATTGCTCTGTATAGCAACAAAGTACTGTGCATATATATATGTATCTATACAGAGGAGGAGGGAGAGCAAGAGAGAGACAGTCTTTGAAAAGTACTAAGATTAACTTCAGTGCTTTTTCAGCACAGTCTGGTTAAATGGTTCTTCCCATTAGATCCTTCTAGAACATGTAAGCCTCTAAAAAATGTAAGCAATAAGTTTTATCCTAATAATCAATGAACACTAATACTTAATCATAATTAAATTTAAGATAAAATAGTCACTGAAAGTCCTTATATTCTATCACTTTGGTGATATTTCTTCTCCCTCCTATTTTCCACCTATTTTAGCATACCAGTGCTACAGCTCAATTTTGACTCATATTTTTTGAGCATAACTTGGCTAAATCCCTGGTGTAGGCGCTGAGAACTGAACAACTGGAGAGTCACTTAGGGCAGGATTCGTTTCCCCTGCTTTTAGACATGGCTTGTAAAACTCTTTCAAAATCTTTGTCTGGACTCTTTACAGTCAGGGAGAGAACCTCCTGGTTGCAGTTAATCTCATCCTAACTGAATGGCGAATAAAGCTTAAATTCATCAGTTTAAATGTTCTCTCAGTTTTAGTTTAGTTTGATTCTTGTTTAGAAAAGGGCTACAGTATCACTGCAAAATAAAAATCTCTTGGAGCACAACTGGTTTTGTTTTTTGTATTCCCTGTCCAGAGGTAGGAAATACATCTAGAAGACTGAAAACAAAGGGTTCCTGCTGAAGGGGACTGAGAAAACTCTGGTTTCACCAACTACCTGTTCTTCCAAACTGAGATCAGTCCCCTTTTTCAATGAACCCATATACACTGATCTGGGTTTTGTCATAAAGAGGAATGTCAAACAGCTGTAGAAACCATTGCAAGTTAATTCTTTATCTACTCAATACTCAATTAGAAAAGAAAGACAAATCTTCAAGCAGTATCAGTCTCACCACATAGGCTGTATCATGCACCCCACTGGGCATACACACATCCAAATACAGATGTTCAGGAACACTTGTACTCACTTGAAAGAGCGTGTTTGCAACTGTTAGTGATTTCTCTGAGGCTGTTGTGGCATCTTAAATCTTCTCCTATGCCTTGTACGGAGCTGGTTTGACATGTCTTAGGCAAAAATTGCATTTCGTGGCTGTGACAGAAGTGTGAAGGTTTTTATAGAGACAGATGTGATGATGAGTGACAAAAAGGATCAGTGGGGTTCCAAAAGAAGATGTGGGTTTGAAGGAAGTTTCAGAGATGTGAAAGGGGGGCTTTGGGGTGAGACCAAGTAGTTAAGATGAAGATTTGAAGAGCACTGAATGATTTCGGAAAGTTATTCCAGGGAGAAAACTACCTTTCCCTCTTCCTCACCTTCATTAACCTCCCCTTGCCAGCTGATCACACTGTGAAGTTGTAGAGGGATCGTAGTAATCAAGAGACTATCAGTCTCCTTTTCCCAAAAAGCACCTTCTATCTCAAGTATTCCTTTATAGGATTGTAGTATCATAATATGATTTAGACTGGAAGGGGCATTAAAGGTCATCTCATTCCAACCCCCTGCCATGGGCAGGGACACCTTCCACTACCCCAGGTCGCTCCAAGTCCCATCTAGCCCAGCCTTGAACACTTTCAGGGATGGAGCATCCACAGCTTCTCTGTGTAACCTGTGCCAGGGCCTCACCACCTTCATTTTTAAAATTGGTTGTTTCATGTTTAATCCAACACTATCCTCTTTCAGTTTAAAACCTTTGCTCCCTGTCCATTGTTCCTTGTTCTGTCACTGATTAGACCTGGTGAAAAGCCTCTCTCTGCCTTTCTTATAAAATGCCCCACATAAAAGGACCTCTGGACTCACTCCAAGAGTTCCCTGGCTTTGCTGTACCAGGGAACACAGACCTGGACACCCTTCCTGTGATGTAGCCTGGGAGATAACTGGCCAGGATCAATTCCTTGGGACTCCTGGATGTACACCACTCCAGGGAAGACTGGGAGAGGATCTGTCTGGTCCTGCCTTAGAACAATGGAATGGTGGAGAGGGGTTGTAGGCAAAGCCTTGAAAAGCCCTGGGAAACTGGGCTCAGGGAAGGAGAAGGCATGGGAGAGACAATGGCAGTGCTGAGAGGGACACAGAAATGTGTCTCCAGTCACTTGATCTACTGTGATGCAGCAGAAAGGGTTCTACTTCTATTTTTTTTCTCCATAATCTCTGGCTCAAAACAATTCAGGAGGCTGAAAACCTTCTTGGACCTGATGAACTTGAAAATCTACTACAGTCTGGCTGTTAATCCCTGGGATTTGATCACTTGCACAATAAGAAAAGAATTACCCCATAAAGTTTCATTGCATTCAGGGCCACAGCCTAGAACTGACAGCAAACATTGCTCCAGGCTCCTGGTCTGACCTGGTGAAATAGGTGAGCTCAGCCCTGTAACTGTCCTCTAAGGTGAATTTTCCCAGCAATAAAAATCTGGGCAAAGGGTAAAGATGGTTGTGCTAAACTTTCCCCCTTGTGCTCCAAGTGAAAGACATGGAAAACTAAAAGCATTGAATAACAGGAGACAAGTTAGGCCAGAATTTCATTTCTGTAGCTCACACAAAGTTAAAAATAAACAAAAAACCCCCAAAAATCAGTATCTGAAACTATTTAATGTCTGATTCTTTTAAATGGAGGAAGCCAAGCACCAAGGCCCAGTAAGTCACATACCAAAACATTCACATGTTCTAACTTTACATGATGAGATCAGAATATGGATATGTCCAGATACCTGGACAGTTTGGTAGTGGCATTTTCAGTAGGTCCAACAGACTAATTTGCTTTTACAAAAGCCAGACTGCCCAGCAGTTGCTCACCCAGAACAAATCCATGGCTGGTCACGGGATGTCTTTGTCATTCAGTGTTGCTCAGGAACCACAGCATGACAGATCAGAAAGCTGATGGGTTTTTCTTAAAAAGGTCTCAAAAGATCTGTTATAACAGCCATGTTGCAAACTCCATCTACCCACTGGCATCTTCAAGCCTCAGTCCACCTTCTTGCCTGGCCAGGCTTCCTTGGCCACTGGAAAGCAGGACACAGCAATCTGACACTGAAAGCTGAAGCTGTGGAAGCAGTGTTTAAAGGAATAGCTTAAGTAACCAAAAAAAAAAACAAAAAAACCCAAAAAACCAACCAAACAAAAAAACCCCCAAACCAAAACAACAACAACAAAAAACAAATCACAAAAAAAAACCCAAAACAAAACAAAGAAAACACCCCAAACGACAACAATAAAAAGGCAGAGGATCCACTGTGGAATCACAGAATGGGTGAGGTTGGAAAGGACAACCTGTGTGGTCATCCGGTCCAACCTCCCTTCTCAGGCAGTGTCTCACTGGAGCGCAGTGCCCTATTCATTATTGTCTACTTCACATTAAATGTTTCCATTTCTTGTCTGAACCACATTTTGACTCAAATTCTGCCAAAGGTGTCCATGAAGACTCATTTCTGTCTCCATGACAAGTGCAGAGACCAGGGCCTCTGACACACAGAGACTCTGGATGAAGGACTTGAAGTAAACACAAGGTTTTCAAAACTCTTTTGAGTTTTAGCTCACTAAAAATAATGTCCAAGAAAGCTCTGAGATTAACTGATTCTTAGTTATCCATTACTGAGGGCATGCTGGGCTAAGTGCAATGGTGTGGAATAAGAAAATGTGTATTCAAAGACTGCACATAGGTGGTTTTATGCCACACCATTGTGCTTAATCCTCCGTTCACTAAACCACACTGCAAAAATAAATTGGCATAAAATAAAATATATTCTGAAAAGAAGTAGGAAGTTCCTCCTGACTGACAGCGGCTTGCACTGCCAGGGCTTGTTCTATATTCATACTTACAAAATGCAGATTATATTTCTCTCATGCTGGCAAGCCAATAACTAAGCTTCACTGCTTTTGGCATCCACTAGATTTTTGTCATACCTCCCTAATATGCCTTAAGGGTACTTGTTGATACCAAGAATTGAAACAAAGCTTATGCTTTCGGTTGCCAAGTCACTTCAGCCAGATGGAAACATAAATCTGGAGCCAGAAAATATTATTACTGTTATTTGAATTTGGAATGTAAATGGAGGCTTTGTCTTTACCATGTAAATGTTTCTTCTTGTCATGGAAAAGTCTAACATAAGAAAATATCTATCTTTTTCAGGCTTCCTTTGTTGCTGTCCTAACAGTTTGGCTTTAATATGCTGGGAGGTCTATAAGCCAGCTATATAATAAATACATAATAAATGAATGCACCATGTTCCTCTACAGAATTTACTTCCTCTTCAGCTGAGGAAGGAATAACAATGAATAATGGGTGTAAGATGAAACCAGACAAATCACAGCAGAGTAGCACGTGTATTTAACACAGGAGGTTGAACATCCCTGGTAGTTCATCTTGGTGCCTTTACATCAGGACTGGATGTCTTAATGGAATACCTATTCTCAAGCAGCTTCAGGGAGATTTAGTATTATACAGTTATATCTGGACAGGATATTATTGGTGTATTGCGCAAAAGATGTTAGAAGTTGTAGCCATCCCTTCATAAATCTATGAAATTCCAAAGTCTGCAGTAAAGGTCTTAATTTGTTGGGCTTGTGCTCAGGACATCTTTAAAATAGCAGTACATTCTTGTTGATTGTGATTTTTTTGGGGGTATAAATACTATTTTTCTCCATAATTTGTGTGGGAAGATTTAATGAAAGGAGAGAAGTGACGTGAAATAGAGAGCAAAGTATCACTGCAACACTGAACTACTTCAATAAAATTTGTGAAATAAAACAGACACTGATGTACTCTTCTGAATATCAATAGGTTTTCTGGCATTTACTCCTAAGACTGGAAATGAAAATTATCTTCAGAAGATAATAACTAAATTAACCAATGTGTATTATCATAGAATCTTAGAATGGTTTGGGTTGGAAGTGACTTTAAAGATCATCTCATTCCAAACCCCCTGCCATGGGCAGGGACACCTTCCACTATCCCAGCTTGCTCCAAGCCCCACCCATCTGGCCTTGAACACTTCCAGGGATGGTGCAGCCACAGCTTCCAGTAAAATGATGTGTATTTCTCTCATGGAAACTACCTGGATTTAAGAGAGCTCATCTGAAACTACACAGTGTCAGCTGAAGATGGTGAAGCCTTTAGCAGCTGGTTTTACATCACTGTAGTCAATGCAGCCCCATCCTGTTACACCAGAAACTCCTTATTCTCCCAAGGAGAAAGTAAACAAATTAACAGTTCCACTGCCCCAATTGCAGTATCTCCTTCAGCTGTTCTACAACAAACAGAAGTGAAATAATCAGATTTATTAAACTTTCCCCAGAGCTTGACCAGGCCAGATTTCTGCTCTGAGGAGTGATGGCTATCAAGAGAGGTGCCATATTTTCTTCAAATGTGGAAGTGCTCATGGAAGCAAAAACTGAAGGGCGAAGGGCCCACACTGTAAGAAACACCAGCCCCCTGATTCAAACTTTGCAATTTCATCTTCTGATCAGCCCAGAGAGACTGGAGAGAAGCAGCATCCGTCAGTCAGGACAAAGCTGAAGAGAGAAAGTGAGAGTTGAGAAGAAATCAGTGATGTTTTTATGCATTCCTTGCCTCGTAGCAAATAAATGGCTGGGAGACTTTGCCTAAAGCCTGTGCAGCCCAAGGGATGGCTGTGCTGCTGGGGACGTGTAGGGTGGGTGGCTCAGTGATGTGCTGGATCCCCAGAGCTGCCTGACTCGGGGATCCAGCCCTACCACAAGGCTGCCCAGGCACCTGCATCCCACCCCCTGGTGTCCGAGCCAGGAGCCAGATGGTCTGGGAGTCTGGAAAAACACGAGGATCGACGCTTCCAGGGCAATCTGCATACGTGCAGCCTTTCCAGGGCCGAATCGGAGCTGCGAGCCTTCCAGCCTGAGCAGCCCCGATGGAGCCCGGCCAGTGCCACGTTCAAAGGCACTGCTGTGACAGACCAGATTGTCCCTCGCTGTCAGCAGCTGTCGGGGTACCCAGGGAGCGCGTTTTGCTTCGGGATCACAGGTGTACCCACACCGCTGAAAGAAGGCAGTGCAGAGTTTCCGTTTCTGGCTGTTTCTTCTTATGCGGGATAAGTTTTGTCTCCTGTAAAATTCCCTGTTCCCCAAAACTCTGGCGTTACCAGGACAGAAGAACCTCGTGCCTCTGAGTGCTGCGGATTTTAGCAGCGGTTAAAAGCACCATCTAGTGGCCTCGGGGAGAGCTTACGGGGAACGGAGAAATTCTGGCTCTTTCAGAATCGCAGAATCCTTAAAGTTGGAAAAGACCTCTAAGATCATAGAGTCACCCACTAACATAGCACTGCCAGGTCCACTACTAAACCTAAGTGTGTCCCTAAGCACCACACCTACAAGTATTTTAAACTCTTCCAGGGATGTTGACTCCACCACTTCCCTGGGCAGCCTCTTAAAGTGCTTTACCACTCTTTCAGTGAAGTTGTTCCCAATATCCAATTTAAACCTCCAGTGGCACAACTTGAAGCCTTTTTCTCTTGTCCTATCGTGTGTTACTTGGGAGAAGAGAGAGCCCTCCCTCCTGGCTACAACCTCCTTCAGGTGGTTGTAAAGAGTGACAAGGTCCCCCCTTGAGCCTCCTTTTCTCCAGGCTGAGCCCCCCCCAGCTCCCTCAGCTGCTCCTCATATGGCTGGGGCTCCAGATCCTTCCTCAGCTCTGTTGACCTTCCCCAGACTCACTCCAGCACCTCACTGCCTTTCTTGAACTGAGGGGCCCAAAATTGAACCCAGGGTTTGAGGTGAGGCCTCACCAGTGCCCAGCACAGGGTCAGGCACTGCCCTGGTCCTGCTGCCACACTATTGCTGACACAGGCCAGGTGCCAGTGGCCTTCTTGGCCACCTGGACTCACACTGGCTCATGATCAGCAGCTGTCACCAGCATTCCCCAGGTCACCCCAGCACCACTAGGAAGCTTTCCAGCTACTCTGTCCCCAACCTGTAGTGCTCCTGGGTTGTTGTGACCCAAGTGCAGGACGTGGCACTTGTGCTTGCTGAACCTCATGCAATTTGCAGTCGATAAATTGAAGTCGCAGGCAGCAGAGGTGTCAGCATCTCCCTCTGGTGTTTCGCTCCATGACAGCTGGTGAAAGATGCTTCATGAAAGACAAGTTTGCAGGATTCATGGAAGAGTAAACCCTTCTTCACTGCATGTTCCACATCTTGCTGCCCCTCACGCTACTCTTTTGCCTACTCACAGAAAAGACAGGGACAATTTCATCCTGTTCTCCCAGAAACTGCCAACAAATCCTTCAGAACAGGACAGATACGGCAGAGAGGGGTGGTTTCAAGCCAAAGGAAGTGTTCTGCTTCTTTCTGCCCTCTCACCACCTACGCAGCCCACATCCCCCCTGTCCCTCAAGGCAATCAGTCATAGATCCATAGAAACATTCAGGTTGAAAAAGGCCTCCAAGATCATCAAGTCCAACCTTCGCATTTGGCTTTAGAACAGGATATATTATCATCGGTGGCAAGACATGTCTTTGGGAACAGCACTCAGCTTTAGCCTGCACCTTAGCCCAGCTGGCAGCCTGAATGACCAAACCCTTTCACTTGTACCCCAACTTACCTATGGACTCACCTGTCTTACTGGAGACTCACTTTCTAGGAATACCTATAGAACAGTTTGGGTTGGAAGGGACCTTAAATAAAGTTGCTCATCTCATTGCAAGCCACTGCCTTGGGCAGGGACACCTTCCACTAAACCAGATTGTTCCAAGCCCCTTCCATCCTGGCTTTGAACACTTCCAGGGATGGAGCAGCCACAGCTTCTCTGGGAAACCTGTGCCAGGGCCTCACCACCCTCATAGTAAAGAATTTCTTCCTAATGTGTAATTTAAATCTATCCTCCTTCAGCTTAAAGCCATTTTCCTTTACATTTTTCCTTTGCTATATCACTATATCTGTCTTGTCAAGATGTCCCACTGTTCTGCTGTGTAGGATTTCCCATCCCATCCCTGCATCTAAGATGGTGCAGACCAAAAGCACTTAGAGATTAATACTGGAAGGATGGGTGGGTCATGTGGGAACTAAATATCTGGGTAGTAAACTAATGGTGGAGAAGAAGAGCAGGAACCAGAGACAAGGCCTTCAACACCTGAGTTTATGCCCACTGCTTTGTCATAATTAAAGGCATGTGCATTAAAATTTCTCTTTCACACCAGACAGACCTCTCTATCCACATAACTGATCTGCCTCCCTGCCTTTATCCACTTCCTTATGTATTGTACCATGCATTGTCTTTGTCACCTTTCATCACCTGCCTTCCTTCCTGCTGATTTGAAATATCAAGGGTCAGCTTCAGATGTTGAGATCATTAACAAACTTACAGTTGGGATCATTAATAAATTTTTGAGGTGTCAGAAGTTGCACCCCCTGTTCTCTGATGCATCTTCATGTGTTGTATATTGTATAGGAGAAGCACAAAAGGATTGCTGGAAAGCTGGAATGCTGGAACGCTGAGAGTAGTTGTGAAGTCCTTCTTTTAACAAAAGCATTGGCAGCGGGGTAATTCCAGTTTTGTCCCAGTCATTTTCGGTCTCAGTAGAAGCTCCAGCAGATTCTTCACTTGATAACACAGAGCACTTTGGACTCAGCCTCATTTCAATGGCTTGGGCTTCATTTCTTCAGCAACAGATGTCAAAATCCCGTGGGAATCACTGGTTCAGGAAACTTCTGCTGGGAAAGCTGCTTCTTTTCTGTAATCCAAATCCAACTACTACTAAAAGGGTAGTGATGCCCCTCAGGCCTGACAATCCATGAAGTTTGATTCTTGCCTCTTGGCTGCCTTGGTGGTAGGTCAGTACCCTCATGGAGAAATTTATGATAATGAATAAATGTGATAAATGACATATGTTAAGGACACAAACAGTCCTTATTTTTGGTATAAAATGCTGGAGAAATATATCTTGCTCACCTTGTTAATACAAAAGAGTTATATAGACTTGTCTTAAATCTAAAAATATTTTAAAAAGCATTTCTGTCCATATGACTGTTATATAATTACAACAGCACATAGATAACACTTTAAAGATTGAGATAATTAAATAATGATTTGTTTTATATTTCTGAAAGGTTGTATTTGCCCTAGCCTAGAGAAAAATCTTCCATTTTTTCTCTGTACTACTCCCTACCTGATAGGTGGATGAGGCTTTTGGCCAGCTAAATCTAAGCAACAATCCAAAAAATCAAGAAAAAACAGGTATCCTTCTAATGTACTGACACATACACACTCTTTGGTGAAATAAACTCAGCCAAATGGCATCTCTTAAGTTTCCTGTAACTCTTTTTGGGGTGAAAAAGCAGGTCTTGGAGCATAAACAACAACATGAGTACCAATAATTAATGATCGTGGTCTCTAAGACCAGCTGGAAGTGTGAACTGTGGTGACATGTGTGTGAAGCAGCAGCTCCTGCCTTCTGCTGAGTTACAGACTCAGCCTGAGCCAGGGAATAAAAGGAGTTTGAAGGCACAAGGATGGACTGGTGAGGGAGGAGGAAGGTAAGAGACACAAGAAAGCATTTCGGTGGCAGGAGTAGAGGGGCATTCTGGAATCAGTAAGGTCAGTAATGTTCCTGATAAAACATATTTTTCTGGCTTTTCATCTGGGAAAGGTTGGATATGTCCAGGTTGAACTGTTTTCAGTTGTACAGCAGAGCAGTGCCCCTGATCCCAAACCTGCTAACATAATTCAGGGGTAGGTACAAGAAACAAACATGTTATGCAGGAAAACAACCTGTTCTGAATCTGTGTTTATCTTGAAGCTGCTAGAAGGAGAGAGCAGTTAAGCACATGCTTAATTGGAAAGGTGTACATTTGCTTAGAAGCATACACAGATTTTAGATTTTGCTTGAATTTTTTCCTGAATCCAAGTTTTTGTTTTTATTAGTACTGGTATGACAACACATATGTCTGTAGCTTTACAAACCAAAGGTGAACCTGGCACAGGGGGATTAGAAAGGCAGCAAAATCAGAGCAAAACATGAAGATCATCAGTTCTTGCTGACTTCATCTGCACAATTTTATTGTCTACTTAAATAAAACAAATTAATCCTTATTCTGGGGTAGCTCCATTCTTGGGATCTTTGCCTTAGCAATCCTTTCTTTCCTTTCTCCTTCTGCTTTCTCATTGTAGTGAAACATGTGCAAGTTCTGATATAGAACAATCTGATTTCTTATGCCTTTGAAAGCCTAAACTGTGCTGACAGGGAAAGTGAATGTTGATTTGTCAGTAGTTCATAATTGATGCATGGAGAAAATGCAGATATAAGACAAAAATGTGATGGCTTTAGAGAGAGATTGGACTTAATCTGTCCTGTCTGGGAGTACAAATATTAGAAGTTTCAAAGTGCTCTCTTGAAAGTATTTCTCCAGGAAGCACACAATCTTTAGGGGGATCAAAATCAAGGGAAATATTGGAAAATAAAAAGAAGGATGGCCTTAAAATATCCCATTCAGAGACCACAGAATAGTGTGAAATGGGGAAGGATCCTTCCACAAGGAACATCACTTGAGGTGTGTGTGGGTGCTCTCTGGAATGTGCCAGTATCAGGGATATTTAAAGTATGGACCAAAAAAAAATTATTACACACAGACTGGCTAACCTGCAGGTTGGAGTAAAAAAGATCCTTTGCATCCTAAAAAAGCAAAATGCAGAATTAGCAGGGGGAAAAGAGCTTTTAACTGCTCCTCCCATCATCCCTGTCCAGCACCACATGCATTCCTACATCACATCACATCACATACTGGTCATGAAAACACAGAAGCCTTCCCTATTCCACTCCTCTCCCACGTTCCCTGGAGCTGTGTCTATGCTGCTGAAGATCATGAGAAACCTATGCAGCTGCTTTTTACATGATAATTTTAAACTGCAACCACAGGTTTCTTTAAGTTTTGCTGTCTTAGGTTGTGTTGATTTGATCTCTGGCCATGTTGATTTGATCTCTGGTCATGTTGATTTGATCTCTGGATGTGTCATATCTTTCCAACAACTGCAGAGAAATCCCATGTGTTCCATAACCCAGGATAACACCTGTACTCTGCTGTACAGCACATGCACATTAGCAAATTAAACAGGACTCTGGCCTTGTACAGTTGTGGATTAGCAATGACCAGAGACCATTTCCAACAGAAAACTTGCCTGCAGCCTCTTTTTTTTTCCCAGTATGAGAGAGAATATCACAGTATGTGAACATGTTGTCTACCCATGGGATAAAGAATGGGCCCACCAATATTTAATATTATAGTCACAACCACAAAATCAACCTTTTCTTTGGGAAGGTGGAGAGTATGTACACATATAACTGTGCCAGGTTTCACAACCAAAGGCCGTGGGCCAGGGAGTTCTCCCTCAAAAAGGCCTCTTGAAAGCCTGTGGTTTGACTGATTGGTCAATTATTCATTTTATGTGCAGCTTGATTAAGAAAGAAACAGCAAATGCTTTGTCCTGTCAGCACTCAATGTAAAGTATAGACTCTTAGAGGGTTTAGGCACTTGACTCCTCTACAGATGTTGGAAAACAGGAGTTTGAAACAGAACCCTGAGTGCTAAATACCTGCTGAGTATTTGGTGCTTGCATAGTTTAGGGGAGGAATCTGGGCAGAAAAGCCCAGTTTCAAAAAGAAGCCACTAGAGAAGTTGAATACTATTTTATGGGGAAGGAGCTATCTGACTTGGCTTCATTACAGATTCACACATTCAATCACACCAACATCACTTTTCAAATACCATCTCTTACAAATGGATGTTGTTAACTTTCCCCGACAGTAAAGGCACAGCATGTGATTTTCATCCATCAGAGGAAGCTTAATAAATCAACCAGTACATTACAGCTTCACGCCAAGTTAGCACCTTCATCATGGAATGAAATTAGCAAAGCAAATACACTGGCTAATTGTGAAATATGCTAATTACCAGCTCAACCCGTGAAATAAGGCATGAGTGATGTGTGACGAGCTTTGTACAGAGTCGTGAACACTTGGAAATGCGACACTTAAATAAAGTCTAAAACTGCTTATGCAGAGAGAAAGGAGAACAGACAGGGCTAGGGAACAGGCATGGTGGAAAAATATTTTCATAAGAAGTTTGAAACCTTTTCACTTCTGCTACTCTCATGGGATTAAAGGCTGGGAGTGGGGAAATGCGCCGATAACAGGCTAAGGACCATTTTCCATCTATTTCACACCAGTCTGAGTCTATTCAAGGTCGTTACCAAAGAGAATTCAGCTAAGCAGTTTGGGATGAATTCACAACTTGGCACAGTTTGACTTGAAGTCAACAGAGTTATGGTTTTCCTTGGGTAGAGGATTCGTCCTTTTTTTGATGAATTCAGACTCTCTTGCTCACCAACCAGGCACTGACAGCGGGGCTTTGCAAATGTCCTCATTATTGAGAATGAGAAGATGATGCATTGGGAGCGTATCCCAGCCTGGGGCTTTCTCTGCCATTCACCTTGGCTCCTCTGTAGACTCTTATTTCCATTTTCTACACAAATTTCCTGCTCTTGTTTTTGTACTGATCTTCTAAATTATGTAGTGTTTTCTCTATTTAAGCTCCTTCTCAAAGCTTCTCATCCTTCTAGAGGAGGAAAAGGAGCTGTTGGGAGAAGGACCAAGTCTTGCTATAGTGCAGCAATAAGGGAAAGAGCACAGATGCAGAGAATGAGTCTTCTGGTTTAGGGTTTCCCCTTTAATCCCCTCTACTCTGCTCTTGTGAGATCCCACCTGGAATGATGCATCCAGCTCTGGGGCCCCCACACAAGAAAGATGCTGACTTGTTGGAATGAGTCCAAGAGCAGTTCAAAGGGCTGGAGCACCTCTGCTCTGGAGACAGGCTGAGAGAGTTGGGGTTGTGCAGCCTGCAGAAGAGAAGGCTCTGGTGAGACTTTATAGCCGCTTCTGGTGCCTAAAAGGGCTACAGGAGAGCCAGAGAAGGACTTTTTGCAAGAGCATGGAGTGACAGGACAAGAAGAATTGGCTTTAAGGTTAAAGAGGGCAGGTGTAGTTAGATATTAGGATGAAATTTTTCCCTGTAAGGGTGGTGAGGCCCTGGCACAGATTGTCCAGAGAAGCTGTGGATTCCCTATCTCTGGAGGCGTTCGAGGCCAGGACGGACAGGGCTTGGAGCAACCTGGGATAGTGGGAGGTGTCCCTGCCCATGTCAGAAGGGATGGAACAAGATGATCTTTAAGGTCCCTTCCAACCCAAGCCATTATATGATTCTCTGAAAATCGTTGCCTGCAGCATTCCCATTAGATTAATATGAATTCCCAAGCAATGTTTTTATAGTAAGGTCACCTGAAAAAAATCATAATTTTATGATCACTTGCATTTACACAGCACAATGTTGTTGCCAGAACATCCTATCCCACAGCCCTTTGCACTCTCACCCTCCCTCATGCCAACAGATGTATGATGGGTGATATATTGTATATGGGAGTCAAACTACAGCAGCTCATTTCCTCCAGAAACCTCAGAAAGAAACAATGGGTGCCCAGGGTAAGTGGAAAGAAGCTTGAAAATGGTTAACATGCAGATTTTTGTTAACTTCTTGCAGCAAAAACCACCCCAAATGTACATTTACGTCTTTTTTTCCCCTAATTATCATCTACCTGTTAAAATCATAACCTCAGCAAAAGAAGATGAGGATTGATGTGTTTCTACTATTTTGATGTAGCTTACTCAGTCTACACTTAATATAAAAAAAAAGTAATTATGAGTACTTTTAAATTAAAAATGAGTATTTGCAGTGGTACTTGTTTTGTACTTGGAAGGGTTATTTTGGCTCTGCTGAACAAAGTGAAGCTGTGTGAGGAGAAGTCTAGGTGCCATATTAGGAAAGAATTCCTCACCCAGAGGGTGGTTGGACAATGGAGCAGGTTCCCCAGGGAAGTGTCAGGGCCCCAAGCCTGATAAAAGTTCAAGAAGTGTTTTCAAGATGCTCTCAGGCACATGGTGTGACTCTTGGGGCATCCTGTGCAGTGCCAGGAGCTGGACTCTGATCCTTGTAGGTCCCTTCAAAATCAGGATATTCTATGATTTTGAGATTCTATGAAATATTAATGAACCTATTAAATTTCTGTCTAGTTAAGGACTCCCTTTCAAGACAAACTGAGAGGCAGCATTCTAGCAGAAGCCAGTGGCTGGCTTATCCCATCACAGAATGGCTCAGGTAGGGAGAGATTTCAGTAGATCATCTGATCCAACCTCCCCACTCAAGTGGGATCATCCCAGAGAACATGGCACAGGACTGTGTCCAGACAGTTCTGGAATATCTCCAGTGAGGGAGACCCCACACCCTCTCTGGGCAATCTGTTCAAGTGCTCAATCACTGCACAGCAAAGAAGTTCTTCCTCACCTTCAGGTGGAACTTCCTGGGCATCAGTTTGTGCCCGTTCCCTCTTGTCCCATTGCTGGGCACCCCTGAGCAGGGCCTGGTCCATCCTCTGCAGGCACTGAAAGATATTGGTGATGTCCCCTATCAGTGTCTCTTCTTGAGGCTGAACAGCTCCAGCTCCCTCAGCCTTTCCTCATCAGAGATATTCCAGTCCCTTCATCATCTTTGTCACCCTGCACTGGACCTGCTCCAGGAGCTCCTTGTCTCTCTTGTGCTGAGGAGCCCAGAACTCGACACAGCACTGCAGATGTGCCTCACCAAGGTTGAGCAGAGGGGCAGAATCACCTTCCTTGACCTGACAGGACACAACTAACTGGATTTTGTTCAGTGTGTTCCACAGAGTCCCATGCAACGTTGGCAGCAAATAAAATGCAAATTTCTTTTGGCAAGACCTCTGACTTGTATTTTACATTCTGGGTGACTGTCTTGTCACTACAGAGCAATGAGAACTTAGAGAATGAACAAACAGGAGTTTGATGAATGGATGAGCTTGTTTCCTTTTTTTTTTTTTTTTTTTTTTTTTTTTTCATTTTGAATCTTGAAGGATTAAATAGCTCAGCCAGTTTATCAAAAGTTTGTTGTCAGATCCCAGCAAGAGAATGCTTCATTCCTGAAAGCGTTCAAAGACAGTCTGGGTGGTGCTCTGAGTAGCCACAGTGGAAGGTGTCCCTGCCCATGGCAGGGGATTGGAACTAGATGACCTTTAAGGTCCCTCTCAACCCAACTATTCTCTGGTTCTGTTATTGTATGCCTAACCCTCCCATGAAAGGCCAGATGTTGCTTCTATCATAGAATCATTAGAATTATGGTTGGAAAAGACCTTTAAGATCATCAAGTCCAACTGCCAAGACAGCATCACCACCATGTTTGTCATTAAACCATGTCCTTCAGTGCCACATCCACACTTGTTTTAACACTTCCAGGAATGGTCTTTCCACAGCTTCTCAGTTCTACAACCCTCTCTGTGATTTTTTTTTCCTAATATCTAATTTCCTAATATCCAATCCAAACCTCCCCTATTGCAACTTGAGGCCATTTCCTCTCATCCTGTCACTTGTTACTTGGAAGAAGAGATGGACCCCCACGCTGCTACAAACTGCTTTCAGATGGTTGTAGAGAGAGAGAGAGAGGTCTCTCCTAAACCTCCTTTTCTCCAGATTAAATATCCCCAGCTCCCTCAGCTGCTCCTCATCAGACTTGTGCTCCATACCCTTCTCTAGCTTTGTTGCCCTTCTCTGGACATGCTCCAGCTCCTAAATGTCTTTCAGACGTAGTCCAAAGGAAATGAGTTTTCAAACTCTGCTAAATTGGGGTATTAGACTTTATTAACCACATTTTTCTTCTCACTTGCTGCTGGCCTGAATCAGTCACTTAAGTCATGCCTGCAGAAAGCTGATTAGCCTGACAGGAGAATGAGGTGTGAGATTTTAGCATTTGGAATGTTAGGTGTATAGGGCACATGGAGGGAAACAGAGTGATGTAAAGAGACACAGTGTATTTAGAGGAACTTACATGTTCCTCAGTGCATTTCCCCTGACAGTTTGCAGAAATAGTGAGTCAGCTGTCATCATATAATATATTAGTATAAAACTGTGTAAAAAGGGACAATATGCTGAGGCACTGACTAAAGAGAAAGAGGGAAAGAAAAAAAAAACACCAAACAACCAAGCTCTTTGTTAGTGAAAAGGAATTGTGTGAAAGTTTGGAAAAGTGCCTCCACTCAACTTTAGGAATTAGTTTTGAATTAGTTGGAAGTATTTTCATTCAGGCTGCAAACCAGCCCAAAGACCACCTGCTGTGAAATAAAGGAGCACAGACCAGCGGTTATTATAGCAATAGCCATAAGTTTATTGCTTATTGGTACTAAACTTAAATCTCAGTAATTTTGAATTACTGAGTTAGCTTAGATTTATGGAGATGCAGGATCATTTAGAACTGCAGTCATTCCAGCAGGGTATATTATCTAAACCAATTTTCTTATAGTGATGCAATTGCAATACCATAGTTACGGTTGTATCAGCCTTTCCATTATAAACTTCTATTTTCAGGGGCTTGTAATTTGACCATAAAAATTCACTCCTTGTTGAAACTTGGCATACAAGGTCTGAGATGAACAACTTTTTTTTTTTTTTCTTGAAAATTTAAAGGAAAAAAGAATCAGATCTGTTCAGCCACTTCTTAAGCTCCAACTTTGCAAACAACAAAAGCAACAAAACAGAAGTTGGCTGCTTGACATCCTTCACTGTCCATTTACCATAATTCAGATGAGATCCTTCTTGGTAAGTAGAAGACACAAATTCTAATGGAAGGTATCCCTGCCCATGGCAGGGGGTTGAACCTCATGGTCTTTAAGGTCCCTTCAACCCAAATCATTCTATGATTCTGTGAAATTGCTCCTGTGGTGTGATGGGAAGGAAAATTAATCATACACATTGTTGGAAGGAGTTGGGGGAAGATTTGCACTCCTTTGTAGCTTCTCTAGCATGCGAGGATGAGATTTCAAGTTTCATGAAAGAGTTGCAAACAACTTTTTAAGACTCTCTAGATGCCAAAAAGAGAAAAGATTTGGAAAGTCAAGCAGTTCACATGAAGTCACAGGCCTTAAGAAAATACTTTCTCTTGTTCATTTCTCTTTTAAAATTTTTGCTCAGAACCATTTTCAACCTCTTCCCGCTAAAGAATTCCCATGGATGTAATCGAGCTGAAATATTAATATTTACCTAAATTAATTCAAAATTGATTCAATTTAGTAATTTTAATTCTGATTTATTTATTAGCATTTCCTCATAAATCAGTAATGCCGATGTATTTGCTGAACCTGCTCATTTCAAATGCCCCTCTCTATCCACTAGAAGGCACACCTTCCATTCTGATTAACGCTTTTACAAACTGGAGTCTTATTCCAAACCATGTTTAAAAGCGTTTTTTCCATCTGATCTTACAATAACGCTGATATGATCTGACATTTCAACCAACAGAAAATATATTAGTTTTGGCTTTAGCATTAAATGAATCTAGCAATGATTATTTCGCCCCTGGCTGCTAATTATTGCCGTGCAGTACTTCAGAAATACTTAAAGCCATGGACTGTGTAAACCTACAGCAAAGTTCCAAAAGTCACAGTTGGATGAAGCACCTGCACAGCAATTGCTCTGGCAAAGCCTTCTCTTAATCTCATGGTGCATTTAGCTGCAACTGAGGTTCTGTAAAATCACCCCTGTGTAAGCAGTTCTTTGGACTGTGAGATGGACTTGTACTGTTTGTTTTTCCTGTGGTTAATAGGCCATAGAAATGGAAGGTTTGGCTTAACCTCAGAAAGGACATTGCATACTCCTGTTCCTTGAGGGGTTGATCCGATGCTCAAGGAAGTCAATGGCGTATTGATTGAGATTAAATCAAAACCAATAATAATTAAAAAAAAAAGCATCTCACAGTGAAGTGTGTTCCTATAAATCTGAACCTTGATATAATTTAGAAAGCTGAAATGATGGGATTCGACATTCAACACACATTTTGCACACATCTGAAATAAAAAATAAGGTGCTGTTTTTCATGTGGGATAGGAATAGGTGCAAGCTATAAGATTTAAGGTACAAATCCATCCCTGCTTTATGCAAATCAGTATTCAATAATGTGTAAAATGGTGAAATTTTTTTCTGTACTATTGAAATTGTTATATTTTTCAAAGACTCTAAATAGATTCTTAGTTATTCATGTAATTCTGAACAAATGTTGAAGCAGAGTAAAAAGCTGGGGATAACACCTGGATTTATTTCTGCTGGCATTCAGATCTTTAATGTCAAGCATTTAAATGATATTTAATGGTCTAATGATTTACCGTGCTTACAGATTACTGTATACAGCCAGCATATCTCAAAAGCAAGCTATGATTCGAACCAAAATAGAACTACTGCAAGGGAAACCCTTTGCCTTGCATGGAGCTCTGAAAAGTGATAGTAAATTGTGAGATCATCAAATTATAGAATCACATAATGGCTTGGGTTGGAAAGGACCTTAAAGATTGTCCAGTTCCAATCCCCCTGCCATGGTCAGGGACACCTTCCACTAGACAGGGTTGCTCAGAGCTCTGTCCTTGAACAGTTCCAGGGATGGTTCTGAGGTCTTTCTGGAGAATTAAACACATGACTTTAATCAACTAAACATGGTAATCTTGGCCTATTGTCATTTTGAGGCTGTACTATTGGCTTTATCATAATTAAACACTTCTGTGATTGTATTTGTATTGTTGTCCTTGAGACTGGGTGACTATCAAAGGTCAGCTCTTGCGATGATAATAGTTTTTTTGGAATAGAATAGAAAATATCAACACTAGGTAAGACCAAGGAACTATCAGCATTACCATTTTATATATTTAAAAAAATCAAGGCTTAGAAGAATTACAAGTTGGAGACCATCCTTCAGATTTAGAAAATTAATTTTACATCCCATGGAGTTCTGTAGGGGGAAAAAAAAAAAAAAGAAGTAGATATCCAAAGAAGCTGGTTGGCCTCCTTAGGTACCCCAACATCTTGATGAACAAATTCAGAGTTATTTATCTCTCTTATTTAGGGATAGTTTGATGATGGCATGAACAGAGCTTCAGCTTCAGTAGACTTTGCCTCCACTCTGTTAAGTGGCACCTCCATGTCAAACCCAGGAGTGATTGTCCCCAGCACATGGAATTGGCCTGCACTATCCTAAGTCCATATAAAATATATAGAATATTTTAAGACTGCATGGGGTTTCTTTATGCTCTCTCTACAGCAATGAGACAGAGGTGAATTACTCAAAATCAGAACTGGCAGAAAAAAGCCTCCAAACCATGATAATTTTAAATTTTCACACTTTTTTTTCCCAATTCTGCTACAAGATGAGAGAGTAAAACAACAAACATTTTCACTAGACAAAATAAAACAAAATAGAGACTATTCTGGATCAGGTCAAAACCAGTGTTTGTTTTCACCATTTTAAAGGATTTTGTTTCAAAACCAGGGATTTTTTACACATTCTTAAGTGGGAAATTAACTCACAGTTTGGAATGCTCTCGAGATAGAAAAATCCTTGAAAACAATACTTTCTCACACACTGAAAGATTTGTTTCTGTAAAATTGGCATATTCTAATACTGTGTTGAGGGGAAAAAAAAATCTTCAGTTGGATTTCTGAACAGTATCATTAAAACTATATTGTTATTAGGAAAGGTGGAGGGAAAGGTACAGATGCCAGAGATTCTTCATATTGTTTGTACCTAGTTTTGGTTTGGCCACTGTCACTTGGCTTTATCAGGAGTTAATTTAGCTCTTGTTTTCAGGTATTGCATCTTCATTTCCAAAGCTGCCTGCTGCCTACCTCCCATATGGAAGATATATTCACACGTGCTACTTACTTCATCAGCAGAACAGGGAGCTGAGTTCTCATGGGATCTCACCTTAAAGATCCTGTGTGTTTTATTCTTTCTTTTACTTTCTTTCCTTTTATTGCCCCTATCCTCAAAGTCATTACTATGGATTAAAATCTGGGTTTAAAAAAAAAAAAAAGACATTAGAGCATTGGCAAACACAACCATGTTTAGCAAAGACAAATGAGGGGGTTGGAACAAGATAATCTTTCAGGCCCCTTCAAACCCAAACCATTCTGTGATTCAACAATTCTACAAATTAGAGAGTTTGTAAATTCTTGTGCTAATTTAATGTCAAGCAAAAAATTGCATTGATTGTGTAGAGAAATTAGACATCATCATAAGGACAGGCATGAATTTACATTGAGGGATGAATCAGTACCAGCAAATAAAGTGGACCACGGATCTTTCACTGGAGGGACATGGCATTAAGGAGTGCTGGATGGCAGCAGCCAAAGATATGTTGAGGAACCTGCTAACAAATGGTGGGAAGACTGTGGGATCCAGCTCAAGTCTGTGCTGTGGAGCTGGTTTGTTTATTTGTACAGATGTAATCTGGGAAATGGGGTTCTGGGGTTTTTTTATATTTTAGAAAGGAATAAACCCTCAGTATACACACTCCACCTGCTCATGTCTGTTTTCCTATTTGTTAATGGGTAAAAAAGTCCCAATCTCTTTTCAAAGATCCTTGAGACCTGCTGATGGGAAATTCTATAGGTCAGCAAAGTTTTTTCATCAGCATCATGCACAAAATCGTTTCTAAGGATGATGAATTTAGATCACAAAGTTATTTCTAGGGAGTGAAACAACTTTGGCACCAGACACTAACATGTGGAACTATTGGTGTGATTGGGGCCAAGAAAGTTGGAACAACTTTAATTCTTCCAGCCAAAAATGTGGCTTTCTGGCAAGTGGAAAACTGGCTGAACCACTGCCAGATGGTGCACGCACAGCTGTATAGATTATGTGCCATTGTGATTCCATTGGTAAAATGGGCCCACAAATCAAATTCTTCATGACTGGACTGAAATTGAAAGGGAATTTGTTAAAGGGGGTAGAAAAAATTAAAAAAAAACACATGACCTATATCTCATAATATTAACTTTAATATTATTTTTGCCATGTTATCTTCATTACTTTTTTCTTTATACAAATCCAATAAAGTTCAAACTAATAACATTAGTTTATTTATTACTGTAGGGATCAGAAACCCTTGTTCTGATCCAGAACTCTACTGAGACATGGAAGCAAAATGCCCCAAATGCAGAGAAAAAGATGGACTGTGTTCAATCATCTAAGGAACTGAGACAAAGCACTCCTAGGGAGTGATATGTCCAGGGAGCAATAAGTGCCTTAGATAACTACTTTAGGAAAGCACCAAATATTTCTGTAGAAATATTCTTTTTCTCAGTTTAAACGACCATGGACACAAAGGCAGAATCTTCTGGCATTTCCCTCTTCTCCCACTGAGACTGAAAAATACTCTGAAATCCTGAAGGTAAAAATACTCTAAAAATCATGCTGAAGGAGAATTTATAGGGATTGGAGGACACCTGAAAAAAACAATTACAGAAAATAAGGGTAGTGTAACTTGGTTTCAAGAAAAACACCTTGGATTTTCTTGGTCAACTTTGCAAAAAGAGACTGGCAGAAGAAAGATGTCTTTGGGAAGGTGGTTCTGAGATGCGACTATAGAGAGATATAACAAGAGTGAAGTTCATTTTGTGGAGGGTTTAGGAGTCAGTTCTGAATGGTCCAATAAGGAATAGTAGAAAAAGAAGTTCTTTATTTACAAAGCTAAGTGTGAAATAACTTCACAGTGAATGGTTAGATGTACTAATATCCCAATTTAGCTTGTTCATTTATTATTCTTTGAATAAAGATCTGAATTTATAACACTAAGTACTACAATAATCCAAATTAGAGAGAAACCATATTTGTTCTTTGGCATGGTATGCTTAGGACTTTTCTAAGAGACATGCATCCATAATCAAAAAACCCCTGAAATCTGATAATTAACTCTCTCTCTTGTTCACCTACTAAGTTCATAGAATGGTGAGACCAGTCCTGTAAGAAAAATTAAGGCACTTGAATTATAGAGGGAACACTATCCGGAAAGCACAGTATAATATCTGGGCACGTCAGCCATCCCAATCTCTAAAAACACAGTTCAGGTCCTCAGTGATCTCACAGTCACATGCTATGACACACTTTCTAACACATTTTCTTTTGAAATCCTCCTGGTTTCAGCACTGAGTCTATCTCAGAGACAGATCTTTAATCTTCACTTGTCGCAGAAAATATTAAAATTTATAGCTAAGACTTTGAATACAGTCTTGTTTTGAATAAATGCTGAAGTCAGATACCAAACTTAGTGTTTGTAAGGATAGGTCAGCACTGGGTGGTCTTGAACTGCCATGCCCAGGTCCCCTTACCTTGCCTCAGTCATTGTTTACATTAACAGTAACCAAATAGACCAAAACTAATGAACACACAACAAACAGAAGGTGAAGTCAACATTGCTCTCCTCTTTGAGTTAAAAAATACATAAAATCTACTTGTCTTCAAGGGCAAATTGAATCATTCAAATCAGTTTATGTCACCAGCTGATGTTTGTTTTCTTTCAGTGGACTTTTATCCATAACTATAAATTATTTTTTCTTTCAAAGATCTCTCAGTGTTATAACTTAATTGTTAATTTTTCCCTAATTCAGAGGCCTTTTATCCTGTCCACTGATTCTGCCAATCTCTGCTGAAACATTTCATTACTAGAACTGGTATTCATGTCCCTGTTCACGTTTTTTTCCCCTTTGCTGAAATCATTATCCAACCAAACACGCTGCAGTCCCTCGGTTTGAGATTCACTTCACTCTGATTCTCTGGGTTTTTTTCCACCATAAATTTAGATTCAGAATTCCCTGCCCAGTAGGAGAGGGAGGAAAGATGCGTGCTGGTCATTTGCATATTTTAACAGACGGAGCTGCTTTTACTGTGCAGCTGTCGATGGAGAAGAAATATTCTTTGGGGTAAAGCACTACACTAGACAAAAAAATGCCTGTGAAGGCTTCCATCTCTTCCACTCCTGCTTTTCCACCAATGGGAACAGAAGAAATTGTCATGGTATGAGATTATCTACCCTCCATAGTCAGAAGGACAGATATCCCTGGTGGCTTCTGGAAAGCTTGTCTTCCCCAGACACCAAAATCCTTTCTATTTTAATGCTCCAAGAACAGATGACTGTGCTTTTCAACTGCTTGGGTTTTGCTAATCAAACAGATTGAATTAAATTTTGCACTAGATTCATGGAGTAGAAAGTTTCTGTGCTCAGTGGTCAGTGGTGGCATCTGCTGCAGCAAAACTCCACGTATTCTTCCTGGAAGAGATCTTGGCTTATGACCGCAATAAATTCTGCTTCTTTTCCAAACTAGGCCCTTCCTATCATAAACAATAATGGAGTGATAAAGAAATGAATATAAATTATAAATTTGTTACTGAAGATGGTGGAATGGAAGGATTAATCCACATATTTTGAATTATTAAAAATCAAATATACAGGAATGTTACCTAATTCAAAGTGCTTGATATTATGGAGGCCTAAAAGTTAAGCTGAGTATGTAGGCCATCAATGGGGAAAAATAAAAGCTGTCTTTAAAGAGGTATGCATCATTCCATAATACTTAATGTCTAATATGGAATATTCCCCTGAAGTTATCCTATTTTATTAAAAGTGAGAAAATATCGATGATTAACTTAAACTGACCACACAAGGTTTAGAAGTCCAAACATGGATGTGAAAATTCCAGTGTGACTGGATTTACTGAGCTGAAGAGACAAGGATTCAACCAGCCTTTTGGTAATGGTGCCTGCATATGTCTGGGTTTCAGAAATCTTCCTTTTCTTTCTATTTATGTTTGTCAGGTTTCAGGTTCTGAGCAGAGGGATTTGAGAAGCCTATCCAATTAAGCTGTGTCCAAAATTGCTACCAGGATGGAGGTAGTTCCTCCGTCAAAGGCAGTAGCACCAAACCACTGACACAAATAATTCAAAAAAGTAGGAGCAGAAGACACAGAGGGAGAGTGGCAATATTTTATACATGATGAACTGCAGGGAGATATCAAGGAGTCATCAAATCTCTCTCTACATTTGGCCTTTTCCCCTGACCAGTGCTACCACTTGTGTGACCCAGAGCATGTTTATCAATCTAGAAAGTCTTAATTTAATTCTTGTTTCAGTCCCCCTGATACATTTGCAGAGCTACAATTTCTACCATGCTCGTTGTTAGAGCATAACCCAGTTATTTCATATGCTTCACTCCTCAGTGCAAAGCACCATGTCTTTTTTTTTTTTTTCATTTATTTTGTATTTTATGAGTTGTGTCCAACAATACTGCCCACATATTTTAAAAGTGGCAACATAAGGACTTATTTGCAAGAAGTCTTGAAGCACCATCAAGGACACCTGCTTGCAGGATTGTATTAAACTGAGATCAGCCAACATTACAGTGTATTTCAGCACTGGAATCAGCCAAAAATATGTCCCTAGCAGTGCTATTTTCATTATTCAGACCTTCACCCAAAATCTGTGTAACTGCCTCTTAAATTAATTTTCACACTTGCCTGTCTCTGTAAGTAGCTGCAGCAGTGTGCTGTGTATTTTAACTACAAGGAAATATTGCAGGTAGAAGATCTCTCCCTGAAGTCACTGGCATCCTCCTTAAATTCAGTCCACGGTCTCTCAGTCCCACGCTTGCAGTGGGGGGCACCTGTCATCTTTTTCATCACGGCAAGATGTGCCCTAGATTCTGCACCCCCTCCCCTTCCCACCATACAGGTACGTGTATGTTCTTTTTCCCACTGAATTTTTTATTCAATAAATAAATAAAACTTTCCTGAAGTTGCTAAGGTCTCAAAGGTGCAGGAAGTTGTAATATGAAGGGGGAAAAAAAGAGAAGAATAAAAAATAAAAAAGAACAGAAAAGGAAAAAAAAAGAGTTCAAAGACAGCCAGGCAAGGTAGAAAGGAAAAGATCAGTTCAGTGGGATATGACAGGGAAATGGAGTTATTCTAGACTAACACCAGTGGAAGGGATGGGAAATATTTATTAAAGTCCAAATACATATCAAATTGATCTTATGCATTTGGGCCAAAGTCATGGGGGTTTGCTACAAAACCTAGAATGAGAAATTAAATGCTCAGGAGATGCAGTAAACTTTCACAGCCAGCAAAATACCGATTTTCCAGAAAGGTAATAATCAATGATAACATAAGGAAAGTATCATTTTCCTTCCAGTAAGATGCAGCTGTATTGGACTGCTCTTCCTCTTAGCTGGTGTGTAGACTAGGCCTTATTAACACTTCAGGCATAATTTACAGATGAACATCAGCTTTTCCTAAAATCAACTAAACCTCAGAGTTTTCAGTGCTTTCAGAGACTCACAGAATCATTAAATTTGGAAAAGACCTCTAAGATTGTCCAATCCAAGCATTTACCCAGCACCACATTGGTCAGCACTAAAACTGTATCCCCAAGTGCCACCCCCACATGCTTTTTGAGCAATTCCAGAATTGGTGAGTCCACCACCTCCCTGGGTAGCCTGTTCCAGTGCCTGATCAATACTTTGCCCACCTTTTGCCTACTCCCACATGTTGGAGCAATTACATATCCTCCTTATTATATTGGAAATCATATCAAAACGTTTTGGACTTAACATGGAACTCACCTGTTTGTATCAACAGGACTCATGTTTCCATCCCAGCAATGTCTTAGAAGTAGAGAAAAATAAGTTTTACATTATTTTCAGTGGATGATTGTCACCATTAATCTTCAGGCTTGGAGCAACCTGGTCTAGTGTAAGGTGCCCCTGGCCATGGCAGGGTGTTGGAATGAGATGTTCTTTAAGATCCCTTCCAATCCAAACTGTTCTATGAGCCCATCTAAATAAGAAGCAACAAACAGAAGCACTTTATCCCTACCCTGCTTTGAGCAGCCTTTCCTCTCCACCTTTCAGCATGGATTTCAGTTCTTCACAAAATGCTCACTCACTGAAGGGAAAATATTCCACCCCAAATCTTTTGATTTTGGAGAGGAAGTAGCAGAGAATGGGCAGATTTCCATTCAGGCAACTTAGGATCCACAACGACTTTTTGAAATATGAGACTGTCCTAGCCATTAAAATTCTCATTTTTTATTCCAGAACTGCACTGCTGCTGAAATACCTTTTTGTTCTGTCTCTGGACTGATAAAAAAAAAAATCAACATGTTTATTGATATGTTTCTGACTGGGGGCCAAAAGTAAGCATTTGAAATGTGTTTGTGAAATGTCCTAAAATGTTTTTGGTAGGCAGCCAGTGTCAAGGATCTTCTTGAGGTTGTTTTTTTTTTTTTTTTTCCCCAAAAATTCCATCATTAGGATATTACCTGAATTAAATTATATATATTTTTATATAAAGAATTTTATATGGAAATAATTTTATCTGAACTAAAGTATAAATAATTTTGTTGGACAGGACGCCAGTTCAAGATGGATGAGATCTCCTTCTTGACAGTCTTTAATCATGGTCATCCTAAAGCTGTGCCTGCACAGAAATCTTTTAGTGGTGTTTCTTGTATCTTGCTGAGGATGTCAAATGCAGGCAGGTGGTTCAGAAAGAAGGTTTAAAGTTTGTGTTTATCATGACCCAGTTCAGTACATGTGGCTTTTTTTACTCACCTGTTTCTAGCTTAAGGTACTACAGGTAATATCATATGATTTCTTGATGAAAACCGTAGGGTCCTTGGGATATGAGATTTTTGGACAAAGATTAATACAATGCCATTCTTTGATCCTCTAGATGATTTTGTAGCACTAAAAGGAATTGATAACAGGGTAAGGGTGTACCAGGGTTACCCTGAACTTCCGCAAAATGGAAATTTCACCTGCTGGAAAAAACCCAGGCTGGAGTCAACCTGATGCTGACACCACACTTCCAGCCCACACTAAATTGTCTTTCCACCCTCCATATGATGATTTCCCAGATGAGATTTCAAAGGCCATTGCCTTTGCCAGATAGTTATTTTTTTTGAATGATTCTTTTGTATCCATCCTAATTCCACTCAACTCATGAGGGAAGAGAAGAGGAAAAAAAAAACCAAAAACAAACACCAAAACACAAGTCAGAGAAAGATTAAGAAAAAAAAAAAAGACAAACAAACCCATCAAAATGATAATTGCTAAGTTTTCATTTGCTTGCTCTTTTCCAGTCTAGCTGCTGCAGCAGCTCCTCTCTCGTCTTCCTCTCCGCCTTAGCTCCCAAATGGTATCAATTATCCACAAATCTCACAGGGCCTGCACCATCTGAATAACAATTCATTAACCTTCACTTTCCTCCTGCTGATTAACTCGCCCCCACCACCTCCCTGATGTAGGAGACAGCGTGTTGGAAATTCAGCCAAACTTCTTAATTATGCAAATAATACAATACCCGGAGATAATTATTTAGCCCAGGACTCAGGCTGTATATTCTATGCTCTGCTCTCATAGGCTTTTCCACTCTGTTCTGTTCTTTACATCATCTTAGTTGTGTCAAGGAGAATGAAGGATTTTCAGTTTCCCTCAGAGCAGGTGATCACTCACAGAAGCCGCTCACAGATGTGCCATGGCTGGGGGAAGAACAGGTTGCTGCAAGGCTGGCCAGGGAACACAAAAAGCCAGTTTAAGTTTTCAATATCTATCCTTCAGTTCAAGCAGCCTCCAGATGAACCCCGTGTGGATCCGAAATCTCTCACTGCAGGGCTGAGTTTTGCATCTCACATCTGATAGGTCCCCACCTGCGTAGCCCTGGTCTCTTCATTGGCCGTGCCGGGTACGAAGCTGCTGAGCCCCGCTTACATTGTCTCAGTCAAAACCCTTTCTTTTTCCCAGTCAAATTTAATATTTCATAAATTGAAAACTGGAAATCAAGTTTCAAACCTACAAACTTTTCTTTCTGACAGAGAAAACTTGAAAACCAAACAAATTTATGAGCAGAATTCTGTTTTGTACAGATACACATAACTTTCACCCGGAGCTAACTCTGGAATGGCAGGATGGATTGGTTTCAAACTCCCTAGCATACTTTCTGACAGACACATATGGGATTATTTCTATCATGCAACGGGTTTGATTCTGAGCACATGAGATTTTGAACTTGGGTCTGAAACCAATTCACCTCATGGCTCTGACAAAGTCACATAAATATGTCTATGTACCAATACAAGCTATTTATGTACTTGCCATGTAGCCCTGGCTGGTCTGTTGGGTTTCTTTACCTGTAAATAAGGCTGGCATTGCTTTATAAAGCGAGTCTCTGAATGGAAACTTTCTTGGAATTACAGATCACATTGGCAATATCAAATTTTACCATCTGGTACGTTTATCCGACATCATTCCGGTACACTGGAAAAACAGAACTGATTCTGCTTGATAACCAGCTTTAAGTACAGTAGCATAAGAAAATCTTTGTGAGATTGAACAATGCAAAATTCAGGAAGGCTTAGCAATATTTTATGTATCCTAATTTAATGGTGTTTAAATTTCATTCTTTGAAGCAGCTCAGGTAGTCACTATCTTCAATTTCTGCTGAAAATTTAAATTCTTCTGGAAATTTTATAAGATTTCAAGTCTTTAAACACATTCAGACTGATTTTACTCTCCAGGATGTAAGAGAGTAAATCTATATCATTATGTTTTATATTAATATCTTAAATATCAAGATCACTTCAATACAAGAAATAACAACACCAGATCATTCTATTATCTTGTAATTCTTGTTTTCTTAGATATATCAGAGTAGCTGAATATAATTAGCTCAGTCTGGTAAGTGTGAAAGTGAAGATACAGGCAAAATAAGGCCTTGTTCTTAAATAATTTCTTAAGCTTGAGTAAGGTTTGCTAAATCCATAAAGGGACTATGAAGAATGTTTTCTCGGCTGCTTCCTAATTAAAGAGGAGTCCACTTTTCCTTGGCACCTTGATTGTTCCCCAGGAAGACCACCTTTTATTTCAGTGAGTATAAACTACTCAAGTCATGATGCTGGAAAGTTCAACATCTAAAATCCCAGCATTTCACAGAAAACACACTCCCCAACCTCTCTTGGCAGTTGAACTTAATCCACCAGGAAGCTGAAAGATCTCTGGATGACAGGTATATAAATGTTCATATAATTTTAGGCACCCAAGTTTTAATAATTTGCCTATGCAACAGCAAAACAACCCACACTGCAAAGCAGAGTCAGTGAAGAAAAACTCAGCCTTAGCTCTTTGGCCCATGCTCAGTGTCTCAGATTATATTTATTATATCAGTCTTACCTACGAGTAACTCTTTGCCTGCCTAGGATTTGCTTCTGGCCTTTACAGTGCTCAGAAAATGACAATATTCAGAAAACATGTCAAGAAGGCAAATGAAGAACAACATTTGATCTGAATGAAACATCTGGGACACAACGCCAGGCCTATGGAAGGGTTACTAACAGAATGGATTCACTTCCCAAAAGGTTAAACAGGTGACCACTTAGTATTTTCTGTGAAGGCGATAATTTGGAGAAGGTATAAATATCCAGCTTTAAAACATTATCCAGGACGTCATTCTTGTGAAATCTTCAATCTGTGTGAACAACCAGGTGGTTTTTTTTTTTACTAATTAATGACACCCTCATAATTATTGATTGTATAATGCCACCAGGGGACATGGGTAGGGATTCACTGGTAAAACTCTTCCTAGTGGAGCTCCAAGACCACGCCTTGCATCATCCTGAAGGTCTCCACACTTCTGGTTGCACATTTGTCCTTCCAATTTTCCTGCTTCAACATAAAAATATGCAGAACTCTTTCTTGCTATGATTTCATTCTTAAAACCCAATGAGTTAATGATGATTAGTTAGTTCAGGTGTTCTTGGGTGTAACCATGTGCACTCAAATAAATTGACCCCTTGATATTCCCATGTCATTTTTGGAAGATAGACAGCATTGATTATGTGGCCTGTCTTTTTGTTGGTACAAACCAATGCTCATTCTAGGCCAAGTTGGGTGGGGCTCTGAGCATCCTGATTTAGTGGGGGGGCATCTCTCCCATGGCAGGGGGCTTGGAACTGGATGATCCTTAAGGTCCCATTCAACCCAAATCCTTCTGTGATTCTCTGATGATGAACTTTCAGATTTAGATCTGGAATAAGGTTCCCAGGTGAAACTTAACTGACCCTGTTTCTCTGTCCATTTGGACTGACCTTCAAAACCAAAGTTGGGGAAGGACTCAGTTAATGTATGTCTACAAACTTGTAACTTGATTTTTATATAAGTGCTAAGCTAACTCTGTTTAATTGATTTTCCACATTGTACACTGAGAAATAGGATTTTTATGGCTCTTGAATAATTCAGAACTTTGATTCCTAAGGCGAAAAAAATGGGCAAGGAATAAAAGCATAATTATCATTGTAACAGAGGTCAAAAGGACAAGCTGGCCATAAGTTCATAATGTGCTTGTGCTCTTGGACTCATTGTGGACTGTGGAATATTACCTTGTTGAAATCTTATTACTTAAGGAAGGGGAAAAAAAAGCACACAGGCAGTTAGCTGCAAAAGAAATGGAGGAAGTGTTAATTTTTAAGCAAGTTTGACAAAGATTGAGTTTCATATGACAAATACTGTCAGCAAGACAGGATTCTGTCAGTGGAAGAAGTTTAAACATTAACAATTTCTGTCAGGCTGTTGACACAACCACGGCAGACATTTCCCAAGATGCTGAGATGACTGCTGGCATTTGTCAACAATCCTGTCACAGTGACAGCAATAAGACCATGTCTGGAAATGTGACAGTTTTGGCTTTGTGTTCCCCTGAGCATTGGCCCAGGTGTTCAGAGAAAGTGTGGGAAAAACCCGTATTTCTGCATTGTCATTCGAACGCCGAAAAAGCACAGGAGGAAAATGAGCTGTCACTCCAATTCCCATGATGCCTTTCTGCTTAGCATAACTCCACTCCACGGCCCAGGGTCCACTGGTCCATACTCTGACAGATAATTAAGAAAGCAGCAGCTTTTTCTAGACGGCTCTTCCTCATGATTTGCATTTTAGCCAGAGGCGACCAGTTATAAAAAAAACATGATGGAAAGATGGTAAGAAGCCAATTAGATGGATGGATGGCTGACTGACAGCTCTCTGGTGTTATTACTCCAGATTTCATTGTATGTAGCCTGGCAGTTTTCAACAAGAACCAACTTTTGCAGGTTTGTAGAGCTGTTAAATGAAGGACTATATATAGAATGCGATGGTTTTGCACAAATCTTTTACATTTTCCTGAAATAAACATTTATTACTTCCATTCTAGTTTAAGTGCAATAATCCTTCTTAGTTAATCACAATTTATGCAGCTGCATTCAGAAATGCTGGGAGACTTTGTATTAAAATAGCTCTTGATAACAGCAATTATTAAAAAGTGAGCTGTAGGTTAAAATGTGACATTATGTGACAACACAGCAATAATTAATGTTTCTAAGAAACTAGTCTGATTTCTAACATAATTAAACAAAGCTAATTCATTTGTAAGAACAAAGTATTTGTTTGAAAGACATAAAGTATTTGAAAGAATAAAGGGAAATCTGAAATTTCTCTCTGTGCTGGGAGAATCTGTTCTCAGTGGATATTTCTTTTCTTCTGGGGATCTTTATTTTTTTTTCTCTGCTGTTTTTCCCAGAAAGAAAAGATTGTTTTGCACAGGACTTAGCAGTTTTAAATATGAAATAGCTTGTAAATTGCTACTTTCCAGCTCATCTGTTCAGCTCCGACAGCTGGTAGCCAATCAGAAATATTCTTCTGTGCTAGTGCCTGGTGGCTGTATCTCACTATAAAATTTGAACATTAGCAGGGCTTTTGTTACACTTTTGTGTTGTTTGTGGGTTTGTTTTTTTGTTGTGAATACCAAATTTAACAAAGCACAGCAGCAATTGCAGTTCCAAGGCTGCAACTGCCTCCGATGAATAATGGGCTTTGCCAACATAAAAAAGTCCCTCAGATTTCTTTGGGTTCTGGAAGTTTATCCAGTGCAGGCAGTTAACTCTTGATGAATGGTTGGTTGTTTTAGCAAAGTTGCCCATCAGCCAGTGCTTCAAGGAATATGACTTTGTGGATATGAGTCATCCGAACTGTCGGGAGCACGGATAACTGAAAATGTTACTCCTTTCTTTTTCCTACTGCAATATAACAAAACCAAACCAAACCCATTGGAATCTCCTCATTCAGACCTTGATAGCATTTTTTTTTCCCAGATAAAAAAATAAGACAGAGATATAAATCAAATTCACAACATATTAAAGAACAGATTGTACTGATGCATGTTAAATAGGATTCTGGGGTGTTTTCTCTGTAACAAAATAGACTGTTCATAGAATCATAGAACCAGGGAATGGTTTGGGTTAGAAAGGGATCCCCCATGCCATGAGCGGGGACACCTTCCACTAGACCAGGTTCATGTTCATGTTAATGGAGTAAGTGAATTTATAGCAAATTGCTCAAAGCTTGGAAAACTTTCAAAAGACTAAGAAATCTTCTTCCTGTATTGCTTTCTGTTTCACTTAATTTTTCACTACATTCCTGCTTTCCAGATTCTAGGAAAAACCTGAACCATGGGCTACAGGACTTGTTATGAACCTATTGGGGAAAAAAAATTGACTTCTAATGCCACAGCTTGTAAACGTTCCCAGAAGTGAAATCTCCACTGCAAGGTTCTTCAGCTTCTTTTTTATCATCCAGCTACACAAACTCCTCTCCCATATAATCCACTATTACATTTACCACAATAGATGGCCCTTAAGGCTTTTCATCAGCTTTCCAGTGTATCTGAAATTTTCTGCTGTAATTAAGGCTTCTCTTTTCTCCTGAAAACCCTCGGCCTCAGATTTTTTTTGTTTGTTTTCTTGTTTGTTTTTTTCAGTAGTAATAGTCAGCCCCCTCCCTCCTAGTGATAATCCTAATATACCATGGATTTTACCCCAAAGTATCATTGCTGGCTAAATACAACACAAAGCATAAAAATAGTAGTACCAAATGAATTTTGCCAACAGCTTGAAGGGGAAACATGTTGCTCTATGATGGTACTTGGAAAAGTAGGACAATTTGGAAAAAAACACGCTAGTATAGGAATTGGGATGTACTCAAGAAATCCTGTATGGCTGAGGAAAATTTCATGCTTCTTTTGCTCACCTGAATGTAAGAGCTCAGAAGAACCATGAGAGAAATCAGAATGCAGGTTTACATTTATATTAATATCCTTTGAGGGGAACTTGCCATATTTATTTTAAGTTGCAGCAAAGATACAAAGATGCTGCTCATGACCATCCCTAAACAGAAATTATCATCTGCCACTGGGACAGCAAAGAAGAGTTAGGACAACAAATTTCCAAATAAACTGAAAAGTCTACTAATCCTGTGTTTTCAAGTTTATTTAAATATACTTTTCTCCTTTATTTAAACTCACCTTTATTATTCTAGGCCTTCAAAATATTCAGAAGAAAATTAAAAACAATGAAACCATCATTTTTAGGGGCAGAATAGTTTAATTACATGGATATTCAATTAAATAAAAAATACTTTTTAGCTGGTCCCAGAAATCATTATTTATATTAATATATAAATATATACATACACAAATATGCACATACATTCAAAACTAGGTTTCTGCAGATAAACTACAAAATTAAAGATCTGTCCTCACAGGATTTTAGATGTATTTCAAAAGAGACAAGGTCTGGAAGGAAGAGAAGAAGGTGGAGAAGAGGGAAGGAAGGAGGTTAAGATAAAATTTTATTATAAAACTCTTCCAGTGTTTCTCTATCCATCTGTTTCTTTGTTTATTTTTAATCTAAATCTGCATTAATTTCAATCACTTGTTTATTTTCAGTGAAGGTGCAAAATGCTTATGGATCCTATCTCTAATTATCTAACAGATCAGGTAACACTGATCCAAAAAATCCACAGTGAAAACTGAGTTTCTTTGACTCATCACTAACAGAAAAGAAAGAAAAAACAGTCATAGCATAAGTTTTAACTTTTTCAGCTGGAAAAAACCTAGAAAAATGGATAAAGTAAACATTGCAAATATTGTTTTCCTGAGATTGTTTGTTTTTTTTGTGACAATCAGGTGGGAACACAGGGAATTGACTGTTAATACAATCATTACATGAGGGATGAAAGGAGGGGTGATGATGTGTGTTCTATTAAAATTTCAGTGATATTTTATTGTACCAGGCTAAGTAATCAGATTTGGAATATGACTATTATACCTGAAACTGCTCCTGTTAGTAAGATTTAGGGAAAATACCTAATGTACCTTTGCCTACCTAAAAATTAGACTTTTAGTCTAAGCTTGATTCTTCTGATATCGGGTTGAAAGAGCCAGTCTGGGCAGGATCCATCCTTTCCTGGATCAGTGTCTTGATCCTTCAATTATTTATCTTTGTAAGCTACGTGAGGAAGCTGAATCTCTAGTTTGAAGTAGTAACTCACTCTTCAGGTGGTTTAGTGATGGACAAAATGGATCCTGAACTCCCTCCATACATGGCTGTGCTTTGAGATATAGATCTTCCTCAGTTCTTTCTTTTATCCAAGGCTGGAGGTCAGGATATTTCTTGGCTTTGACACAGTGGCTGGTGTGATAAACCACTTTCTTTAAGGAAAATCCAGAAATTTCTACACAGATCTTTTGTCTAGTACTCAATTCTTTCCAGCTCCTTGGAGTAGTATTAAAACCCTGGCAGTGCTCTAAGACTTTCTTTTTCTTTCAGTGCAAGTTGCTAGACATGAACTGCTTTATTATTATTATTATTATTATTATTATTATTATTATAGTGAAAAATAATACTTTTGGCCTCTTTGATACCTTATTTTTCTCTCAAAAGTGATTAAAAATTCCATAAGAGCTAAAGGCAGACGGTACTGAAGGTGAGAACTATATTTTTCACCACTATTTATTATTACTAGGGCAATAAAACCCTAACACAAGAATAATACAGAATACTTTAGGAGAATCATTTTGCCCATGGTTTTGAAGCCAAAACAAGCATAATTTAATATTAGATGTTTTGATGGATGTACTGAACATGACACAACACCAGGCTCTTCAATCCCAACCAACAGGAACGTGACGGATGAAAACAACTCTTAATGTCGAGCTTAAAAGCAGAGCAATTGTTAGAAATAGTGCAGCAGGTCTTAAGGTTTGACTGAAGACCAAGAAAAAAAATCCTTCAATTTCCCCGAGGGCCTGCAGAGAAGGTTCAAAAAGCACAGGGCACGGCAGCAAAAAGTCTGATCACACAGGGGTTTTAAAACAAAAAGGAAAATCACAGGTATTCCCTAATTGGAAGCCCGGAGAGAACAAGGGGGAGTGCAGCCTTCTAAAATTCAGAAGAAGGAAGCATGAGGAAGATGAGGCATTCACTGAAATGTCAGTGATAAAATCGATACAGCATTTTCTGGGAAATCAATGCAGAGACTGGAAGATATTGGAGATAACAGAGAGGCAAATGCTTTCTCTGGAGCAGATGAAAACTCCAAGAGTGGCATTGAAAACAGGTGTTGTTTTCATAATTAAAACTCAAGGGAAACCTGCCTAAAGGGAGTCATAATAATGAAATAGGGGGAAAAATACCCATGGAGAACAACATCTCATTAGGAGAGATAAACTTCACATGTGAACAACATTGTGTTAAATGATAAATTGTTTTTCTTAATGGCACTCTGGTGTGAGACAGGTTCAGAGGTTCTGCTTGTCTTGCTGCAAGCTGGTGATTAATGACTGGGAAGGCTTTCACGGAAGTGTGAAAGACAGGAGTGGAAAATGAAGATGCAAGTTGTCTCTCCAAAGGGACACTTTATAAAACCAGTGTCTGGACAGAAATAGGAAAGCCTTTGAGAGATTAGAAAGCCCTTATAATAACTGGCTGTGGAATGACCCAGTTTAGTTATTTTCTGTTTGGTTTCTAGTTAATACTGTTTTCCCCTTGTAACCAATGCTCACTAAAACCTCACGAATAAGACCCTGAGGCGATTCTGAAATCATCTACAGTGTATTTGCTCAGAGATAAAAAACATCAGCGACTCCAGTCCCTCTGACTCAGCTTGGTTCAGGTACCATGGAGTCAAACATCGTTCAGACAGGCAGAGCATTGCTGGAAACCCTCGAGGAAATCTGAAACGTCTGGGTGATTCCACACTTGATTTTCCATAACCTTATCGATATTGTCCCTCAAATGGGGATGTTTAAAGACAGACAGAAACTGCTTATGTCAAGAGGTGCCTTGTAGTGCAGAGGAAAACTAGTTTGGGCTGAATAAAACTCTTCTGCTACGAATACAGTTTTTAGAGGCGCAGTGTAGCACAGGGATTTCTGATAAGGGATTTTCGGGATAAACGTCTGCAGCAGATCCAATGTTCTCAAGTTTCAGTGTGCTTAGTAGGCACAGCTGGGATTCAGGAGCTGTTACAGTTGACTAACTACCTGCTGCATGCCCAGGAGTACCAAATAAAGCAATAAATCCTCAAATCTGTAAACAAACAAAGCCGCTATTCCAGCAAGTTCCTGGGTGGGAAGCAAAGATACACCACAAAGAACTCTGTATATTGTTCAGAGGTAAAAATAACTTGACTTGAAATATTTAGTCAAATGTGTCTGTTTAACAACAACGTGTTTAAAATGTTTGGTTTCTAATTGATACTTTTTTCTTAGAAATAATAAATACTAAGTAATGATACAAAATTAATAATATTGAATAATACTAGAAGAAAAGTCCTACTTCTCAACCTGAAATCTCTGAAGACGGGCATCATCAACTGCAAGCAAAAACAATTAGAATGGATGAGAATTAATAATGTTCTTACATATGTAACATAGGGTCAGTAATGAATAGCAGTGGTTTTTATCTCCAAGCACATCACTGAAGAAATCAATACTTTACTGAGTTCAGATCTCTAGGCATTAAAATAGGATGTTGGAAAACTGCAAAACGTGTGGAAAGCTACTGTCAGCACTGAAAACCTTGTGGTGGAAAACTGAAGAAGCTCCATCTCTTTTACTGCATTTCCAAGGCTAAATAGTGGCAACCCTGAGTTCATATTTCACATGCACAGAACATCAGGAATCATAAGAATCTTCTGTCTCATAGAGAAAAGCTCATGATATATTGCCTGGAATTAAAAGGCAAATTAACATTAGGAAAAAAACACATCTTTTTTCATTCAGAATGAAAATAAACTTTTCAATTATAAATGACCTTTTATAGAATTTAATTGAGACCTCTGTTTGTCATTATGGTAAGAGAGTATTGCTTTAAAGTTACATCTTCACTTGATATTAATCATATCAAGCTGATATAAATGTCTAGAAGACATAAAGCCTTCCTGTGATCTCTGTTCATCACTGTGCCAAAGATCTTTTCTGGAGGTGGCACATGGGGACACAGCATTTCTCTTGTGTGTGGAATACAGAGCTAAAAAGCCTCAGTACAAATTCCTCTGCTCTGTCAGGCTTGACAAAATTCCCTTTATTTTGGGAGTCAGTGTGGCAAATATGAATCACACTTGAGCAATGGCCCATGAATTCAAGGGGGACATGTGTGTAAGCTTCTGCAATTAAAATTGCACAGGGAATTTGTAAAGGTGAAATAGTAATTATCAAATTGGAGCCTTGCCAGAAAAGTGAGACAACCTTGTTGTCTTTGGTATCTCAAACTTCTCGGTTTCAAGAAAAAACAGTCAGGATGTGCCTCCAGAGGCCTTATGGACCATCCTCATCCCAGGGACAGCTTTGGAAATTAGGATTGATGCCTTAAACCAAATATCTCACATCCAGAGTGGAACCTCAACCCAGCTATTTCTATCCCAGCAATGCAGGGACGATTGCCCAGCCAGAACTGAGCCCCCCTGGGTCCTGTCCAGAGAGCAAGACAAGGTATGTTATCTTACAAAAGGGTTTTTTGAGCTGAATTATTTTAGCCAGGATCACAGAATATGCTGAGTCGGAAGGGACCCATAAGGATCGAGTCCAACACCAAGAGTCACACCATGAGCCTGGGAGTATCATCCAAAGACAACAAAACCAGTGTGTCCTACATAATCACTTTTTATTGCAGCCATGGGATAACTATAGCTGTGTATCTGGAATCATAGAATCATTAAGGCTGGAAAAGCCCTCTAAAGATCCTCAACTCCAGTGGTTCCCCCACCACTAAACCATGTCCCCAGGTACCACATCTTCATCTCTTTTAAATCCCTCCAGGGACAGTGATTCCACCACTTCCCTGGGCAGCCTTTTACAATGCCACTATTTTAATGAAGAAGTTTTTCCTAAAATCCAATCCCTTTGATTGTTCCATACCAGGCATTTGAATTGAAATAACTTCTTCTCTGCATTCTTATCGCAGATAATCCAACAGACACCCTCCCAAATCAGGGCATTCTTTTCCCTAGCACAATGGCAGTCAAATTCTGTCAATCATTTCCCTCTGTCCTCTCTAGCAAACAATTCTCTGAAGATTATCCTCACTTCAAATGTGAAAGTAGTCCAAAAATAAGGAGTAGAACTTTAATACAATCCTGTACATTTTAAAGGGCTAAATAATGAAAGCATTGTTGCTTGAATTTCACTCACTTTTTGCTCACGTCATATTACTCCCTTCAAGAAGATTGTACAACAGTAAGTATAAGTATTATATTTATCTATACAGAGGAAATGAAACTAATTTTTAGTCTAGTCAGACTAAATATGCTTAAGTAGCCATTTTTTTTTGTTCTAGGTTTTCAACTAACTACTCAAGTTTTCTCAGTTTCTTTATGAATTTTTTGTTGTAAAAGAAAAAAATCATAAAAGGAAAAAAAAAATTTTCTATAGCACTCTTAAATTCCAATGCAGCAAGAAGGGCAGTTGACATCAGTGATTTCAAAGAAGTTTCATGAAGAATGTTTTTAATCTGCAGCTGTGCTACTAAAGCAGAGCCAGCCCCAGGTCCCAGCACTGCCATGTGGCAAACTGCATTGTTCATTGCTGGAATGATTGCTGGACTCACTGTTTGGTTTTGGCCCATTCCAACCACCAAAAAAACCACATAGCATCTGGTGATTTGCACATAAGGATCGTGGCTGGTAGGAAATTCAGTCATTGGTTTGTGGGGGATGAGTAAAGATGATCTGTGTGGATGTGAACTCTCTGTCTTGGAACAGGGAAAAGTTACTGATGCATTTTATAGTCATAAAATTATAGTACAGTAATAAATTGTTATTAAAATTAATTACTAGCATAATAATAAAAGGTTAAAGTTATTTTATTACTCATATAGTCAGATCAAATGTCCCTCTAGTGTGAAAGCCTGTTCCTGGGTAGTTACTGTTAAAAGAGTCATGATAAAAACAGCAAGAACTGGGCTGGTGCAGACAGGCATTTCTCCAGCACATCCTCCAGACCCCAGCAGCTGATGGCCTGGGGCATTCCTGACCCACTGACTGTGCTGACTGAAAAATCCTTCCTGGCTTTTGGGGTCAGAGCACTGAAGAGTCATTCAGGGGCTGGAAATTTGCCTGTCCATGAAATAACATTTAATTGGCCAAAGTAGCAGCCAAGCCCAATGTGATGGCCATGGAGTACCTAAGCTGTGGAGAGAGCAGAGAAGGCAGATGTGCTGCAGTCCAACAGGAATGTGATGTGATGTGAGGAGGATATGTTGCAGGAGCACCTGATAGCCACAATCAACACTGGAGAGTTTGTGGTTTGTGCACACGGTAAAAAGGTTTTGTCTGATCAGAGGCATAGAGAAATTAAATGATTTACCCCATCTTGAACTGTAGGCTGACTGAATATTTGTGTCCTGACCAGGAATTTCCTTCCACTATTTTTGCCTTAAGATTATCCTTAGTCAGATTTGTAAGAATCAAACTGCTTCACACACTGACCATTGACACACAACAATTTATAAGGAGCCTTGCAAGTAAACCTGTATCTTCATGTCTGAGGGACTGAAGGTCCTGTAGGAATTTGGAGGAAGGATTTGAAAAATCACAGAATGAAGAGAGCTATCTGAACTAGACCTTAAGGCTTAGGAATATAACCAATATTTGTAAATACATATTAGCAGGAAAATGCAATGACAGCAAACGCTCTGAATCAGTCATCATACACTCATTTTAACAGACCTGCCAAAACTCCTAATTAAGGTCTCCCTTGGGACTCTTATTTTCTATCTCATTATCCTGATAAAGTGGACACCAATGAGTCCCTTAATGAGGATTAAACTGTAGGCTTTAGTTGAATTTGCATCTCACATTTGCTATTGATGAGACTCTCCTGAAATTTCCCCCATACACTTGCCTGTTTCTAATTCAGAATTCAAAATACTGTATGAAAAATCTGATAATAGACTCCCACTGCTTTGCCTAATGATTGTCCAAAAAATAAGAGATAAAAATTGTCTGTTTTGTTAAACACAGCGTTTTCCCATCCACAGGCCAACAGTGTGTGTCATATTGCTGTGTCTCTGGCTTAAAAGGGACAGCTGCTCCAGGGATCTGGAAACACTCTCTTTAGTTTTTAACAGAAGGAAAAACTGAAGCGGAAGCAGATGTTTGTGACTGTATCATGTGTGAGATAAGGCCTTTGGAGACCTAATTTTTTTTTCCCGAAAGCAAGTGTTTAAAGTCTTGTCTTCCTTAAAGGAATTTTGATTTCGTGCCTGACCCAAGAAATATGCTCTGTGTAAATTGACATGACAGAGTTCCTTGCTGATGGTTTTAGTTGACACTGGGGTAAGTCAGGAGGTTGTTCTGAACAGAGAGGTGATCCACAGACAGCTCTTCTCTACCTCCTCCACAGCCACGCTCTTAGTTGAAAGGTAGCATCAATAAAGTCCATGTCCACACAATGGCCAGGAGCCTTCTAGGTCCTGGGAGACAGGAGGATTACCTACTAGAAGCCAGACCAAAAAAAAGGTTGCTCAGCGTTCCTAAAATCCACAAGTTCTGAATCAGTGTCTCAATTTATCCAGAGGGTTCAACAGAACATAATTAACATCTTCTAGATGAAGTTTATATCTGTGCAGCAGAGATCTGTGAACCAAGAAGCTCATTTCTTTCTGAGGATTCCTTGCTCTTCAAAATGGACAAGGATGAACATTGACACTCACACCAGCTTCTCAAATTCTTATCTTAATCTGTCCATTGACATCTGACTGCCCGTGGGTGAGACAAAGAGCTTCAGAAGAGACAGACAAGTACCAGGAAGAATGGTTTTCAGCTAAAAGATGAGAGATTTAAATTAGACATGATGAGGAAATTCTTCCCTGGGAAGGTGGTGAGGGCCTGGCACAGGTTGCCCAGAGAAGCTGTGGCTGCCCCATCCCTGGAAGTGTTCAAGGCCAGGCTGGACAGGGCTTGGAGCAACCTGGGGTAGTGGAAGGTGTCCCTGTCCACGGCAGGGGTTTTGGAATGAGATGATCATTAGGACCTCTTCCAATCCAAACCATTCTATGATTCTCTGATTCTCTGATTTAGTGATCTTATTTAAGACACTCTCAAGGGTGTTTGCATTTGTGTGGCCTGACACACTGTCTTTTTCAGTGGCTGGGAGAGAAAAAAAAATTAAGAAATATCTTCCATCATTTTTGCATGTCATCATCTGCCAGATCTGAGCTATGAAGCACACCTAAGAATGATTTTGCTATGGAAGTAAGATCAGTGTTCCTAGTTAGGTTCATATAGGAAATATGACACAAATTGTAACCACAATAAAAACAGTGAGACGTGTGAAAGCGAATCACAGACCTCAGGCAAAGCCAGAGGAAATATACAGGAAGACTTCAGTCACAGAGATAGTTTTTCCAACTTTGGCATAATTGCCCACAAAACAACGTCAGAGAGAGCTTTTTTTAAAAAAAAAGTATTTCTTTTCCCATCCAGCACGAGCTGCCATGATTGGAGTTCTGCTCTCTATGTGCTGAGATGCCAAAGCAGTTTTCACCTCACAGTGGGGCTTTCTGTCCAAAAAGGTTCCCCCATACACATGAGAGCAGTGGGGGCCATAGGGGATGCCCAGTCTTAGGTATCTTCCAGCAGTTGGAGGGAAGGTTGTTTGACACAAGCATTTTCTTCATCCCATTTTGTGGCAAGAAATGAGTCACACTTATTCAGCAAACTGTATATGTTTGGGAATAGTGGTTTTTTTAATTGAATAAATAGAAAACATGGAAGGAATGGTCTTGGTGCAACAGTGGATCCAATGAAGGAACAGATCAGAGATTTAAAGCAAACTAGACAAAGCCTCTCATCATAGAACAGGCAGTCAGACCATGGAATTCCCTCTTTACAGACACTGATATCAGATACTGAAAGTGCTAAATTTTCAGATAGTTTCAAGTGTTGTCTCTACAGCTTCATAGACAAGAAGTTCATCGAGTTAAGTACAAAGCATGATTTCAAGCTCATGAAACCCCTGAGCTCTAAGTTATTGTAGGCTGGGAGAGAATTCTGAAGAAATATTGTACATAGAAATATATTTCTGGCTCCTATTGGAGACAGGATACTAGTCTGATCCAGAACAGTGATTTTTTTTTTTTTTTTAATCAACACATTTCAGTTGGTGTTGCAATTGGCAACATTTTGTCTTCTCGGTCCTAAACTCTCAAATAAGGGTTATCTCTACACAAAATTTAAAATAGAAAAGGAAAAATAAACCATAAACTTTGTTTTTTCTGATTGATTCAAGCTGACTTTTGTTTTGGTTTTCTTTTTCAGCATTGAATTGATAAATACGTTATTTGCAGTCGAAGCTAAAATTTGCTTTTCTTAGTTTAGTCACGAAATCATTTGCACTTGAATTTAAGCAGGTTTGCACAATGACAATCTGTTGTGCTTCTTAATTTGGGAATTAGGGATCTTAGAGGAACCCTACTGTTTACCAGCCTTTGTAAAATATCAATGTCATTGTTCATGACATCTTCCTTCTAAACAGTTTTGCACTAGCAGAACTGAGGTGTCTGAAGTTAATGGACAAAATCAGACTATTGACATCAAGAAATTTTTAGCCCTAACTCTGAGGCTGGAAAAGAATGATTTTGAATCGCAGGATGACACTGGGAAATAGATTGGATGAGCTTGTCCCCTACCTTGCTTTGCAGGAAGTCATTTACAGCAGTACCAAGTGGGATTGATGTGGTTACATTGCCATCACTTAGAGAATCATAGAATTATGGTTTGGGTTGGAAGGGACCTTTAATACTATGGAGTTCCAACTCTCCTGCCATGGGCAGGGACAGCATCTACTAGACCAGATTACTCAGAGCACCATCCAGCCTTGTCATGAACACTTCCAGGGATGGGGAGTCCACAGTTTCTCTGGGCAACCTGTGCCAGGGCCTCACCACTCTCACAGGGAAGAATTTCTTCCCAATATCTAATCTAAACCTAACCTCCTTCAGCTGAAGACCATTCCCCCTTGCCCTATTGCTACATGCCCTTGTGAAAAATCCCTCTCCAGCCTTCTTGTAAGCTTCCTTTAAGAACTGGAAGGTGCTTCAAGATCTCCTCAAATCCTTCTCTTCACTAGGCTGAATAACCCCAGTTCTCCCAGCCCGCCTTCTCTGAGCATCTTCATGGCCCTAAGCATTGTAGATATCTAAATCTGAGCTAGATGCCCTCAACACTCCTCAAATCCATGTCACAACTATCAGCACTGCCAAGGTAGATTCTCTTTTATAAAGGAGGTCATAAAATGTGCTCCACAAGAGCCTATTTGTCCCCATTTAAAGAGAATGCAACTGTCTCAGAAATTAACCAGTTCAGTGAGCAGTGAAGAGCACCATGCGGATCATCTTCAACTCTTCTCTGCATTTGCTTAATATTCAGATCTAAAAGTCAAAGGCTGGTTGAGATCAGGGCCTACTCTGTCTAGTTTGATGTTAAGAATGAGTACAATGTACCTGAATGCCCCACTTTTGGTTCAAACACAGTTTTGCATGTGCTCATCTGAAACACAAAGCTTTGTTCATCTGTTATTTACACAAATGGAGATTATGGTATAATGACAAAGATCATCTCCATATGACAGAGAGAATCAATATCACATGAGTGTCATTCCTATAACAATAAATTTTAGAGCACCAGATGTGTTTCAGAGAAGTCACATTTTATTTTATTTTGTCAGTCTCTGTGCGGTGACATCTCTTACTTTTAAAAGAAGGGAAAACACTTTGTAAAACCATTAAAAGGAGTAGAAACCCCTTCTGTAAGTATCTAGTAAGTCATGTGTAGACCCAGGGGCTCCCAGCCACCCACTTACCAGTTTTCCAAGGCACATGATTCTTGCTAAAGAGACCAAGTTACTACTTACTGTTTATTTTAGTAGGGGACAAAAATCTGTCTCCGATGGTTTTGGACACCTTGTTACATCCCATTCCAAAATCTGTCAAGCATGTGATGACAGCTGAGACACAGAGGAATACTTCTCCAGTTCAAGAACAAGAAGACCCACAAGGATAATTTGCTGATTTGCCAAGTTCTTTACATTTCCAGATACAGCTGTAGAATACTGAGCATATCACTGTAAACTATCACAAATACCAGGACTTTTGCCTCCTCTGTTTATTGAGCCAGGCTGTTCCCCTGTTGCTTGGACACTGCCAGTGGAATAATCCTGAAATCCCATATGGACAGATAGAGCTGCATTTGTATTAACCTAAATGCAACTTGCCTACAGGTTTTGGTGGAACAACTTTTACAGGACATTTCAAACCAAAATTATAATGACTTGGGTTTGCTATCAGTGTGCAGATGCATCTTGCCTCAGAGAAATAAGAAGCATAGTTTTGTGTGTATTTTTATTAAGATAAATGGCAGCAGTAAAGGTAACCAGTCCTTTATATCCATGCTGGTGTTGCAATTAATGTAACTGTTCAGTCAGTGGGAAAGTGTACACAAGGGGAAGGTGACTATATTTTAGTTAAATCTTGTGGTAGAACAGTTACAAAAATGTTGTCCTCAGCTTAGTGTCAATGAGATAATAAGAACATTGAATCATAGAATCAAGCAGGTTGGAAAAGGCCTCTGAGATCATCAAGTCCAACCCTTGATCCAACAATGCCGTGGTTACCAGACCATGACACTGATGCCACACCCAGTTTCATCTTAAAAATCTCCAGGGATGGTGAATCCACCACCTCCTTGGGCAGCCCATTCCAATGTCTGATTACTCTTTCTGTAAAAAACTTTTTCCTAATATTCAACCTAAACCTCCCCTGGCACAGCCAAAGACCATTCCCTCTTGTCCTACTGCTGGTTCCTGGGAGAAGAGACTGACCCCCATCTGGCTACAACCTCCTTTCAGATAGTTGTAGAAACTGATAAGGTCACTCCTGAGCCTTCTCTTCTCCAGGCTAAACAACCCCAGCTCCCTCAACCTCTCCCTGTAGGACTTGTGCTTGTGTTCCTTTATCAGTCTTGTTGCTCTTCTCTGGACCTGCTCCAGCACCTCAATATCCTTCCTGAACTGAGGGGCCCAGAGCTGGACACAGCACTCCAGGTGTGGCCTCCCCAGCGCTGAGTACGAGGGGAGAATCACTTCCCTTGTTCTGCTGTCACACTGTTCTTGATGCAGGCCAGGATGCCATTGGGCTTCTTGGCCACCTGGGCACACTGCTGGCTCATGTTCAGCTCCCTGTGAATCCAGATTCCCAGGTCTCTTTCCACCTGGCTGCTCTCCAGCCACTCTGTGCCCAGCCTGTAGCGCTGCAGGGGTTGTTGTGGCCAAAGTGCAGGACCCGGCACTTGGCCTTGTTGAACTTCATACGGTTGGAATCGGCCCAACTCTCCAGCTTGTGCAGGTCCCTCTGAAGAGCCCTCCTGCCTGCCAGCAAATTAATAGGTGGTGGTGTAGACTAGTACCAGCTATTTGTGTGGTCTTAGAGAACTTGGTAGACTCATATGATTTGTGCTAAAGCTCCATGGATTTGGTTGAAGCCCATATGGACATAACTTCACTAAAAGAGTGTCAAACTCTGACACAATTCAAGAACACGATCTGCAGCCAGCCCATTTCAATCCCATCTCCACATATTTCCTACCAGAAATCTCCCTCCTGCAGTATTACCTAGAACTATACAGAAAAGGCAGCGATTTCACTTGGCAAAAATTCAAATCAGTGAGCAAAACTTTTAACCTTGTCCCCAGGACTGTCTAGAATAGATGCTCTTATGCTGTTTTCTTTTGGGAATAAAATCCTATCTCTCCCCTGCAGGTTTTCTTTTTCTCTTTGTAGTAGCATAGTCACTGGGATCCAATTTAAAATGTTCAAACCCCAAATTCCTCAAAAGGCAGAGTGAAACTGCACTCACACATCACTGCAAAAACAAACAAGGAAGCTTTGATTTAGTTCAGAAGTGGACTAACTCTAACTCTCCTAAAAGTTAGTTGTACAGGAGAGATTCCAATTTGGCTACAATACAGGGTTATAGAGATTCTGAATCTTTTACCAGCTTTGCTGTGATCTACACTTTTGAGTGTTGAATTACACTCACCTCAACCAAAATTACCCACCTGTAAGTAATGGTGGCTCCCTGGACGATGAACAGAGAGGATGAAAACACAGAGAGGATGTTTACTGTGATTATGATAATTAATACTGATAAACACATGCTTATCAATAAACACGTGTATTGATAAATCAAGATTTTTAAGAAACACATTCTCATTTAGGTTAGATGTATTACCACTTGAGGGGAACACATACGTGTATTTACAGCAGAAGGAATCTAGATGACCAGTTTAGGCTTTATTTATAGCTTTAGAGCAGATACATTTCAATGCAATTTTCTTTTCAGAAGTGTGCAGTGACTACAACATCAGTTCCTCACCTCCTGGGAGCATTTACATGTGCTTTGACAGAGGTGGATCACCCCAAAAAACCCACGGTATTTCTTGCAGCCTGTTCAGTCCTCTAAAATATTAAAACCCTGCTAAAAAACCTTGTTTTGTACTTGTTTCAGCTGCTAAAACACATCGTTTCCCAGGCCCTGGCTGAACTGTACCACGGGAGCACTAGGTGGCAATGCTGTTACAGCAAAAACTCCAGCAGCTCTGTAAAACACCAGAGATGCCAAGGATGCTTCACACGCTGTGCAGAAGCTCAGAGAGCTGCCACTACTTCTTCAGTGGGTGCAGGACATCGTTTTGATTGTCCCCCTGTATTCAGCACAGCGATGGTCCAGCATCTTGAGTCTTGTGCTCAGTTTTGGGTCTCAAGTGACAAGAAAGAGATTGAGGGGCTGGAGTGAGTGCAGAAAAGGGCAATGGAGCTGGGGAAGGGTCTGGAGCACAAGGCTGATGAGGAGCTGCTGAGGGAGCTGGAAGAGTTTAGTCTAGACAAAAAGAGGCTCACAGGAGACCTCCTCACTTTCTACAACTCCCTGAAAGGAGATTGTAGCCAGGTGGGGGCTGGACAAGAAGAAGAGGCCCCAAGTTATGCCAGGGAAGGTGTAAGTTGAGTATTAGAAAAACTTTCTCCATGGAAAAGTTTATCAAACATTGGGACAGGCTGGCCAGGGAAGATATGGAATCAACATCCCTGGAGGTATTTGAAAGACCGGTGGATGTGGTGCTTAGGGACATGGTTTAGGAGTGAACTTGGCAATGATAGTTTAACAGTTTAACTCAATGGCCTTAGAGGTCTTTTCTAACCAAAGTGATTCCATGATTCTATGATTTTGGTTGCCCAGCCTTGCTCTGAATGAGAAGGAGGTATTTGATTTTTTTTCCACTGTCAGTATAAAGCCACAAAGATGACGACCTGACATTTAGCACAAATTTGGGCTTCCCAGTATAATTTCCAGTGGGTTCAGGGAATATCGAATGAGAAATATTGGATGAGGAACACACAGTCCTACCAGTTTGGGGCCCACCCATCTAACAGGGGAAGGTGAAAACTCAAGCCTGATCCTAATAAAGTAGGTGAGATCACAAGAAGCTTTCCCTTGTACCTTCACCTTTCATTTTTTTTAGCAGTGAAATCAAAGACAATATTCCTGAGTATAAAATTTTGGGTGCGGACACGTTTTTTTAAGATTAGTGCTTTTGAAGAGGAAAAAAAGCCATTGCAAGTGTGCTACAGCAAGTAGTTCAGTACAGTACAGCAAGAAATTTGTGCATAATTGACTCCAATACAATTTAATACAATTGATCTGTATTATCAGGCCATGATTCTGAGGGGCCTCTGCACACTTGCAGCATTTATTTTAATCCACTTTAATTCATATAATTTACCCTTATCATAAACTGTGTGAATTGCATCAATGGCTACCAACAGGACAAGGAACTGTTGTGATCTGAGTTTATCCCATCACTACAGGAACCTCAGTTTATCAGTTATTTTTAAGGAAACACTGCATCCTGTTGATAGCAGCTTTTGTGGCCAAAAGCAAAGCTACTCACATGCAGAAAAACCCTCCCCATGTCCCAGGGAAGGGGTTTGGGCTGCACCATCTCTCAGGGCTCCTTCCAGCTGTGCATTTCTACTCATCTGTGAAGAGCTGGTGTTGAGTTAAGCCATGGTCTGAGAGCATCTTGGGCTACTCCAGAGTTACAAAGAGCAGAGTTCCTTGTACAGCTTCTCAGGGATGCCCAGTGATGGTGCCACGGTGCTCAGGAGGAGTCAAAGATGCACCAGTGGTAGGAGCAAGGGTCTGAACCACCCTCCTAATTTGGCCAGTCCGGACCCTCTGCTGCCGATTTTGGGCAATATCATGTCAGAGTTGCTTATTCCATCAGCTTCAGTGATCAGCTGAGTGGGAGCTGCTCTACTCCTACATGGAGGTCACCTGCCAGGTCAGTTTGGCAAGAGATTCTCACAGTGAGTTTCCTCAGAGTATTAATTACACTGCAAAACTACAGCAATATTGCAATGAATTGAGCTACAACTTTGTCTGACTGGAAGAACAGGAGAAAATTAAGGGTCTTACTCACAGTGTGTACCAAGGAGACACTGGAATTGCTCCCAGGGATTCTTTCAAGTGGTGAGGAAAAAAAATCAATCTTCATTATTTTGGTCCTAAAATGTCTTTTATGTACTTTCTATGATGGTTGAACTTGATGATCATGGAGGTTTTTCCCAACCTTAGTGATTCTAGGATTCTATTCTATACATAAGCCTAAGTAAAAACAAATAAATAAAATGAATGGATGCACATCCATGGACTCATGAGAGTTTTCCATGAGTATATGAAACCAAATGTATGAGGATTTTTCATGTGTTTATACTTTAAGTGCTAAACCCAGATTTTCTTGAAGTTTTTCAGTGGGAAATAATGAGTAATGTTGCTGATCCAAAAGACAAGTACATTTTCCTTTGGAATTCTCCCATTTATGTATATATATATATATATATATCTTCTAATCAAAATGCTATTAGAATCTTTTCCACAAGGATATAAATTTAGCTACTATGGGTGGAATTGGTTACCTTTTTGGAACAGCTCATAGGTCCTGATTTCCCAAATGATATAAACTTGTCAAGATGTGAGATGCCCCGAAAGGGTTCCTGTTTTTCTCCTGTCTTATCTGGCCCTCCCTTTCCTTCCCCTCCCTAATCCTTGCACTCTTCTGCAGTGTGTCAGAGCAGGGACAAGACCTGTCTGAATAAAATTCTCTTGTTTGTTGGGGGAAATCTGTGGTCTGGTTGGTGATGAAGAAATATAATGCAAACAAATGAATAAATCAATAGCATCCAAAAAGTAGTTACTTGTCCTGATGGATTTTTTTGTTTCCTTAATATGCCATTACAAGGTGGGGAGTGAGACAAGAAAAGGTATTATATTATTATTATTATTATTATTATTATATCAATTTCTATTCCAGACACAGAACCATCCATTTAGATTGGAATAATGAAGGGATGAAATGAGGGATATTTGCTGGGCTTTAGCCATGTGATCATACATAGGCTTTGACAGCACAGTGAAGTTGTGCTGATATCTGAGGAAAAATCAGAAGCAGCTAAAAGGTGGAAAGTTTAAAGAAGTGAAAAGATGTGCATTTCTGGCTTTATTCATGTCTCATTAGCTTCTGGCACAGTAAATTGCCTAGACTAGCAGAAAACACTTGTTCTTTCTCTTTTTGAATGCAAATTTTTGGGAAAAAAAATTGTAATGTCAGTGAAAAAAAATGGTGCCCAAAGAACAGACCGGACGTAACATTTTCAAAAACAGCAGCTATGGCAATTAAGAGGATGTGTCCACCATCCCCCTTGCCAAACGGGTTTATCTCCTCACAATTCCCTTTAAGACAACATATCAGCAAGTTTGCAAAAACATTCTTGCCATTAGATGCTCTATGTTTTTGTTCTCAGTCAATAAATTAGAAATAAGGAAGTCCCTCTGACCAGGCTATGGATGTGAGAACATCTACAAAGGAGTTAATTCAGCACATTCTGAAATCAGCATGTTTCGATGTTCCCTTTTTCTTGTAATATGCCCTAGTGTGAATTTCCAAAGGTTTTGGGATGCTGAAATACGTGGCTATAAATTCAAAATTTTTTGAAACCAACCTACATTTCCAGGCACCAAAATTTGAAGTGATAGCCAAATAAATACTCCAGCAACCTTCAGACCCTCCTTTTCCTTGTTAATTCCAAAATGAATGACTCCAAATTCCCAGATAAAAGAAGTGAGGAAGAGCAATGCCCTTTCTCCTTACTTGGGGAAGACAATATGACTCAAGAGAGGCATTTTAAAGCTCACAGGGCTTTCTTTACATATCCCATTTGTGATTCCTGTGTGATTTACCTCCTACATTCTTAACTGAATCCCCGAGGAAGAACCCCAGTGGAGAAATTTAAGATTTAAGTTAGGCACATGAGCCCAGTCTGAAATCCTGGAGCTGGTTAAATCAAGCAGATTATTAGACCATTTGGAACAATCCTGGAAAATGCCATACTCTCTGGAAAACCTCCATCTGGAATGTGAAAAATGTTTTTTTTTTTTGTCTGACTTTTCAAAGGACTTCTCCCCCTACTCCTGCCTTTGATCTTCATTCCTACTAATAATTTTCTCACCAGTGTTTTAAATGAAATGTTTTGGGTGACTGTGGTGTTTACTGAAAATTGTGACTTAAAAAAAAGTTTTCCTTTAGTAAAAGTAAAAATTACCATTTTGAATATCTCTATGATTGTTTCAACACATATAATTAAAATATATAATGGAGATTAAAAAATCCATCAAACTAAAAAAAAAATTCTTTCTTTTTTTTTTTTTTTTTTTCCTATTTGTAATAGCATTTTCTTATTTTTTTCTTATTGAAACATTCATGAAAGCTTTTAAGCACAGTTGTGTCTGGAATGGCGACAAGGGGACCTTCAGGCCCAGAACTGTCTGATTTGATGGACATGCAAGGAACTAAACTTTGGTGTTCTCTTATGGTGTCTGAATGAAACGTGTAGGAAGGAGAAAATGAAGAATGGTCTAAATATGATTATTTGTAACAAAAAATAACCCAACACCTGGCCCTTATAATCACAGAAAAAATGAGATAAAGAAGAGGAAAACCAGCAATACCTGTTAAGGTGCTTGCAATTATCCCATGGAGTTGACAGTGCTATGGCATTCAGAGCAAACACTTTTCAAATAAACAGATGAAATTCATAACAGAAGGGTTTGGGTTGTAAGGGACCTTAAAGATCATCCAGTTCCAACCCCCTGCCATGGGCAGGGACACCTTCCACTATCCCAGGTTGCTCCAAGCCTTGTCCAATGTGGCTTTGAACACTTCCAGGGATGAGACAGCCACATATTCTCTGGGCCACCTGTGCCAGTGTTTTACCATCCTCACAGGGCAGATTTTCTTCCTAATATTTAATCATAAACCTACTATCTTTCAGTTTAAGCCATTCCTCTTTGTCCTGTCAGTCCAGGCTCTTGTAAAATAATCTCTTCCCATGTTTCTTGTTGACTCCCTTCAGGTACCAGAAGGCTGCAATTAGGTCACACCAGAGCTGCCTTCTTTCCAAGCTGAACAATCCCAGTTCTCCCACCCTTTCCTCATAGCAGAGGGGGCTCCATGCTTCTAATCAACTTGGTGGCCTCCTCTGGACTCGCTCCATATCCCTCCTGTGCTACACGTATTTGACTGACTACGTGCTTCATTAATGCTTGGTTTCAATATATAGTTCCACCTATTGTAATTCCTATCTCAGACAGGTAAAGGCATACACTACAGTGAAAGACACCATTCTTGAGGCTTCTTGCATCAAAACCAGTCTTTTCAGGCTAATCTTGGCCTCCACAAAGCCCACTTCTTTTTGTTATAACTGTTAAGGAAAAACTAGCTGTGAGAAAGATGTTAATTCTGACATAATAACTTGGAAAGTTTCATGCCAGAGTGCAGCATTAAACAGTAATTAGCTGAAGAAAAATTAAGTAACTCCTTTTGTTTTAATGGTGATGTGCAGTCTTTCAAAGCAGCAGCTACACAGTTCGTGACTTTTCTCAGACTCGTTAAAGCAAAAACTTTAGCCTTCCTGCCCCTCTGAAACCCATAAATTCTGTTGGATTACATGCCAAGTTGATTTAAAGTGGTTGCTCAATCAAAAGAGAGTATTGACTCTAAATTTCACTGCTTTGCAATGTTTTGAAGCAAACTGCAATCTGCTTTCATGAACAAAATGAGAATTTCCATCCTTCAACTCAGACTGTCGAGTTTTTATTACTGGTATTATGGAACAGTTACCCTTTTGTTTCATTTCTGTATTGGCCTGGTTGAGATTTTTCTTTTATTTTTGAAAAGGAGTCACTGATTGCTTCAAACAGAACTCACTCAATGTCCTCTGGAGTTTCTGTCCCACCTGTGCAGCAGTTTTGCTCATCCTGTGTAACTCAGTAATGAGGCTCCCCCAGACCTGAGCAAGGCACAGAGGGCTGAGCCCTCCATTCTTTGGGCACTCAAGATTCCCACTGAAACACTGAATGTTGGATTCAGCCCTCCACAGCAAACATATGTCAATACACAGATGGTCACACCGGCAGCATTTTCCCACAGACATTCACTCTATATTTTTTTTAAAGCAAAAAATATCTTCCATTTGTCCTCAGACCTGTTGTTCACCCGAATATTCCAGGCAATTTAACCTGCAGGCAGATTTTTTTTCTTTGCCCTGAGAAAGACACAGGGATACAACAGCAAAAAGACCCTAACAAAATAAGCTGGGAAGAACATTAGTGAGCCAGATGGACAGACGGACTGATAGCTTGATATGCAGAAATAGTTTAGTTGGAGCAAGTTCAGAGGGATGTTCAGAGAACACAGATTATAGCTTGTAAAGGGGAAGAGTTCAAAGTGGGAACCTGGTACTCCAAGACAGGCTTGTGTAGGCTGGGAAGCAAATGTATGTGTGACACACAAAGATTTATTTCTCAAAAGAAAAATTCCCTTTTCCCCCCTGAAAAGTAAGGTTTTTAGCTGAGATGTAAATATAGATTAGATTGAGACATACTGAATAACAGGAACCTCAATAGAAGGATGAAGCAGCCTCAGAAGAGATCTGCCACCACAGACCATGGTAGAAAATCCAGAGGACTAACTGGGATGAAGGATTATCTGTTCCAAGATCCCAGTAAAAGGCTACCAAATCAAGTGGTCAAGGGAAGCTTTAGCAATCTTGGGATCCTGCAATTCACTGCAGGATCTAGAGCCCTGTCTTGAAAGAAAAGGACTTGTGCTGCTGAAGTCTCATGGAAATGTGAAGGAAAACGTAGGGGCAGAGATAAGAGACCATTTAAATTAGGCTGGCTCTCCTGGCAATGGTACCAAGAGGGTCATTTGGCCTGAAGAAACAAAAAACCCAGTGCTGGTTCTGTTATGCAGAAACTAGAGCGTTTCACGGTGTTAATCTGGCTGTGGATGAGCCTTTGTCATGATAAATATGCTGTGATAATATGCAGTGAACTCAGACCCAGGACATGATTCCTTCATTCAGCTTTCATTGAGTTCCACTGCACAGGACAGTCCAATGGTCCTGCTTCACGCACTATCCTGTACATATATATCTATATATAGAGATATAGTTATGAGATGTGGATATTCTTCAGTAACAGTGAGACCATTCTCTCTCCAAAGATTTCAACACCTAAGTAATTGCATTCCTTTTCTGCCACGCTTAGGAGTTTCAGAGGATCTGTTGGACCTCTTTGTCTGACTCAGTTTTATGGGTTTAAATCAGACCAGCCAGAAGATACTGAATTAGTGCAATAAATATGAAGGGTCTTTTAACCAAATTTTTTGGTAGCTCATTCCACTGACTGATCTATCTGGCAATTGATTATAACCTGTCAAAGTTGAAAGGCTTAAAATAATTTCTCTCTCCCCAGCACTCTTTCAAACACCTGTTTTTAAGTTCTGGTTAGTTTGAAAATTAGATTTCCCCTTTCAATACCCTCCTGAACTCTCCTGCCCCTTCCTTTAGATTTCTGCCAGCCTTTTGTGACCATCAGACTTTTCAGTCTTTGCCTCCACTTCCTCTCCATTTTCTCTTGCCTTTCCACAGACCTGATTTCTCCAGGACCCCACAAGTTTCCACCCTGCTTTGTTCTTGCTTTCACATCTCTTTTTTTATCTCCATCTTCTCCTCAAACATGCTGATTTTGTATCTAATATGGGCTCGCCACACTTTGCTGCTGCTTCCGACTCAGCTCCTGCAGGCAGCAGGAATGATATCCATGGTGTCACTGAGCATCTCCCTGCTTTAGTACAGCTATCTCCAATTTACACCAGCTGAGCATCCAGACCTCTGCTGCCAAAAGTACTAACGATTTTACAGAAATATGGGTCTCTCTCTTTCCATCTCTTTCTTTTTTTTTTTTTTTTTCCTCTCAGCATGAAAGATCTAATTACAAATTGCTGAAGGCTGGCTACAAATAAAATTAAAAAAAAAAAAGGGAGGAAAAAAGATACCCTTTTGACTTGCATTGTCTGTTACTAATTTACTGAAAAGAATTGGATCTATGTTTTCACCCAAATAAATATTTCTTCTCATGAATACTGAGAACAACTATTCAGTGAAATATCTCCATGGAGAGGTTTTAACTTATTTTCACAGCTGTGAGTTTGCTCAGGCTGATGTTACTGGATATCAGTGCTCTGAATGATAGCGACATAACCATGGTATAATGTGAACAGAACCATCCAGCCTGGCTTTCTGCTCTCTGGAAAGCCCAATTATCTTACCTCCCAATAGCTTCAATCCAGCGGGTGGGATGTGTGCCATATTTTTATTTGCTATGATTATATTAAGGGTGACAACACAGCAGAGGCTAAAGGCAACATTCCTACTGGAAGACTGAACAGTGTGAGGGCCTTTTCTCTGCCCCTGAGGCCAGCTACAGCAAGGACTATTTGGATTTCTCCTTGGACCTCTGTCAGGATGTGCCCCAAGAAAGCCAGTGGGTTATGAGAGAGAGGTGTCTGCTTTGTTGATAGACCCAAAACATCTTGCAAACAATTCAGACAAAGGGACTATTGGTGTGGAGGGTGTTCAGCAAGAATGAGACCCTTATGGGACTCAGGTGGTGTAGAAAGTAAAGGAGCCCTAAAACTGAGCTCTGAGCTGAGGCCTCCAAATCAGCTGTTGCTCTGTCACAGAATGGTTGAGATTGAAGGGACCTCTGGAAGTCATCTGGTCTGTTCTCTCTGCTCAGGAAGGGCCACCTCAAACAGGTCACCCAGGACCATGTTCAGGTGGGTTTTTAATATCTCCAGGGATAGAGATTCCACAGCTTTTCTGGACAACCTGTGCCAGAGACTGACTCTCCTATTAGAAAAAAAAGTTTTTCCCTGTGTTTCAATTTGTGACCACTGCCTTTTGTCCTGTCACTGGGTGCTTCTAAGAGTTTGCCTCCCTTGTCATCAGCTCTGGAGCTGGAAGCAATGTAGATGTTCCAGAGGGAGTGAAGGTGATGGGTGCTACTGAAGAGCAGTGTGGATGACTTGGAACAAGTGCTGTGCTAATGTGGATATGGCCAGGAAAGAAATATTGCTCCTTTTACCTAAAAATAATATTCAGTTCATAATAACTTCTTCCATAGCTGATTTTTAATTAAACCAGTCCTCAGATAGTTACAGACTCATCAACCTTCCCTGGAACATCTTCCTTCTCTAGTTATCATCCTCCATTACTTACAGGGCACTTTCTGTAACTAGTTGGTACAGGAGCAAGATTAGAAATCCTTCTCATGCCACTAGAAATATTTCTACCCTTTTCCTGCAGGCATGGAATGCCCATTTTCTGTCATCTGAAAGGACTATTCGTATAGTCACCACTGTGAGATCCCAACAAAACAAAGCTGTAGAACTGCACATACACATGACAAATGCAAATGACAAACTACAGTAAAGGTGAGGGCAAAGTGGACTCGGAGAGGAAGATGGGGAGGCAGAATGTGTCTCAGCTGCCTAAGTGTATGGACCATGAGACTTACAGCAGACCTGAATCCTTCTGGAGATGTGAGTCAAGATGTGAGGGATCACAGAATCACAGGATAGTTTGAGTTGGAAGGGACCTTAAAGATCATTCAGTTCCAACCCCCTGCCATGGGCAGGGACACCTTCAACTTGGCCAGGTTGCTCCAAGCCCTGTCCAACCTGGCCTTGAACACTTCCAGGGGTGAGGCAGCCACAACTTCTCCAGGCAAATATTCTAAGGCATTTCTGACAGATGCAGTCCTTCTTGGCTGGGCAGATGCACTGCACACTGTGTGTCTCAGTCTCAAACTGAACCTTCCCCAGATATCCCAGCAACTAATATCAGCCACCAAAATTGTGGAGAAAAAATTTCTACCTTCTGAAAAGTACATTTTTGAGATTTATACCTCCTTCCACTCCACTCCAGACACCAGGACAGTGCTCCAAAAGTGGAGTGAAACAGTACCAGTAATAAATGTTAACAAATTTGTTTATACATTTGCAGTTTATGACAGGTTTCAATTGGCTGCATATGATCATGTAGTGACATTTGAGGTATCCTGAGATATATCTACAGTGTGGGTTGTCCTGGCACAGGGGTGACAGGAGATATGTGTGCTTACTGAGCTGCAGAGTCCTCCCAAATGACACTGGAGTAAGGAAACTGTCTCCAGTGTCCCTACAAAGAGCAGGGACACAGGCAATCATGTCATTGCATGTCTTAGAAAACTCTCTGATCTCTGTGGAACAAGCACCTGGAGACTGTTCACTTCCTGCTATGAAGAGTTTGTCTATGACTAATCAAACAACCTAGATTTTATATGGAGAAATCAACAGATTTCCTTAATCCTTAGCAGTGAGTCTACTCTTTCCAAGCCCTGAACATCTTTTAGTTCATCTGATTGTTGCTCATCCTCTTATGGTTTACAGTGCAGGTCATGAACTTGAAGTATAATATTCCAGCACTTACGTTTTTAAAGTGCAATCCATGTAGCATTTTAGGCAGAGAAAATACTCAATTAGAAAGCAGCACAGTAGTCCCAGTACAATGTTATGTGACAGGGCAAACAGGAAAAGTAATTGTATTTGTTTAATTTAAGAAATCGAGTGGACAAGGGTATCCAGACCTTTCTTTTACCCTTATTACTTGTTTCAATTTTGTTGCTGGTATTTTTCCTCCTGTTTAATAGGCAAGGCAGCTGACAACTGAATTAGTACTCTTCCCTTAGTGTGCCACTGGCTCATGACAATAGCCTTAGGGGTAAGATATAGATAACTGAGAAGTTTTCTCACTGTTGTGATATATTTTTTCATATGGTTAATAAGGCAATTGAAATGACATCCTGTCACAGTGGTAGAATCCCGTGATTTTGTGATGTCCCTTGCGCTGCCACTAGGAGATGCACTGTATTAATATCCCCCTCTCTTTTTCTTGGAGAATATGTTGAGAGGATATGACAGTCTGCAAAATAAAGCATACTTTAGTATTGCTAAGGATTAGCTGCTGTTTATTATCACTAATGGGAAAAGGCTTAGGGCTGAATTGTTGTTGCTCCACTGTGGATTTTGTTTCAAAAGCTTCACAAAGAGTGCCCTTATATTCCAATAAGGGAGTTCAGCTAAAGAAATACAAATAAGAGAATCATCAGCAATTAAATAAAGATTAAAAATAATGGCTAAATCTGCATAAAAAGATACTTAGAAAATTGCGTATGAGCAATTACATAGTTTTCCTTACAAAAAACCCTGTCAAAGCATGTTGGGTCCTACTCATTTCCAAAATAACCATCTTAAGGTCAGGATGCCAAGTCCTGCTATTGCTGCTGTAAATGAAAGTATTGGCACTGAAGGCCAGATCAGCTGCAGCCTCTGCTGGGTCTATTTTCACTAGCATGGCCTGTCCTGCAGGGTGTGAAAGGCAAAGTGAGGAGCCAGTGCTGAACACCTCATGAGAGCAGGGCTTTTGTCAGCAAAGATCTCCATCAGCACCACACTCTGTTCTAACATGGTAATTGATTATTTCCCAAAGGCCTCTGTACCATCAGCTCTGATTCCTACAAAACCAGTGTCTCAGTTCAAGTGTCTATTGGAGCTACAGTGGCCACAGGGAAGGAGGTAATTGGAGTGGCAGGGAGTGCCCTGTTCTCAATGGACTGGCAATTGCCCCTTGGCCAGGCAGAAGTGGAGGGTGGATTTATGCACAGGCACATATTGTTCAAGTGGCCCGTGTCTCTGGACACGCTGGCTGTACTCGAAGGGCTCCAGCTTGTGTGCTGCAGGTTATTAATCTGATCAGTGTCTAAGCACAGGGCTTTTCAGCTGGAGCTTTGCTTGCTGCACACAGACCATTGGAAAGCATGTTTAGCTCACAGCTCCTGAACTGGGTATTGGAAAACTCCAAGGACATAAATTAAAAAGTAGAATTTTCTCTTTATCATCAGAATCGAGGAAGAGTATATATATAATTTTATATTTTTATGGGGTTTTTTGTGCTTTACTGGTGTTGAAATTTATCAGACATCTGGAGTTTCAACATTTCTCCCCAGCTTTGAGGATCACCACATGCTCAGACCTGTCACATTCCATGCTTTAGGCATGTTCTGTATTTATTCAGTCCTATATCATTACACCTCAGTTCTCAACCACTTCTTCCACTGTGTGACCTCCCTGGCTTGTTCCAGGCAGCTGGCTTGGCTTTTTTAGCCAAAAACCAGTAGAACCTGTAGCCAGAGAGTACAACTTAATGAAAAACCTTCATTTTCACCAAATGACACACCATGTCCCCTTCCCCAAAAGTAACCTAAAAGTAACCCCCATCTATGGGGACTCATGATCCTAAGGGTCTTTTCCAACCTAAATGGTTCTATTCTATGATCTCATGACCAGATCTTGCTCTGCAAGCTGAGGATTGTGAGTTAGTCACCAAATACAGTGATGGTCATGTAGGTTTTCTGGGCACAACTCAAAGGCGTTCAATGACACTTGAAACGCCAACTGCTGACCTGCTATCCCAGAAGGAGATGGGCCACCTGTAATCTTGTGTCACACTTGGCCAGCCTTCTACATGGCCTGGATGTCCTAGAGGGTCTCAAGTAGCACTGGACTCCACTGTATTAGAGTGGGCCTCCTTAGTCTATTTTTATACTCCTTTTTCACTTATTTTTGTATTATAAACCCCTGGGCTTCATGCAAGTGTGTAGCTGAGTTTAGAGGAAGGAACTGATCCCCTCTGCATTTTCCTGGAAGGAACAAAACTACACACAATTTCAACCACACTTTTTTAATAGTTTCATTGAAATGGAGTGCTAGAAAAGAGGAAACATAAATGACTTGGCACAGACCTTTCTTTTTCAAGTTAAATGTTTGAACTTTCCATTTCAGAAGGATGATTTATTTTAAAATCAACTTACATTTTTTAAAGGGAATAATAAAGAAGCAATAAATTAGCCCCAAATACTTTGCTATTTTAGCTGTTACTGACAGGAGTCATGATCTACAAGAAGGTATGGACAATTTAAGGAGTCTCTTCACCTTATTCCCATTCCTCAGGTTCTGAGAATAACACATCTACAATTTTTTTTTGCAGGATGGAACCCCAGTTGAGCTATATCTGATATTCTGTATTTGGAAGCAATGAGTACATAAATAAAATATCTGAATAGGTCTGAAGATTTAATGGCATGTATGAAACATGACAGGAGGGATGCAGGGTACTGCAGAGCAAATAGTAAACTTCCAGTAACTTAAAGGAAATTTAGAGTTAAATAATGACATGAGAGTCCAGATACTGATCAGAAATTCTTGCTCTTTAAGCAGAACCAAATTCTATGAGACCAGATGGATAGAAATTCAAAAAAATAATGCTTTTATTCATGCAACTAATGCTGTGGACATCAGAGACCCATAACAAAGTGTGTTTGTTGGAAGGAAAGTCCTCTGAAGCTGCACTTTGTTGTCTGCTGTAAAAAACCCACATGTAATAAGATTTTCACTTTCATAATTTCAGTGACAAATTGTTCCCAATATCCAATCTAAGCCTCCTCTAGTGCAACTTGAGGCCATGTCCTCTGTCCCTATTGCTTGTTACCTGGGAGAACAGACCAATCCCCACCTGGACACAACCTCCGGTCAGGCAGTTGCAGAGAGCATAAAGGTCCGCCCTGCGCCTCCTTTTCTCCAGGCTGAGCCCCCCGCAACTCCCCCATCTGCTCCCCATTGGATTTGTGCTCCAGACTCTTCTCCAGCTCCGTTGCCCTTCTCTGGACTCGCTCCAGCACCTCAATGTCTTTCTTGTCATGTGGGACCCAAAACTGAACCCAGAGTTTAAGGTGAGGCCTCACCAGTGCCCAGCACAGGGATCAGGCACTGCCCTGGTCCTGCTGCCACACTATTGCTGACACAGCCAGGTGCCATTGGCCTTCTTGGCTACCTGGACACACACTGGCTCATGTTCAACCTCTGCCAACCAGCACCCCCAGGGCCTTTTCTGCAGAGCGACCTTCCAGCCACTCTGCCCCCAGCCTGTAGAACTGCTGGGTTGTTGTGACCCAAGTGCAGGACCCGGCACTTCACCTTCTGAACTTCATAAAATTTTCAGTCCATACACTGAGGTCACAGACAACACTGATTTTCTGAGGCTGGTTGGAAAACTGTACTCCCCAGGATCCTGGAGTGTTAGGTACTGTGCCAACCCAGAGCCAAAATCGTAAGAGGATTATAGTCCAAGTAAGGTATACATTTATGTGAGCATTATTTAACCTGGCTGGGTGTCAAGTTGCACAGTTTTGACAAGAGTTCTTTCTGAGGGTTTGGAGACACTGACCTGTTCTGCATTGCACTATACGCTTTTTTTTTTTTTTTTTTCCACATCATGATTTCAGTGGAACAGCTCAGGAAAAAAAAAGTTACTGAATAAGAGCAAATAGATCAGACCTGAACTCTTTGAAGGTTTCTAGAGTTTGTGCTATTGACAGTTTCTTTCCCAAATTTGCTTTGTTTTTGTGCCCGGTGAGGATCTGACTGCTGTTTTAGAAACTACTAGCATATTCTACAGAGCACTAAATTTTACAGTACCCCTACAGTAAGCTTAATACCTTTTATCTTGAATACTGTAGTGCGTGTACCTTTATTTATAATGTATTGTGCAGCCTGTGATGCTCACTAGGGCTGTATTTTTACCATTAGCACTCCAGGAAATTAAAGCACTGCAGCTTACATTAGGACAGGGGCAATTCAAGGTAGTCTTACTTGGCAGGGCAGCTTTCATTTAAATTGGAGCCTGAAGTGGTCCATAAGATTATAGTGAATAAACTGTTACTAGGCCAAAACACTAGAAAAACCCAAATTACGAAATACAGGCTCACAGAAGGTCATAATTTTACTTTTGAGTTCATTTTTGAGATGCACACTGGAGTAGAGGTGGAAGGGCATGAAGAGACAGCAACTAGTGTCTGAAGAACAGAACTCTCCGCTACCTGATGGTAATAAAAAGGAGAGATGAATATAGGAAAGAGTGAAAAAACCCACAAAAACGGAAAAAGAAAAGCTTGAAGGATGGAAACCATAAAGGAATTAATAGCATCCAACTTAGGAACATGTCTGTTACTTAATTTAGTTGTGTGCCACTCTCTGAAGACACCTAGTCTTTCTCTAGAGTTCAAGTGGAGGTTGAGGTTCCTGCTGTAGGCAGTTGGGCTCCATTTCTGCTCCAGATGGTGTAAAAGCCTCTAAAAATGAGCAAATGCTCTTGACTCATAGTGGGGATGAAGTGAGAAGACCAAGCTGAGAGATACAAAGTCCCTGGGGGACAGGAGAAAATATCTGCTGAAGCCATAACAGAACTGAGGTGGAGGAAAGGAATAAATTCTGAATGCATGTGCTGCTAGGAGGGTGAAGGCAGCTCCATCCTGTACTGTGACATCTGTTGTGCATCCTCCAAGGCTGTTGGTCCTGAGAATAAGGGACATGCTCTACTGGTTTTGGCTGGGGTAAAGTTAATTTTCTTCATAGTAGCTGGTATGGGGCCGTGTTTGGGATTTGTGGTGCAAATAGTATTGATAACACAAGGATGTTTTTCTTTTACTGCTGAGCAGATCTTACACAGGGTCAAGTTCTTTCTGCTCCTCACTTCCCCTCAGCAGCAAGAAGGCTGGGGGTGCATAAGGACCTGGGAGGGGACACAGCCAGGACAGCTGATCCCAGTTGACCAAAGGGATATTCCAGACCAGATGGCACCGTGGTTGGCAATAAAAGCTGATGGGAAGAAGGAGGAAGGTTGGGGGACATTCAGTATTACGATGTTTGTCTTCTCACACAGACATTACATGTGATGGAGTCTTACTTCCCTGGACATGGCTGAATATGGGAAGTGGGGAATGAATTCCTTGTTTTACTTTGCTTGTCTGTACAGCTTTTGATTTACAAAAAAAACCCTGTCTTTATTTCATCCACTAAGTTTGTTCATTTTTACCCCTCTGCTTCTCTCCCTCATTGAACCAGGGGGGTGTGAGTGAGCAGCTGTGAGAGCTCACCTTCCTACTGGGATTAAACAATTCCAGGTGGTAGGATCTTGGGTTGACCAGGTAGGCAGTGCAATGAAGTGCAACCAGAGATTTCCAGCTGGGGCTGAATACTTTGGAGTTGACCAACCCCACCTGAGGATTTGTACCTCCACAGAGCTAAGACAACTTGTATCACCTGAAGGAAGGTCCTATATCTAAGTACTACCAGGTTTTTTTGCATTTATTTTTGCATGAAAACCAACACCTTTGGGAGGAGCACTTTTTGTTATCCTACAAAACAGATTACAAGCAATACAGAGGTCCTGATCCCGCTGACAAAGCGCGTGCTGCTGATCAATGACAAACTTGTATTGACTGAAGTACCATCAAGCCCAAAAGATGAAAGCAAACCAGGAATGCAGTGATCTTTTCTGTGTTTGTTGGCAATGAACTATGCTGCAATAGAAAAATGGGGTTGATTCTGCTTTCTCTTCACAATGTGTAAATGTGGAGTAATGCCACTGAGTTCAGTGGAGTTTCTGTGAGTAAGTGGAAAATCAGATTCAGGATCACTATCGAACCCAACCCCACGTCTTGTAGGAGGCTGCATTTCCAGTTCTTTCTCACAGGAGCTCTTTGTTTGTATTTTTCCCCTCTGTGTCTCTCTTTATTTTCCTTTCCTTTGAAGTCTTAAATCCTAGAGGTGACCAATCTTTCATCCATAATCTGCAGCATTCAAATTAAAGGGAATGGTCTATAGATTCTAGGATTTTCTTCACACTATGGCTAAATCCTAGCAGAGTCCCCTATGAGCTAAGAAAGCCAGGAGAAGAGTGTGAAGTTAAATTGATCTAATCAATGTGCCACATGCAATCATGTTGTGTTCATTACCAGTCAACAAACAAGCTAAAGCCTTAGATATATTTCTCCTCCTTAGTACGCTCTCGTTTTATCAAGTGATGGGTCAGCCAAACATGTTCAGCAATCTCCTGTTCCTATTAATCATTTTGTAGCCTTGAAATTTCCAATCCCATAATCTTCCTGAAAACGGAATACTTCTGAAACCCTTTTTGTGTTATGTTAAGAATAAATGTGATCATTTTTCATAGCCAAACCTGTCTTTTGCTTTAAAGAAAATAGATACACTGTAAATAAGTGCATTTTCCTGCAGTAACATTAAACAAAAAGGTTAAGCTCCCACTGACAGGAAAGATGTATTTGCAAGTGATTAGTTATATTTCTACCATAGCGCTTGTCTGTGTTCTTCTTTTGATGTTTAAACAAAGCTCTTGAACACACTGGGTTGTAGTCTCTGATGTTGATTTATAGGTAGGACTGAATTCCAAACACTGAACTAGTAGGCAGGCATTAATAAAAAGGAGAGACTTTCTTCCTGCTGGTTAATATGTGACTAAGCTCTCCTGTTTTAGGCCTCAATCTGTCAAGAACAGGTGTATAATAGGGGAGTCCTTGAGGCGCAAAGACTGGAGCTATACACAAAGGGTTTTGTTCAGCTGCACTCAGGACAAATGTTGAAACACCAATTTACAAAATTGCTTTGACACAGAATTATTTTATGGCTATTATGACACAGACATAAAATTATTTAGGTTATCCAGGCCCAAGAGGATTGGTGGGAACTCCAGACGGACTTGACTAAATGTAGGTAATTGGGCAACACAGTGGCAGATGAAATTCAACACAGACAAGCGGAAGACGAAATGTGTTGAGAGAAGAGTTTAGGTGCTAAAAATCCCATAGACTTCAGTGAGGTCCGATCCTTCAAGAGCTGATAGGAACTGAGCAAATTTTACCCTCTCAGTCAAAATATCTAGCTCAGAGTAGATGGCAAATATGTAGAGAATAGGGGTCAAATTAAAACTGTCTTTTATATCCCATTTCCAGTTGCAAACAACCTCTTACATTTTTGAAGGTGGCAAATCATCAGCAGCCAAGTTATACCCCAGAAGAGAATTCTCTCACAATAAATATCAATCTAAAGTTCAGAAACATGAAATGGAGTTTTAAATGTTGCCTAAATATAGGAGTGTCTTCCTGAGTATGCTAAAGACAGACCACTGTTGATTCCTTCCAGGTGCTTGAACTGGGGCCTTTGGATTCCTCCTCCTGCTGCTGCAGGTACAGAATAAATAGCCATTCCAAAACGTAGATAAACAGAAGTCAAATTACACTTAAAATCCAAAAGCCAAGTACATTTTAATGGTCAGGTGCCACTAAACCACATCCTTTCAGTGCAAGGAAATTCCATCTTATTTTAAAGCTGTGTTTGTGTGAACATCAACTTCCAGACCTTGGATCTTGTTATGCCCTTGTTGGCAGTGATGACAAGCTCACTGCCATCAAACATTTCTAAGCACCTTACACAGTGATCAACTCACCTCTCCAGTTTCCCTTTGATAATCTAAGTTAAGGCTCCTTAAGCCTGATATCGTAGAGCTTGTTTTCCAACACATGGATCAGTTTTGTGGCATTCCTTTGAACTCTGTGTAGTGTATCCCTATCTTCCTGAAAATTAGCTATGCCCTCTGAAAGAAAGAATTTTGTGGTCACAGCATTCCACTGCCCAGCCTCAAATTACCTGAACCCATTTTATGAATGCAAAATTTTATCAGGTCTCTTTGTGGTGTTTGCACTGAGTGTTTATGTGGTACAATAATGCAAATTATTTGCATGTCCATGAGATACTTAAAATAAGAGCTCATTTAATACTTTACTCCAGCCTTTAAAGGTTGGACTTGATGACTTCTGAGGTCTTTTCCAACCTCAATGATTCTGTGATTCTGTGATACCTGACTATGCACCTGCTTGGTGTCTCTGCTAGGGCATGTAACTTCTCTCTAAAGGACAACAACCTCTTAGGACAGCAAAGCTTTGTCTGATAGATTTTTCTCATCAAGAAAAAAAAAATTTGAGTGATAGCAGCATGACTGAATGCTATTCCATTAAACATATAGGATGAGCAACAGAAATTCTTACTTTCTGATGCCCTTACTCCTTCAGGATTCCTTACAGTGCAGCCCAGAAAAGTTATTTATTAACTTTAGAATTCACTGGAGCTGATTTGTTAAATTTACAAGTGAGAGCTGTTACAAACCCCATTTGTTTAGAATATTAAAACAACATCATGTTTTTAAATTCATTGTGACTGCATTTGTATAGAAGCCTTAAGGCTTCCAACTCCTTTTCTGAACCTTATTGCTGTCTTTTAAACAAGACCCCTCAGTGACTCAGCAGTAGGTGGGACAAATCAGTTTGTCACCTACAGTTTGGAAACAGTAAAGCACCCATTGTATACCCCTTCTGATACCAAACTGATTAAATACAGTTCTATGCATTTCAACTGAGTCAAGGAAGGTTATGGAAGATGAGGATCTGTAGTTTTACTTTTATTTTTTTAGTGGGGTAAGAAAGATTGTACTTCTGATGTCAGAGGAACTAAGACCAGTGAGTCCATAGGTTGAAGTTGCATTGGGACTCTGTAGTTGACAGCAAGCACTCACAGAGCGTAAAATGGTGTAGGGTTGGGTTTCTTTCTCAAAAAATGCTTCAAGAACATTTAATAAAGCCCAGGAAATGTTGTCTTCAGTTCAATTCTTATGCCTGGTTTGCTACCTTAGTGAAGTGGGAACAATTAGACGAGTTCTGAAGGGCAGATTGGGATTTTACCTGAACAAATGGCTTTAAGGTTGACTGGCTGGGAGAGCTGGGAGTGTTCTGCCTGGGAAAGAGAAGGCTCCAAGGAGACCCTCTTGCAGCCTTCCAGTACCTGAAGGGCCCCTACAAGAAAGATGGGAAGGGACTTCTGACAGGAGCATGTGGGGCAAGGGGGAATGGCTTTAAACTGAAAGATGGTTGATTTAGATTAGACATTAGGAAGAAATTCTTCCCTGTGAGGGTGGTATAACACTGGCACAGGTTGCCCAGAGAAGCTGTGGCTGCCCCATCCCTGGAAGTGTCCAAGGCCAGGTTGGATGAGGCTTGGAGCAACTTGGAATAGTGGAAGGTTTCCCTGCACATGGCAGAGGTTTGGAATTGGATGATCTTTAAGATCCCTTCCAACCCAAACTATTCCATGATTTTATGAACTTTAATCAAAAATTACACTTGTGAGCTACAATTAGGGCCTTAAATTGGAATAAAAATTTCTGGAAGAATTAAGGATGTTAAAAGGAAATTAGAAAATAGTTCACATAATCTGTGCCAGCTGTGCCAGATGAGGTGGGTTTTTTGTGTCCTTCAGCACTAGAAATTGTTAAATTACAAATGAAATTGTGAAATTGATTTTAATAACAGCATGAGTCCTTCCCCATTTTTGTATGTAATTGCCAGAAAACTGAACATCCAAAACACACAGCTGAACGCACACACTCCTCGAGGTCCCCATGTCTTGTGACTGCAATCCCCCCTCTCTGTTATTAAAGTAGATGGGAAGGGGACTTGGGAGAGAAGAAATAGAACGGTGCTGGGGAAAAAATTACTAAAAAGGAGAAATCAGGATGCCTTACTGAACAGCCAGAGTCGTTTTATGTGGAGTTTTCCCCTCCAGCAACCAAATGGAACCCAAACAAGTCTATTTCTCAGAAAACTTGTTCCACCCCCCATTTCCCAACTAAAATACATTGTAATAATATCATAAAACAGTCGAGGATGAAGAGTTTATTCTGATGGACTGCTCAACATCCTCAAAGGGTGGAAATTAATATACCTGGGAATCTCACAGTTGAAGCATTTTAATGCAAACTCGCGGATTGCAGGGAATTGAAATACTTCACCTAAATAATTTATATATGTATCTGTGTATATAAAAAAAATGGGAAAATGAAATTTCATAATAGCAATAAGTCTGGGAATGCTGTTATCAGGAGATAATCACATCCCGTGGGGGTTCTGGCATTCAGCTGCTCCTCCTTTTTCCCTTTTCTTCCCCAGTCCCTGTCTCGCCCCTGAGGTATGATTTTTCTCATGATAATTCTTATCGTGCCTTCGTGGTTAGTAATAATAATTAAAATAAAACACTTTATTCACAACTTCCCTGGGTGCTCGGTGTAAATGATCCAACTCCCCACTCTCCACCCACCCAGCCCCACTTTTCTCTGCCTCCACTATTTGATTAAGTGCTTTGGAAAGAAAGAAAGGGGGGAAAAAAAAAATCCAATGAGCCGGGTTGTGTTTTCTGACAGAAAATGCAAAAGGCTGTTGTGGCTGTATTGATCGGGCTGGGAGAGCAGCACTGCAAACAAGCAGAGTCCTCCTGAGAAATATACACTGAAGATCCATACGTTCATTGACATTTTATAGGATGTCTAGACTTGCTAATCCACTGTGAAAAATGCAAGCTTTGTAGTATGAGAGGACAGGGAGGGGGCCGTGCCTCTGGTTCACAGGAGCAGCCCTCTCATGTGCCAAATTGCCAACAGTTTAATAAGGAGGGGACGCAGGTCCAAATTAAGGCTCGGTTTCAGTGACTTGGACATCCTCTATATTTCCCAGAATGCAAAGTTACAATTAGCCTCCAGCCAGAAAAAGGTTTTGAAAGGTTGGTTGAGACTCTGGCTGGATTTTGTCTCTGTGTAGAGAGGAGAGCAGAGTTGTAGCTGAAATTTTATACAGTGTGAAAGTCTCTGTACTAAATGTTCCTTTCCAAAGTCAGACACTTTCCTGCTCCAGCTATTCCCCTTTCATAGAAACTTTTTTTTCCCCCTGCAGACTGGTAGAGGATAAAGTAGTAAATATGACAAGTTCTCAGTGCCCAGCCTTCCCTTTCTACCGGCCTCCACAGAGACTTCTGCAGACAAAGACGAAAATGAAGAGAAGGTTGGCAGAAACCACATCTAGAGATGACAGCGGAAAACTTGTCTCCCCAGAGGTGGGGAGGAGGAAGGCAACTCTAGGTCACCTTTGTGGCTTCTCCTATTTACATCATTGCAGCGATGCCTTAGAGAGATTCGAGTCTGGCTCAATTGCTCCAGCATCTTAGGGACCAAAACTGAATTTCTACTGTCTTGGAAAGAGCCCCCCTGCTTCCCTCTTCACAACAGCGTCCAGTAAAATTTCAGACAATCTAAAATAAATGTGGGTTGTTGTCAAATTAGAGAGGTTGTTTTTTGTGTAGGGTGAAGGTAAGGGCAGGATACTGCTGCAATAAAACTAGAGTTTTACTCTAGTTTTTACTGTGACATCTATAAAGAAATTAGGTTAGAACTAATGGTTTGTCCTGAATACAAATGGAAGTGCTTTCACTAATATGGTGTATTTTGTGTATACAGTCAGTGTTATGGCAGCAGCTCCAGCCAGAGCAATGAAGGTGTAGTTAAACATTTGGGATTTTTTGCTAGCAAGAAGTAGGGTGGCAACACTTAATGAAACTAAGTCATGTACTCAGAAGTACAACTACATAGAATCACAGAGTCATAGAATAGTTAAGACCAGGTGGTCCAACCCCCTGCCATGGGCAGGGACACCTTCTACTGTCCCAGGTTGTTCCAAGGCCATCCAACGTGGCCTTGGACACTTCCAGGGATGGGGCAGCCACAGCTTCTTGGGGCAACCTGTGCCAGGGCCTCACCACCCTCCTTGGGGAAAAATTCTTAGACAAGAATGACTGTGCCTTAATTCTAAGATCCCTGTGTTAAACCTGACTCTTTTCTTCTGGACAGATGCTCCTAAATCCTCTGTGAACAACTTGCACTGAGGAAATAAAACTATGCCAGATTCATGTAATGAATTTTAGTCAATACTTAGATTGGTTTATCTGTATTTAGGATCTGTTGGAGAAAATATTTTCTGCCACACTGAAACTGAATAGAGTTAAACTTCATAGCAATAGCAATGCCTTTGGTAAAACTACTGTTAGGTAGGGAGATTGAAATTACAACAGCTGAGAAAGGATTTCCCTCAACTGCATGTAGCCAGTAATCTAGTACAGTGTATATACGTATCTCTCTCTCTCCAGTAAACCAGTAGTATTATGTAATACTACTGGTATTTTATATATATATTATATAAAAATATATATATAATATATATATATATATATATATATATATATATAACTATCAGGAATGAAAGAACTCTTCCTTTCCCTCTCTTGGACACTCAAGCCAAAAACTCTTTGGAGATGGTCCTGCTGGATTAAGGCAAGGTTGCAATAACTGGTGGGAAAAGACAAGATAAGGTATTGTATTCAAATTATTGAAGTGAGAGAATATATAACCTCAGACTTTTTAGAAAGCTGTACAGAAATCCTATGACACGATCCAAATAAAACATCCAGCCTTACTGTCAACACTTGGGTAGGTTGTGCAATCCTGTTTGGTGTAAAAGTTGGACTTCATTTTTTGAGAAGCTACAGAAATCCCATCCCCACTTACCAAGAAGTAAGGTTTTAACACTTTCTGGTTAATGTGATCCATTCCAAAGGGTGAATGGGGCTCCTGAAGGGCCCATCCCATTGCTCCCATAAGGCCATACAATATTCATCCAGAACACAAAGAAATACACCTCTGGGCAAAATTTTGCTAAGTTCCTCTGTTATTTTTTTCTTCTGAATTTTTCAAGTCATTAAACAGAATTGGAAAGCATTACCTCTAATCAGAACATTTTTTATTAAACAGTAAATCTTAATAACAGGGGAGAAGGCTTTGCCTGAAATCATGTGTCTGTCTATGAGATCAAATGTTTATGGCTGCTGCAGTAATTCTTCACTGGCACTATTTAATATTCTCATTTTCTACTTAATTTTAACTCTGCAAAACCTTTTGGGAAAAAAAAATCTTACCCAATTTACCAGTGATCTATTATAATCAATATTGAATGGATTTTCAGCACTTGAATTATCATACAATAGATGCTGAATCAGATCTGTTGTTAATATTCAGTGGATGAAAAAGAAACAAACAAAAATCCCTCTCCCATTCTCTGATTAGGAATAGAAACTGATAGTAAGCCAAATACTCATGTCTAAATTCCTGAGACCTCTTGTGAACCCAAAATTTTCCAAAATTACTGATGAACTCAAAATGTTGGTCTCTAAAGGCACAACACAAAAATTTGAAGCTTTAATACCTTCTTGAAAATCAGTCTCATTTATGTTTTTTCAAGCAGGGAATTAAAAATAAATATTAAAAATGTCAGCAGGAAGTCCAACTAATAACAAACGAGTCTGAAAAGAGAGATGTGAATACTTTAAAAAATCAAGATAAAATACTCTAGATAATTCTTGAGTTATGGAACCCCCCGTTAGCTATTTCTCAGTTCCACCTGCCTCAAGGAGCAAGTGAAACTAAGAAACCACTTTTTTTTAATAATATTTTCTGGAAGCCAAGTAAAGTATTCCAGGAAGTTCAGCTCTGTGAGAAATTTGCAACTGCTTTCCTTTTTGATGTCCCTCTGGTGACAGGAAAGTCATTTGCCCCAGAGTGTGTATATAAATAAGAAAGAATAACTGCAAAAAAAAAAAAAAAAAAGATTTTTTTTTTTTCCTTTCACAGCTCCTATGGAAAAGGGCATTAGTCAAAAGAAGGAAAGTATGCTGGATCGTGACTCGTATTCATTACAGCGTCCTCAAAGGGAGCTTGAGTTCAAAACCACATATTTTTAAATTAATAGGTAAGGGATCAATATTTTTTTTTCTTTTTCCGGGATTAGTGTCCTGGCTTCTGACTGAGAAAAAAAAAAATCTTGGGTTTCTCAGTAAAAAAATCAAGAGTCTGTGACTTGCATATATAGTTAGTCTTGGAAACTGAGTTAAAGCCCTTGCAATGCAGCTCTGTGTTACACTGACCTTCACTGAGCTCTTAGCTGAAAAAAAAAAAATCATCAAATTATGGCAATTCTGTTGTAGATGTACAAAGAAAATAGTGAACTTGACAAAGCTTTTTTTTTGTTTTCATCTAAATGCTGCAGTTAATTTGACTCACTCTTTGTTTTGCTTCAAGGCTCAGGCTCTAGATCATCAATACCACATATATACTAACTCTCTACAGGGCTAGAAAGTGAAGAAATCAAAATAATTCAGTCATAGAGCCATTTAGATTGCAAGGAATCTCAGAATATCATCTGAGCCAGACCCTTCTTCACAGAAGGAACATTTCTGAAGTTATATTAGATTTGTTAAGTACCATGTTGCCTCACATCCTAGTGTAGCTTAAAGGAATAAGCATTTTGCAGACTGGACTGAACTAGAATTTGCCCATTCTATTGCCACCAAACTACTGAAATGAAAATATAGTTTACAACAAGTTAGTGTTTTTTCATTACCCTTCTCCATCCCTTCCTTAAGAGCATTGCTCACAGGTCAAGATCCTGATCTGCAATGTAATGTATAAAAAGAAAAAGTTCACTCCATTTACATGACAGAACTTCAAATGACATTTCAGACTTCCTAGGTTCCCCACTTCCACTGAAGGTAAAAGAATTAATTTCGACAGCATATTGCAAGACACTTCATGATGATGAGTTTTATACCCTTCTGCACTGGTGGATGGAGGAGAGGTAGGGTCCTTTAGGGTATTTAAAATCTTGTTAGAGGAGACAATGTTTAAGGAATTTGAATAAACTCCGCAGCTTTGACTTTACATTAAAACTGTGAACTTCAACTCCTATTGTTTTGGTTCTACTGGCTCAGCAGCATCCTTCTGAGCTGCTTATGAGAGAGATTAATATGAATATGTAATGGGAAGAAATGTGTTAACAATGATGTTTTCCATCTCAATAGAAAAATTGGAGAGAGGAAAAATTACTCTTCTTTTCCCCCTAACAATTATTTCTTACTGGTAATAAAGCCAAAAGAGAACTAATGAGTATCAAATGAGGACCTTAAAACTTAATGGCTTTTAGATCTTTCCATATTCCCACAGATTTTGACATATTTTAGCATCATCCTAAGTGCTTTTGAAGCAAAGTCTCTACCTCAAATCCTTACAGGGACAACACGGCTAAACCAATAATTTAACACAACCATTTTCATCTCCATCAAATACTTCAACCATAAATGCGCCCTCTCTTTTTTCCATCAAGTGGGAGAAGAGTTGATATTATTTCTCATTTCCTACAAGAGAGTCACATGCTATCTCCCCAGAATCCTGCTGAACACAAGCCTCAGGTGTCTTTATGCTCTCGTGTGTGTCAGAAACAGTCTGTGGAAGTCACTCTGAGGAGAGCACAGCGACCGAGGCTCACCTAACACAGCATGGATCAGGCAGGAGACACGGAACAACAGTGGAAGTTTGCTGTCAGATGTAGGCCACTTCTCTTGTAGCTGAAGTATCTTCTGTGGACTGTAACTCAGGAAGGCTGTGCTTCTGGGTGAAAAAATAATATATAGTACATGGCTGTTGGTTAAATTATTAATTTGTAAACCTTAGAGAGAAGCTAACTTATATAAAAAGTCCAAGCAGATAAAGATATACTGGATCATTATGACAATGAAAATAGTGTAAGGATACAAGAATGAGAAATACATTACAAGGTGTAACATATGCTTTATTTTTGCTTGATTGCTTAAACGAGGTAGCAGTGGGAGACCACTCCGTGACACTGTTCTGCTCCATTGACTTTATAAACCAAAATAGAATTACCCCTAACTAATGCAAAGACAAAACTTCTCTATGGCAACTGTATAGATACTGCTCAGTGGAGGATATGAATTCTTGTTCTTAGTGTGCTATAACCAGGAAAACACTCCAACAAAATACTGCTTGAATTTATGAATGCTATTACAGTTTTTTCTCATTCCAGTATCCCCTATACCCATAACCAGTGTGAATGCCACAAAGTTTTTCTTCCTTTTTTTTTGTAAACCTGTTTGCATCCATGCCTGCACGTGTAGACTCCTCTGGAAAGTGATGTCTGGGATCTGATTTGCACTTGGGGGGTTTGAGCAGAAGCTGGGAGGAGTGGAGGCAAAGCCTCCTCTGGCAGGCAGTGTAAGGATAGTTCAAAGCACCTGAAATTTAAGGCAGAGTCTCTTCTAGTACAGTGAAGCTTCCAGAGTGTGCTCTCTGGCCATGTCTATGAACATCTTTTATTTTTCAAAATAGACTGGTCTCACCCTTCTTCTCCTCTGCAATAGTGCTGAGACCAGCCACAGAAGTCATTATTTAGAGGGGGTGAGTATAAACTGGTCCATGCCAAAAGATGTCATGGATTACTCTAATAATTGATTTCTATAAATAGATAATTTTTAGTATCTGAGTCCATTTTCCCGACACTAATTTACCATCAGAGGAAAACCCTGCATGTATGAGCCCCAAGACTAATACAATGTGATGAGGATGGTGGGAACAGTTCCTTCCTGTGCTACCCAGAACATACACTTCAGGAAACTCAGTGTGGGAAAGGGTTTTCCCAGGCTTCTTTGGAGAAATTCCCTCAAAATACATGGAGGGCAGAAGGAGAAGATGACAAAATAAAACTGGCTAAAACATTGAACATTTTTCAGAATAGAACCACTTAGGTTAAAGGGACATCAGATTACAGGGACATTTCAAAGACAGAGAAGCAAATGAGTCTGCAAGGTAGAAAAATGCTTTGATTGAGAAGTTGTAGATGTAAGTCTTTAAAATATAGTATTTTACACTATTATTAAGAAACTGTCTTGTCTTGAGACAAATAGGATCTCACACAGGCTTGTGTTCCTTATCTTCTTTCTTCTGGAAGCTTTCTATGCCCAAAAATTATTTTCTTTTCCAAGAGATATGGGTTATTTCATAGCTGAATAGAAAGAGAAGGCAACAATGAGAATTTCTTTTGCACTAAATCAGCTTTTTTTTCCATGGCAAGAAGCTTTTTGGAAATGATATTTGACCTTAGGCTTTGATCCTTTAAAAAAAGTGCATGTGGAAGCTTAAATATTTGCTCATTTACATCCTGTGAATTCAAAAGGATTTTTCACATGATGAGAAATACAGAAGACTGTGAAAGATTTACTTTTGTTTTCAGTGGAAATACATCATGGAAAAATGTATTTAAAATTCATGCAGCAAATTAAAGTAGTATTTGTGATGCAGGAAAACTTTATTTGAGGTACCTAATTCTTTATGCAACCTGATATTTTTATTTATGTTTTTAATACCTGTAGCATAGTAAGAGATCATAGAATATCCTGAGCTGGAAAGGACCCAACAGGATCATCGAAGTCCAACTCCTGGCCCTGAACAGGATACCCCAAGAATCACACCCATGTTTTTGAGAGCATTGTCCAAATGCTTTTTGAACTCAGACAAGCTTGGAACTGTGACCACTTCCCGGGGAAGCCTGTTCAGCCATCCTCTGGGTGAAAAACTTTTTCCTGATATCCAACCTAAACCTCCACAGACTCAACTTTGTGCCATTTCCTCAGTGCTCATTGGTATGTTAAAGTTTAGAAGACATTCCTCTTGTTTGTTCCTTGTGTGATTTGGAGAAGAGGGATTACATTCCTGGTGGTCCCTCTAAAGAAGTTGTTGTGTTGGATCTAATATGTAGAGTTTGGTCATTACAGGAATCATGAACATGGCAGGATATAATTGTGTGAAGTGGAGTTTGTCCTGAGATGTCAAGTTTCACATGATCCTAGAATGGTTTGGGTTGGAAGGGACCTTAGAGATCATCCTGTCCCAACCCTCTGTTATGAGCAGGGACTCCTTCCACTAGACCACATTTCTCAGAGCTCAGTCCAACCTGGCCTCGAACACTTTCAGGGGTGGGGCAGCCACAGCGTCTCTGGGCAACATACCCAGATCACAAGAATTTGTAAACAAATTTCACAAGGACATTCCTCACCTTCTCATGTCTCTGATGAGTCAGTACAGGGCTGGACTGATTCTCTGTTCCATCTCCCTCACACACAGAGTCCTGCTGGTAACTGTGATGGAGCACACACTTGAGAGACACCTGGCTACCTACACTTCAAATAAATCATCACAGGAATTAACAGAAGCAGCTGAAGAAAATTGGAACAGCTTCTCTTCACTGATTATTCTTAGAAAAAAAAAAAAAAAAAAAGGAAAGAAGAAATATAGCATTATAGATTTAAGTTATGCCAGAATGGAATTCCAAAATCTGTGTTTTCCTTTAAAGTGTTCTGACAAGGAAAAACAGAAGAAGGATGAGCTTGTATGCACGTCAACGTGAAAGTATGAACATAGACACAGAGGAGGGGTTGTGGTTGCTTTTCAAGAAATGAGTGTGCCTGAATATGCAAATGCACTCTTGCTGCTTTGGTGTTTACACCTGATTCAAATGTATACAAACACATAACAGACAGGCCATTACATATTTTTGCATATATATGTATTTATGCAGGTGCACACAGACACACAAGGGTGTGTTTGACAGATCTAAGGAAAAATAAGGCATCGCATCCCTGACTCTTCCAGTGTTGTTCCCTCTGTTCATGCCAGATTTCCTTTTGCTCTTTCGGGTCTTTTGTCAGTAGTAAACATGCTACCACACTGATAAAACTGGAAAAGCAACAAATTTTGCGTGTCCTTTTTACACCTCATGCACTGTTAGGGTTCCTTATTTATAGGAGTTATAAACCAATTGACTGCGTTCTCCTGCATCCTTTGGAAATCAGATGAACTAAACAAGTCTGAGTTTAACCCAGAAGTCATCCAATGATCATATCCAAGATGGATTTGTTTCTCCACTCTCCAGGAAATATTGAAAAAAAAAAAAAAAAAAAAAAAGAAGCCTGGAGAATGATGTTAGGATCTTTCCCGATTCTTGCAGCTGGGACATAAATTCAGAATCCTCAATGTTCCAACTCACAGGGAAAAAAAAACCACCCAAGACATTCTAATTGTCACAGTATTGTTGATGATGTTTCCCTTTTAAAGGTGGCTGCTAATACCAAAAAAACTTTTCTGACTGGGCCAAACTTTATGTGGATCTGAGAAAGCCAGATCTGGAGATGTTCTGCTCTGGTTCAGCAAAACTGTTCACCATGAAATTGCACACAAACTTGAAGAACCTCAAAGATCACCTATTTTTACCAGTATCACTCAAAGTAACACATGGGATGGTAATTGATCACGTGATTCAGCCAGGCAGTACAAGGCATAAAAGTGACATCTCTTACTCCAAGTGAAGCATCAAGTTTTGAGACCTAATGTGGCATCTTCTCTTAGCTGATTACATTTCTATTTCTTCTGTAAACCTAAAGGAGTTGATCTTGGTGTCTTGGCCATGCTGAAATTCCAGGTGGGGGGCGGAAAAATTCTTACTGGAGCAGAACTTCTGAACACATGGATGTAGCTGAAGATAGTGACCAAGAGAAAAGCAATTGGGTTTATATAAATAAAGGAATACCAGACATGGAGAACAGGTGGATTTATTGAGATTGAAATGATTTTTAGCCAGAATGAATTGTATAAACAATCCATGACCTGCAAAAGAGCCTAAAGGCGGAGGGGGAGGTACTGTGTGCCCTGTGTCACATCATCAGAATAATAATGTCTCACTGCACAATACTATGAAAATGAAGTCCCTTTCTTGGGCTATACCGTGCAGTTTTATCTGGTTTTGCTCAGAGGTATTAAAAACTATTGCAAAAATTATGAGATCCTCTGATACATCCATACACTAGAAGGTTTACCATTATGAAAACATTACCCACTGGTTGTTTATTTCTACTCTACTTTCCAGGAGGCTCTTCTTCCAAAACCTTGGAGTGTACAAACACACACACACACACACACATATAGTTGTAATATATACACATATATATAAGAGAAAGATGAAACTTTTGCACTTTCCATTTACAGACCTGATAGAAAGACATCAAAGGAATGTTCTGACATTTCTGGTCACAATCCCAAGCTATGCTCATAAAGCAGTGTTAGCTGTGGTATTCTGGCTTAATTCCAAGTTATATTCAGCTTACCTAAAAAGGTACTTTCAGGTGAAAAGGTTATTCTTCACTGCCTCTCCAGAGACCCGAGGCACATGCTGAAGACAGAATGGCTGCAGTGCTCTACCTCAGAAGTGGCTGCATTTCAGAGTTAAGGGAATAATCCCATTCGTTCAACTTCTGCCAGTAGATGCGCCCTTGTGGGGGAATCAAACTTTAAAATGCAGGCTGGAAAATGCTCTGGGACTTTCCAGGGTAGAAAGACAGATTTTAAAACAAAAAGCGAGGAAGGCGGGGAAGTAGGGAAAATGAGGAATTGATAAAGAGTGAATAAAGATAGAAAAGAACAGAGGAAAAAAGAAGTAGGAATTCAGAGTACAGGAATGATTTGAGATTTTTCCAGCTGAGCTCTCGGGAAAAACTGAAATGTAGAGAAGATTCTACTGAAGTCCACAAAATTGTACCCACTTATTGATGGCTCGATGACTCTGGCAAAACCAAAGCAATTTAGCCATAATGGAGTGAGTCTTCTCCTTATCAGACGTGATTACTCCTTCTAGTATTTGCCTGGATATTACAGCCTATGGCAGAGGCAGCAGAGCCCGGGCAAAGGAAAAGCTTGGCTCTTACTCTTGCTGCTTTACAGATAGGGAAATTAGGGCAAGGTGAGTACAGGTTTAACTGTAGCTTTTGGCCGAACAAGAATTCTTTTTTCCTTGCCCTCAGCAGAAATGATTGGTAGCTGAACAAAAGCTGCTGCATCAAGTTTCAGATGCACTGAGGAAGTTCTTTCAACACAGGGCCATTCATAAGCCCAAATGTTTTTGACAGAACAAATAAATTTAAGAAAGCCACATTTTATTTTTTTTTTTTAGCCAGACACCCATCAAACATTAAATATACACTGCAGAGGTGCAGTGATCTTGAACCAAAGCAGACTGTATTCTCTTAAGAGACCTAACTGGTCTTTCAAATGTACAAAGTGCATCATCTATCTGTTTAGGAGGCTGCCATGCTTTATTAGAATCATATCAGCTACATGATGGTGTGAGTCAGGCAGAATTGTTCCTCCCTGGGCGTTGATCTGTCAGTATCCACCAGACCTCTGCAATATAAATTCATGTACAAATAGTGTCTAGAAATGCTCCAGAAGTCCATGTACCCAGAACTCACCTGTGAAGAAGGATCATCATCATCAAGAGAGGATGTGTGTGGGACTGAGGAGGCATCACCATGCTGCAAAGGGGATGAAATATTTTTATTTGTGTGTTTTAATTGGTGTTTTTGCTTATTGAAGCCGTGATTTCTGAAGGGCATGGGCAATCTTCCTGGTTTTATGTGCATTTGTACAGTCCCTGACATCAGGGGATGCACACTGCCCCAATGCACAGAACCTTCATCAAAACAGAATTATGTCCACACACCACTCATTCAAGAAAAACACATGTGAGGTGATTTCTCCAGAGCAATACGTAGCAAGAATTAATTTTAGAACAGCACATATTTAGGGCAGAGTTTATCACCTTCCATTGTTCTCAACCCACTGCCTGCCCGCTGTCCTGTCCCGTTTTCCCTCCCTTCCCCTTCACCCCCGCCGGGCGAGAGGTGCCCCATGTCCTCACTCCAGGCTGGGAGGCGGCCTCGCAGGGAGCCACTCCATGCCCCATCTCCTCATTGTCATTCTGCCCGTGTCCCCCCGTTCCCTCTCCTCTCCAAAGGTCAGCCCGAGGTCTGCGCTGGAGCGCTAATGGGCGAGCGGCGCTCGCCAGCAACTCCTGCCACTGCATAGGCACTTAGTCCCTGCACATCAAGGCACACAAGCGCTCTCCATGCTCCCTCGCCCTCCCTCCCTCTCTCTCTGCCTTGCAAATGACTCTGAGGAGCAGAGGCTGGTGGATGATTTAGATCAGGGGGGTGGAAAGAGGTGGGGGGAAAATAAAAAAAAAGCACTCAATTTTTTTTTCCCTGTTTTTTTTTTTTTTTTGAACTGGGCTCCCTGAGAGCACTCAGGGCTGCCACGCAGTGCACGACGCCTACCTGCTCAACTGCAGGGAAACAAGCTTCTGAAGGCTTTAATGGGATTTTGCCCGAGGCTGTTTTATTAAGATGTCGGCTTTTTCTGCTGCCTCTGCAGCTGACACCATTCACTGTCAGCTGCCCCCCTTCCCCAGTCCCCCTCCTCCTGTCCCCCCCAACAATGCACCAAATTACTCGCTTCATTTAGTGCTCATGGCTCAGCACAGGCAAATAAGAGGAAAGACTTCGACTTGACCAGATGAGTCTCAGCGAGGGGAGGTGAAAAGACACTGCTGCTTAACTAGGGGGGAAAAGATTGGAGTGGGGAGGGGGGTTTCAAGCAGAAAAGGGAAAAGATCAATACCACTGGGGCTCACTCCCACTCTATTAGAAAGAATCATATTTCATATTAACATAGCCAATTTAGAAGCCACATTTACATTCCTAATTTGCATCCTGGCTTTAAAAGCTCATTTGTAATGCATTGTATAATTATTGATGCCTTATATGTGAAAATACCACACAGTGACAGGTCGGGGAAGGGGAAGAAATGCCGTCTGGTTTCAATAAACAAACTAGTTACAAGTTTTAATGAATGTTAGTCAGTAATAAATTACTTTTTTTATTATTATTATTTTTCCATCTCAGATTTAAAAAAAAAGAGCGGAGCTGAACAAGCTAATTAGATGTTGTGTTTTCAGGAGAAAGAGTAAATGAGATACGGCACAGCAGTGGAAAATGCACTGTGTAATGCCCCTTTCTCCCTTGTCGTGTGTGAGTGGTGGTGGCAGAGGGAAGGATGGTTCCCTATCCAGAACAGGGCAAACTGAGGAAATCCTGTCTGGAGGGCCAGGCATGCTTTGCAAGTGTCATAATGCATTATGTCTGATATTCCTTATTAACTTCTCTGGGTTTCCATGTAAGCTTAAGGTGAGTTGAGAGAAGGAGAAGAGCGGACAAGAAAAGTAAAGATTGGTGAGTCTTGGTGTACATGTCCTCACTTATCTCTCAGTAGGTTATTTTTTGGTTCAAGTGGGCTCGAATTATGACTATAATGGGATAAAGTTATCTTTGCTGCATAAGGAAAACAGAAAGGTTTCCTAAAGCTGAGGATAATATCATACACCTAGACTGAGGACTCAGGACGTGGGCTTGATGCCTCAGCTGAGGGCATGGATAAGAAGACAAGTCTGGGCAATTCAAGCTCTTTGACTTTCAGAAGCAAAGTGACAAGACATAGAAACCCTCAAGAGACCCCCATGTTTACCCATCTGATGAGTCCCACTTTTTGCCTCTAGTCTTGACAATAAATAAAACACCTTGATGAATTTCCTGGATCTCATGGGAATTTCAACCATTTGAGAGAAAAACTTCTCACCAGAACATGCTGAATGAGCCTTCATAGGGGGTTTGCCTGATGGCAATATTTGGAATGTCCTGGGTTACTATCCAATGCTTCTGAACTGGAAATTGAGAACAGAATGATTTATCCCTTATGAACCCCCCTCCCTCCCCTTTTTATGGGTTTTGAATTTTTCAATTCATGACATCCTTTATTTCTCCATTTTGTTTCTTTGATCTGTCAGAGCAAATGCTTTCTGTTTTGAGCTGTTTGGGCTTTTCTCTTCAACCTTATTACAAAATGTTTTGCTGTTGAGCACAGGAGATCAATGACAGTTGTAGACTAACATATTTTGGATAATGCTATTGTCTGCATAGGTAGTGTTTGAAATGCACTTCCTTCATATGACCCGTAAAATATCAGATTCAAGCAGTACAGGTGGAAATCCAAAATAAAGGTTGTTAAGTAGAAAAATTAGGTAAATATTAAAATATCCTTTAAGAGGATAGAGAAGAAATAAGAAAAAAAAAAGAGATCCTTCTATTCTGCCATTGCAACTCTTAGATCTACTCTCCATTCAAAACTATTTCTGGTTTTTATCAATTCAATTTCTCTCTATGCAGCTTGAGAAGACAGCCAGGGGCTGTCAACATGTATCTAGTGCATCTCGCTCTTGTAACATCAACCAAAACTGTGAGTAGTTCAGAAAACATATCTCCCTTTCATGAAATAACATGAATTTTAGTCACACTGGATATGAAGTTGCTTAGACACTCACTGTGGTCCAGGGATATTACTATTATGTTGATAAAATAAGCGTAAAATGCTTCTCAGTGTCCTGCGTCTCTCTGAGATGCTAAAAGCTGATGGAAAGGAGACAGTGCTGGTCATGTTCATGAGCAGCCTTCTAAGTGAGGACACTATTCCCTCTCACCCTGCAACCCCAACTACTTTCTTATTTATTGTTGTGGTAAGAAAAATTATTTTGGTCATCTTCTAAACACTTCCCAAACAAAAAGGAGATGCAGTCCATGAGCTGTATTTCAGAAATTTCCTAGAAAGCAAAGAGGGTGGATCCTCCAGCTTCCTAGTGATTCCCTGCAGAATATTGGCATGCTATGCTACATCTCTCCACTTCTACATCACAGGTGTATCTAAAAAAAGTGGACATAGGGAGCTAGATTGTACTGAAGAGAACAAATTACTTAGAAAAGCATTCTGAGAACATGGCAAACTAGACCCTGAAGAGGGATTGAATTTAGACATTGATATCTTGAGGGTTTTCTAGACTCTCTCTCTCCTATAAAAGAGAGCAATTGGCTTTTTTAGTTTGCTATTCATCTTATCCAGAAGTAGACATCCAAGATACATCAAATGAATCCTGTCTTAAAAGTTCTTGTTGTTTTTTCCCTTCATAAAGGAAAAACTTTATAAAAGGTTGGCTTAGAAGTTGACAATTATCATATAGGGGTCTAATATATGATCACTTGATCCCTGCCCATGTCAGGGGGCTGGAACTAGATGATATTTAAGGTCCTTTCCAAACGGAACCATTCCATGATTCCATGAATCCTACCTTTAGGGTTTAGGAGATGTCAGGCTGATGGGAAGAGGTATCATCTCAGAGGTGGTAGCTGGAAATGTTTTATTGCTCTCTCCATCCTCATATAGCCCTGTCCCTGGGATTAAGTTTAAACTGAAAACAACTAGGCTTTTCCAAATGTCTTTGGAATGCTTATCCATGTCACCACTTGAATCAGTGACATCACTTTCACTTGCCTCCATCTTATAATAAATGGTACCTTCTTACATGCACTTAAGTTTACATTTTCCCACACAATCCTTTAAATGTAATTAACTTTAAAAAGAATCTAATGTCACTGGACTCAGAGTGGACAATGGTTAATGATAACAGTGGGAATAGGATCAGGGCTCAAAGCAAAGGGGAAAAAATGACTTTTCTATGGAGAATGTGTGATGCATCTTTTGCTTTATCTTCCTCCACAGTTTCATTCTGCTGCCACCCAGTAAGTACTGTATATTTGCATGTGCCTTTGTTATACAGAACAGTTAGGAATTCACTGAAGGTAGCTGAGCAGTCCAATGTGAGCTGTGCAGTCGTGCAATTTTGCCTTATTTGCTTTTCAGAAGACATCAGTGAAAACAATTTTTATTAAGTATATTGAGTGTTAAAAGAACAGCAAAAAAAATTTGATTTCCCATAAGCTCAAGTATATTTAATGCAAATTGTTACTCATGCAATATCCTAAACTTGCTACGTAGCAGATCATCCCTGAAACACTGTTGAAGGAATGGATGAAAGAATGGAAGTAGTTCAGCAACCTCAGTTTTCAGCACATAGTTTACATTAATCACTGAAGACTCCTATTAATGATTAATGGAGAAAGATCTGATCTTAAGACAACTCCAGCTTTCAGGTTTCTCAGAAGAGCTGAGTTCTGTTCTTTCAGCTCTGATGAGATGCGGCTTAGATGAATAACAGGGACCAGAAGTCTAATCTTTAGATGACTAACTTTCCAAAATTAGAGATGTCAACAAGGATTCAGGCTTTCCATAAGTTTGTTATTCCAGTTACCTGGCTGTCAGGCACACACCTGGCCTTTCCCAAGGCAGAAGTGCTGGCTATGTAGAGAATTTGGACAGTTTAGGAAGATGGGTTATGACTGTAATACCCAGTAGGAACATGAGTTTGACTGCTCTGGGAATAGGAAAAACAATAATAATGTTCGTATAAGTCTGAGACTCTCTGAGTGGGTTTCCTTGGGGTTTTTTTGTACCTTATTAAGAGCAAGATTGCAACATACATTCTGCAAAATGCCTTCTCTGCACTAGAGCAATGTGGATATGACAAAATCATTTTGCTATAAACTTTGTGCCCTGCTGAGAAATCATATACTCTAGAGGAATATGTTTCTTCTCCATCTAAAAAAATATAGGTAGAAGTAAATGCAGATAAGGTAGAAGCAAATGCAGATACATGCATATATAGACACAAATATGTGTTATTTTCCCCATATACACATGTAGTTGTTTAGTGCCTTTTACACTTAGAGAACAGGTTTGCCTTCAGGTATTTCAATTTAATGATATGAAGCACCTCAGCTATGCTACAACTGTTAAGCTGAATTTTGTTTTGCATTTTGATTATAAATTAGAATAACGGTACATTAACTCTGTTTCGAGGATAAGAATTAAAAAAAGGCTCTGTTTATTAAGCTGCTGCTGTGGTGATATTTGCAGCATACATTACATTTATAATTGACTTATTAAAACTTATACACTGCAAATTATGGTGATAGCACCCACAGGCTAAAATATCATCAAAATATATAATGGCAATTTAAGAAGGTTTGTATCCACAAATGGGAATTTTTAACTGGTGTTCTCTTGTTCTAATGCTTTACTCACAGCTTTTGCAATATTCAGATATGTAGCTGAATCGCTGCAAAGAGATATTGAAAGGAGGCACAACAGAATGAGACTCAGAAGAAGTATTGGATGATAACACCAAAAAAGAGCCAATGTATAACAACTTAAAACAGTATTTCAGGTAGGCTCTTCATCAGACTTAAAGGAAAGGTTTTGGAGTCAACTGGTTCATGTTTTACTCTAGGCAATTGATAATGTAGACTAATCTCTCACACCTTGTCTTCATAAAAATGTATCACTATCTCCATATTTACATTACTGGAACAGGGGAGATTAGCACAGTAACGATTGCCACAAACTCAGAAACAAGGGCCATAAAAAGAGCAGACCTCTTAATGAGCTCTAATGAGCTCCTAATGACTGCCATAAAAATTTTTTTCTTTTTACCATGTGAGCTCCCACAAAAGAGCAAAGAAGTAGTGTGGTGATAAACCCCAATTTTTCCAAGCTAAAACTTGAATTCCCTTGAAAATCACATAATCATAGAATCAACTAGGTTGGAAAAGACCTCTGAGACCATCAAGTCCAACCTTTGACCTAACACCACCTTGCCTGTTAGACCATGGCACCAAGTGCTACATCTAGTCTCTTCTTAAATACCTCCAGGGACGGTGAATATTTAGGGGCAAAGGAATGACATGGACTTTTTCAGGCTTGGTGACACTGCCCAAAGTGGTTGGTAGATCAGAGATGGGGTTGAGAAAGTACCAGGCAAACAGGACAAGAGGAGACAGTGGAAAGCTTTTAGTGACAGTCTCTGCCAGGTTATGGCGTAACCTAACTGCATAACCTACAGCTGTAGGACTTCAGCCACTATGGCATTCCTGATTCTGCAATGACTCTTTTCTTTCAGCTTGTTCACATGAGCAAGTAGCTAAAGATTTGTTGGTCTGGAAATACTGTCTCTTATCTTCTCCAACACCAGCGGCTTAAATTTAGACCTTGTTTGCAGAAACCATTGACAGGGACGAAGAAACAAGACACAAAATGGCTAATGCTGAGAAAGTTCTTAAACTATTTTAGGAATTTATTTTTGTAATTATAGATGATTTATTTTCCTGATAATAGGAATATAATGCCCTAAGACACAGAAAGTACACACACAGAGTCAGCAGAAACAATACAAGGATCTACATGAGACCCAAATTCCTACAGAGAGGTAGCCAAGTTCAGGAAGGACATCTTAACATGCTCTTAAGGGAAATGAATCTTCTTTATTGACTCTGCTGATCCAGTCTCTGTTGGCTCTAAAGGGAACTTACCTCATTTGAATACAGAGACCTGTACTGCTCCTCTATACACATTGAAATGGAGCTTCCTCAATATGGAGCTGATGCCACTTTTTGAGGGTAAGCGATTAGTGCTTGTTGGTAAAACATGGATGAGATTCATTGTGTGCTACAGACCATGTCTAGAATCATAAAACTCAGAACCAAGCTAGGAATTATAACTGATTCCCACTCTTGTGGTACTGCTACAAATCTGCTCACCTCTCTCATAGCTCTTCAAGCACTGGGATTTAAAATACATAGTATGGTGGGTCTCAAATGCATCTGACAGGTGCATTTACACTGAGGCTTTTGAAACCAAGATACCTTGTCATGAAACTGCTCGTTCCTGGGTGTCACTTCCCCGCTACATTTCAAAAACTTCTCTTTTTTTTCTTCCCCAACTCAGATAGAAATACTGGGAAAGTTTCAGTAAGTTCTTTCCACTGCAGGGTTTTGTGCAAGGTCTATCACAGAAATGTATCATGCTCTGAAATTTGACAGAGATGTGAAAGGCTTACGTACTCTGGGCTGCTCCGAGCCAAGAACATATTCTGAAATTATGTGACATTCACTTCACTGAGGTGTTCACTGAATTTCACCGGCTGTGGCAAGTCAAGTTATAAAATGTTAAGATAGATATGGATCAAATCCATGAGTAAATACCTTTTAGTTCTGTGTAGGAATGGTTAACATTGCACTCCATTATCTGCAACACTGTGTAAACACAGTTTAAGTGAAGATTGGCTGAGGCTTTGCACCCACGAAATAACATTTATGGAGATACTAATGGTCATTGTAGCAACATATATAAATCACAGCCCTCTGAGAGCCTGAGCCCACAGCTGAATGTGTTTTCTAGGATGGAACACTTTTTCTCAGTGGTCTCAAGGAGGTTTTTCTTGTTCTGCATTGCAGCAAGAGAACATGTTTAATCAGGCACCTCCTGGAGGTGATCATGGTTAGACAGCCCAACTGAAACCAGGTGAAGCTAAAAAGCACAAGTAAAATCCTGGCTACAAGATGCCTGTACCAAGATAATTTCACATGTGTCAGAATTAGTAAATGTGTAGACAGTGAAATTAGATCAGGGACAGATCAAGTCCGCACCATCTCAGGAGTGCTCACAGAAGCTCTACCAGGCACTATTGGAATTTTTACCTTGTAAGGTTCAATTACTGGTCTTGGTACAACCCTGCCCTGCAGACTGTGGTTGTATTTTTCACCTGCAGGAGATCTCATGGCTTTGAGTTCATTAAGTTATTTACATCAGGGTAATGCACACCATGAGCTTTTGAATTTCCAGAACAATTAGTTGCTCAGAGGCTTTCCATTGTTTTTTTCTTTACCTATTGGACCTATTCTTTGACCCTCAACAGACTGAGAGGGAGAAGCCTCCATCATGAAGCTCTGTCCTGGTGTAAAGGTTATAAACCCATCAGCAGATCATGTTAACAGAGGCTCTTCTCAGAGATGTGCCCAGAAAAATGGTGATTCTGTAGTTACTACTGTTTGTAAAAGTGGTTACATGCACAATTGATTACATTTGTGTATCTCCCACTGACATTTATATTTATTATCTGACAAAAATATTGATGTATTAGGGTTTATTTAACTTTAAATGGCAGCTCTTTTGCTACTGGATTTGCATTAGACCACACCAACACAGCTGAGTTAGTCAGAAGTAATTTGTGTATGATAATCTTGGAGGGATGAGAGAGGAAAGGCATGAAAACTTCCATAATTTTCAATACTGCCTGATTTCTATCTCTTCTGCTGTCATTTATATCTGAGATAAACTATTCAATGCGTATGAAATGTTAATCTTGACTAATTTAAGTGGATGGCTGTGAATGATTTTCTCTTCTAATTTGTTTATTAAAAATTATCACAGCAAAAAAAAAAAATCAAAAAGAGCCACAAATAAAGGAAATATAAAAATATTTGCAATTTCATTAGTTCCTGGTGGGATCTTTGTTATGGACAGGTCTGGACAGGGTAAATGAGAAGAAAAAAAATATTTAAAAAATTGAAGTCCAAAAGACATCAAATGTTTTTTAATTGAGATTGGAATCATTCCAAGTTTGACTTTCAAAAAAGGCTTTGATATACAGTAGTTCATGTTGGGCTCATGTTGTGCCTGCCAAAAATCCAAAGTAGATCAGAGCCTTTTTTGAAATAAACACAAGCCTAATCTGATGTAGGTATTTCAAAACTCCCACTGCTTTAGTTGTAACATCATCTGTTACTGAATGATTTATAAATCATCCCTCTACAAGCACATTTCTACGAGGCTGAGGATGATATATTTTAAGTTGGGACACAAGGACATGTTTAAATTCCATACTACAATTGATGGAGACCCTCCACTGTTTTTAAAAGTATTTGTGAATTGGACTATCTCTGTTTTCCTGTATATTAGACAAAACTAGTAGCTGGAGTACAAGGGTATAATGGGGTGTCACTTCTTTGCTTTTCCACTGGGTAGAAAACAGATAAAAGGGCAGAACTGCTAATAAACATTTTATTCTCCTTGATTTTCAATCGTACAGGAATTCAGTTTCTTCCTAAATGAAGAAAAAAGCCACTTACTTTTCCTCTTTTTTTTTTTTTTTTTTTTTTTCAGAAAATACATGGTCATGACTGGGATTTGTTTAAAACAAAATAGTTTATCCTAAGGTATCATTTCATGTTGGTGGGGAAGGATTTGTCTCAGCTCAGTTTAGGTATCTAAAAACATCATGTTTCTCCTTTAGATCAGAAAAGATTCCTTCTGGAGTTCATCCTTAGATATTGTTTATGTCATAGAGGGCAATTCTGCCCACCCTGACCCTGGAAGGAGTGTTTATCCTCAGGAAATACCTCTGTGGGACAATTCTGCCACCTTAGAGGAAAATGTTCACCTTTTAAGTTGCAAGTCTGATGCAGAGGACAGAACAGGGAATACCCAGAAACGGTGTCGAGGACAGTGAGTGCTGACCAGTGGAGCACTTGGTCAGGGATCCTGCAAGAAATGTGGAGAGGAACTGCTTCCAATAGCAGGTTTATATTGGATATTAGAAAGAAAGTCTTCCCTGTGAGGGGTTGAGGCTTTGGTACAGGTTGCCCAGAGAAGCTGTGGCTGCTTCTTCCCTGGAAGTGTCCAAGGTCAGTTTGGACAGGGCTCTGAGCAACCTGGGATAGTCAAAGGTGTCCCTGCCCATGGATGATCTTTAGTGCCCCTTCCAACCCAAACTATTCCATGATTAGAGCTGAAATAACTGTTATGAAAATCCAGAAAGGATCAGTATAATTTCCTTTTTTCCCCTCATCTTGCTTACAGTTGTAGAAACCAATCCTATTGATTTTCAAACTTCAGGATTAAATTAAGGTACTGATTCCTAACTTTGTTATAACAGGAGTGTACATTTAGTTGATGTGGACATATTCCCTGAAAAAAAAAATGTTATGGTGCAAGTGTTTTTGCAATAGAATAAAGGCAGACTGACAACAAGGCATTTTTCAAGCATAGGTTATCATTCTGAGATTAGAGGAAATGCAGAGCATAAGAACAAAGGTTACCAAGTTCTAATTGTGTCATGAAAATATTTTAGATTGCAGTTTAGATATTTCAATTGTATGAACTGAATCTTTTCTCTCATTAGGCTCACTTTTCTATTCTTTGCACAAAAGCGAACTGTCTGAATTCAGATATTAAACCTTACTGAATATGGTCACTTTTTTAATCTGTCACATCAGAAGAACCAATCAATTCATTCTGCTGTTTGATGGTAAGGACATCATATGCAAGTCTCCAAAACCATTGCATAGATCAAATTTGCAGTGCTGCAAAATTCTTCTTCGATATGTGCAGGGCTTGATGAATCCACATTAACACTGGCTTTTGTCATGGAAATCCTGAGTGATGACCTAATCTGACCCTATGAAATGATGCCATTGTAGATTAGCAATTAGAAGAGCTGAGTTCTAAAACCTCTTCATATCATGTTGATAAAATTAGAACCTCACTTCCCTCCTGGCCTTTCAATGTTTACTGGTTTATTTTCTTTTTTTGTCTCTGTTTTCAGTAAAATATTTCTTTTAACAAGCATGTGTCAGGCAGTTAGCCTGAGATATCAGGTGTCTTCTTACTGGAAAGAGTTAAACATCCATCCTCAAAGAGCAAGGTGAGTCCAATAATCAAATCTTGACCTCCCTTGCATTAGTTTGGGCACAGTGGCAGGGATTCTAAACTTTATTTTAATATGTTAATCTAATAAAATGATGCAGTTTATTTCATATCTTTGGGGAGAGGTGCTGATATTATCTCAACTTTAGATGCATCCTCACTTGCCTGTACAGATCAGCCTTCCACTTCATCAGGGTGATGTTACTGGATATGGCAATTTATAATTGGAAATGGCAGCCTGGAGATTTTCTAAAAGCTTTGGCTTTTTTCTGAATACTGTGGAATTTCATTAATTATTATTATTTTGACTATGAAAAGAGGATTTGCCCAAGGGCAGTTTTGAGGCTCCTTAAAGATTATTTTCCTCCATGGAAAGTTGCCAAGATTTCAAATTTCTCTGTCAAGACACTCAGCTTTTTTGGTGGGAGGTGGCTGGAGTGAGTGTAAGCATTTACAGCTTTGAGAAGGAGACCTCAAGCATTTCTCCTTCTCTTTGAGGCTGGTTTTTTACCTCCCTGGAGTATGGGCAGCTGTCACAATATCAGATTTTAGCCCACCAAACACACCTCACTAAGGCTGCTGTTTGCTGCCTTTTGTCTTCATACAGCATGGGGAGGGACCAGGCAGCCCCATTCCTTAGGAGAAATATATCCAGCTCACAGCAGGGTGAGTCTAAGCAAGGTGGGATTATTTGTAACCTGTCATAGGCCAGAGAATATCTTTCCTACTTTAGAAAGCCCCTTCTGCAAAGCAGCTTAAGAAACAACTGGGAAAAGGAAGATTTCTTGCTAATAGTGAAGTCTGAAGCTGGGAATCATAGAGTTCTAGAATCTGAGAATGGCTGGGGTTAGAAGGAAACTCTGGAGCTCAACCTATCCAAACCTAGAGCCGGTTGCACAGGACCATGTCCAGCTGGCTTTTGAACATCTCCAATGGTGAAAACTCCGCAGTGTAAATCACCACCTTATAAAAATGAACATTCAAGTAAGGGAAGTACTGAAAAGAGCTCTATTTTGCCTAGGTTTTGGAAGAAAAGGGGTGAAGGAAGAGCAGGTGTAACCTTCTGCAATGAGGGCAAATGAAATGAAAAGCTGATGTGCAATATTTTATCAAAACCTGAAAATTATGGTAAAACTTTTGAAAGATAGAACTCTCCTCTCCCTCAGCTTTTTTTATCCCCCCACCAAAGAGTTCCTCGTTGAGCAACTCTCCTCTTTCATCCTCTTCCCATTTCACATATGCAGAGCAAACAGGATCATGGCCCCTTTATATTCTGAGCCCTTCAAACAATTCCCAGCTGGTGAACAAAACTGAAAGAATTTGGGACCCACCAAAGGGCTGTGAGTGACTCATCTGTCTAGAGCAGACAAGTCCTTGTGATGAATCACTCTTCTTTTGATGTAAGTTTAAAAGTAATTAAATAAAAGGTAAGGATACAGTATTTTAAAGCTCCCTCCACTGCAGTAGTTAGATAAAATCAACATCAGCTTTAATTCTGAAGCCTTGAGGTGTAAAGATAGAGGTAAAATATCTTTTCTAGCCATGATGGGAGGTTTTCACCTTTGTATCAGTGCCAGCTGGAGATTAAAACATCCATGGGTATTGCTCCAGAAGGAATGCTGTAATCAATGCTCCACACTGACCAGCTGCAAATCAAATCACTCAAAAGTTGGACTCGATGATCTTGGAGGTCCTTTCCAATCTTAATGACTGCATGATTCCATGGCATGAGGCACAGCCCCCACTCCAGCTGCTCAGCACCATAACAAATGGGTGATAAGGACAGAAAACTCTAAGAGCCTTATGAAGGGGAAAGACTGACAAAGAGGGATTACTAAAATAATTAGAAAATTATTCAGCTGCCCATTTATCTTTCCTCCTTAACTCACTTGCCATTTTGTTTTGAGGCTGTGGGAGAAAAATGGTTTTCTTTCATTTCAGGGAAGAAAGGGCTGAAGTAGGGAGATGATGGCCAAGGAAAATATGCAAAGTTTTCAAAAATATTCAAGAGGAATATCAGAAGGGGTATATTTTGTCAAAATTTCAAATCTACAAGTTATAACCCCTGTTTAGCCATGTCTTGTGGGACAGGATATAGACTTTGGACACCCTATTTTTGCCCATCCACAGCTACTTTCTGTGGATCCATGAGGAGATCCAAGATTGCATAACCCACAAAGTAGAGGGTCAGCTGATGGCTGCCTCTCCATCAACCAGCACGGACCACATGTCTTTACAAGAAATCCATGTCTGGAGTACTTAGAAAGGGCATCAAGGGCCCTTTCTAATGTGGCCTTTTAAAGGAATACAATTTTTTCAGCATCTCTACTTAATCAATTCTTTAGCAATAATCAGTGAAAAAATCTGTACCCTGAAGGGAGAATCTGCTCCCATCTCCTTCTTTATTTTTTCCTGTTTCTTCTTTGTTCTTTCTCCTCTAATTTTCCTCTTTTCTAACTGTGTTTTCTCTAGTCTTCAACCTGTCTTTCTTTCCCTGAAGCAACTCCTAACTCACAGACTCACCCCAGTCTCTCTACTGAACTGAGCATCAGCAGAAGAGATTTAGGGCATATGCAGAAACTTGAACACTTCTTCTGAATATCTTTTTCTTTTGGGTTTGCTTGACTTCACAGTGAAAAAAACCTGGGAAATCTGTCACAGAAGAAAGCATTCACAGCTGCCAATATTTTTATTGCAGAAAAAAATGAGACAAAAAATGCAGGGATGTGCATTCCGTACTATGGCATTAATTGTGCCATGTAAAGACAAAGTCCCCTGGGATTAGGACCAAGAGATGATACAACAAGACTGTATCTCCAGCAGTAGTTAACATTTGTGCCCAGCTTTTAACCCAGTTGTATCTTAGATGATGAAGAACTTTGGTGGATTTGGCATTTGGACTCTGTATTTCACTGTCTTTCAGTTTTCTCCACTTTTGAGGCATCTTACAGACCAGGTGAGCCAAAGGGGCACAGATGAGGAAAAGCTCCTGTGGTGGTTGTTCTCTGGAAAAATTATTGAAGTGGCATTTGAGCTATGACTAATTTATTTAGTATTCAGAATTTAGTGAATTCTTTTGTCACATCACCCATCATAAATAAAAGGAAAAAAAATAGAAACCTGTTTGATGCCTCAGGCGTGTTTTAGTTCGTTGTTCAGGTCAGTTCATTTCAATGCTTAATTTTTAATGGTTCATTTAACATAACTGTTTAGACTTGAAAATATTTTCACATAAAACTTGGGGTTTTGAGGTCAGTTGCTGTCACCTCAAAACATTTTAAGTCTCAGATGACAGGTTCAACATCAGTTGGAAAAGGTGGTCTTGTTGTTTGGGCACTTGAATGGGACTCAGCAGACTCAAGCTGAATTTCAATCTCTACTACTGACTCTTTGTGTGACCTTGGGTAAAACATTTAAGTTGCATCTCCAAAGATTTTTGAGTACAAATAGTTCCATTTACACAGTCACTTAGATAGTTTTCCTGTTTGCCGCACAGTATCCTTTCTGTGGAAGAAGGAATCTGGTACACAGAGAAAAATGAAACCCAGAAGTTCCTGAGGTATCCAAAATCATGCACAATTAATGGGTATAGGAGCTTCTACTTAAAAGTTATTATCTGATGCTCAGCATGTTTTTAAACCAAAGGCACTGTTATGGTGTAAGATCTACTACTCACCTCTAAACCATAAATAGAAAACAAGTCTTTCAGTGCTGATGTGCAATTTCCAATTTTTCCCTAACTTCTGCCGTTGTTTTTTTGTTCCTTGCAGAAACAAAACTACAAGAAAGAAAGCAAACATGAACTGCACATTTTCAAGCTCTCCAATAAGCCTTCCTATTTTGTTCTTCATTCCTTCTGTGTCCAGAATCATAGAATCACAGAATGGCTTGGATTGGAAGGGACCTTAGAGACTACCTTATTCCAACCCCTTGCCATAGGCAGGGACACCTTCCACTATCCCAGGTTACTCCAGACCTCACCCAACGTGGCTTTGAACACTTTCAGGGACAGGGCAGCCACAGCTTCTCTGAGCACCCTGTGCTGAAGCCTCACCACCCTCACAGGGAGGGATTTATTAAAATATCCAATCTAAACTGATTCTCTGTCAGTTTGAAGCCATTCCCCCTTGTTCTATCACTCCAGGCCTTTGTAAAAATTTTCTCTCAGTCTTTGTTGTTGGGTCCCTTCAGGTACTGGAAGGCCACAATTAGGCCTTCTCCAGGATGAAAAATCCCAGTTCTCCCAGTTTTTCTTCACAGTAGAGGTGTTCCATCCCTCTGATCATCTTTGTGGCCTCCTCTGGACTTGCTCCAAGAGGTCCATGTCCTTCCTGTGCTGGAGACTCCAGAGCTGGAGACAGCACTGCAGGTGGGATATAGACTGTGTATATACTATATAATAAGTATATATGGCTTTCTTTCTCCTCAAATAGGTGATCTACAGGCATAATTCCCATTAGGAATTTCCTAACTAAGACCACTGTTTACAGGAGAGACACAATCTAAGTTTTGCCCAAGGTCATTACGAATTTATTGATTAAATGTTTCTTTCATACCATAAACTATTAATCATTTTACTGAACTCGGGGGATTTTCATCTTCACAACTTTCCTACATCCTCAAAAAACAAACCCATGCATGTAGAACACTATTGATGCTCCTCACAGTGTCTCTGCAGGTAAGTGAAACAAGAAATATATTCAAACCAGGGTTATAGTGACTGAAAAGAGGGTAATTTATCAGTGGATAATTATAATCCTTTTGTCAATTATTCTCTGCTCTTCAGACCAAGAGCAGTGGCCTGTGTTTGAATAGATATATAGGACTAATTGTAAAATCAGACCCAAACCCATATCTGGAGGGAAAAAATCCTTCCCCGTTTTACACTTAGAGTAACACCTGTGGCCTACACTTACCTTTAAAGCAGCTGACCTGGCTCCTGACATCATCACACTTAAACATTTAAAAATTAGAAATCATAGCTTTTAATATATTTTCCTCTTTCCTTTTTAAATATATTTCAGTGCCCCTTACACTCAGATTTTCATGCTTGTTCTGCCTAGCCTAGTGATTGTCAATCATTTAAAAAAAAAACCAAAAACATTGAGGTTCTTCATACAAAGTATATATTTCTAGGAACAGTTACCCTAATAAAACTATTCCGAAATATTGTGATATCATGCCATTGCTCTGAAATGCTTGAATAATTCATAAAAATATGATGACATTCTTTTACTGGAGTAGATAGATAATAATAATCAGTGGAGAAAGTGGTTTTATTTCCTGTCAGAAAAGAGCATTTTACATGTTTGTCCTCACTTTTACTGCCTGTGAAAATGATACATCACTATTTTGTGTAAGAATTGCAAGGCCAAGGCAAAACTTGACTTAGCACCAAGAATTTCAGGCTTCACTCCTGAGAGCTGAGGTTGGCTTGTTTATAATTCCATCACATGAAAACAGCATTGATTAACCCTCCCATATTTCTTTCTCTGTAAACTTTGCCTACCCTAGCCATGTAGGATGTGCATTTTTGAGGACATGGCTTTGTTTTCATGCTGTATTTGTGCAAGACCTAACAAAAGGAGACTTCTGTTACGCACCTACCGCTATTCCCAGTGTTTGCAAAGTGCTTTAAAACCCTCTGAGGAGCAGTGATCGATGTGCTACAAAGCATTAGCACTGCAGAGAGATCCATACTTTGCTATATACAAATGGACTGATTTTGCTGCCTTCAAAGGAGTTCAGGAATACAAAGTCAGGAATAAAATACTACACACAAAGCTATTCATTGATGCAGTGAGACAGCTCCAGTCACCTCCCAAATTTTAAAATCCAGATGTAAGCATAAATGCAAAAAAAAAAAAAAATCCAACAAACTTGATTTGAGGGAGGCTTTTTTAGAAGCTCTCAACACTTAGGAGAGGGATTTTCTTCCCCAAACAGCCTTCTCTAGTAATATCAGAGTAAGCAGCTTTCAGACACAATCTCAGCCTGCTCTTTGCCAGAACATCCCTCTCTGCTTCTCTTCCTTCCAAAAGGGAGTCCGGGCGCTCTCCCATCCTAAGGAATCTGCTCTGATTACACAGGAGCCGGGAGCCGGCAAATCACCTGACACAGAGGACGGCGGCGTTTCAGCATCAAGGCTTCCCACAGGAGGCATTACACCTTCAAAGGGGAGAGGCAGGAGGGGAAGGAGGGGGGCAGCAGGGGAAGGAGGACGGATGCGGAGTGGCAAGGCACCCGGAATGTCACTTACAGTCGGTTGGCCACAGTTGTCAGGGTTCACTTCCATTAAGCTTTGTGTCAGTTCAGAAAGTTTACACATGAGGCTGTGTGAAGCGTTCTGCCACTGCTGACTGCCCGGGGCTAGCCCACAGTACCTATCTTGTCACTGGTTTTCCAGAAAACCTCTCTGAGAATTAGTTGCATATGTTGGCCAGGCGAGGTTTTGTCTCTTATTTGTTAGCTTGGGACCGGATTTTTAAAATTATTATTATTATTATAAGGTATGTATGTTGTTGTTTGGGGTTTTTTTTAGTGAAGGGGGTAGGGCTTGGTTTGGAGGTTTAAAGAAGAGTTGATTGATACAAAATACTGAAAAGGCTAACTGAACATTTAGTATGAGGAAAAAGAGGGGTGATGGTAAAGAGGTGAGTTTTACCACAAAGAAAAGTCTCCACTGTGCACTTTTAGCTAAGGCTGTAAAAAAAAGCATCAAAAGTGACTGTAAAAATGTGATGGGATCTGTTCTGAGACTGTATTTCATCTACCCTGAAAATGTAGAGATTATTATTAAGAATAACTCAAATAAATCTGGGCTGTATTCAAAAAGGAAGAGTATATTTCTATATAAATTTTCTGTAATAAATTTGGAGAAGTCTCACAATCTCTAGTCCTGGTTTTTGTGACACATTTCAATTTACAAGATTCTGCTGGAAATGCAACACAGAAGAGAAGAAACAATCTAGGAAGTTCCTGGAGTGTGTGGAAGATAATTCCCTGGCAGAGCTGGTGAGGGATCCAACTAGGGAAGGTGCCTGCTGGACCTGCTGTTTGTGAACAGAGAAGGACTCGGGGGTGGGTGATGTGGTGGTCAGAGGCTGTTTGGGCACAGCAGTCATGAAGTGAGTTTTCACTTCTTGGAGAATTGAGGAGTCCTCAGAACTACTGCCTTGGACTTCCAGAAGGCAGATTTGGGCCGGTTTAAATGGTTGAGAGAGTCCCTTGGGAAGCAGTCCTGAAGAACAGAGTCCAGAAAGGCTGGACATTCTTCAAGGACATTCTAAAGTTGAAGGAGAAGTCTGTCCCCATGTGCCTAAAGACAAGCCAGTAGGGAAGAACACTGGCCTGGCTGAACAGAGAGCTCTGACTGGAACTCAGGGAGAAAAAGCTAGGGGATGGAAACTAATTTTTTTTTTTTAAATATATATATTGTTGCAGTATTTGATCAGTCAGAAACAATTACACAATGGCTGTATGTGCACCAAAGTTTGGAGTTTTTTCTCTAGAAAACTTTAAGATTGATTCTGCCTTGGTTATCTCCCATTTTGCTTCGAATGTTCAGTTAGAAGGGAATGTAATTTTATTATAAGTTACTTGTTCCCACATTGTGATTAAGGAATAATGATTGCAATAGCCTCTTCTACACACTGTCCAAATACTAAGAAACTATTCTAGGAAAATATGCTTAGACTCTGCAGAAACAGAGCCTGGGGATGCCAAACTGAACTTTATGGGATGTCCAAGCACCAAGATCTGTGCTCACACTGATCTTCCAATATCTCCCTCCTGCTTTGGCTTTTCTCATGTCTCAGCCAATACAAAGGTTGGAAAAGAGATAGGAGGAAAGCAGAAATACAGGTCTCCATTTAGAGGGTAAACCCGTGACCTAGAAGGGCTGTATTTAAGTTCAAGAGCTGTCCTGGACAAGTTCACATGTGCATAGTAAAGAAAGTACCTATCTCCCAGTGAATCACAGGAATTTAAGTAGGGGCTTGAGCTGTTTGCAGAAAAGGGGTCTGACATTGGCTCCTTCCATGCCTTTAAATAAATATATCTCTGATCTACACTTCATTTTCCTTGGCTGATAGTAACCAGCTAACATTTATGGATCAAGCTGAAAACAGTTTTTTCTCTGATTAGAAACCTTAGGGTGCAAACTTTGTCTCCATCTCTGATCTCTGCCTCACATCTCACCAATCAGGCTGCTTATGTTTTAACAAGTGAATAATGAGGCTAGCAAAAACAAAGTTAAACCTTTTTTTTTTGTAATATCACAATTTCATAAGCCAATTCCCTGCTCCAAGGAAACACTTCTGTTACGCTTCTTAGAAAAGCAAACTTTTTTTTTTTTTTTTAATTTATTTTAAGTTGCTCTTTTAGGTTTCATCTCCCAGGCCTTTTTATTTTCCCTTCCTCAGGCTTTGTTTTTGTGTTGCACAAAAAGGAAAAAGGGCACGAAAGGAAAAAAGGGCAGAGAAGAAAAGAGAGAAAATGAAAGCTGAAAATTTGCCAGCCAAATGTTTTCAAAACATAACATTTATCCACTGAACATAACTTTCTTTCTCCTTCAAGTCCTAGCCCAGCTTCTTTAAACTTCCAGGTGGTGTAATGGCTCAAAAGCCAGAGCTGTCTTTGGGTTTGTTTAGCACTGAGAATAGACACCCATGTGGGGACATGGATGAGTGTGCCTGGTGGGAACATGGTGCTTCTGCTGATGTTGCTGCATTCTGAAGCGGGCAGTGAGGAGGAGACCCAGCAAGCCTCTAAAAAAGGGCTTTGCTCCTGCCCCATCTCCTCCTCCTCCCTTTCCCACTCACTAAAGCCCTGAAGCAGCCAAAATAAATTTTAGGGCAGTACCTTGATACCTGGACCGTGACTCAGGCTCATGGTGTTGCCTTCCTTGTGCAAGCAGCAGCTCTTCCTCTAGGTCTGCACAATAAATAATGGAGTGGGTGCCGTGGAGGGATATCCCTGTGACCTCGTGGTCTTGAAGGCTGTGGCTATACCAGCAAATAGAAAAGGCTGGGGGCTCTCCCTTGGGTCCTGCTGGGGAGCTGTGGCTCACATCCCTGCGTACGGCCAAACTCTCAGCCTCCAAAATAGGTCAGCTGCCTCCTGTCTGCCTTTTGGGAATGGTCCCTACTCTCTGCTAACCCTGGTCTGTGCCCTGGCTGTGCTGAGACATCACAGTGTGGATGATGAGACACAAAGCCTGTGCCCTCACCTTGTTTATACAATAAGTCATGGCCTGAAGATTGCCTCAGCAGGGAAGGGGGAGAACAGACATCTCCAGCTTGGGGTTCGTTCCTCCTGTTTTTAGGTTTAGGATGGGATTGTCTGAGGCAAAATATCCTGATCACTGTCTGTCAGCAGTTTATTGTCAGGCTTTGTGTCTAGAACAGGCATCTGCTTCCCCTCTGCCATCAGTGGACAAAAACAGGGGGAAAGGTTTAAATTTATCAATCTTAAGACCAAAAAAATGTCTTATATGGTTATATGGACTGAGTTACCTTCTGAAAGCTTCCCTTCCTATTAAAGAGGGAAATCCTAAGTGCCCTTATTTCAAATAATTGAAGTTAAGAAGATGGATCCAACTTGTTAAGAGCTGCTATAACACCATGGCTAAAAAATCTGGACCCTTCAATCATTAGCCAGGACTTCTATAAAAATGGATGCCATAAGGTGACATCTACCCTGTGACATCTCTGGGCTCTCTACAATCAACGGTCAGAAAGAGGCACTCCTAGGATATCTTTATCACCCTGCAGAAGACATTTGGGATATGGCAGATGAGTTATCCTTTAGAAATGTGGTGTTGGTTTTTTGGGTTTAGTGGTGGTTTTTTGTTTTTGTTTTGTTTGGTTTGGTTTTTGTTTGTTTGTTTGTTTGTTTGTTTGTTTTATTAGTGGTCAAGAAAGCCCTGGGTGAGTGAATCCCCTCTACTCAAATACAAGGCTTTACTTTTTAGATAGCTAATATTGTGTTAAATGGATCATGTCCAGAAAGACTGACCTATTCCAAGAAATTGTCTATAATTTTTAATCAGGTAGCCAAAGTTGTGGCTGCCCTGTCCCTGGAAGTGTTCAAGGCCAGATTGGAGAGGGCTTGAAGCAATGTGCTCTAGTGAAAGGTGTCCTTGCCCATGGCAGAGGTTGGAATAAGATGATCTTTAAGGTTCCTTCTAACCCAAACCATTCCATTACTCCATAATTTGTGTACAAACTCCACAGAGTATGTGTACATTCAGAGCAAAAAAGAAGTCTCTGACTTATTTGATTGAAAAGATCAAACATTTTCAAATATCTCACCCTGTTTTGAACTGCAAATCCTGGGGAATGGCTGAACTTTACAGAAGACCATGAATCAGTATGTGAGGAAGTCTGTTATTCTCAACTTTCCTCTGGGATTGTGCCATAGCATGTCTGAATGAAAGATCACTCCTTTTGAGGAAAGTGTCAAGCTGCACTGCAATTTTCTGACATAAAAAAATTCCAGGGAAAACCAATCTAAAATAGTGGGTAAACCCAGGTGGGCTTGAGTTTCCTTATGTCTCAGCTACATACTTTGATAGAAGAATGGAGATGTGAGGGCGAAGTTTAGTTGTCAGATCAATGGAGATGCACTACAAAAAAAAAATCCAGCCATGGAGTTTATCAGTATCATAATGGCTGAGAGAGATGTCAGAGGTATTGGTGCATCTCTAAACCATGGTATGTTCGTGTGAGATTATAAACATGGATGAAACAATTCAAGGAGGACCCCTTTTTTATTTCTCCCTATCCCACTGGGGAGCTAAAGAGGTTCCTTTTTCTGTGCGCTTAATCCAAATCAAACATGTGTGTCCAGTCACTGTCAATTATCACTAAAACACATCCACTTCTAGAAACTAACAACTTTCATAGGTACATTCCTTTTCATTATGGTGGAATGAAAACAATAGCCTTGCAAAAGGGCTTTTTCCCCTAGACTCAGCCCATAAGTGTTTGGGTTCATGTGAGTAGAAGTCAGTTGCTAGTGGGGCCTCTGGGTTCTCAGCCAGCTGGGATAGAAAAATTTCTGGAGATATCTAGAAGGGTCTTACTAAGATGAATATTTCAGCCTAAAAAAAAAAAAAAAAAAAAAAAAAAAAAAAAAAAAAAAAAAGTAGTGTCATCTCTATCTGCTGCTAAGAAAGTGTTCTGCTTTATCACGCATGTTCAAATCCTAAAACAAATAAACCCACAACCAAACACAACTCTAATGCTGCCTTATTCTAGGTTACAGGAAAGACTGATACTGCTTGTTATTATCTTTCTTTGAAAACCAAGGCTCATGAATGTTTTGTGAGATCACCTGGGAAATACCAGAACTATGCCAGTCCTTTGGAGAGGAAAACAGCAGAAGTGACCTCAGAGAATGTAGTTTTGAGATACTTGTCAGTAATTAGGCAAAAATTAAACTGGACTAACTCTTCTTAGGAAGAATGGGGCATTTTAAATTTTTCTTTACACAATGTGTTTGACAGGGGAGGTTTATAGTGTAATATAATAATGAATAACCATTTTATTTGGGGGGTTTATGGTTTATATTTCAAATGTGATAAAGGCACCAGAATGTTTTGGTAGGGTCATTTTAGCCCTCTGTGTTAAATCAGAAGAGACTGATAAAAATGTTAAAAGTAATGGCAGGTTTTGAAAAACCCAAGAGGGATTCAGTTTGCTCACTTTCACAGCTTTAATGGGAATGGCAAACCTCATTGTGCTTTTTTTTTAAGATTTTCTCCCCATTACAACTAAAGAAATAGTCACTGAAAATAAGATTAAGAGCTGATGTTAGTTTTTCATGCGCTGCATCTATCACTTAGGGGTTTCATATGACATGAGTATTATCCTTTGACAAAAAAATTATTTTGGTGTTCTTAGAAAATCTATGCTTAATTCCTACGGAAGAAGTTTGATTATAAGCATAAACACAGATTTATGCTTGGACTAAGGCTGTTGCAATAAACAGACTGTATTTTTCCCTCATTTGGGACCTGTGAGTGTTAGTATAAGCATTCAAGTGATTTTGCAGGGGAAAAAAACAATGAATGAAGACCTATGATTTCTGGATTCTGTTCCTGGCTTAGCCAGATGACACAGGTGAAATTTTGGCTGGAAATTAAATCCTCTGTAAAATGAAGGCAATGCTACCTATCTCCTTTGCAGAACACCTTGAAGTCTCTTGAGGATCAGCAGCAAGCAGGAATATTGTTACACTGCAAGGCAATGTGCTGAACTGACACCAAGTACAAAAACAGAGGTTCACTCATTAAAACTCCAAGTACTCTTTAACTATTGGGGATATAATTGCAATAACAAATAACTCCCCGCTGTGGTCCCATTATCCAGTCCTTTCTTCAGTTCTTGAAGTGTGTAAGTTGGGGATTGCAAGCCATTGATGTCCTGAAGGGAGAGATCAGAAGGGTTTTAAGTTGTTGGAGGTGTCATCGAGGCTCCGGCAAAATAAGGGCTGAGGTGAGGAAACTCTGTGGATGCAGTCAGGTTTCAGATTGCAGAGGTATTTTGGTCTCCTTTCAGAAAAGCAGCTGGATACTGTATATTACACAAGCTCATGTACAAAGGGAAAGGTATGGAAATTAACTTTCTCTCTGGCTATGATAAACTACCAAGGGAAATTCATAGCAAATCTGTCTGCTATAGTTAGGGCTGAGACAGAGCCATTACAGAAAAATAAATAGTGGCAATGGTCAAAAGAATGTCAAGATGCTTTCAAGTTGGCTAAACAGACACTTATATCCTCCAGGGGTTTAGTGCACTTTGTCCCGTCCCTGCCAATCTGTTAAGCTACTGATGCTTCACTGTATGAGGTCAGGAGTGGTGATTTCTCAAATAATACCAAGCAGCCCAGAAAAGCCTGTAGCATTTGCATTGAAAATGCTTCTTAAGGAGGAAAGGGGCTAAGCACAGATGAGGTGAAAGGGGGTGGTGAGGAGGAACTCAGAGAGACTGCATACAGTGTAGCAAAAACTCAGCAGAATACACAGCCCACTTGATGGAAATGTTTTTGAGGATTAATAAGGGGATTCCAGCAAAATTGACTTTAACCACCAGCATTTAAAATTGGCTTTTTGGAGGGACAAAAATACGTAACATGGAGAATCACCATGTGTTTCAGTCTAAAATGTCCTGGTGTAAACCCACAGTCACACCCAGATTGAATATATACTTTATTTTGCCACACTGAGCAATCAACAGTGGATTCAGCCATCCAGAATCATTAATGCAGGTCCTTAAAACTTGAAAGAAATTAAGTCCCATGCCAGTAAACAAGGCTTCAGTGAAAAACAGTAAAGCCTGAGTACAAAATATATGTCTACAGACACAAACTGAAGCTGGCCCATCCATCCTGCTGCATTGCCAGCTGTTATCCAGGACAGCTACCATGCCCTGAAACTATTCTAGACCCTGTGTAAGACTTATGTCAAAGTGGATTCCCAAAAAGTATCTTAGGGTAGGGGTTAGCATTGAAATAGCAGGGAAGTATTTTGGAGAGTAACAGGGTTTGATAACATGACCACAGCCAGAACATGCCAGTTGGCTTCTGGAGGGAACAGTCCTTGATATTTTTTTGTTTGTTAGCAGAGATGTGTCCTCGTAGTAAAGCTTTCTCAGGGTTGCTGTTGAGCTCCTGTCAAGGCAGAGTTGACAAAAAAATAAGTCATGAAGAAAAGCTACAGGAAGCCAGTGATGCTGCTGTGTTTAGGTTCTGGGAAGCTCTCAGAAATGAAGAATTAAGAAAAGTTTGACCTAAGTAATCAACACTACAATTGGAAGAAATTACATGACTTCTGAGTGGAGAAAAAAAAGCTAATGATAATTCACTGCTAAGAATGATACCCAGACCCTAAATTATTACCCTTTTGCACTAAGTGTAGCTTACTCTGGCTCCATGTGGGATAACCTTGAAATGAAAATGTCTATGAATAGTAGATTAAACTATTCATAGTAGGTACATGCAAACAGGGGGGAATAATTTGAGTATATATTTGTTGTCAAGTACCTTTTCAAGGGAATGGTAATTTTTAAAGTACCTTTTTAGGATAACCATCAATACAGCAATATTTTCCCTTTACAGGAAACCTCTTTTCATCCTACCATCTATATGATTTTGCTTCCTTATGGCAAACAAAGGCTCCCTTCATCAGCCATCACCTTGAGATACCAGATCAAAACAGAATCCACACAGAGTGTAATCCAAAGCATACTAGATTTTAAGAGGAATCTTTTCTGTTGAGTTCCTTGATTTTCAGATCAGAACAATGGCCTACAACCTCTGAGCCAAAATCTCTTCCTTCTTCTAAGCTGGAATTACAAGATAATTTAACATGGAAAGGACCCAGGAGGTCTCTAGTCCAACCAGCTGCTTGAAATAGGGCCATTTTGGGGGTCAGACCAGGTTCCAGTGTGAAGCTCTGTTTGAAAAGCCTCCAAGGATGGAGACTCACAACCTCTCAGAATAAGCTGCTCCAACACCCAACTGTCATGGGGAAATTGTCTTTCATTATTCTGGTTGGAATCTCTCTTGTTTCTGGTCACACCCCCATTGTCTCCCATCCTCTCACCATGCACCATATATGAAGAGCCTGGCTGGATGCTCTTGATAATCTTCTTATAGGTTCTAAGTTGACCTTAGTTCTCCCCAAATAACCACTTCTCTGGGCTGAACAAAGTTGAATAGTCCCACCGTCTTCCAGCACCAAGCAGATGCTCCAGCCCCTGAACACCTTGGTGACCATCCACTGAATATACTTTAGTTCATCAGTCTTGTATGTATTAGGGGCCCCAAACTGGCTGCAGTGGTCTAGCTGTAAGCTGAGTACTGAGTAAAGAGGGATAATGCCTTCCCTCGGGCTGCTGACTCTGCTCCTGTTCCTACAGTCAGGGATGTTGTTGTTCCTTGTTGCTGCCAGAGCTCACTGCTGACTGGGGACCAAGGATGTTGGCCAAAGAGCTGCTCCTGAAGCAGTCAGTCCTAATTTTTACCATTACAAATTGTTTTATCCTTCCTATGTGCAGGGCATTTGTCTGTGTTGAATTCCATCAGGCTCCTGTCGGCTCACTAATCCTCAACTGTCTGAATCCTTAACTCAGCCTTGGACAGTATCAGTGGGTCCCATCAGCTTGGTATCATCTGACAGCTTGCTGAAGGCACACTCCATCTCCTCCTTCAGGGCATCAACACAGGAATTAAACAGCACAAGTCCCAGGAGGGATGGTGAGTTACTCACTGGCCTCCAGGTTGAGGATGACCCATTAACCACAACTCTGAGTCCAACCCTACAGACACCTTTTTTGCCCTTCCCACTGTCTATATTCAGCTCCTCCTTCATCTCAGTCTTTCCAGTGCAGGAAATCAGTCTCCTTTTTGGTAATTTGATAGCACTCAATTAAAAAGAAAATCTTGATCCTTAATTAAAACCCTGTGTCTTATCAGAATAGCATAATAAATGCCAGAAGTAACAATCTCAACTATCCAAAGGATTTTTTTTTTTTTCATATTGGTGGTCTGCATTGAGCCAAAACATTTAGAATAAGAAACATACCTGGGGCAATTACTGACAATGATTTCTAAAGTCCTTGATACAGCCCAAACATCACTATCCAGGCTGTAAGTAGAGTATTTGACTCTAGATAATATCAAGTTGGTGGTAAGAAATGGTTCTGGCTGCCCAGGTTTGATGATAGACAGTTCAGCACATTGCTTAAATAGCTAGGAGCAATGCCAATTAAAGTGAAATTCTGCTCTAACACTGCCTTACAAGCCTTTTAAACAGACTGGCAAATCAAGAAACAGACTTCACTGAAATATTACAGTGTGCAGGTTTCAGAGGAACTTTGGAAGAAATTCTTTAAACCTTCATTAAAAAATACGCCTAGTATCACAAAGCATGAAAAATATTTTCTAGGCAGCTGGTTAAAAAAGGAGGGCAGCCAGGGGAAGTCTTATATGTTCATATTAAAGTCCAGAGCAGAAGGTTCAGATTGCTGGTTCCATTACAGAAATATCCCCGTCTCTATCAAAAAAGTCTGTTTCTAAAGGGAGCTCTTTATTCACTGTGTTGAGATGGAAACACGAATTTGATATCTATGAGAGGCCAACAGGGTTAGCAAGAAAACAGAGAGAAAAAAGGACAGAAGTAACCTTTACAAAGCACTTCTCCATCTGATACTGTTGAGTAGACTTGGCTGAATAATCCTCCTCAGATATTATTCATCAATGTGAATGCTGGCATTTTTCTCCTCCATTTCTGCAACATAATGATTTGCAAATAATTCTTATTTGCAGGTACTCTGCTAGTAAAATTGCAAATGTGGGCCATCAATACTTAAGTGTTCGCATATTGATTCTATTTTTCTTTTTTTTTTTTAATTCCCCCAACTCCATGTTTCCTGCCAGATGCAACTATAAAAGAAATTCAAAGGGATGAAGCGAAAATGATATTCAAGTGTGTATTTTCTTGGAAACATTGGGAGGAGGCTGCAGCTTCTGTGGTGGGAGCGAGTGGTCCGAGGCTTAAGCAGCACATTAAATGGCTCACAGCAGCAGAAGCCAAAGCTCTGGACATTACACACACAGACTCTGATGTCTCCCAGGAAGGCTGGGATCATTAGTCCTGGTTCACTGACTTAGAGTTGGAGGTTCCTGATGAAAAGGACATAACACCAGGCTCAAGCTGAGACTAATGGGAAACAATGCGCATCTGCAGACTCTGATGTTGCTAATCCAGCTCCTGCTGAGGATGAACAATTGGAGCAAGGGAATATTCCTCAAGCACTGACAAACTGCAATTGAGGATTAGAAAAGCCCCCTGAATGTCTGAATTTGTAATATGTCTCCAAGTTGGCATTATAAACAGTTGTCCCACAAAGCAAAGAACCTTTTCTCACTAAGGAGTATTTTACCAAAAATCATAGCAGTGTTAGGATTCTGCTGGTGGTGGATTCTTTCTTCCTTTATTTTTTATCTTGCTGAATTTGGTAGGAAATTTAATGTGGATGCTTGCTTCAGCTGCATATAAATTAGGCAGAAAGAGCCCTGGTACCTCAATACAACAATTTTCAACTGCAATACTTATAATTTAGTGATACTTTATGTCACCCCACACTCTCATATGCCCTGTGTCCTCCTGAAGGCTCGAGGTAATCAAATATACAGCAAAATATGGACACTGACCAAGTTCAGAATTCAAATATCTTTTCTGTTCTATAAATTCTTGTGTGCCAGACAGTGCCAGCACCAAAAGCTGATTGTCTGTAGCCTTTCATTATTAGAAAATCTCTGGTGTGTTTTTGGCTTTCCAACTGCATGCCTCCCAGCCAGTTTGCGGGCACTCCTCAGGAATTACCTTGGGCAATGACCATTTCCAATAAGCATGCAGGACGTGCCCACCTGTTTTGGAGAGTAAGGGAGTTCAACAGTGTGGATGTAGCCAGAAAATTACAGTTGATTTCTGGGGAGGAGCCACAGGACCACTCAGCCTGCCAGGGTAAACATGGACTGATTGTACTGGGGAAGGACTCCTGCAGTTCCAAATAGTCCTAGTTTTTATTACAGCAGTGGAGCTCTCTGGAATCAAACTGATTTGCTATTAACAACTCTAATAGAAGGAATTCGACCAAGACATGTCACCAGTTGAGTCATTTGACTTCCTCCTAAGCCCAACAGAGAACTGAGCCCAAACAGATTGGACCTGACATTGTAGCGATGTTGGGGTTGTGATGATCTTTCCATTTTTTAGGCTGGGGGATGACCTTTTGGGTAGTGAGGTTCAATCCATTGAGAAAAAGCCCATTTTTTTTAGTTGCTTTTCACAAATGATATGAGTATTCTTGAAGCTCTAGGCTCCATCTAATCATAGAATCACAGAATGGATTGTTTGGAAGGACCCTAAAGATCATTTACTTCCAACACCCTGCCATGGGCAGGGACACCTTTGATTAGAAAAAATTTACTTTTTATTTAATCTTTGTTATACTTAATCATTGTTATACCCCCTTAAAGTCTCCTTTCAAATCTTATATTGGGGATATCCTGGGATATCCCCTATCCTGAGATAAGTTATATTGTTAAGATAAGCTGGGGGGAAAAAGAAAGTCAGCTTTTACCTTTTGCTTAATCCCAAATCCACAACTTTCAGCGAAAAAATATACTCCATGTAAATTCATCATAAAAGACTCCTTTGCAGTTCCATTTCACTGCAAGAGGCAATAAACAGGTTCAATCTGTTGACGCAGCTCAGCTGAATTACAAGCCTGTAACAAAACTTACAATCCAGTTTTGTTTTTTCCTTCTTAGTCTCAGATTTGGAATTTTACACCCTTCTGTACAAAACTTATTTTCCTTTTTTTTTTTTTTTTAATAGGTAGAGGGATTTTTCTTTGAATGCTGAGTGCAGTAGCACTGTGGTAACCAATTCTGTCTGCTCATTTTCATAGGCAAGGGATATTCTTCACAGTGTTTGTTAAAGAAGAACAAACACTTGAAGACAAAGTGGAAGCAGAAAGACTGAACAACTGTTAGGTACATATTTGATATAAGCTCAAGGTTACAGATCCTACTTTGTGTCCTCTTAAAGGGAATTAATTCTGCCAAATACACATCCTGAACTCCTCTTTAGAATCAGGCTGTGATTCATCTTCTTCTGAAGCAGACATCTGATATAAATCAGTAACTAGTTCAGCTAAAGACATTTGTTGCAGACACCTAATTTCTCATAAAAAGATAAAATTAAAGGAGTTGAGTTCCACCCTTTTCAACTAAATTTCTATCTGTTGACCCAGATTCCTAATTGTACAAAGCACTCTGTAACTCCTTTTAGGAGCTACACCCATTTGTACATATTGAATATCTTGCCTTTTTCTTTTTTTTCCCCTCTTTTTACACCGGTGACATCAAAAGGTAAAAAGTGCAGATCAAAGCTCCTGCATCAGATCAAAGATAAAAGCAAAAAGAAATTCAAGAGCCACTGTCAGTTTTCTAAAATCACGGGTGGAAAAGGATCATCCCCTTCTTTTTCCTTTAATTTCAGGGAAAGCCAATAACCATCTGCAAACAATCAAGGTATGAATCCCTGCTCTGAACCAGTAACAACAAACTGGTGGGGTCTTGGTATTCTTATCCTTGAGGATTTTTTTCCTGGGGTTTTTTGTTGTTTTTGTTTTTTTTTTTTTTTTTTTTTTTAATTCAACCTGTGTCTTTGGTTTCAAATCCATATTCCCTTGAACCCACAGAAACTTTTAACATTTTTTTCCCGTATCAAAAACCTGCCCAGCCCAACTCTACATTGAGTAAATAAACACCTTTTTTATTTGTTTTGTTCATGTTACCTGACAATTCCATTTGATGCCCCCTTGTGTTGGGAGAGCCAAGGAACAATCATTTCCTCATTTTCTCCTTGCCACTCAAGATCTTTAGAAATGTCACATTTTTCTTCAAGTGTTTTTGGCTTTTTCTTCTTTTTCCCCCCCCTTTTTATTTTTTACCCCCAGGCAAAAAAACTTGTCTATGTAATAGTCTGACATTCTTGTTCCCACACTGTCTTCCCATTCGTGGCTTCTCCCAGAAAGAAAGCAGCAGCAAATTCTTTGTGTGGGGTGAAATAGGAAAGCAGCACAACAAAAAGAAGAGTCAATAAAAATATTCTGTTGTGATAAAAATGTCTAAGCATTTCCAGATTCAAAAGTATTAAAGCAAAATGATGACAAAATAAGAAATGGAGCATTTTGTCACCTTTCTTCCTCTGAAAACATATTTGAAAGAAATATTTCTTAAGTTGCTTTGCTGCTCTTTCATTTTTTTGCTAGCTGTGACTCAAGGCAAAGATGATGAAAAAATATGTAAAAATTAGGAAAAGCAAGTATTGTGATACTTGAGATTCTAGCTAGGGAAAAAAAGTGTAATAAATTTAATCAGACACAATATAATTATAATAGGCCTACCCTAGTTTCTGATACTTAAGAATTTCTTGCCCCAAGAAGTCCTATTGACTCCTATGCCCCACCCACCCCAAAGCAGGATTTTAAATTAATTCAGACTAATTGTGTCAAATTAAGGTGAGGAGTTTGCAGACAGATTGCTGAAACCAGGAAAAAAATTGTTATAGAGTATTTATATAATATTAGTTAAATATAGTTTCCTTCCACTCTGGGCATCTTTTAATACATATCTTGACTTTCAGAGACTTATTTAAGGAAAACCTCCTCTTTTCAAAAGAACCAACTCCCACATTGGTAAGAATTTTCTTCTGAAGCTGCTGGTAACAAAAGCAACTTTAAAACCTCAGCTGTCATTTTTTTCAATAGTTACACTGCACAATTCTTTCATTACACATAAAGTAAGAGAGAACAAACTTCATTATGTTTATTGGGGAAATCCTAATTAATGCACTGAAAAATAACATTGCTGAGGAAAGCGGGTTTAATGACTTTTTAATTTTAATAAAATTTTTAAAAGAATACTTGAAAACATGAAAATTATTTTTATAAATATTTTTATATTACCAGACCCTGAAAAACATGGTGTTGGTGCTGGGCTGACAGTTGGATTTGCTGGTCTTAAAGGTTTTTTCCAACCTTAAACATTCTATAATTCTATGAAATTTAATCTTAAAATAACTTTTCATTTGAAAGCAGTAATTCAGAAATATTCAATGATAAATTGTCCTTTAATTTCAAATTAAATGAAATCTTTCAAATTAACCAAATTTAGTTTTAATTAAAAGTTTCAGTAGATGAACACTTACGAGATTTGGGGGTTTTATCCAGCTTCAAGCTAAAAAAAACCCCTGAAACACAAAAATATTTCCTGCCAGTCCCTAAGATGTACTTTAAGAAGGGCGTGAAGGGTCCAAGATGTAAGAGAAAAAATAAATTGATTCCTTGCACTGTATTGAACCTCCAGTGTGAAATAACATTAATTCTATGCACAAAAATAACACACTGATTGATGATGATGTGGACTGAGAAGCGTGATAGTTATAGAAATCCTGGGTTTAATTCCAAACTTCCTCTTTGACAGCTTCAGTCCCACTGCACCAGATTGTTTACTCTCAGGCCATAAAATATAGACATTCTTGTACTTGCTTTATCCTTATATGCAGGTAGGAAATAAGATGAACGTTATAAAATGGTAAAGTCAATAATAGACTTTGTTGCCTGATTATTTTTTATTTTAACAAGGATTGTTTGCTGCCTGTAGTTCATAGGAGTTGGTTGGAGAGGAAGAAGGTAGGTGCAGGATTCCTTCATGGGAGTAATTCACTTGCTATTAAGTGGTTCTGCCAGGTATATGGTGTATAAAATAAATGAGCTAGTGCAAGCAGATCCTGGAATGTTCTTATGCAAATAAATGCAAATAATCCTACTAACAAAGCAGCACTGAAGAGGGGAAAAGCCCATTCACTGGAGTATGGCTTTTTTTGATGACAAGCCATGAATTCCTAAATTAAAGGACATGAGGCTGCCTTGATCTGCTCCCTAATTGTGATTTATAGATCGCAAAGCAAGAGAACATGACGCAAATTAGAAAATGAATTTATTTTCCAGTAAATAAGTTTTTTGGTTTGTTGTTTTTTTTACATGCCCTCATGTTTTCGGATTGATCAAATGATAGCAGTTCAGCTATCATGAATTTAGAAGGCCAAATTTGGCTTCTTTGGCAATTCCTCTTTGGGTTCTCCAATGCTCCTGTTGTAAGCCGTGAGTCACCAGGATTGTTTTGTTTGTTTTGTTGGGCTTGGGTTTTTTGATTTCTGACTGAAATCAATAAAAAACGTAAAAGTAGAGAATAATGGATATCAAAGCACTTAAAAAATATACCTATCAATTAGCCATCCAAATATTTTTGGCAAAAGTCTAAAGAAATAGTCATTGAAGAATGAATCTTTTAGCTACTCAGAATCTAATTCACTTTTCCTAGGATAATATTTTTAATAAGATTTTTTTCATTCTATTTGTCTTTAAAAAAACCCTCAATTTTCTAAACATTTAAGTTTGGTTTGCATTTTCTTGTGCTCAAAATTTCCAGTTTTCAGATGCCAAAACCTGACCATTTTCTGGCTTAGAATTTCTCAGTGGAAATTTCTATCAAGTGAGAGTCTTCAGATGTAGCTGCAGTTCTGTCAAACTGTTATTTAACACTTGAGAGAGAAGAAAACAATCAAACCTCTTTATTTTAGCCCCAAGTGTCACTTTCAAGTCTTCTTGGATCATCTCAAATTCAAAAATTATTATCTGATGTTAGGAGCTTGAGGCAAATGACTCCTCTTGGAAATCAGGGTCATCCCAACCATCACATTTTCCTTCATGTGTATCAGGATTTACACATTAGTCAGTATTTGGCCACAGGCAGGTGAAATAACACCAAAAGCCAACACTGGGAGAGTCGTCCCAAACTTTCCTGCAACTTGAGCTCAGCCACTCTGCCTTGCTCCCACTGCATCTCCATGACACATGTCCTCCTGGTTTCCTAATCCAGAGACAAAACAATGTCTAAAGATCTCTGCTGAGAAGCAATGAATATAAAAGCCCTTGGTACCAGTTAAAGCATTTACTCCTTGCTGCTTCCTTGAGGGAGGATGTTCCCTGTGGTTGTTGTACTCCTGGGTGCCTTAGGCTCCGGGATGAGTAAACCAGGGAACAGATGAGAAAAGAAATCTCTCCCTTCATCCTGCCTAGGGTTCATTTGTGACCTTTGTCCTGCCTCAACTTCTTGGGTTTGTGGTTTTGTCTTTTTTGTGTGTGTGTGTGCATAAAGCCCCTGAAAAAATAGTTTTCACTTGGATTTTCTACTTTCATGTCACCATGCTTCACTTGCTCGTATTTACTCATTTTTAGGTTTGTCAGATAGGCCCCCATCAGTCTCTGAACACATTTACATAATTTAAATACAAAATGCAAACATGCTGACTAATGTCTGCCTTAAATAGACTCTCTTAGGATAAGCTAGACATGTTCCCTATCTCCAACCCCTCAGGCAAAACCTGAGAGCAGAGATGAGCTTCATGCAGTGCCCTGCAAAGTTGATGGATTAAAAGCTGGTTTGGGCCAAGTGAGGGAAGCAAATTCCAAAGTTCAGGGTCCTCCACTGATGATGCCTAGGCTGAAACACAAGTCTGAGGAAAATAGGGCATTTTGGGAAAAGTCCCAGAGTTAAACCTGTTCATGACATTTGAAGTACTCTGTCGTGTTGGAGTAGGTACCCATATCCTGAAGGATCATGTAATACATGCCAAATTCCTCATGGTTAAAGCTGTTTCCAGGCAAAATTTGGTGAGCTTGGTAGACTCCTGTGACTCAGAGGGCAGGAAAATGCTCTTCCTTTAACCAAAATGAATGATGCCTCCACAGCTTCTCCTTTCTATGCTGGTTTATTTTCTTTTTCTTACTTAACTCGTCCATGGTTGGGTTTTCAGACACCTTGTCCTTCAGCCTTACACATCAAGGGATTAATTTCATTTAACTTCTGCCTTTTAGGAGGTTAAAGTTCTCTCTGAAAGAGCTGTCCATGAAGCAAACATCTCCAGAAGGGTGGCCATAAAACTTCCTTGAAACAACTTTTCAAGGTGAGATGAGTTGAATCTTTGTCCATTGACCAGAGTGACTTGATGGCAGGTTGAAATCAGAGGCAAACTCTTAAATGGCTGCAGCTGGATTAGATGAATTCCACAGCATTTCTGGATAGATGAGGAAGGGTCTTACTCTGGGAGGTCACAAAGAGCCTTGCACAGGAGTGATCTGCTGGAAGCTGATCACAGAATAACAGGATATCCTGAGTTGGAAGGGACCCAAAAGGATCATCAAGTCCAACTCCTAATATCAATATCCTGTAATAACAACCCTGATTCTTTTAAAGGAAGTATTTAGGTTTTCTGTAAACATATATTAAGGCAGTTTTTCTCTCTGATATATTCAAAAGGCTTAGAAAAAAAGGAGAAATAGGACATTAATTATACCCAAGGAATTACGATACAGATCTTGAAAACTAGTCAGCCTGAGTCCTGGCAGAAATGGACATTCCCATGTCAAAGAGAACATCTGGAAAGCTTTCTCCTCACCTTGGTTTCCTTTTGCATTTATGAAAAATCTCAGGCACCCCCTTGGAGAAAGTAAACACTTAAAACATGTAGACATATCTTGTGGTATGAATTACCAATCTTTTTAAGGAAATTTTTAGGTAGTACCTAAATGAAAGCAAGACCATATGAGTTAGCCAGTAGTAAGACTATAGAGTTAGTAAGACTATAAAAATAATAATTTCTAGTGGCGATTGATGGTTATAAAGTGTCTGATTTTGTGATTTTTCTGTATTTTATTTTATTTTCATCAGATCCTGATTTTAATAATTACCTTGCATCTGCAGTGCTACAATTTGTTTTCTCTCCATTTTCTTGAGCTGTTCATCTTTCAAATTTCTGCTAATGAAGCAACTAAACAATCAATTCTTTCTATCTTTGTAACTATAATTTTCTTAATTTTGGTGTAAGGAAAATTATTTCTTGATAGAGTACTGAGACCACACCAGTGCTGCTGGAAACTTTGTAGGAATACTTATTGCTGCATTTGGTTTCCCCTGAATGGTGTATTTGGAAATCAGCATCACCATATGAGCACAGGAAAAAAATAAAAATACTCCTCAGCATCCTCATTGTTTGGTCTTTGACAGATATGAACCAAATTCCCCTGGAGTGAGCCTGCAGGGTTCCACACAAACAGAGTTTTACACAGACTCTGAAATTCAGGAAATAACTTTATGGAGGCTGGCAACTTTCGACCTGTCTGGTTAAAGAAGTCAGAACAACTTGCTGATGATTTTATAATCCCACTGAGGCATTTTTGTTGTCATAATAAACCCAAGAAATTCTTCTCTGTTGCTCATTTGATTAAATAATGAAGCCTGTTTTGTTGCAAAGAACGGTTTGGTCCTGTTTCCCTCAAGCCAGTCCAGGTTCTACCCTTCTCTTTAATAACACGGAGGAGGCAAAAGCAACAGGTTCAGCCTGGTGGTTTCTTCTTGGAATAAGTCTCAATGAAGTGCATAAACAAATTCTAAACAACTTAAAATCTCGGAAAACACTTTGAATGTCCTAAGTGACTCTGAGTATAAAAGGAATAAAAACTCTGGAAAAGAGGTGTCTTCGGATCCTGTGTTGTCAGTGGTTTCAGGTTCATGCAGCTGAAAAGAGAAAAGCAAAAAGTAAAGCATCAGCTGGAAGTTAGTCAAGCAAGTAAAGGCAGAGATCTGAAATAGCCTCACTCAAAATTGGGACAAATCACCAAAAAAAAGTGATAAATTGTTCCCTTTCCTGGAGACTTCAGCTTAAAACCGTCAGCTTTTCCTGGAAAAGTGCTGTGGCTGCACACAAGCTACCAGATTCAAGTTGAGAATTGCTAAACACGATTTCAATTCAGAAAGTCCCAGGCAAAGACATCCCAAAGGTAAATTCAACCTGTCCACTCTTCCTTTGAAGGATTGATACTTACTTTTGAAGGTAACTATCCTCCTCCACTGGCTGTAAGTGAAACCCAGAGAGGTAAATTTGCTTGGATAGCTCAGTGAACCTGGGTAATGCAAATATTTTTCTATTTTGTTTTGCTTGAAATGATAGGAATTATTTAAAAAAAAAATGCTGAAACTTATGAAGTGAGATATTAAAAGTCACAGGACAAGGAAATGGCAACAAGAGAACCCTGATCGATCTAATTGATTTTGTGAACGGCTGGAGTTGCAGTGCAGAGAGGACAGGTAGAATGAACCATCTTACCAGGGAGCTGATACAACATTGCAGCTCTACGTGCTTGTTGAAGCCTCCATTTAAAACTAAAATTAAAATATGTAATAAAAAGGCATACATTCACCAAAAAAACACCCCTACACAATCAAGCAAATAAACCAAATATCTATTGTTCTGTTTGATTAGGCAGGTCTGTGATATCAACAGAGAGTCAACTTGAGAATTCAACCTGAAGACATAAATCTTTAGGATGCCAAGTTTTATTTATTCACTAACTGTAAAACTGTTTATTACAGCAGCATGACGGAGAAGAAGCTCCTGAGAACTGGAAACACAGTGAGAAAGGCTCGTTTCCAACAAGAAGGGCAAGGAAATTTTTGATTCTGGGACCAGCTTTTATAATTGCCCCTACTAAAAGACAACTTAATAGAGTGAGCAGAAAGAATAACCTGTGTTCACATACAAATTTCATTTACAGGGGAGTTTACTTATTTCTTTTAATCAGAAGGATGATAATTAAGTCTAAGAATGAACACAGCTATACCCTAGTACAGAGATGCTGCACTAGAGTATTCCCCTTTTGGGAGCAAACCATATTGGATAAATAGTTCTATTACTGTGCTCTGGCTGGGGAGGCTGCCCTGATGCAATTACACTGGTATAATTGGTAGTGCTTTGGTGTAGAGGCAGGGCTTCATTGTGGATAATTTGTTGACAAAATGATTAATCATTTATCATTTGACAGTTAATCTGGAAGTCTATTAATTCACTTCTTCCTCCTCCCCAGCCTCCATCCCCAGCACTCACACACACATACCCCAGTCTGGACCAATAATCCAGGCTGGTGGGCTACTGGCAGACTCACCGTGGGGAATTGAGATCTATGTTGCTTCTAAACTCATTTGCCTGGTAATGGAGACACCAAATCTGCCTTTCTTTTTTATTTTTTCTTTTGCCCTGATTTCCCATTTTAATATACAGCTTTCAAGTCTGGTATATTCGGCACAAAAACTGGCCTCCTGACCTTGTCTTTCAAGCTGATGGATGAGGCAATATCTGACCAATCACATTTTTAGTTGCAAGCCCTGTGTAAATCGAATATTTCTCAGGATGTGGATAGAAGTCAGTAATATTTCCCTTTATGTCTAAATGGCTTTTTAGCTAGTTAGAGATTAAGTGGTGAATATAAAGGGAGAGACCAAAAAAAAAAAAAAAACACTTTAAAAGGTGTTAAATTTATCATGTGCCATAAAAGAAAAGATATCTAATAAGCCACCAGTACTTCTTGGGTGGTTTTTCAGTTTCGTTTTACACTTTTGAGATTAAAAGATACATGCAAAAATATGTACAAAGTACCTTTTAGAAACTTTGGAAGAGGTCAAGGAGAAAATAGCTGGATTTCAAAAGCTGAACTTTTCAAGGATTTTCTCTGATTTCTCTAAAACAAGATAGCCTCCTCCTCCTCTTAATAGTTCTTCAATGCCTTTTTGGTAGCCAAAATCTTTGTTCTTTTTTTTTTTTTTTTTTTTTTTTTTTTTTTTTAAGCAGCTTTGTAAAAGAAGAACTAAAAATTAATTATGGCTATGGAACTTTTGCACAGAAGAGTTTAAAAAGCACAGACGTAAAGAAGGGAAAAAGATGAGGGCCCATTTATCTCATATTGACAGGACTAGCTTCAAAAGATGACCTTGAATCATAATCATCCTAATGAGCTGAAAATATTTCACTTTAACAAGTGAAACTATAATCAAATCAGTTTCTGAAAGCTCTACTAATGAGCATTTCCTTTGATGAAAACATGGTTCACTGTCTTAGTCTGCAGGAGGTGCACTACAGTAAGAGGCCAGCTCATGACAACTCATTAGCTGACCTGGGGAGAGACTAATTTGAATGCTTTTGATAAAAATTTCAAGGCTTTTTACTTAAATTACAATTTATGCACTTTTATAAATAGTCTAATTTTTATAAGTTGGGGGAAACGGGTTAGGAAGACTTCAAAGTCATGGAACAAAGTTTGTTTACAACATTTATTCTGTAGGATCTACAGAACTTTCAGGGGAGAATATTTTTAGCTGGTACTTTTTTTCTCCTTCATAAAAAACAAATGTTCTGAATTCAACCAATTCTTATGTTTGTTTATGCACAGAAGAAGAGGTCTGCCCTACCCAGCTCCCTTATTTCCTGACTGATGAAAACACTTTAAACTTTATAGCATTTAGCACTGGCAATATTTAAAGTCACTATTATTTACTGTGAGCTACTATATCAATTATCTCCAGAAAAACAGGCTTGTCTCATTAGGAATCTCAGTAATTCATTCAATTTCTTTAAACTAGTGGCAGAACTTAAATGAGAAACGATTACACAAATCTGGTTTACTACCGTTCAGCCCCCCTCCAGGGCTTATTCATTAGGATTATTCATCATTTTAACTCCTGCTCTGCTCCACACAGAGAAACAGTTTTCTTTTGCCTCCCTGCATGGCAGTGTTGCTGTCAAAGCTGCACTTCACACTGAAGTGTTCCCCAGCTGTTTTAAGTTTCACTCCCAGTCAGATCTTGGTTTTCAGAGAGTTTTCTTTTCCCTCTCTAGCGCTGCCTTTGCTCCAGACTTTCAAGGCTGTTCGACTTGTGTGTGTGTGTTATGTGTCAGTGTGCTCCCCTCAGCCTCTGTGTGCTGCAGAAACTACACTGAGATGTACAGCCTGTGCAGCTTGTCAGTGTTTAACAGGCTATTCTCACTCTGACTGAAGAAGAGAACGTGATACTTCCAGTTCATGTTCCACTCAGTGGGTGACTTTTCTGTAGTACACAGAGTAAGGGCTTTGTACACTGAGTATAAGAGAAGTTATACTTTATACTGTGTCTGCTCCATCCCTGGGAGTGTTCAAAGCCAGGTTGGAGGGGGTTTGGAGTAACCTGGTCTGGTGGAAGGTGTCCCTGCCCACGGCAGGGGGTTGGAACTGGATGGTCTTTGAGGCCCCTTCCAACCCAAACCATACTGTGGTTCTGTGGTTCTGTGAGTTCAGAGGTCCAGCATAAATCCATGTTGGCTGCCTGGGATATACATTGTAGACCTCAAGGTGTCTCAGGTCAGCTCGTTAGGTGTGGAACCAGCTGCAAAGATCAATGAAAATACACTTTGTTATTAGCATGTTGCTGCTGGAAATTGTGGTCTGAATTCAAAACTCGCTGAGGGGATCTCCCTGCTGTGCCCCACTAACAGTCATTAAGGCTGGAAAAGACCTCTAAAATCATTAAGCCAAACCTTTACTAACACCATGACCTCTAAATCAAGTCCCTCAGTGCCACGTCTGCTTGTTTTTCACACTTCCACAAATGGTGACTTCCTGGTTTCCCTGGGCAGTCTGATCCAATGCTTGACCCTTCACTTGGTGAAGAAATTTTTCCTGATATTCAGTCTAAATTTCCCATGGTGTAACTTGAAGGCATGTCCTGTTGTCCTGTAGCTTCTTAACTGAGAGAAGAGGCCAATCCCCACTGGGCTAAACCCGCCTTTCACATAGTTGTAGAGAGCAAGAAGGTTCCCTGAGCCTCCTTTTTCTCCAGGCTGAGCCCCTCCCCTGCAATGCTCCTCATTACATTGCTATTTGGACAAGGCTTTTCGATGGTTGTAATAATTTGATGGCCTACAGTTTTGGCATTTGCAAGTGCTATCAGCAAAGCTAGTCTTTAAAAACTATTAGAATATGTGATAGAAATGGTGAAATAAAAAATTGTGAAAGAAAATGGAACCAGTGCTAGAAGTAAATTATTCTTTTTATTTGCAGTCTTTTTACACACTAAGAACACAAACTGATCTGAGCTTGGAAGGTCACAGAAATTAACAGTGTTGTGCTCCTGGTCCCCAACTCAAACAAACAAACAAATAAAAGAAAACCAAACCCAAACAACTGCCGGCCTTGATTTTGAATAATTTCCATTTTGGAGGAGGTCTCATAGGATTGTAATGAATTTGGACAAGGCAAAGCAAAGAATTATATTTTCCAAGCTTGAAGTGCATCGTGGAGGAGCAAACACACCGACTCATCTCTGCACAACCAGAATGTGACGGGGGGAACGTAAAAATGTAAAAACAAATCATTATTCATTGGACTTGTAAATTCCTGTACTTTTGGAGTTGCTTTCACAAAGTATGTATATTCATGGGTTTATTCTATCACAAATCAAAGGTGGGAGTGCAGCTCTACACGGGTTCTACTCAGGTTTTCTTTCAAGATTTATGTCGAGGCCGGGCTGGATGGGGCTCTGAGCAACCTGGTCTAGTGGAAGGTGTCCCTGCCCATGGCAGGGGGTTGTAATGAGGTGATCTTTAAGATCTCATCCAACTCAAACCATTCTGTGATTCTATGAAGCTTTTGTGCAAATCATCAGGATTGGACCACTGAGAGTTGGGGGAGTTTATGACTTAAAAATTAAGCCAGTACTTGGAAGCTTTAATCATTTTTTTAATCTCTTGGGCTCTGCAAGTCTTTGTAATAATATTTCCATCAAGGGGGAAAGAATAAAAAGTAGGAACTTTTCTTGCTCCCCTGTAGAACTATCTACTTTTTTTTAAAGTCCTTGCAAATGTAAAATAAAAGCAGTGGTGGTTTGACAGAAGTGGGAAGCAAGGGAAAGAAAAAAAAAATCACCGAGAAGCCTCCAGTAGCTGCAGTGGTGAAGGTGATGTGATAGGGATTCAAACTGCAGCAAGCAGGTGGATGGAAAGTGTTCCTCTCTGGAGAAAGGGGAAAGTGGACTTGCTAAAGACTCTGACTGATGATCCCTGTCAAAGTTAGTTGCTGTGACTGAGGAATTTGCCAGCTTAGCTGTCAGCTGTAGTCATGGGCTGCAGTGTGCTGTTCTCTTACCAGAGGCAGCAGAATGGCCTTATGCTCCTGGAATATTAATTTAAAGTCCTTTTGTTACAGTTTAGGTCTTGCTAAATCTGACAGGGACTGTTAAATTGAGCCTTAAATTTACATGTGCCAATTCTTATTACTTCAGCATCTTCTTGGAGCTTTTGTACCTCTTGTGCCATAGTGGTGTGATGATTATATGTTCCCAGAGAAGGCATATTTTGGAGTAGGGTACTTCTAATTGTAAGCAGGAATCACCCACCTCATTGAATGACAAGATCTCCTGTTACCTTCCTTTTCCTCTTTCATGAAATAGTAATAAAAGTACACATCCTTGTTTCCTGGGAATTGCACTTTGAGCTCTGGCAAACTCCTTGCAGCCTTCCACTGAATGTCCCTCCAAAGTTACATTGATATATCTGGTGAGAGAAGCTCTCAAATTTATTAGAAAATCACTATCTCCTTTAAATATTATTTTTTATTTCTGGGGTTAATTTTTGTAATATCGAAAGGGGAATTTTCCTTTGAGACTCATGAGAGCATGAAATTAAAAAAAAAATCACAACATAAATAATAAAAAGAAATTTGGTTGAAACATATCTCTAATATTTTCTTTTTTTCCCTTTACAGAAGTCTTAGTGGGAGAAAAATCAAAGGATAGCAAATAGTGCAAGAAAATACAGTTAATTAGGAAAGCTTTGTGGCTGGCCCAGCATCCAGCTGTTCCAATTAAGAGAAGAAACTCTTATAAAACTGAGCAAGCAAACTCACCACAGAAAAGTAGAATAGCAGAAATATTAAAAATTCCAATTTGTGGATATATTAATAACTAGAAAAGTTTTATGATTCATTTACAAAAATTTTTCATTGTACCTTTTGCCTTATTCTTTTTTTACCATCTTGGTTTTGGCAGAGCCAAGAATGAGCCATCAGGGAGTATCGAGAAAAAAAAACTGAATGTGCTGAAAACTTCAGGAACACTAAAAAAGAGTGCTCAGATGGACACAGAGTGAGCATGTGTGTAGTCTTTCATGAATTCTGATATTCTCACAAATGTTAGTACAACAGAACATTCTTCCAAACATTTATAAAAGACATCATGCTTCACCATGTAGTTTAAATAAAATAATAATATTCGAAGGAAGAATCAGAAGGAATTATGCATGACTTGCAGAGCTAATCATACAGCTTGAATAACAAACATCAAATAGTTGCAGCAAACAGCTCATGAGCAACCAAATGTCTGAAAATTATTCATCAAAATAATTCTGCTAGCACTTAATAATCATGCTGGAAAAAAAATACCACAAAGAGCAAACAAAAATGCTGCAAGTCTGTAAGCATTTAAAAACTATATTTATGCAACTGAAATATAATCAGACCAGGACATTTGGCTTCAGAGGCAGAGGACGGCCTCTGCTGTTTCATTCCTAGGACTAACTTCACCCTATTAAAGCCAAGGGATCATTTTTAGAATAAAGTTCAGTGAAAGAGCCTGAATTTATGTTTCTTAGACAATTTCTCCACAAAAACCCAGCTAGACAGGAAGTTGTTCCCACCCTCCACCTGCTCCATCTAAATATCATGGAGACATTTAGATGAAAAAGCAAAGATGATGAACAGACTTAAAGGGGACTCACAGGAAAGAGGGAGAGCCCTTTTCACATGGACAAATAGTAATAGGACAAAGGGGGAATGTTTTTAAACCAGAAGAGGAGAGATTTAGATTAGCTGTTAGAAGGAAATTCTTTGCTGTGAGGCACTGAAACAGGGGGCCTAGAGAAGTTATGGGTGCCCCATCCCTGGCAGTGCCCAAGGCCAGGCTGGATGGGACTTGGAGCAATCTGGTCTAGTGGAAGGTGTCCTGCCCATGGCAGGGAGGTTGAAGTGAGATTGCTTTTAAGTTCCCTTCCAATCCAAACCATTCTGTGATTCTATAATATTCTAATTTGCTCATTTCTGAAAAGGATGATCCCAATACTGACACTCTCTTCCCTTTTCTTCTGCCTTCATGGTCCTGCATGTCCTCTATCTTCTGCCAGTCTCAACCCTCACTGGAAGGATTTACTTCTTAAGACACCAAAACATGGTAATCCAAGAAGAAACATGAATAGTTCTTGCTCTTTGAAGTGTTGGACCATGAACATCAGTGCCAATATCCCTGAGGAGGAGGCAAACTGTAGTGTACAGGTTGAAATCAGTGACCATAGGGAGGGGTAAAAGGCAATTCTTTATAACTTCATGTCTGGCAGTGTTATCCTACCATGAAGTTTGGTCTATGGGTGCCTACAAATAAGGATGACCATTTCTTCTATAGTGAGATATTTAAGAAAAAAAATGGGAGAAAAAGAAAAAATGTTTCAAAAATGAGAACTCTGTGAATTATTTCCACCTTCATTAGTGGTGCTCAACAGTTAGGATTATGTTACTAAGAGACTCTGAAAGAAATATCACTAAAAAAAGTAGTGCATAAAATGTGAATTATGTAGGAGAAGGTTTTCTGAGTAATTGGAATTTTTCAGTTGCTAATATCAATATTAAAGAGAAATGTGTACATGCATGTATGTATACATAGCAACGCTAAAATGCAAACATCAAAACGTATCTGTTTATCTTTTAGGATGCAAAAAAAGACATTAGAAGGGCTATATATATGTGTACAGTTATATGCATGTGTTTAGAATTAATTTAACCGAGGAGATAATTTTAATGCATAATTTCTACATAATCATAATGAAGAAGTAGAAATTATTTTTAAAGACTGTTTTCCAGTGATAGATGTTGAAAAGTTAATTTGACATAGTCTCATACCATGTTCTCATTTATCAAAATCATTTGTTATGGAGGGAAAAGTGATTCAGTTGAAAATATTGTTGTGCTGTTGATATTTATATTTATTCTGGCCTTACTCAAACTTCCCATGTCTCACTTTTATACAGATTTTCCCTGATGAGTGTTCTCTTTCCTGCTTATTTGCTTCTTGGCACTGGTGCATCTCTTCATGGCTGGTGTTTTAGGTGTCAATGAGTTTGACTGATGATCTGAGAAGGAGTTTATAGGGTCAGGACTGGAAAGCAGAGGCCACCTCCAAATGCCACAAGCTGAGAGGAGCAGGAACCTGGTGGGACCTTGTCCTCCAGGTATCTCCTTTAATGCTCACATCCCTATTCACAACTCAGCTCTGTGGCTTCTCCCCAGCCAGATGATCTCCTGCTTTCCTCTCCCTGCACTTTACCTGGTTCAGGTGCCTCAAACCCTGGGAGAGAAGGAATTTCAGAGGTTTGCCTGAGGGTGTGAGGCAGGAAGCCACGTCAGACAGAGCCTGCTGTCTGACCCAGCTCTAATGTTGTGGATTGCTGCCTCTAGGATGCCTGTAGCGTGTCTACAGCTGTCCACATGGTTCTGCTGGCTCTCTGAGCCTGAAATACAGTTTAGACCTAGTTAGTGGGAGCAGCACAAGAAGGGATTTGGATTCAGAAAGCCACTCTAGGGGGAAAACACATCTCTTTGAAGCTCTCTCTGAAGAGGCTTTGCTTGGCTCCCTGTTTGTCCCTCTGTCCTCATGACATTGATAGTTCAGAGAGATGTTTCCCAAAATACATTTCACACTTCAAAAGAAGAAAAAAGGAAAAAAAAAAAATATTCTTTTGTTTTGAACTACTTTCCCTGATAATTCTGTTCTCCTCTAAGAGCGAGCTTGTTTTCTGAGCAAAAATTCAATGAAGGTTTTGAAATTGTCATCTAAGATTATTCAGGAAAGAGTGTCTTGGCTTTTTCCCAATACTATGGATTGCTGTTCCTTTGGAGGGAACATATGTAGTTAAATTGTGAGGCAGGATGGACTCCACCCAGTATATATGCATGTGTGTGTGTATATCTATGTCTTCTACTCTTGTTTGGTACGACCCCACCATGGCAGGGGGTTGGAATTAGATGATCTTTCAGGTTTCTTGCAACCCAAATGATTCTATTATTTTGATTCTATGTTGGTACACCAGCTATTCCTACCTAACATCACCTAGAAGATGAAGAAACTGAGAAAACAGATGATGCTTACATGGAGCCAAAAATCCATTTTAGCTTGTATACTTACTACTCCTTAGTATTTAAGGCTTTATTGATGGCCCACAGCCAGGCAGCACTAAAACTGACAGAATTGGCTAGAATTTACCTCCATGGATCTTCCTTTCTATTGCAACACCTCATGTGCTTAGGACATTTCTGCTTTTTAAAATACTTTTCTGTTGGCTTCCATAGCACATGTATCACTGGATGTAGTGAAAATGTAGAAAACTTTAAATCAGAAAGATTTGTGCTTATTTTTTCTCTTTAAAGTGATGGTTAAATATTAATATACTTCTATACTTTTCAATAATTTTTTTTTTTTTTTTGCATCACATTATTCAGATTTTCAGATCTCTCTCTCTACTTACCCATGGAAATGGTTGTGATCCTAGAGGAGGAAAACTAAACCTTTGCAAACCACAGAAACCCTCACATCCAGACACTGGGCTTGTGTTCCCTTTGTGTATAATAAATACAGTTTTAGCCCTGTCACTTATAGTCTGCTCTGCCATTAATCTTTGCTGGACATCAATTCTCTTTCATACGTAGTGAAAAGGACTGTGTGAATGCTCCTCACCTACTTCCAGTGCAACACGAGTTGTTCTCAGTATAAATCATGACAATAACACTTTTTAGCTCATTTGAGTGACTTTGTTGTGACACAGATTAGGATATAGTGACAAACTGCCTTCTGGTAGCAGCACTGGGGGGCATTAATTTCCAGCTGATGGCAATAAACAGCCAAAGACACAAATGTCTGGGACAGGTAGAGCTTAGATTGCAACACCAGCAAGTGGAGTCACGGAGGGAGCAGTAAGAGGTGGTGAGGGATTTTCCAGTCATCAGAACTGCACAGTTTTATTGTGTTTTTAAAATAAAATAGAAAAGAAAAATTATACTCACTTTAAATGAGATGAGCAGCTTTTTGGTCTCACCTTTTTTCTGGTCTGAGTGTGAGCAAGAGGACCAAGGGGATTCCCCTGTCTTCCTCAAAGGTTGCTCACTCTTCATTTTTACACTTTTTTTTTTTTTTTTTCTGAGCTCAACCTCTCTTTTTTATTTAAATTTTCTTCCTATGTTACAATTTCATCACACTAACTTGACTACTTTTAATTTTTCTTGCCGTGGAAGAATACAAATTAAATGGGTTACTGGTTAATGTTTGTGATGTTTTGTCTCTCCTTTGCCCTGGTAACACACTTCTTGTTTTACCTTGTCACTGTTATTTTCTCGTGCTGTCCCCAGAACAATAATCAACAATATGTCTTTATGGTGTTTGAAAAGGTAAAAAAAATAAATAAAAGAGAGAAAAGGGGGTAGGTTCCCTGTTTAAGACAAGTTAGATCTAAATATATATGGGATTTTCACTGATGTCCTAAGAGAAATTTATACCATCATCAGATACATCAGTTATGGCTTTGTTTGAAGGACTGGATAACTTGGGAACAAGCACTGAAACTTGATTGTTGGTACATGGTCTGTTAGCACAGATCTGGAACACTTTTGTCCTAGACTGGAAGATAGGAGTCCTGGGATTAAAAATGGAGATGGAAAACTGTTCCCAGAAACAATTTACAGCCAGCCACTTTGTTTTATTTCAGTTTGACCACAGGGATGTGGTCAAACCATATTGGCCACTCCTAGGTCCAGAGAATGTTATTTTTATTAAAATATATGTAAATTTATTAATATAGATGAAATATATTGATCAAAAATTAGGAGCAACAATATTGAGAGTACACCAAATGCCCAATCAAAGGAAACAAACTTTTCCACATAGGAGTTAGGGTGCACAACCAAAATGGTTTGGGATGTTAGTCTTCCTTTCTTCTCTCTTCTCTCCTTTCTCTCCTTCCCTTTTTCATAAATAATTAGTTAACCTATGGCAAGGGGAATAACCTAAAGTTCATTTTCTAGGCTTAAATAAAACATTAGCTGGTTTGGCATTTTCAGATTTCAAAAGCTTCTTTCAAGAGGTAAAGAGACTTCTTAGATATTAAAGACTAAAGCCAGTGATAATTGCCACTGGGTTAATTGGGAATGAGAGAGAGCAAGCTTGGAACCCACTCAAATTAGTTATGGATTAATGAAGCCAAGGAAAATAATAAGTTAACATTGTAATTGATAAAGCTATATCAAAGGCTGTATGTTTTGCTTGGGTTTTTCACCAGTTATGTGTACCCAGAATTCTCTGCTCCTCCACCAAACTATTAATAGTTGAAATCTTCATGCTCTGCAAATCCAGAATAACTTCACCTCTTTCTTCCACAAGGGCAGGATTTCATCATGCAGACAGTCATTGCTGCTGCATGGGGAGAAAGAGAACAGCTCATCACACCCTTAATCCTCTCAGAGAAATCTGTATCTCTGCTGTGCTAGAGGCAGTGCAATACACCTTGTTTAGCTCTTAGGAAATATAATATAATTCTCTCAGATAACAGTTAATTTCTAGGATTTCTCAGGAGGAAAGGGCAGATACATAGGGATTACCTCTTGCCCAGGATAAGCAAGTAAGAAGGAAAATAACTCTACCTGGTAATATTATAACATGCACTGATACATGTAAGTTAATCACAGACATTTGCTGTCTAAAAGTTATGTTTCTTGTCAGAGAAGAGGGATTAGCAGGATCAGAAAATAATTTGTCTCATGGTAATGTAGCTAAAATGAACTACGTGTCTCACCCCTTTGCTTGGCTTAGGAGTGATAATAAGTGTGTGCTAGATCCTTAATGTCTAAGTGGGAAGGAATCCACAGTATCCCACATACATAGAAATTAGAACCTGGGCATTGGAAAGTTAATAGTTTTTGGGTTTAGATGGCAAGTAACTCAGCTGGACAGGGTGGTTTCTACACAGGACTTCTTTAAGAGTCCAACAATTTTATTTATTTCATGTTTTACAATCAGAATTTAGAGTTATTATGTCAGATATAAACATATAATTTGTAGACATTTAATTGGGTCAGATAAATTTTACCATGTACCCTCTATGAAGAACACCTTTAGAGATATTTTCTCTTCATCCATGATAATTCTCATTAGACTAAATTTCAGAATCAAGGACATTTATTAGAGGTTTCAATCCATCTCTCTGGTGTTGAGCTTTATGGGTCTTTCACTTTAATGATGTCTTTCCTGTCCATACACTCCACAGAAGCCAGTGGATGTTCAGGACATGACCTTTCCTTTTCACTGTATTGCACTGACTCTGTATAGTACAGTAAAAGTAATAATTTCTCTGGAAACCCCAGAGAAAAATATGGCAGTCTGACTTCAGACACAGTGACCATGAACATGCTTTTCCCAGCAGCACAACAAAACTAAAATAAATCCCTTCTTGGAAGTCCAGCTCATCCTCTAAAATATGCGTGGAATCCCAGATGTCAGAAACTGCATGGTGACTGCAGAAACTCTAAATAAAAGAAGGACATAAAACTGGGAACGTGGATCAGGTATGGGATCTGGATGAAGGGGGGAGTTCCTGGTGAAGAGGAAGCATTAAACAGAGATTACATTTCCCCTAATGCCCTCCCTGTACTTCTTGCTCCTATAGACATGCTGGGACTGCTAAGGTAGGGTACTTCTACATCTCCAGAGCTCACTGAAAGGTTGGATATTGACATTTCACTGGTGTGGAGACCATGGAACATTCATGTCTTCAGGAGTGCTCCTTTACCAAGTTCAAATATCCTGTTCTTTATATATTGCACTCAATGTATTGATGGAACTTCTTGTGAGGTACTGCAGGTCTTGATTTTTATTTCTTGAATTGCATACTTGTACTAACTGGGGAAAAAAATAAATCACCAACATTTTCTGCACTTCTCCAGTGTTTGTTTGCAGTAAGATCAGCACCTGGGCTCACCCTAAATAATAGTTTATTTATCTGTAAGTAGGTTATTTGCAGAGCAGTCACTAATCACCACCAAAAGTTCAGGTGGCAGAATCTGACCCTGAAACACCACAATGCAGTTGAACAGTTGACAGCATTTAAAGACCATTGAAATCCTATTAATGGGGCTTCTGTTTAATTTGCACTTTCAAAGAAGACTGTAGTCTTGTAAAAAAAATTATTATCCATCAAAGACCTTATTGAGTCTTCACAATGAATATTAGTCTGGGGTAATATGTAAATCTGGGGGTCATTTGCATGACAATGCAGTCTGACCCAGCCCATGCTTCCAGCTGACAGCCCAGTCCCAACACGTAAACTGTAAACAATAAAAGGGGACAGAATGACCCAGCGGGGGTCCCACAACACGCGACGTCCAGGGGAACAAAACATCTCCTGCGGACACAAAGCTGGATCCGTTAGTTTAATAGCACTGAAACCAGCTCAGGAGCTTTCTGGTCAAAGATCTGACACAATTTCCAAGCGAGCCCTCAACACCGCTGTCATGATCTACTGTAACTTTTGGTAAGACCCAAAGAAGTTTAATGAAGCAAAATTGCTGAAAATAGAAATCTTTGCTGAATCACTAGGAGCTCCTTTTAAAAGGCTGGCCTTCTTTTTACTGGAAGCTAACTTTGCATGCTTCAAAAAGTACTCTCTTCAAAACAGTTTTCATAGAGGGATTAGGAACAGGACAGTAGAAACACATAAACCTTTAATCAATAGGTCACCCGTTAAAATTTGGCTTACAATGGCAGTGTTTGCAAGCGGCTGACATCTGTGAGCAGCATGTGTAAACTGTCAAGGCTTCATTGGTGTCAAAGAAACTAAGATAATTTACCCCAGTTTAATATCAGACCCCTGAAGTCTTCCCCTTAGTCACTGGAGAGGAAAATTTCTCTGTATGATTCGCAATTCATGAGTGGATTCATCCAAAAACTGTGACTATTTTGGCTCCACTGAATACTGATCTCACATGCCCTTCAAATCTAAAGAATGAAAGGGCTGATATACTCTCTTGTCCATTCTCTCATCTTCCAAATCCTTTCTCTAGCCTCACTTCTTCAAAGAGGCTTTAAACTCCTACAATGCAATGTAAATGAGGAGAGGAACTTCACTGAAGTTTCCAGCACCACGGAATATGAGCAGTGTGGCTGGAGAAACAGCTCCGCTGCCCTAAATGTACCCACCATGAAAAGTGGTGCCCTCTGAGCTAGTGCTGAGGTTAAATTTCACTGGAGTCATGCAACCACTCTGATGGGTTCCCTGTGTCCCTTCAGGTTGTGTGAGCAGAGGAGTTAGTGGCTGAAGGCACCTGGAGAAGGGCTAAGTATGGTATAACATGGACACCTGCCATGCTGGTACTGAGTGTGCAATACACTCTGCAACTGTGTCCTACAAGATGAAATTCCCTATGTATTATCAAGGGAAGGTTGTGTACCTCAGGCATGAGAACCTAAATGTAAGCTGGTTGGTTGTCCAGGGGTATCTCTGAGATCCTGCTGGTCTCCTGAGCTTGGTAACTGGACAGAGCTGGACGTGTTCTTTTACAGTCCAAAAATCTTAAGTTTTTTCAGTGTTTGCAAAGGCAGTGGTCTCTTTGTTTTAAATGTGTAGAGGTGCTTCCACCCACCTTTATATCATATAGGGCTGAATGTGGCATTCCTTTCAAAATAGGAAACCTGGGGGGTTTTGCCTTCTTGGCTTGAGGTCAGCATGCTCAGGTCATCGAGAGGTCTCAATGTTTCTGTCTTTACATCAAAACATCACTGCAAAAGTCACCATCTGAAATAAGAAATGAGATCAGGCAGCAGCAGCTTGGACCCACCAGATGCTGTGGCTTGTCTTCTGAGTGGAGAGCAACTGGACCCGTGTCTTTGAGAAGGAAGATGGCCCTCTTTCCCACTGTGTCTGTGCTCCTACCATTGGATTATAATATGAAAGACAGACATTGTCACTCTCCTCAATAGAAAGTGTCTGTATATCTCTCCTTAATGAAGTGTGTGTCTGAACTGGTAGAGTGGTAATCTGAAAACATCTGCCAGTTCAACCGTCTCAGGGGGCGTTGCTGGCATCAAAGCAATCAGACAGGAGTATCTCTGAGCATGCACAATAGTGAAATTCAAGGAGCTTCAGAATGGTTTAAATAAGATGAGAAATACCATAATAGTATAATCTCTTCCAAAACTTGGTAGCTATTCACCTGAATAGATAAATATAGGGTTTGGGTCTCTAACACACCCAGACTCTAGATGTTCAGAAGTCTAGCAACCTTTGGAAGGATTTATCTAGCTCAACACTGAGAAAAATGGAGATGACCTTCACAGCTTCACCTCACCTTGGCAGTATTTCAGTCTGCACATAGCATTTTATCAGTTTCTGGACAAAATTTGCTATTTCTTTTAATTGTGTGAGAACGTTGCTGTATTTTTTTTAAATGAAATACATTTTAGAACAGTTTTTTTGGAGAACATCTCAGCTCTTCACGCTGATCCTCCTTTTTTTTGGCATTCATATTGGATTTTTTTCTATGTATGTTTGCATCATATAATCTCTAATACATGACAAAGTGCAGGTGAAGGATCCAGCCTTTTTTTTTTTTTTCCCCATGTAACCAAACATTTGATTACTTTACCCTGAAAATTTTGTCAAAATTGTAACGTTCTTGAAGAAAGTTTCCTTTTGTCCAGTCAGCATTCTCCCATGTTCTTTTGGAACACTTTATTACCAGTTCTAACTAAATTCACATGAGAAAGGTAAAGGCAGCAATATGGCAAACAACGCCTATGATATTTCAGAGAACAACTGCTTGACATTTATATTTAGATTTCTGGCCGACTATTACAATACCTTTGATGAGCGAGATCTTGATTTAACTCCTCCTGGAGGTACGAATGCACCTCCCAGAGCCTGTGAAGATGCGGTGCCAAGGAGGAAGAGCAGATGGTGTTTGCCTTGTCCCTGCCCCCGGAGTATCACCCAAAGGGATGACAGCTTTACGCCGCACCTTGGCTCCACGGAAACCTGATGAGGGAAGATCCCATGTGGTTGAACTGAATGAACCCATCTCCTGCTGCTCCTTTCATGGAGGTGTGGAAAGCAAGTCTGGGAGAGGTCCCAAGGGGCTGTGCCATCCCTTCCCTGCTCCCAGCCGGCGTCAGCAGGTTCATGGTTGACGCAACGTAGCTTTGGGGGCTCTGTCAGCTGGGTGTGGTTTCATGTGCAGGGAGCGAGGGATTAGGGATCGAGAAATCTTTGTAAGAAGGTGGCATGTTAACAGCTTTCTTTCCCAAATTAGAGAATTAGAGCATCCTGGAAGACAATATTAGAGTTTGGGAGCTGCTCAACCTTAAAAAAGGCAAGAAAAAAGAAGTAGTAGTACCATGACCTTAGGAGAGGAGCTCCTCGTGGCTTTGATCCAGGGAAGAGGTAGGGCCTATTCCTTCATGAAGATGCTTCACATCCTGGCTTTTAGAAGTACACCCATGTTGACAACTTTGAGGTAGTTTCTACTTGTGTGTCCTCTTTGGTGTGCAGAAAGGCATTTATTCTCATTTTATAGGGAGGTGCTGAAACACTGAAGCCCCCAAATCAATACTGCAGCTGCAGGTAAGGCTGCTTGTCTGTGCTTTGTCATGCACTGACAGTCTTCCAAATACAAGAATGTTTTCTAGAGGCTAATAGCTGCAACTCTTGTGAAGTCACTTACTTGGGGGAAATAATTTAAAGCCTTGTTAAAGATGCATCTTGCCAGAGAAAGATAGCCTCCTAGTTGTACCCTGGATTTCTGTTTATGCCAAAAGATGGCTGGGCAAAGTTAAGTTTAAATCAGCCCACTGCAAGCGGATCCCTCCTTTACCAGTGAAAGTACAAATTGTTGGTAAGCAGGGATAGAGTGCTTAAAATAATAGGAATATTAGGAAGAAGTTCTTCCCTATAAGCGTGGTAAGGCATTTGCACAGGTTTCCCAGAAAACCTGTGGCTGCCCCATTCCTGGAAGTGTTCAACACCAGGTTGGACGGGACTTGGAGCAAATTGGGATAGTGAAAAGTGTCCCTGCCCATGTCAGGGGGTTGGAACAAGATGGTCTTTAAGGTCCCTTCCAACCCAAAACATTCTGTGACTCTATAAAAATTAGAGTATTTCCCTCTCAGTGTATCTGGAAATGTCAGGAAGAATATGGTTTGCTTGATATTTACTCTGTACCACCAAACAAGTTAATGCTACTATGCATGAGAAAATAATAATCCACAAAAAAATACAATCAACACAATAAATCTGATATTTTGTTTCAGAAAAAAAAGGTATCTAACATTTAATAATCTTCTAAAACCACCTTTGTCTTTATTTTCTCTGCCTATTTAACAAATAATCAACTTGGGTTTCAAGGTGGTGAGGCTTTAGATTGTGAACATCAGTCATTACCTAAGGCAGAGCCTATACCTACATAGGTAGGCAGGTAAGTGGATCCACAGTCCTGGCTGAGGCTGACATTGCCACCTTTGTCAGGTTCTGGGATGATGAGTGTCTGAGGGTGCTTGCAGTATCTATTTCCCTGTGTTCCTTAAAAAAAAAAAAAAATACAGTCACTATCACGTCTAATATGTATGCACATGTATAAGTGTATCAATTTTCTGGAAGTGGGAATAAGCTTAAAATTGTTATAATAATCAGTATGGGCTATATTGTGCCTCAAGGCACAGCCCCAAGCAAGGGCTGGTGCATAAAATAAAAGAACAGGTTGGATTTTATTTCCTTCCCTTCATTTCCTCCCCTTCTCCGCCTTCCCCTAAGGAAAAACCGGGGGGGTAACGGGGGGTGGGAAAGGCTCATTGCAAAATTCTCCTCCAGCCCTTTCCAGTGTCATCAGATCTCTGAACAGAAGCAATGAGACATTTTGGGAACTCAGGACTCTCTCTCCCTTCACACTCATCCTTTCCATTCCTCACAGGCTCCCAACTTCCTTGTCTCATTCCACCTCCCTCAGGTCACTTCCTTCTGCTGCTGCTTCAGATTGCTGGAGGCATCTGGGTTCTCTTTCTGGGCAAGTGAAACCTGATAAGTCCTTGGCATAGTTTCCTGTATATGTCATATCTTCATTACCCCAATCTTCTTGCAACTCTCTTTGGGCCTCTCCCCCTCCATTTTTTAACTTACCTTCTATGGAAAAGTATTTATATCCCTGTTTGTGGTATGAAACAAGGGGCAGGTGGCAGGGTGAACTCTACTGGCTCAGCCAGCTTGTGCACTCACACCTGTGAGCTGAGGAAGGGGATTTAAGCCCCCATCTGTTGCCCATCAGTTTCTGCAAATGAAAAGCTTACAGTTATTTTTGGCTGCCACACAGGGAATTCACTTCCACTACTCCTCCTTTGCTGGGGTATTTGGTATTTTTAGGCACTGGGCTGAGGGATCTACATTACCAGCCTGCTGACTCTGAGCTCCCCAAATAATCAGTGGAGAAAGAGAGACGAGCACACTGGAGGGGAATGTGTATCTTGGGGGTGGTGACTTACCCTCTGGAGCTGCCTGTGTCTCCCTGCAGGGACATGCTGGAAGAATAGACTCTTTTTGCCTCCAGTTACATGTTGTGGATGTGGGTACTCATTTCAGACAGCAAACTGACAGGCATGTTACATTGATTTGTTTACTCTTTTTTATGATAAAAAATGATCATGTCCCATGAATCATTCAAAGTTACATGAATCGCTTTGCTGTTCTCACTGTCTGACCTTTTCCATTTGATCATTGTTGATTCTTCCATTTACAAGGAGGAATCAAAAAGCCATGCTAAGGTCAAATACAGTGTATTTTAAAATTAAAGATCTCATAGTAAAGGAAGAAAAAAAGTTCAACTATTCGTTAGTCTTTGAGTGCACTCAGTGGGTCACAGTATTCCTACATCAAACCAAAATTATTATTTTTTTATTTAACAAAAAGAAGGGGGGGAAGGGGTGAAAAAAGATTAAGCCTGGAGACTTAGTTATTGCTGGTTCCCCAGTCACATCAGTCAGCAACATGGGATTTAAGGTGTCAGGATGACAAAGAACAGTTCAATTTGTTCTAACATTGCACCTATACTCATGTACATATTAGAAAGCTATAAAATCTCAAAAAGACACCATTTGAAATGCTCTACATTAAAAGGGGGCAATTAGTGGGCAAGATGAAATGAAGGTACAGTTGTAATTATTTCATATCTTGAAACAAAAAGGAAGGACTGAGACGTAATTTCAATGTTAAGGAAATGTGAGGCTTCTGGAAAAAAAAAAAACAGGAAACTTTTTAGAACTAATTGCTTGGCTCTAATTAGAGAATCTAACCTTTGGAGGAATAGTGGCTGTTGAAACTCCAATTTTATTTGCATATATTAATATGTACATGACAATTACACCCCCAGAGAAAGTACAGCCTGTGCCCCAAAAGCCTAGTTTTAAATTTAGAAGCAAGAAAGAGATTCTAAACAACCTAAGAACATTTCAGTGCTTCTGTAGACTTAGGATCCATTTTATGAAAACTTTGGAGTGCTGAAATGACAAGTCAAGTTGTCATTTTAGATGATGTGGATATGCACTTGCTTATGTCTAAATGTTTGTACACAACTATCCACACCATCTGTATCTATACATGTGCAAGTGTGAAAAAATTAGAATCATAAAATCATTAAGTTTGAAAAAGACCTCTAAGATCTTCAATTATATGCATATACCTAAATATACAGATATACATGGAAGTTCTCAATATTTAGTTTGTTTTTGCAACAGGTGTTGGTAAGGGGATTTTGCCATCATACACAGCAGTCCTACAGAGACGTAGAAAACCCAATATTGTTGCCATCCAAGAACTGATTAATGTGGGTAAACATGAGAGAATTTGGGGAACTTGGTGTTGGGACCCCCAGACAGTAAAGTGTCACTATGAGTTTGTTGAAATATCTGCTAATGGTAACTTTATTATCATCAAAAACTTAATTACTTTGGCAGTGAGGATAAAGATTGAACTGGTTGTAGAGGGAAGATCAGGTGTGTTGTAGATAATCGTACAGGATTCCAACACCACATTGAAGACAAAGTTTTTCTGCTGTTTCTTTTAAAAGTTACATAAAAGACAGGAAACAGTGTGAATGACTTACCAAGAAGGTAATAAAAAAATCAGGGTTATCATTGTCTTGCTTAATAGTGTAAGCAATTTAGGAAAGGAAATATCTATGAAACTTCTACTGGGTAGTGATTGGCAACTCCCTTTGGATGGAACTCTAAAATAAATTGCATTGAACAATTCTGAGGTGACGAATGAATGAGTAATGGACACTAGTTTTCATCACACATCTTCAAATTCTCTGGTGATTTTATATTTGTGTGTCCTTACAACATTTCAAGATCTTTGACATATTTTCCTCTCTTTTTGGGCTAAGTGTTCTGGCTGCTGTGGCACAGAGCTGAAGCAGCTACTGGTTTCAGTTATCAGGGGTGGTGTTGCAGTTCACTGAACACCAAGTCATACACACATGGCAAGTTAGGAATACTCTCACATGTGTCTGTGCTATTTATTTTGATGCAATAGCATGATTTCATTTAATATTGATATTTTAGAATAATGAAGATTGTTAATTACACAGATCTTGAAATTAAAAAGTTGTTAGTATTCATGAATATGAAGTGTTTGATGCCATTGTTCTTTTCTGAGATTTACCTCTTCAAAAATCTTTATCTGATTTTTTCTGAATTTTAAAAAAATATATTTTTTTAAACAGCTACAAAACAAAAGCAAATGCAAATCTTCACTATTTTTCCTATAATTTTACAGTCTCAAGAATTATATGAAAAATAATACATTTAATTACTATTTGTTTCAAAACAAAAATCTACCCAAAAATATGGAGGCGTCGTGATACAAAATCCAGCAGTTTCTGGTGCAAATGCTTTGAAGAGGCAGTGAAAAAAAAAATCCCCACAAAAAATATAGTTTATATAAATTATGTTAAATGTGTAAATTAAGCCTCCAGAACAAAAAATTAGTCATGCCAGTGTTGTAAAATTTTAGCTGAAAGAGTCTAACTAAACTTCTTGGAGTATTTAATACCATTTCATCTTTAAAAAAACCCAACTGTCACCTTTAGTTTTCACAGCTGTTACGTTTTTTTGTCTTCGAAGATTCTAAACTCATGATCTGTGATATGTGAGAAATTATACTCTTGATCCTTAAGAAAACTCTACTTTTGAGAATCAGGGTCCCTTATTCAATACATAACAGTGAAACTAAAATTTGGGCAACTGTGTTTGAGAATCCTGTTTGGTGTTTTTAATAAATAAGAGTGAAATTCATTTACAGGAGTCAGACAGCAAAGCAATGTGCAGCTTGAATCTGCACAATCTTCGCAAGTACAGTCAGGACACATATGCTGCATTCATCTTAGTTCCTTAAATATTTCCTGGGCCACTGGCAGAGGCACTGGAAACCAGTGCTGAGCTGCCAGGATGGTCCATGACACACGTGGTAAACACTCTCCCCTTTCCTGGAAAGGTTTAGAAATTCTACAGTCCAGGGATTAATCCCAGCTTGGGTGTTGTGACCTTCCTTTGGGATGTAAAATTCATTAAGGGTTTGTGTATGGATAGGTGGTAACTGCTCATCTCCAGGCCACAGAACAGACTTGGGCTTTTCATCCAGAGTCTAAGACTGTCTTCCCACTGGGAATTTCATCTTGAATGAATGCATAGGGCTTTAAATTGCTTTCCTGATGATATGAGTTAATGGCAGGCATTTCTTTCATAATCTAGATGACAATCTTTTAACTGAAGCAATTTATCTGGGTGTAGCTTTAAAGCAGAAAGGTAAAGTTTTCTATATGAGTAGGATTTATTTTTCCAATGGCTAAATTCTAACAAGAAGAGTCAGACCAAAGTGTAGATTGCTAGGAATGAAGGATAACATCCACAGTTTATGCTCACTGCTGGATTTGGAGATCTTAGAGGTCTTTTCCAACCTTAATGATTCTGTGATTCAAAGAAACATCTGATTTTGGGAAAGCAAAGGCAGTTCAGCACATATAAAGATGTACTTAGGACCACCTCCATTCTCATTTACAGTGATGTCACTGAAATACCTGAAGTTTCTATGGAGGCCCAAGTGTGACCATTGCTAATTTTATTTGCACTGCACAACACCGAGGATCCCTGGGAGCCACTTGTTCTTTTGCCAGAATCTAGAGCCTTTTTACTGAATAACTTCTTTTCCTAAGGGGGAAATATATATAAAATAACAAGTGAAATTTATGACAGTGCTGTTTCTGAGACCCAAGTAATGTGTCTTCATATGAAAGCAAATGCTTATTCATTTAGGAGTGTAAATGATGGCATGATGTCAGAGCCAGTGTATGGCACAGGGATCATTCACATCTTGTTACAACCAGTGATTACAGAGGAGTCATTTTGTAGTTCAACAGCATTATTGAGGCTTATTCTCTGTAACAAATGATATCTTTTATTTTATTTTGTGATTATCCAACAGATCACTGAACCATAAAGCGCTGCTGCTCCCAGCTAACAGAGAGAAATACCAGGGCCATATGTCTCTCCTGGAACTGTTACTGTGCTGTATATAATTATCATTTTTCTATCTGCCATTCACAGTGTGTGGGTCAGACTCCAGTTACCTCTGATATTTTTGAGACTGAAATGATGGGAGGTGGAATTTTTGTAATAATAGGTGTAATGACTAATCATTATTCTTTTCCCCAAGTCACTGTGAAAGATTGCTTTAAAATTCAATTCAAAGTTTCAGCCTGACATCTGCATGATTAGAGCCATTTAGTATAACATCTGACTTGCATAAATATGAATAATAATAATACAATCTTCATAATAGCAATTTCTATTTTTTTCTTCACTTACTACAACCCATGAACTCAATGATCTCTACACTCATGACAATCTCAGGCAAGATGCCGTGGATCTGGAACCACAAAATCATTTTCATGCACACACCCCCAAATATATAGATATATAATTACTTATATGACACATGGTGGACTTGATTAAACTCCTCTTTCTTTCAGCTTACAAAATTTATTCTATCTGATCTGCATTGAGTTCTCTAGTCATGAACACTGTTCACTGCTCTGTACACACTATCCTAAGTTTGCTGAAAGAAATTATTAATTCATGGGTGCTTCCACATTAACACATAAAAAAATAATCGATACAGCCAAGATAAGAGCACCCACACCAATCATCCTTTTCCTTTCAGCATTTAAAAAGACAGAAGAGAGAAATTTGAAGTTATTTTATTAACTGTAGCATTTTGAACCATATCTGTTGCTAAAATATTTGAATCAAAATGATTATTTCCTGTTGAACCAGAAAAACTTTAAAAAAGTCAGAAATACCTTTTTCAAGAGCAATCCACAACATTAAATGAGATTTCTAAATAAAGGAATAAGAAGTCATCTGAAATCAGAAGCCAGATTCAGCTAAAGTGATCTAGTGATGAGGTAGGGGTTAGCCTCTTCTTCAAGGTAACCGGTGGTAGGACAAGGGAAAATGGCCTTAAACTGTGCTTATGGAAGTTCAGGTTGGATATTAGGATAAATTTCTTCATTGAATGAGTGGTTAAGCACTGGAACAGTCTGCTCAGGGAAGCCTTGGAGTCACCACCTCTGGAAGTGGCACTTCATGATATGGTTTAATGGGCATGGTGATATTTGGTTGAAGGTCGATGATCTTGGAAATCTTTTCCAACCTTATTGATTATATAGCCCATTCTATAGCCCCATATTAAGACTGATTAAAAGGCTCAAGAGTAGACTATTCTGAGCAGTAAAAAATGCACATTTTTTTAGGAGTTAACATAAACAGCCTGTTGAAGGATAGGACAGGAAGGGATATCTTAAGGCATTTGTTTTGAGGACCATATGCTGGAAAGGTTATAAAAGATCTTCTCACAGCTCTGAGCTACAGGAGCTTCATGAAAAAAAGAAGATACATGTGAAATATTTGTGATATTTTAACTTGTAATGAAGAGACACAGGACCCCTTATGATATCACCTGGGGTAATTGATGAGGAATGTGTTTTTCACGCTCAGAGCTGCCAGAGAACTGGGAGCAAGCTCGACCCAGCAGCACCTGTACTCAAGAAGCATGTTTTAGCCTGGGAGAAAAAGAAAAATAAAAATCAAACCTGCTTGGTTTTGCTACTCTTGAATGTGTCCTGGGAGCAATTTGCTTCAATTTGTCCAAAGGAGTAAAATCATGAGGCAAGGAGCCAGCTGGAGGGACAGCTTGAATGAAAACTGAGACATGACACACTGGAGATGAGGTGGGGAAAGAAGGTGCCATTACAATCTGAAACATTTTAAGAGAACTGCTTAAAAAGATAAAATTCAATGTCTGAAAACTGAGATACAGGAGAATTCTCTACTGCTAATTCTTGCAGCTCTGGTCATTAGCTTCTCACATTTCCCAGCCTGTGTTTGGTTTCCAATCATTGTGATAAACAAAGTCCATTAGGTCAGTAAGGTTTTTTTCTCTCTGATTTATTTGCATACAGAAATCATCCTTGCATTAAATTCATTGCAACCAAGTGAAGCTTTTCTGGGCAACTCTTCCCATTCCCTAATATTATCCATCTAATTTAAATGACCAAATTAAGAAGCTGTCCCCCTGGAGTTTCTAGAGCTACATCCACACTAGCAAAGTAAGAGGATCAGGGCATGACCAAGATAAAGGATTGTTAACCTCATCCCCAAAGAGATTTTGCTTTGGACCAACTCTCATGGTGGGGAATACAAGGTTTTGTACAATCCAGGGAGAATTGATTTACCAGTATAGATTTAACCAATATATTCAATGGAAATGGAAAAAAAATATTACTCTGAAGGATTATTCCAGTAAATATATATTAAATGTCTTGACTGTGCTCTGAAGGATCATCCCTCTTCTTACTGGCCAGTGAAAACAATGGCATAAGGATAAGATTTTTAAGTTAGATGACTAAAGTCAGTGTGGGGATGGAAGACCTATAGACATAGGCAGAACAAAACATCTTGAAAGGAAAAATAATCCTGCTTAATCATAGAATCATAGAATCACCTATCTTGCAAAATACCTAGATTTCTTTACATTTTATCCTACATTTTTAATTTGGTTCTGAAAATGGAAAAGATAAAAGACCTGGGCTGATTTATATCCTGTGATGCTGCAGGGTTTGCACATCTGAAAAAATTCTTGGGTCTAAATCCTTCAGGGTCAAATCTTCAGCCTTTTCTTTACCCTGCAAGCTGATACTCAAAAGAATGGTGACTTTCAGCTCTGCTATAGCAGGCAATACATAGGGGTTTTTTTCCATTTAGCTGTGGAAATGTGTTTAAATTAATCTCTGGTGTGCTTCCATTCATTTCTGTGGAGCTATATCATGCATACAATTGGCTCAAGGGATCGTATTCTCAGCTTGCGTGGAATAACTCCTCTGTCTTTAGTGTATCTACACAAATTTACACAACTTTTTCTTTTTTTTTTTTTTTTTTTTTAAACACTGTAGAGCTGATTGTTTCCAGAACAGTTTAAGTGAATAGCACAACTCTTCAATAGTCTTACAAAATTAGGTGTTTCTATTCCTATTTAACATCTACTTCAAAACTGGAATAACCAATGCCAAATTTAACATCCTAACAGATGAGGTAGGGGAAAAATTATGCAGTCTAATACAAAAATAGAGACTTAAAAATGAGAATTGACTAAGAACCCACATTAATAATGCTGAAAAATGGCATATTAAGGTTTGAAATTTAAAGCGCTGAAAAGAAATTGCAAAAAAAAAAACACAGCAGATTTTTTTCATCTGCAGTTCTGTCACCTGCCTTTATGATCTGTTTAATGGGGTCTGCTAATGGATAGTGAATTGGTTCCCTGAAAGAGCTGATGCAGTAGTTAGGGATTGTCAAAATTAATAACAATTGTCCTCTCTTAGTAATATAAAATGTAGACACTGAAAATAGGTACTGATGAACATGGCTGTAAGCTGTTCTGCATTAAATGCTCTTTGTGAGACTTCCAAAAATACTCCAAGGTGATTTAGCTCCACTCCTGCTGAAGTTAAGGCCACCACCAATAATTGCACTGGGACCAGAATTAAAGCATCTGAGAAGACAGCAATGCCAAAAATGTAAAGGCTATTAGTGGATTTCAATCTGAGAAGAGAGTCAGTGATGTGGGTTTCAGTCAAGTCATTCCTTTCCTCAACTTTATTTGCATGGAGAAAAAAATTTCTACCTTTTTTTACCTCAGTTTGAAATGCTTACTTGCAAACCAAGGCAAGTAAATGTTTTCTTCCAAACCAAATTCTTCTTTCAGGAAAAATGTCTGCATGGAAAGGGTTGTTAAGCATTGGAATGAGCTGTCCAAAGAGGTGGTGGAATCACCATCCTGAGGTGTTCAGAAATAACTGGATGTGGCACTCAGTGCTCTGGTCTAGTGGACAAGGTGATGATCAGTCAAAGGTTGGACTTGATGACCTTTCAGGTCTTTTCCAGTCCAAGTGATTCTGTGATTCTGTAATGCAACTGTTTTTGTGGGTAGCTGAGTATCCATGAAGGGGATCCTTTGTCTTGTTCTACGATTTCTACACCTACTCGATCACCATGATATGATCCTGATATTCAGAAAGCAAATCTCACAGAAACACTGGTGCTCAAGTGCTCCCCAGCATGATGAAGGCTGCCAGTCTTGGGCCCCAAAATACTTTATCTCATCAAGTCAGCAACTCTACTTTGATATAACTGGCAGCCTGCCCAGCAGAATGTCCCAAACTCACTTAGAAGGTGACCTGAACCACATCTGGCCCTTGGACTGCAGCTGTCTTTGTTCTAATTTTCAATCCCTGGCACAGAACTTGCAATTAAAACCAATCCAGGGTAGATCAAGGCTGTGCTGCTACTGCTTATCAGACAAGCACAAACATAAACCAAGACATCCATAAATAACAATGGTTATTCTTTTAATTTTGCAATTTTGTACAGCCAGGTAGTACTTGGATGTTCTCTTTCAGAGCATGTTGTTCCTACACTGGATATAAGGAAGCAATACCATTAGCTATTTATTTCTGTGAAATCATTTATATGTATAAATTGCAGCAACACATGTACCAAACTACACCATTTACTAAAAAATATAAAAGCATATGCCAGATGATCCCACTATTATCAGTGCATTTAACACTAATACTTTGAGTGCTGTCATTAAAACCAAAGCTGCAGCAATATTTTAGCCATCTCTGTACCTAGAAGATTTCTCTATTACTTTGTCCATGAACGTTTTCCTTGGATGATTGGTTGACAATATCTAAAGGATAATTTTAGGTCCTGAAGAATTAAACACAGGTCTATTTTTATGGGGTGGGACAGATTGGAAACCATTTTTCCCCCTTGTTTCAATGAAATTGGAAATGAAAAGAATGTGTGTCATATGAGGGACAAGTGTCACGAAGCCCATCTGAATTATACTTCATACCCCACTTTATAGCCTAATGTTCAACTATATCCATTTTTTCTGACAGTATTTTGCCCATCAAAAACAAGTTATTGACACTTATGTCTCGGATATAAATCAGATCCGGCAGTAAAAGTAAAGAAGGTGGTTTCAGAGATAGTCAGGGATAGGGTAGAATAATGTATTTGGTTTTCTCCTCTAGGATATTACTTTAATATCACCCAGAAACAATGACATAAAATCATTCCAATTAAATGGTCTTAAAATTAAGATATAAAGCAAATTCTGGTGATCTCACTCTGTCTAATGTGTCAGAATAGACACCACAAAACAGCAGAAATAGTTTAAATTTAGCTGTCTTAGCATATGTGTGCAAGGACTGAGATTGTGGAAATTGGATTTGCTTCACTGGAGTCAATTAAGAAGGACTCTCAACAAGGTAGGGTTGAAGTGCATTGACAGGGCACTGGGAATACTTCTGGTATTGATTGGCACTGGCTTGGATACAAATAAAGCAAAGCATTCTGGTTTCTGACATTCATTTTCTATAACAGAGAAATTACACTAATGGATAAAATGATAATGAAAAAGCGAATGCAGAGAATAGGAGTTCTCCATGGAGATATATTCCCTTCAGATGTTAAGCTGTAGCTATGCCCTCATTATAAAAGATTTTGCTGCCTAATATACAGCTCCTAGGTTGTTGGTTTTTTTTCCTACTGTTACAATGACCTGTGCTTATTGCTGTCTCCTTAACCTCCCAGAAATTCTGTGTTTATGAGGGCAGAGCTTAGTGAGGTCAGTGGTTTCTGTCACTCTGTGAAAGAGCAGCACCACAAAGCTCTGCCTTCTTCTGGCATTCAATGTCTTTGATGCTACTTGGCAGGGGGAAATGATCGTTCATGTATACTTTCCATCTGGAGAGGATGAAACAATTCTGCTCCCTATTAGATCATCCTTTTTTTCTCTCAAGCCTTCATGGAGGTAGGAAGGACTAAGAGCTTCTCCTTCCCCATCCTCGAGAGAATCAGATTTGGAAATCATATAAATGCCTTCTTTTTGTCTGATCTCTTTGACATGTGTGAGAAATTGTTTGATGAGCCCATCTATTATTATTGGTGTGCATCTGATATTTCATTTTTGACCAACACAATGCACACTTTGTTCCATTTGGATTTTCCTTCGTGGTGCACCCAATGAACCCACATGTTTCTCTGCCTGTCTCTGAGTGCAGCCAAATGAAGCTGTATGAAATCTGTAAAAAGGTGATTGTAGCAAGAAAGAAGATCAGAATAATTTTCCCCAAAATACTTTGTCTCCTAATCTCGTTAACTGTGGTGGTCTTATGGCTTGTAGCATGTCCTTTGCTTTATGTCTTTCCCAGGCTTCTATCTTTCAGTAAAATCCCTACTGACATAATTATAAATGCTTTTTTTTTTTTTTATTTCTGTCATAGCATATTTATGTAAGTATTCAATGCATTAAAAAGCATTTTGTGTGATGTCCTCTGATCCCAGCTTCCAGAGAAGAGTAATGTATTTTTCCCTGTAACAGACTAATCTTTTCTATATTTGGAGATGTCATAACTTTGTCTTATATATCCATTATTTGTTGCTTTTAAAATCCTTCTAACATGCCAATCATTCTTGTCACCCATCACTTAAAGCACTTCTAGCACTAAGAACTCCAGCCTTTTCCCACTTATATCAGCTTTAGGACAGAAACACTACTTGTTTCAGTGCCCAAGCTCTGAACAATCACCCCTGGAAAGGCTCAGAATGATTTTGTGACTGTACATCTTTGTGAATGGTAATAAGATATGATGCCCCTAATAGAAAATAATTTTCCAGAAAGACTGGAGGGAAGGAGCAGGTGCACTACTAAATCCATTATAAGATCAAGTTTTTTGTCTTTATATCACATGCTTGAACTAATTGGTAGCAAACCAGAATTGATAAGTTTGCTAGTTCTGTGTTTGCCATCATAGGATTTGCCACAGTACCTGACAGATACTTCCCAATTTTTTGTATTTTTCTTCAAAACTTGTGTCAAGGGTAAGGTGCTTTAGATATTCTTCAAATATTCACAATTTTGAACTGAGGAAAGGCTGAGGGAGCTGGGCCTTTTCAGCCTTGAGAAGAGAGGACTGAGAGGAAATCTCATCTGTGTCTCTCAGTGTCTGCAGGGAGGGGGCAGAGGATGTACCAGGCTCTGCTCGGGGGTGCCCAACAATGGGACAAGGGGCAACAGGTAGAAACTGATGCCCAGAAAGTTCCACCTGAACATGAGGAAAAACTTTTTCCTGTGCAGTGACAATCCTGTGCCACATGCTTGGATTACCCTGCTTGAGTCTGGAGAATGGGCAGATGACCCATTGTGGTCCCTTCCAGCCTGACCCATTCTGTGATTCTGTGATATGAGGGATCTGTTCAGGCTGTCTGATCCAGCTATCCACCTGGGTTATGCCAAGCTGTGCTCACCAAGCAGGTGACCCTCTCCATCAGGACATGCCTGACTCTGTGCACTGTCAGGTACTGACCTGACCCATAGATTTGGCTTTCTGTCTTGAGCTTGGACCTGCTTTATTGTCATGATATATATATATGTCATGATATAGATAGATATAACCTTCACTGGTTATTTGGGGCTGTTGACTGAACCTGGATGTCACCACACACCTGTCTGACCACCTTATTCAAGTGCTGTGTGACTGCCACTCCTGTTGTTGAAGCCACTGTCTCAGCTGGTCCTGCTGTCACCCTGACTTCTCTTCCCTTAGGAAGCAATGCATCCCTTGATGTTCTTTGGTATTCAAGCATCAAGAGACTCTGATATTCAAGTGTCAAGAGACTGCCCCATCATAGGCACACTAATTGATTCTAAGTGTTCCTGGGCTTGAGAGACCAAGACCATACACTCCAAATCCTTTTCTGAGGCCCAGCAGCCTAAACTCTAACTGCTATTTAGGAAGAGTTAGAGAGTCTGGTCTGGACCAAAGCAATTTCCCCAGTTTCACACAACAAAGTCTTTGGCAGCTCAGAGACCACCCTCCTCATTTCCCAAATCCAGGGTGTCTGAATTCCTGGGATGGCCTTTCCACCTCATTGCAGTGGCTTCAAAGAGTGATTAGTTTAATAGTTTCTTTTTCTGTTCTTTTTATGAACACACGGCATAGAGAAGGTGGTTAGAGGTCTGCAAAATTTAAGCATAAAGGTGACACAATTAGGGAGAAGGTTAAATTATACAAGTCATCACTTAAATGTTAGTTTGGATTGTTTAAAGGATATGGCTCATTATCTTTGCAAGAGCAATTTTCTTTCATCAGATACAGGTGGGTCAACTATATCTGATCAAGGACCAATGACTTGTAAAAAGCCAAGCTCAGCCCGTTTGTTGAGGTAATTAATGGTAGTTTGGATATTCTGTGAATATGAAGATTGGAAATAATTATCTGAAATTAATTTCTTAGTTGTTCAATGATTCAGGTTTGTTTTGCAAAAGAAGTCAGTACTAAGCTCTTTGAAGAATCAAGAATTAATGAAGACCAAGGTTAAAGTCTTAAAACTAAGGGGTTAGAAATCAAGTGACACTGTTGATCAAATTTCAGCTCCAATACCTGTGGAATATCCAAGTTATAAGGCAATGGCAAAGGACTTCTGCTGACTTAAGTGAGTCACAATGAAGACAGATTTGTTTCTGTCCAACCTCTTCCAGTGCATTCCTACATCTTTCACAGTGAACCTTGTTCACAAACTATCAAAGCATGGTAGTTTGGTAAGCGAACTGAGGAGCTTCTTTTGCACCAAGATTTTAACACTGGCCTTGCTGCTGGTCTTGGCTCAAAACCAGTAGAATTCAACACCCAACGAGTTTCAGATCAAAACCTGTAGAACAAAAGTAAACAAACATTAAGTGACAATGCAATGATGAAGGTGATAAGGTTGGGAGTAAACAATGGTAACTCTTTGCTTTTTCTGTGCTGTGTGAGAACAGAGATTGACTTGATGGATACAGAGAAAATGAAAAGACTGTGAAGGTGGAGCAAGGAAGGGCAGAAATAAAAAAAAAAATAAGAAAATGCAGATACGGAAAGGAACATGGTGTCATTAGGACAGAATCTGGACACTGAAAGAGCAGGAAAGGACTGGGGAAATCTCAAACAAAAAGAAAATAACAGTTATAGAATTAAAAATACGTTTATATGAGATGGTGGGTGGCTTCCGTCACAGATTACATAGGCAACTACAGTTGAGGTACCAATACTTTTATAGAAAAGGAGGCCAAAAATTACTCCTTGTTTGTGATTCATTTGATGCTAGAGCAGAGAAAATATACAGGTCAGGGAATCATGTCCTTTTCCAGCAGCTGGAAAGTAGCTTTGAGTTGTCCTGAAGGACAACATTCACATTACAGATGCCTAAAGTTAGAAGGTGGATCTACTCATGTTATCTATTTATCAACTTGATTTATTTATATTAAGCTTTTGAAGTGATGGAAACACATGCAAAAATCACTGATCTTACAGGTAACCCCACTGAATTGGTTCTGAGGTGGGTAGATTTGTCTTCTCACTTTGGTCTAGAGGTGCTGTGTATGAAGTGCAGAGGCTCCAGAGACTGCTGGGCTCAAGAAATTGCACTGGAATCAAGGACCCTCGTGGTTTTGGCTTTGCATTTTGGATAAGTCAGAAGGGGTGTCTGGAAGAAGGACATATTGATTGTCTCATTGTGCCCAACATGGGCTACTTCCTGGGCTTTTTCCACTTGCCTGTAAATACAACAGGAGAAAGAGAATGACTATTCACACCAAACAGCAGCTTTGGGCCAAGAACAGTGGGGTGTAAGATGCCCATGAGTATATTTATGATGGAAATTTGAAGAAGGCCAATAAAACATCAGAGGAGGAAGGTTATAAAACAGCCCCACAGTACCGGAAGCAGAAAAAACACCCCCAAACCTCAATTATTTTTCAGATGGAACTTGGTACATGTACAATGGATCATACCATGCTTCTTCAACAGCTGAGGAAGGAGCTTGGAATCCCAGGATAAGTCTTCCAGCCAAATATTCTTAGCTTCATACCTATCTGGCTTTGTAGAGAAAGGTGACACCTCTCCATATTCCAAGGAAGACTGTACTTCCATTAGGAGCAGGATCAGACCAGTTGTGTGAATGTTATTTGCAATAATTTTTTCCTCTCCTATTTCCCCAATGGATATGTCTGTATTTTTAGATCCCAGGGAAAAAAAAAAATAAAAAAGAAGCAGAACCTCCCCCCCCCCCCCCCCATCTCTACCCAATGGGGACCTCCCTCATTCTCTCTTCTGATGTTTGGTTGCTAATTTGCACTTTTCAGACACCCAGAAGCAAATGCCTGTCTGACACAAAATAAAACAAGCTGCTTCAAGTGCTGTTTGGTTCTTTAGGAAGAAAATAATTTTTGAAAATAAAATGTACTCACTAAACAACCCACCAATGCCAACTGACATTCTCCATGGTATGTCTGACAGAGGCAAAATGTAGCACAATGCAGAACAAAGAGGCATTTTATATGCCTAGCAGAAATTCTTAAAAGTCTTTTTTTAATTTTTTTTTTCTGGAAAATTATCATAGTTCTATTTTTTGTAACAAAAAAAGCCTATCAAATAATGAGAAATTATTAATTATGAAGGTGTGGAAAGAGGGCCTAAAATAAAATACCTTTTTCCCTTGTATTTCTTGAAATAAACAAAAATAGCTTTTCTTTGGAATTAATTTGCTTTCCTACCTTTCATCCTTTCTTCCCCATTACAGTATTATTCTCCATTTGACAGATAGCAACCATGAGATAATCTGGGGTTTTGTTTTGGGGGTTCCTTTAATAACAGTTTGGAATCTTTGTTTTCAGAGAAGAGGCCCACTAGGCACAATTTGGGACTTGTTATTAAAGACAAACTAACATCCCCCAAAGATTTTCAAACACTTCATGCCAGAATGTGATATTTTAAAGCATTTCCCATTCCACATAATTGGATGCACGTGGCTTAGCAAGAGAAAGACAGTTTCAGCAAATACAAGAATTAATGCAATTTATTCGAGATGGTCTCACAGGAGAGATAGAGATTTTATGCATAATTCTGAGGAAGATAAAAATGTTGAAATCAGTTAGGACTTCTGCATATTGCTTCAAGACCACTGACCTAAGCTAAGGTGGTTATTATAGACAAGGACGGAATTTAGAGAAAGTTGTCAAATTAGTATTCATCCTGGATCCCAAAATGAGCACAATTATCATCACTGGGAATACAAGTTCCATCCTTATACTTTCTTGGGATGCTTAGTCAAATAATTAGTAAAACTATTCCTAATGTTTGCATAATAATGAAAAATTATCCATATTCCAGGGGAAAGAAAAAAAAAGAAAAAAAAAAAAAAAGAGCCCAGAACTGAAATGTCAAAAATCAGTTCTTTAAAATGATTCTAAATCAGATCCATTTTTGACATGTTATTGTGACATTTGTCAAACTGATTTCATATTTAAAATCTGCCTCTCACAAACCTGGGACCCTGAGGTCACAAAATTATTTAACACAATCATTGAAGCCTCTGAAACAAGAAAAGGTAGTTGCCTAGATGTTAAATATTTATATTCTGAATTTCTATATCCTGATCCCTATGTCAAATGAGCATCTCTTGCATATTTTCTGTTTTCTCTCTTGAAAAATTCTCTAATACAAAGGATTAGTATTATCTTCTTTTTAAAACAGGGGGAAAATGGAAGTGTTTATTGTGTAGATATGGAATCCTGTTGTTAACTTTTCACTATTTATTTCAAGAGAACCAGCACTACTTCTTTTTTTTTTTTTTTTTTAATAATCAATTATAGAAATCTAAGTCCATATTAGCATTTTGACATTTTGAGTCAAAAGCAAGTGTTTTAGACATACAAACATTTTTCTCTTGATATCATGAGATATGGTTAGTACATATTCCAGAACTGCTATGCCAATAGAAAAGAAAAAATCACTAATTGCTGATGAGGATTGAGGTAAAACTACACCTTCTGTCAAGCTGTGCCTACACTCTGAGGCACAGATATTGACAGACTGTGGTGATTTTAAATATGACATTTTAATTCACTTTCAACTGCAAATTAAATGATGGAAGACTTCATGATTTATGTTATATCTGCCATCATTTTCCTTGAGTCCTTTTTGCATATAAGGTTGTGATGACAAGGGATATTTCACTAGTTCAGAGATACTAGTTTGAATGCTTTATCCAGGGAGCACTTTCCACGCCTTGTGTCATCTTGGTCAGCTGGATTTCAATCCTAGTTACACCCTTTGGTGTTCAAGCACCAGAACAGGCTGCCCAGGGCTGTGGTGGAGTCATCATCCCTGGACATGTCCAAAAGACCTGTGGATGTGGCACCTGGGGACATGGTTTACTGGTGAACATGGTGGTGCTGGGTTAACTGCTGGACTCGATGATCTCAGAGGTCTTTTCCAACCTTAACAATTCTATGATTCTATGATTAGCAGTCTAGAGCCCTTGAAATGAACTTGGTGTAGGTTTATGACCTTGCAATGGAGAGAAGTCATTCACCGATGACATTCATATAAGGAGAGGACCTTAATCAGTGAAGCACAAGAAGCATTGTTTTTATGTAGATGTCCAAAGGATGTGCAGAATTGCAAACCAGAACCATTAGAAAAACATTTCTAATGTCTCCCTAATTCATATAAATAGAAATATTCTTGGTGCTCTGTATTTAGGGGGAGGATGTTTGGAGCCTTACTGTGTTATCAGGTTGTACGACGTCAATGTCAATGTAAGTAAAAATATATAATAAAATAATAAAAAAAAGAGACACATAATATTTAGTATTTTCATATATTTTTTTTATGCTGGCAAGGCTTTCAGATTTTCAAGTATTCACTCAGCAGCCATTGTATATACTTGTTACACATATAGAGAGAAACATACGCTTTCTTAATGTTTGTTTTTCTCCAACACAGACACAAACATGTATGAAAATATATACATATAAAAAAATCACCCACATGTTTATTATGTAGAAACCTGCATGGACATGAATCCTCAGTCATTTCATAGCATTCCTGACACTTGGCTCCTTCCTTGGATTATGAGATTCTTCAGAAGACAGAAATAAATAACTGGTCTCTTTTAAGAACAAAGGCTGAAGTGAATATATTTAAAAGCTGCACTGTGTTTTGATGTTATTATAGCAATCAAAGTCAGAAAATCACAGTAACTGAGTAATAAAGAATGACTTCAAAGCCTAAACTGTCTAAAGATGATATGACAACTGCAGCAGTTCATCTGTATTTATGCAATTTATATTATATACACATATATATTTATATTATAAACAAAGTGTATAATTTATGGCTATGTGGTTAAAAATCAGGAAAAAAACCCATCAGGATATAAACATTAACCTACTTTTGGTGTTATGCTACAGGAAAGATATGTGTGTGTGTGTGTGTATACAGAAATTTATGTGCAGTTATAGACCTTTAGGTCTATAGTATCTGTGTGGTTTTGAAAATTCATCTTTACTTGTAACTTCTCTTATTCTTCTGTATTTTTATAGTGATGGGTCATTTCTTAGCCTTGTAATCTGCTACTGCAGGCCCTGCAAGTCCAGTCTGAATTTCATTCAAACATTGTCAGGATCTTTGAGGTTGGTGCTGGCCTGGGAAACCAGGAATTTGGGGATCTTTAGCAGCTGGTTGCCAGTTTTCCCTTCTCTGTAACTGAGGGATCAACTTCCTTAGACTACCAGTTCTTCAGGAAAAGAATGTCACTTCAAGCATATTTTTTTATCTGCAGCCATAAAGCCTGGCATTGGTGGTAGCTCCATCCAATCCTAATATCACTGATACTGAAAGGTTTACTTTGGATAACAAATGATTTTTTTTTCTTTATTGTGAACATTTATGAGTTATCCATGAATTTATGACAACATAAAGAAAATTTTCAAAACCTGGAAAGCAATCAATTTAAAGTGACTGTCATTAAAAATGCTCCCTGTTTATCAATATCGTCTTATTTCCAAATTGTGCCATTTCCTGCAGCCAGTTTTATTCCTGGGTGCTAAGTCACGGAAAGTTTGCAGGTTACAATGACCCCAAAGGCAGTAGCTGGATAATACATTGGCTTCAGCAGCAAAGCCAGATGGTGGATCTCCTGTTCTCCCAGTGCACACCTGCATTGTAAAGTAATCACTCACTCCACTGTTCTTATCCAGATGCTTGTGAGACTTCTCAGCAAGCTTGCCAATATCCATCTGATAAAATTAAGATATAAAATTAAACTAATTTAAAGGTTAAGGCAGACAAAGTGGAGGAATTAATTGCTGGTCGTGGATTAAAAAGTCTGGTGTACCAAAGAGGCAAAATAATTTTTCTCAATATATCCATATTCTTGAGGCTGAGATTTGGACAAGAAGAAAACCTGCCTTTCTATCAGAAATTCCACATGAAGAAGTTAAAAGTAATAAGAATTGTGTGAGAGAATTCTCCCGGCAAACTGTACAGAGGTGAGGATGGCAGAGTTGTGTTTTTTCCCAGGATGACATGTGACAGTGCAAGACTTTGGCACAGGGAAATGCAGCCTCAAAATTGCCCCCTCTCAAAAATTATTTTGATTGCTAGTATGTCACTCCAGGTATCTTGCTAATTTATTTTTCTATTTATTGGGAGCCAAAACCTGACAGCTTTTCACTAATAGTTCAATCATTGTTTTATTAAATTAATAGTAATTATGTACTTTCCAGCTTCCTGATGACTGTTAGACCCAGATATCTATGACAGGTCATTAGTTGCAGAGAAGAATGGTCAGGCACTAATATTAAGCAATGAGATTGCTTATTCATACACTGCAGAGTTTAGAATTAATAATCATGATAAATTGAATCTCATGAATAATTCATAGAGAAAAAAAATCCAAAACAATTTGCTATGGTTACCAGAAGAGATGCATTTTTAAAAAAACAAGGGCAAAATTACCCCTTGCTTCACCTGGGTGTAATAATCAGGAATAGAGCTATTTGCTATGACACGCAGAGATAGAGGCTCGGAAAAAGTGAAGGCTGAAAGAAATTTGGGAGAAGAGTAAGCACCATAACTGTTACATGCCTGCCATGTGCTAGAGCAGAAAATAAATAAATAACATAGACCGATGTGATTTTGGGAGTCACTAAATCAAAGAGCCAGAGGATATTAGAATGCTGCTATTAAGTACTCATGAGAACACACCTGAGATACCTGCTTGAGGCCTGCACTCCTTGAAAACAAAAATAAATGCCAAATAAAATGAGAGTAGAAGGGATTATGAGGCACTGGAGGAAAAGCAGTTACTTGGAGACCACATAATTAGGAAACAATTTGGAAGATGGGGACATTTTTGAAGAGAAACACGCAATTTTCTTGAATAAAATTATTTTGGGAGGATGTGCTTATGATTTTGGAGAGTCTTTTGAGTTTATCAATACTGTCTACACTTGTGTGCATGTGGGTTGCACATTGCCTCAGATGATTCCACAGGAAGATGAGCCCTTAGGGAAAAGGAGAAGAAATAGCAGCGTGGCACCATGTCTGTGCAAAGAGGCTGAGATTCTATTCCTAAATTGTATTCATTACTTCCTGAGCTTCTCTCTGTTCTATTTTTCATCTGTGTTGTTATAGTTGTCTTTCTGCAGGGTCCAGGGAGCTGTGAACTAAAGTTCATCAGTGGAGGACAACCTGTCGCTCAGGTATGATTTGTCTGCATGTCCAGCAGCTGACCATTCCTGGACTCATGGAGGCACAAAGGCTGCCAGTTCCCATGTTCTTCCCCCACGGAAGAAGCTGATCAAGCAACAACCACTTAAAGCCCCTTTGGGTCCCTGGATGCTCATCCCAGCCCTGTTCTGCAAGGGTGTGGTGGGATTTTAGGGAAATCATCATCATCTCCTGCTTGTGCACTCCTTCTTCCCACCCTACTGAGATCTCCTGACTCTGAGCTGTGCAAAACTGTCAGCAGAAGGCTCATAAGTGCAAAATACTGATGAATGGCTGACTTAGGTGGAAAAATGGGCAAAAAAAGTATGTACAGTATTTGAGGGCCATCACAAGAAAGAATATTTAGGAGAGTGAGGAAAAACAGATGACTAGGAAATAAAAAACTTAACATGGATGAGGCATTTTTTCAAAAGTTCTTGGCCTCATAAAAAAAAAGATGTATTTTGAATTAGAGGGGAAAAAAGCTTTTAAAACATTTTGTCAGAGACTCTGGCATTAAGAACTAAAATCTCACTCTGAGAAGAGCTCAGAAGTCAAAAAGCTGTGCTCTTGTACTGGTGTTGAAATGAAGCTCTGGATGCCAAGCAGGAGGCCTGAGCATTTCCCTTTCATGGGTAAGCAAAGCAACATTATTCAGTACTTCAGGGGCAGGCAAAATCAGTCTACATCTCTTCTTTCCCAGTGAAACCATCTACAACACTTCCCCACTCAGCAACATTTTGGAACAACACCTGAGTGAGTCACAAAAGCATTTTCTAAACACTGCTGTCACCAAACCTTCACAATTCATTTGTGTATTAAGCTCCTAATTTTGAGTGCTAGCATGAGGTTTCTTAAAGTTCATGTAGTGTAATTGTTACCTAAGGCTGGGAGATTCTGCTCTGCTTTCTAGGTTATTTAGCTGCAGATAATTTATGAGATTGCTGAGGAGGTTGAAAAATTGTTTCACCCCTCAGTTGTTCATGCTTGCACTGGTTTTACAACAGATGGGGGAGAATTTTGCAGTCATGAATGTTTGATTCACACCAGTTCAACTGCCTCCTATCACTCAATGGAGACAAAAGCTCAGAGGCTGGAGAGGAGTTTCAATGATTTTTAGAGGGTTGGAGTTGGTTTGAAAGGTATATAAGGTATCTCTCTCTCTCTCTCTCTCTCTCTACATATATATATATATCTTTAAAGCACAAAAGTCATTATTTCAGTCCTTTGTCTTCTTACCTACATGAGGTAGCATTAGTGAAGCTGCACAGGGTATCACAGATCTACACAGACCTACAGTAAGTGAACTAAACAAAAACTGTGTTTCTGGGGGGTAACTGTATAAGACAAACTGACATTGGTTCCTAGAATTGTCAGTGACTTAGTTCATTTTTTCTCCTGGTATATATCATTTTAATTGTATAAAATGACAAGATGACCTATGAATAAGACTGCACAGAAGTATGTATGCTGTTATTAGGGAGATTTTGAAGGTAAGGGCATCAAAAAGCCCAGAATCAGGGCTTTAGCCCCTTCTGTGATGAATAATTTCTGACACTGGTGAAACTAACTTAGGATCAGACATGTTTTGGTCTAGCTTGTTGTGTCTTTGTCTCAAATATATCCTCACTGTTCTTAAGCACCTGACTAACCAAAGGTTTTTATGTCATAGCTATAACTAAGTGACTAACTCCACAGAAGTGGGAGATCTGCCCTCAGCCCCTGTGGCAGGGATGAAAGATAGTGAGGTCTTCGCTTGCCTGTGTTGTGTTGGTGTCCTTCTCTCCCTTCCATCTCCCTTTCCATGTCTATGTGTCTCTGATGGACAATGTAGTTTTTCCAAAGGTAAGAACACCAGGTGGGTATTGCTGTGGGTACTGCCCATAGACTGGGCAATTGGGCAAACTGGTCTTCCCAGGTTGGAGTCAGCCTCTGGGCGGATTCCCCCCAGCAGGGAGACCTGCAGGGTATATCCAGCCCAAAGATAGAGAACACTTTTGGGAAGGTGAGTAAAAGCATTAAGATCTGGTCAGATATGGAGAAAAAAATGCTAAAGGAATTGTTGCTTTGCAGTTGTGAATTTTGCAGGGCCAAAGACTGTAAACCTGCAAGTTTCTATCCAAAATTCTTATATTATAACCCTCTAGTCATAAACTGTCAACCAAACCAGAGACAAAGTGGACTAAGCTGCAACCAGACCTCTCTAAATAGTTTGGAAAAGGGAGTCTCACTGAAGCTCGTGAATCTACATGATCACTTCACAGGGACCATGACCTGATGATGCTGTAACCATTGTAATAGATGATGGAGTTGTTATTAGATATTCCACTGGCAATATTTAGATACTGTGTTAGCAATAAATCCAATCATAACCCTCCACATCATCACTGTGTCCTAATTCCTGCTCCTGGCCATGAACCTTCCCTCAACTACTGTGCTACAGCCCCCCATTGCCACCAGCACACTGCTGTGCCCTTCCTTTGTGTCACTTCTGGCACTTGTCTGAGCCCTCATTCCATGTGAGCACAATGCTTCTGGTCGGGGTTTGGAGTCTTAGGAAGGGTTCTTTATTTTTGTTAGGCTTTATTGGCTAAGCTTTGGCTTCCAGAGGTGATTCCTGGGGGGAGGGAGGGTGAGGAATTGCAATGCAAGGGGAACATTTAGCCAGGGACAGGAGATAAAGGCTATAGAAGATGCAATGGGCATGACTGGATAAGTGATGTACCCACAATATGAGAACCCTGAATTGCCTGATTTAGGATCTTTGCCAGCAAAATTCTCTTTCTTTCTGTATCAAGATATCAACACCTTCGAAAGCGGTGATTCAGATTTCAGATGGGCAAGATCTTTTCCTCACTGACTTCAAGACAGCTTAACAGTTTAGGAATCACAGAATGGTTTGGATTGGAAGGTTTTAAAGATCATGGAAGGTTTTTGGAAGGTTTTAAAGATCATCTTGTTCCAACCCCTTGCCCATGAGTCAGGACACCTTCCACTAGATCTTGAGCACTTGCAGCGATGGAGCAGCCACAGCTTCTCTGGGCAGCCTGTGTCAGGGCCTCACCCCCCTCACAGGGAAGATTTTCTTTCTAATATCTAATCTAAATCTACACTGCCTCATCTTAAAGTCATTCCCCCTTGTCCTATCAAGGATGGATGGTTAAATTCTGGAAGACTAAAAGTGTCTTGGGCAACTAAACTGGGCACTTCAGTTGAAAGCCTGAAGTGAGGGGGGACTTGGGCCCTTGCACCGATGGAAAGTCACAAGGAGAGTGGAAGCTCCTGAGAAAAAGGCATTTTGTCTGCTTCCAGAGGGCTTGGTGAAAGCAGTTGCATTGTAAGTAGACAGTAAAACCTATTTTTGGAGTGAGACTTGTATTTGTATCCTATGTGATTATACACTAAACTGCTGATAATATGAAAATTCTACTTCATCTTTCAGAAAGAAAAAAAAAAAATTAGTTGCCTCTAAGGAACCTTTCACATAACCCAGACAGTGGAACACACTTTGAAGGCACTGGGTTTGATATAACTAGGATTTCTAATCGCTTGGTGGCATCAGACCCTAGGGAATGTTGTGCCAACAGACATATTTAAGGGACTTCCAGCATCTCTGGAGCAAGGACAAAACTGAACAGGGTTCATGTAAATTCCAGAAACATCAGAATTGAATTGAAGAGATTACAGAGGTATTTGGGTGCTCAAATCCATTTTTTTAATGAACCTTTAGCCATTCTGTGCCAGAGTTCACTATCTAAAAATAGAGCTATGACAGTGCCCTCCCATTTGAAGAAGAGATGAACAGCACAATGACAGTAAAATCCAGACCTTTCAGTAATAAGGAGTGGGAGAGGAAGAAATGGAAAGCTTTTATATCTATCTATTTATCTGTCTAATAACTGTATTTCCATAAGTGGTCGGAATTTGCAGTTTCTTTATGACATCTGAAAATCCTCTGTCTGCTGGAATCTTGCAAAAACTGTCTCCTTAATGTCTCTATATCATATTTCCTCATTTGTAAAATGGAGATTTTAAAGCTTATTTTCTCTGGCTGAACTGATCTGACAGGAAACACTTCAGGGCAGGGACCATCTTTTACCACAGAAGAGTATCATACAGGAAAGGGAATAAAAAAGTATCCATCCAAATTGTTTTTAATAGAAAACTGTGTTTTCAACAGAGGATATGGGCATGCAAATCAATTACAAGATATTGTAAAAGAGATAACGTAAAACTTGTCCCACATCCCCTTGAGGCTCAGCTCTCTGGTTACTTGATGTAAGGTAGGTTAACTTATGTATTGTCATTTCTGCTACTCAGTTTCTCTGCTGCATTTAATGAGGATGTAAAAACCCTCCCTTTGGTACCACGGCAAGGCTCCATTCATGCCTGCGAAACACCTTGAGCTCCTCTAACGCTGCCTGAAAAACTTGATTATTGTGACATGCAAACAATAAAAAGTTGGGAAGTAAGAATCTCCATCTCTCCCTTTTAAGCACATTTGACTTGCAAGCTCTATAACTTTCAAACAAGATTAGCATTATCAATAAATCAGCGGGTTCACAGATGAGAAACACGACAGAATGCCGTGTTGCCGAGGCATATAGAATGACAATAGGTGCCTCAGCAGCAGCTATAACAGTGCTGCAACAGATTGTGCCCTAAAGCAGAAAATATCCTGCACACAAGAGGTTATTCAGGTATAGAAAAAAAAATAAATTAAAAGTTTAGTTCTCATTGTGAACGTTTTCAGGGTAAAGAGATGAAGAGAGCAGGAGCAGGAAGGGTGGGACTGGGGGAAGGGGAAAAGGACCACAGAGAACTTGCCAGAAAGCTCTCAAGTTTTAAGGCAGCTCAACCAGCTGTCGGGTAGCAAAGCAGAACAAAGTAGGGCACATTTTGGGAGAAAAGCATCTCTATTTGGAACCACGAGGGCATCCACGGGTTCAGTGCTCTCATACACCACAGAGTGCTGACGACACGTATCTCGTCCTGCGAGTCCCACACTCAATTTTCTGATAGCTCACTCTCCTTTTCTCATATATTCTCCCTGTGTCCGAGGGCATACCTGGTTCTCTGGCTTGCTCCATCTAAAATCAAAATCGTCTCTGTGCCAGGCATGCTCTGAAAGGCTGGTTTGCCAGCAGTTTTGTTCACCCTTTACTGCATGGAGTGATACAGGAGGAAAAGCAGAGAAAAAACGAGAAGAAAATTAAAACCTCAGAAGCACTCATCTAGTTGTTCATATGTCACACTACCAGCTCTCAAATAGCCCAGTGAAAGGTTTCAGAAGTTGGACAGACTCTTGAGAAACATTTAAACAAGGGGCATTGACATTTGTCAACAAAAGGTGATGACATTTAAGTTCAAAGTAGGAGCTGGTACCAGTGAATGGTCAGGGCTGGAATTGGTTGCCCTGGCTGGAACTGGAATCCAGAACTGCAGGAGACTCTGAAGGGTAAAGGTGGGCAATGAACTGTGAACAGTGGGATGTCATAGAATCATTTAGTTTGGAAAAGAGGTCTAAGATGGTCGAGTCCAACCATCAACCCAGCACTGCCAAGCCCACTTGTAAACCCTGTCCCCAAGTGCCATGTCAAAATGCCTTTTAAATCCCTCCAGGGTTGGTGATTGAACCAGTTCCCAGTTGTCCCTCCTACCTCAGCTTCCCAATCCTCTTCTATTTAAAGGTAATTGCGATGCAGTGGGTTAATAATTGATATCTGTATGTTCAAAGAAGCTCTTCCTTCCCATTCCCAGGAGTCTGCACTGGGTTCAGAGATGGATCATAGATAACTTCTACACTAAAGACCATTTTCTTTCTATGTTTTAATGAAACCCAGACAACATACTTTGTCAGCTTTGTTAAACAGAATTAATAGCGATTGCAGAAAGGCAAATCTCCTTAAAAGACATTGTTACTATGTTCTAGCACACTGATCTTTTTTCCAGCAGAGAAAACAGAGCTGTCTCTAGGTAGCTCCATGACATAGGATGTCCAAGACTTTGCTTTACCCCAGATTTCCTCTGTGACCTAGAGGTACCTCCTGAGGGCCAGATCCCAAACAAGGAAGAAGGGGCTTCTTTGTGTTGCCTAAAAGTTGTGGTGCCACCACTCTTGAGTTACTGGACCACACAAGCTCAGCCTCAATGAATCAGGGCCCTGTTCCTGGGGTTTTCCATGTTTTGGAGAAAGCTGACTCACATGGATTGTTCCTAGGATTGTTCTTCCTTCTCTGACTTCAGTGGTTATAATGTTCAAGATGACCATCAGTGTTGCAGACTATCATGAGGTTTAGATTGCAGCTTTTCTTCAGGATATTAGGCACCAAAATGGGGCAGTAAGAGATTGCTGCTTCAGTCTAAGCCTGGAATAAGGGAAGATGGTTCAAACTACCTAATCTTCAAAAATTATTCCAGTGTAACACAGTGGCACAGGCAGACTGTGGGTCCTTCTTGTGTTTGCAGTTGTCTGTCATGAGCCAAGTCCCAGCCTGCTGCTCCAGCCAGGCGGCATCGCTGCTCAGGGATGAGTTTCTATCGTGAAATGGGATGATACAGATCTGGGTATCACTGGCACAGCAACAATCGCCTCCACCACACTGCTGTATTAATTCTTCGAGTGGCATCACAGACAAAAAGAGCAAAGCTAACACAGATAACTCCTCTGGGACACTGGACCCTCAGGGCAGATTGCCCTCATCTCTCTCTGGCATCCCACTCTGCCTGCTCTCCACAGCTCTGCGCTGTTCCAATCCATTTTCTCGTCACATGTCGTGGCAGGAAGAGCAGCTGGAGATGATGGAGGGAGAAGCAACTTCGATACGAGGTTTGTATCTTGGTTCTGTTTGCAGCTTTTCTTAACTAGTGCCTGGAACAGAAAGAGGATCCCAAAATGCTCTTGGCCACATCGGCCTTCAGAATCAGAATTCCTGCACTGCTCATGTGGTCAATCAATCTAATCTTTTTCAAAGCCAGAGCACATAGTGAGCAGCTTCCCTCTAGACTACTATTGCAACTATATTCGTTTGGAACCAGGTTTTGGATCAAACACTTTAAACTTGCAAAAAACTCTTTTTCTTCATCCCTCCAGCTTGCCTGAGTAGGGACCACAACTGGGGACCCTTTGCCTTACTCTCTTCCCTGCTTCTGCAGGTTAAAGACCTTTGCAGAGTCCAGTGAAGACAAGAGATCTGCTGCACACATTCATGGCTTTTAGATTAGACTAAAGATCCTGAATCACGCTTCAAAAATTGCAATATTCACCTTTGAAATGAGGAGAATCTCCAGCTTAATTACATAGGAAAATCCATAGGCAGAAGTAGTAGGTCAGTAATTGCAGGCAGAGTTGCAGTAGGCACTTTTTTTATACTGTGAAATTGATACAAGAGCAAATATCTTGTTTTGCTTCATCAACACAGTGACTTTATGCATGTTTGAGTACTATTTCTTTTAATTATGGAAGTATTTTCTGGAGAATAAGGGTTTTATCCATTATAACACTTTCCTACTAACATGGATCAAAAGTTCCTGCTTAAAGTTATTATTATATATCTAGAGGAATAACACGTAAATTTTGATCCAAGACATTCTAAACAGTTTAAATCAAAATAACTGTGAGAAAATAAATTATCACGTCAGTACTAACAGTTAAAGCTGTAGCATTTCATTGAGTACTCTATAGAGGTCATGGCTGGAGGCTAAAAGGGTGAAGCCCATCTGGAAATTGTCCCTACTGAAAATAATTTTAGCATTAGAATGAAAACTGGGTATAGATTTGACTGAGTTATCAGCTTTAAAATTAACAGACATGGTCAGATTGTGAACTTGCCTTGTTTTCCTCCGGTTATTTGCAAAAAATCCTACTTGCTCCAGGTTGCTCATTTCACAACCTTTTCATAGATCTGAAATAGGGGCTCACAAACCCCTGATTATATGCAAATGTATCACAAGATTTTAATTTATCTTGGTTTTTTATTCATTCAGTTCTTCACACTGTAAATAATTAACATGTTGAATCAGTCCCTATTGCATTTAATGCTTTAAAAATAGATTATTTTTTTTAAATGGCAGCTTCTTTCTGGGAAAAACAATTTTTTTGTTTGTTTACTTGTTTGTGGAGGAAACTGATTCCTAAGCAATCACTTGGTTTCCCCAGCTAAAAACCAAGGAAAATATCAATATTATAAATTAATGACATTATATGGAAACATAAGCCTTACCTTAGCTCAAAACACCAGTCCATGTAAAAAGCTAAGAACAGGCACATACAAAATAATATAGATTGGAGGCTCTGCATATTTTTCCCACTCTAGGAGCAGCACCTGGCCCTTGGATTAGCCCTATAGATTGGTTTAAAAGCAAAACACAAACCACTGAAAAGATGAGTTGATTAGGACATGCAAGAGGAGCACTGGGTAGACTTCTAGAGCAAAATGGAGATTATAACATTTAAAACCAGCTCTTCTTTGTTTCAGGCCAAATTATGTTTCAGTTAGAAATATTTATTATTTTTTTCTGGCATTATTAATCCTGCAGGAACTTACTGAGTTTACTGCTTTAAGGATGTTTTTTTTCTTTCTTTTTTTTTTTTTCCTCCACAGAAAATTTATAACTTAATCAAATCAAAACACATTTTCATTGGGTCCTTTAGAACAGCTTCTTCAATGTACTTTCCATGCCAAATTCTGCCTCTGGCCACTTCTTTCTAGAACTGTTTAATTAAGCATTTCAGGGTTGGAGGTTTTGGGTGGTTTTTTTAATTACATGAAAAAGTTTTTCTCTTTAATTTTTTTTTCCCTGGTTCTGCTATACACCAAGTCAGTAGCATAATTTTAGTCAAACTCTCCAGAAATCAGGCACAAAACAAAGCCAAGTTCAGTTTACATCAACAGAGATTTATTTACTTCTCCAAGAGGAAAACTGCATTTAGTTACGAGGTTCTGCAAAATAAATTACTGAGCAGTGATCCAGGTTATCCATTTGTGTCATCTGGCAGCTCTCTATTAGCAGAATGAAGTTGTGCCAATTTACAGTAATTAGTGAATGAGGCAGCACAACATTGCATTAAGAACCGTTACACGGTTCTTCCAAGGTGCAGTAAAAACATGTCCCACAAAATAGATATTTCTCATTTGATATTTTCACCAGCTACCAGTGCTCTGAATTTCAAACTAGACCTGCAAGGAGTAACTTGGGTTGTTGTTTGTTATGTATTCATTTTCACTTCCCTAAGTTTAGACTTAAATATTAATGAAGGGAAGATTAAAAAAAAAATAAAAGCAAATCCCATAAAACCCCTCCAGCCATGCTAGGGGAATCCATCATTTTCTAGCTAGTGGCAATACAAATAATGTAATGTCTTTTTCCTCCTCATTTTTAAGGGTAGTTAGAGATACCTGAACTACCTGGAAAATAAGTAAACAAAAACAATGGAATATTCAGCTGCTTGTGTATTCCTGGCACAGGGATGGAGCACATTTCTTCCTGATTAGAACAACAAGGGTTGTCTGTCGGCTCTGCCAAGCTCCAACTCCAGTGCTCAGCACTGAAAACATTCCCTTTTGATGCTTCTTTGGCCATAACTCAATCTTTCTAGTTGCAACAATAGTTGGAAAAAGGAGTGTTTTTCAGTTTGCTGCTGAAATAACAAGCCTGAGGAAAAGTATTAGGCTGTGCTGAATTAAAAATGAAATTTTTTTGTCAGATTTATGGTGAGGATCTAACTCAAGTCTATTTTGTTTAGCTGGCTTTGTTTTTAGCTTTCTTTTAGATCTATCTTTGTTTTGTAGGTCGATGTTTTCAATGAAATATTGTCTTAATTTTTATTTTCAAAATGCTGTATCACCTTTCTACTTTTACAAAATGAAGCTTATCATTAAAGAGTCCAGTGAATGAACTGCTTAGCATTTATTTTGATCTGGGGGGCTGCAGGTAGCCTTCATTTACCTGTGTGTTTAATTTTGTCAAAAAATGCATACAGAACTGAAACCTAATTTGAAAACCTGATTTAGACTTCATGAGCGAAGTCATAATTTTCATTGATTATGCTTGTTTACAATCTCAGCAGATGAATGTGGGACTCAGGGCTGTTATTTGGCAGGCTTTAAAAGCAGCCATCAGAAAGTGTCAGAGGGCCTGATTTTATCTGCAATAAATTAATATCTGTAGCATTGGATGGTGTCCCTACCCATGGCAGGAGACTTGAACAAGATGGTCCCTTCCCTAAGGAATTAGAAGTTCCCTTCTAACCCAAACCATTCTATGGTTCTGTGACTGTGTGAGCTGAATAAATCCCAGAACATGGTTTACAGGAAACAGAAAGCAGCACTTCTAAGGAAGACTTATCTCACTCTAAATATCTCTCTTTGAATACTGGTTTGGGTATCTTAAAATTTGATATATTTTGATATATGCCTGTGCCCAGCAAAAATGAGAGGATTTAAGAACTTATACTGGGGATGGGGGGGGGGGAGGGGAAGAACAAAAGGAAAGATTAATCATGGAATTATTAAGGTTGGAAAAGACTTCCAAGATCATCAAGTCCAACCTTTGACCACTTTGTCAATTAAACCATATCACAAAATGCCACATCTGCTCATTTTTTGAACACTTCCAGGGATGGTGACTCCACCATTTCCCTGGGCAACCTGATCCAATGAGTAACCACTCTCTCACTGAAGAATTTTTTCCTAATATCCAACCTGAACTTCCCATGGTGTAAATTGAGGTCATTTCTCCTTATCCTGTCAATGAATATCTGACACCCAGTGATGGCCTGACTCACTTCTGCTGGGAAGGAGATAAAGACAAAACCAGATCAAAAAGTCTTGGATTAGCCCATGGGTCTGTTTCAATTAGCCATTTGGTGTTGTTCTGGTGTTAATTCATCTTGCCTCTTGGGTTATATCAGGCTGCAGCCAGACTCAGCCCTTCCAGACAGCAATAGGTGAGCCAAATGCTGCAGTTGACACTTGATTTATTCTCATAGCCAATGCATTTCTTATCTGAGGGTATCTGTTATGCACTCAGATACACCAGAAGGAAGTGTCCTCATGGAAGTCTCCTCCTGTTTTAAAATAATGCATTCACAAGTGCTGGGATGAGATACTCTGGAAATATTTGTCCCTCTCCACCGACTCTGGAGAGAGCTTGTACAGATTAATTTTAGACACACAGCACTGAGTAAAATGACCTCCATCACTGCCTTCCTCATACTAACTGGAGTTTGAGGTGCCCTGACATAAGAAAAAAAGAATTTAATATTCAAAGGAAATAATCTAAGGACACAGGCACGTAAGAAATCAATGAATTTGCTTCTTAGACCATTTAAGAAATGTAGAGAGTTCTTACTGGTTTTAAAGAGCAAAGAGACTCATGCTCTGATTGTCTTGAAAATTTCTGTTGTATTTCCTATTTCACATCATTTAAAAATAAACACAATTTATAAATAAACATACAGATACTACTGTGGTTTAGGGTAAAGACAATCCCTGATAAAATCTGGAAAGAATGTGAAAGGTTTTACGGGATTACAGAAAATGTCTTTAACAGTGCCAAGTTTTCAAGAAAAGTTTCATTTTTAAGAAAAGCCAACTCCTGATGCATAAAAACATGCAGCAGCCAGGTCTATTCATAAATAAAGTTAATGAATAATTGATTTCTGAGTTTAGTGTTCAGATATTAAAAAAAAAAAAGGTTGTTTAGGGAAAAACCTCAGCTGACAAAATTTAAAGTTTTCTGATGGAACCTTTGACTGTAAATAACCTTTAGTTACTACTCTGTAATAAATTGACATTAAATGAGAAAAAAAAACAAACGTATTTTTTAACATTTTTGGAATTTCTGAAATATTTTTTATGATTTGCAATCATACACACGTACAAAGATGCATTTTTCACTAAGTAAAATATTTTCAGGAAGGAGCTCACATCCTCTTCAGGAGGGCACATCCTCTGCCCTCTTAAGGCAATAATTTAAGGGTGAGATTCATCAGCAGAGGACAAGATGAGCAAATCCATAACGTGAATCAAATGTAGACTTCAGACAGATGAGGAAAACCTGTTATCTAAAATCTCTTGGTACTTATTGAGATAATTTATTTCTTCCTAAGGTAGGTCTCCAAGACAGATATCTTCTGGAAGTCTGGGATTGTTCTGGAATCTTTGTTTCCAATAATCTGAAAGGGAATGATCACAACCAGCTTAATTTAAGAATCATCTTTAGGCAGCTTGGTTGAAGTAACATGAATCCCACTTTTAGCATGGGCCATATACAGAAAATAAAAAGCTGCTTTAAATCCTGCAACGAACTTTTGATTTTCAAGCCTTTTTGTACAGAACCATAGAATTATGGAATCGTTTAGGTTGGAAAAGACCCTTAGGATCATCAACCATTAACCCAGCACTGCCAAGCCCACCACTAAACCACGTCCCCAAGTGCCTCATCAACAAATCTTTTAAATCTCTCCAGGGATGGTGACTTTAGCACTGGCCTGGGCAGCTTGTGCCAGTGCTGGGCAAACATTTTGGTGAAGAAATTTTCCTTAATATCCAATCTGTACCCTGGTACAGCTGGAGGCTGTTTCCTCTTGTCCTAAATAATGCTTTCACCCTTCTTTTATTATTTTTATTCTTGCTCATCCCACCTTAGTGATTTTATCTAGTTTATTCATACAACTTAAATAGTTGTTCTTTATTAAGTAATTGAGATTTATTTCAGGTTCATTTAAAAGTTTTGAAATAGGAAGAAAGAGAGAGGGAACAGAAAAGATTAGTACAATAGAGAAAACCTATGTAAGGCAGAAGAGAAAATAATTGGTTGCCATACTTTGTTTAATCAATACAGTGATAAAATGGATAAAGCCTGAGTCTAAGAGGGCAGAGGCAAGATTAAACACTTAATTGTGGTGATTCTGACTTCCATTACCAGGGTTAAATTCAGGGTGAGAAATTTTTAACCCAAATAACCTAGGAGGGGAAATCTTCATCTTTTTGGGGAAAAAAGGCCAAAGATCAGGGATTAACATCAAGATTATCCTGTTCCTCTTCCACAACTGTGCACTACCAGCTCCCTGGGTCACACTACACTGGAAATTTTAATCAGTTGGGTTAAGAACAATTATTTTCAAAGCAGCACGTGAGAATACACCCAGAATTGTACCTACTGGGCTTTTTTTACCGTAACTAGTTAGAACCTTTTGCTTTAGTGACTACATTTGTAAAACCACAGTTTATTATTGCCACTGAAGGGGGGATTTGGAGACAGTGTTTGATGTTAAAAGCCTTTCTGCCATCTTAACACCTTGTTCACTGCCTTAAACAGGGAAAGGAAAGAAACACTAGTGCATTGAAATCCAAGGAACACCACCTGATGTCCTTTCCCAAATCCATCAGTCCCATCAGGGTGAATCTAATTACATGAGCATTTATTCTTGTATATCTTTACCTGTATGCCTATTAATCTTCCTTCCTTTTTTTTTCATTTTTTCAGTTTTGTCAGCCTTCTCAACAAATGCCAGCTTGCAGCTCCTGGGCCTCTGCTGCCCTGTGTGTACTTTCAAAATATTGGCGACAACTGCTTTAAAGATTCTGCTCACACAGACAACACTATGACTTTTACATAAAATAGATAAATGTATCAGGTATATATATATAAATATAAAATATATATATTTACACTTAGTACCTAGGTTACTTGGTTCCTATGAGAAAATATAAACTGATAGTAACTTTCTTCCATCCTTTTGACTCTAGGAAAGATACCCAGTGATGAATAGAAAGAGACTGTGATTTAGTGGTATTTTTACTTATCTCCTCCAGCTGTTAAAATGATTGACCATCTGCAATTCATGTTCTTCCAGTGAAGAGATGTGTCCCCATGGACAGCATGTGCTCATACAGGTGGAACTCAGCTGTGCCATTCCAGATGACACTTTACCTCTTGAAAGGTGTGACTCTTTGTGGGGGAAGGATTGAAGAACTAGTCGTCAAACCACAGTGTGATATTTTAGTTCCATCTTGGACACAAAATGAAGGCTTTTTCAGCTCACTGCTGGAGCTATGAAGATCAGAAGCTGGCAGACTGTGTTTGGTTTCTGAGTCTGGGAGTGCCATTTGAAGAACACACATACTCCTCTGTGGGTTTAAGAGTTCTGCACGTACAAAGGGTTCTGCACATACAAAGTCCCTGACACAGCCACAGAGTCACGGAATCAGACTCACATAATATCCTGAATTGGAAGGGATCACAAGGATCATGCAGGCTAACTCCTTGCCCTGCACAAGACAACTCCAAGAATTCCCCCATGTATCTGAGGGCCTTGTTCAAATGCCTCCTGAACTCTGTCAGGCTTGGTGCTGTGACTTCTCTGAAGAGTCTGCTCCAGAACCCAACCCTCTCCTCATTGAAGAACTTTTTCCTAATATCCACCCTAAACCTCTCCATGCTGTGCTAAAAATGGACCTTCCCTGGCTATCCAGGACTGTCCACCTGCCAAGTGTCCTCAGAACCACTATATCTTCTACATAACCTCACATGCTCAACGTAAGAGTTTGTACTCTACTGACTTCAAGCAGAGAAAACACTTGGGGCAGATGGGATTTGGGTTCAGTGTTTAGTACGAGCACCATCCAAGGGCCATGTTTTCCTCAAGGTGTGAAAGAGGAAGAAAGAGGGAGAAGGGAAGTTGGGAGGAAGAAAGAGGCGGTACAGAAATGGGCAAACCATGGGCGAAGAGCTGCCAGATCAGTAAAATCTCCTGCTTTCAGGTCATTATGAGTTACTGCCTCCTGCCCTGTAGCTAACGGGATACAGGGAAAGGATCATAACTCTCTGTGCCACAGTCCCTTCCTCGGGCTGATCCCAGAGAAGGATAATGACATGCCACCCCTGACTCAGGACTCAGCCCTAGGGCACAATGTAGTCCACAGACACCAGCAGTGGAAAAGGCCCATTAGGCCCATTTAGCCAATTCCCCAGACATTGCAGGGAATTGGGGTCTTCCCTTCCTGCCACGTCCAGCCTTGCTAGCCTTGGGCATGAAGCTGTCACGGAGCTCACGGCTTTGCCACTTCACAGGCTCACATGTTGCTGGGACTTCTGACACTGGGCTTCAGCAGTTTCTCAGATGTATAATAGATGATGTTTGTGTGGCAGCAAGATCCCCATGACCCTCAATGTGTCAGCGTGGGCACCAGCACAGGCTTTAATGCTGGGCTCAGTTGACACCACAGCACACGTAGCAGGTGAGAATCTAAACAGGGACTGTGAACAGCAGAGTTACCTGGTAGAACCCATGCATGGGAGTGGCACAAAGGTAGTTTTATTGGGTAAAATTGACCACAGTCTGTGGTAGATGTGTGGCTGGGCTGCACAACAAGAGCTGAAGGAGGCATTTAGCATTTGCAATGCTCTTCTGAGGGCATCTTCCCCACATAATGACATAAAGAGCAGAGAAGTTAAGGTTTTTGTTGACTCAGGCCTTCAAATTCCACCTACCAGTTTGTCACAGGAGGCTCTTTGCCCTCAGAACAGTGTGGTAGCAGATTTGGATCAGGAACAGCTGCCATGGCTTTTTGCTTATTTTTCTGGAGCTGCAACAGCATCTGTTTATAGTCCTTGCACATTTCCATAAAGCTTCCCTTCTTCTCCCCTATTTATTATTCTACTCCTCTGTCCCGAAATTAAGGGAAGTAGGGAGACACATTTCTATACATCTCCCATTCCTCTTGTTCCCTTGCCTCTTGTTTCTTTGCTGGAGGCGTAGCATAAGCAAACAAATCACTTTACTTCTCTTACCTGACTGGATTCAAAGTGCAAGTAGCCCCTTCAGGAGCCTCTGAACATACATGATAGTTGAATTCACACTCTATTGCTTGTAAAGCAAAAAAGTTTAAAGAAATAAAGGCTAAGAATAAGAGAATGTTTATGTCTGTGTGTCTCTGTGTATGTATGTGTTAAAGAAAAAAAAAAAAACAAATTAAATAGGAAAAATATAAAACTTTAAAAAAAAAGAGATCTGCAGAGAAAACAGCAAACACTTGTGTGTTTTCTTAGGGGCTTAATGAATGGAAACAAAATACCTCCAAGGGCTGCAAAAAGTGGCCATTTTTCTTACTTTTTAAAAACCATTCTCCTCGTTAGGATTTAAGACTCTAGATTTCTGCCATAAGAAATTTAAGATGTCACACTCTTTAATCCTTTTCAGAATTTATGCAGTCAGTGGTGCAGTATTAAGACATATCTGAATTCAAAGGGATTAAAGTATTCTTCTAGTGGAAGATAGAGATGAACCTGGACAGTCAGTGTAGTGAGAAGTCAAACTGTTAGATGAGTAGATCTAGGTGTGAAGGATCCCATTCCTCAGTCCTGCCCCTCTCACTTTTTGGGAAGAGTGAGTCTCTCCCTACATGAATCTGAGAATGAGCTGCTTCCTACCTCACTTCCACAGCATTAAAATGGAAATAGTATCTTCCTTTACCTTGGAGGAAGAGAATAAATCAGGTAATTTCAAAAAGGCTGTGCCTGCATAAGTGTGAGCACCAGGGCTAAATAAGGATCTTCAAGGTTACCATCAGGAAGCTTAAAACAAAAATTGTCAAGCCTTTGCAAAATTTCCTTGAATGCTCTTTCCTTTTACTGCTCTAAATTTGCCAGCTCCCTGTTTCTGGGATAGTTCTGCCTGCTGATCTGTGCCTGTCCTCACACCCTTTGCTATGGTTTGTACAGGCTCCAAACCCAAAGTGGACAGCAGTGGTTAAAGACAACGTGTCTTGGAAGCCACAAAGTCTCTTCACTGGAAGTAACATCTTCCTTTCTCAGAACCTCACTTCTCCATGAGGCAGGAGCTACAGACCTCGCCTTGGACCTGCCTGGTTTCACAAGGCTTTGGCGTCCCACACGTCTTGCCTTTCCTTACCTCTGAAATTTTCCATCAATTTTCCATGCTCTTTCTAGGCTCTGCAGGACAGTTAATTAGGTCCAATTGGATGGCCTCAATTGTGGGCCACCAATGTGCTGTGCCTGACTCAGTGTTATGGAGAAGGAGAAAGCATTTGGTGTGAATAAGTAGCTAGGACAGAGACTGCCAGCTGGTGGCCATAGCTTGAAGGAGGCCCTGAGGAGATATATTTGATACAATTGCTGTATGCCCCAATTTGCCCAAGATGATTATGAAATATAACATTATCTCAGGTCTCAATAAAAATATTTTTACAATTATATTATAGTCATAAAATCATTTATGTTGGAAATCACCTTGATGATCATCAAGTCCAATCATCAATCTAATACCACTAAACCATTCCCCCAAGTGCCACATCTACACATGTTTTAAATCCCTTCATGGGTGATGACTCCCACCACTGCCCTGGGCAGCCTGCTCCAATGCTTGACAACCCTTTCAGTTAAGGAATTTTTCCTTATATCCAATCTAAACCTCCCCTGGTGCAATTTGAGTCCATTTAGTCTCGTCCTGTCTCTTATTACTGGATTTTGTTCTGGGATGCAGGACTTGCATTATTTCACTTCCTTGAATTCTGTCCCTGCCAACATACTGGTCCAAATACCCTGGATGATGCATAGGGCACAGGAGCCCATGCTTTGACTTGTGTAATCCCGTGATGAGAACTGACAGTGGTGTTATTGTCCACTGTATGATCTGGAGATGGACACTCATCTTCAGCCCCAGGACTTTGCACCTTCTGTGACCAGACACATCAAAAACTTTCCTCTACATATCGTGTGACCTGATGAAACATCTGCCATATAAGAAACTCTGAGATGTCTCCTCATCATGCAAGAGCATTGGAATATATATCTGGGTCATTGAGTCAACTGGATTTTATCATCTCATCTTTATTCCATTACACCACCATTTGAAATCAGTTGTCACTACTTAGTTTTATCAACAATTCTCTGAATAAGTCTTTTCCACTCTAGTTTTTTTATTACTTATGACTAAATATTATCAAGAACTGGGGACACCTGTTATGGGCTACATTAATACTGGGTTTTGTAATATAAATCCAGTTACTCAATGGGAGAGAAAAGGAGAATGGAGTCTCCTGAATATCTACTGACTTATCCTCAAGATATGGTGACTACTTCTGTATTAAAAAGCAACAGTCAGAGATATTCCCCATTGCTGGAACTCATCTTTCTCTACCACCATGTCATTTAAAAAGCCTCCCCATGTTATTGGGTCTGCAACAATAGGGCTTGTCCTAAACAATCCCTGGCATGGTCTGGATATAGCACAGACAATACTCCCAATAGTTAAGTTAGATATAGATATATTAAAATAAAAGGGATGAAAGTTTAGTGTGTAGGTGCAGATCATTCCCTGTTACTTAACCTCAATGCCTTGCAGCAACACTTAATCTACTTGCACAGAGACAATCTGTGTCTCTCCCTTAGAACTAACCTTTCTCTTTTTTATTTTTTTATTTCCATATAATATAAATGATCCTCTCCAAGGACAAGTGTCACCTCCTCTCTTTTTTTATAGTGGTAAAATCAAAATGCCTCATAGGCCATGTATGGTACTGGAAAGGTTTATCATGAGGTAGCAATCCAAGGTCTTTAGAAGAGGTTTTATCATATTCTCCTCACAGCACTAAGTAAAGCAGTGGTGGTAAAGCTTGTGGTGGTTTTCTCTCTCCACGCCACATTGCTTAATCACATTACTCACCGCTTTCATTTGCTCTAATTCTCCTCCAGTTGGAAGCTTTTTTTTTTTTTTTGCTCTGAGTAGAACATTTGCAATCTGCCTTTTTACTGTGCATGCAAAAAGTAGCATGTTTTTAACTTCTGAGAACTCATTCAAGGAGACAGCATCATTTTTGTACATGGTGTTCTCTGAGAGTGCCACGCATCCTGCATGCTTGGTTGGTAGCAGCTTAATGCTGTCACGGTCCTCCAGGGGCTTGTCCCATGTGGTTATAATTAACTTTTAATTTCTGCCTTCAGGGCAAAACACTTAAGGGGTTAACCAGTTTTCTCCAACAGAATGAATAGTTAAATGGTAACATACGTTTATCAATATATTCCACAAAGAGGAGGAAAATATCTACATTTTTTTTCATCTCCTATTTGTCCATTTCAAAGTCACTTGCCAACTTAAGAGTGGAGATTATCCCTTCAAGTCTTATAATATAAATGTGCTTGCTACATGCTTAACACAATCTTACTTAGTAGCTGAGTCAGTGTGAAGCTTTGTTGGACCTGATCTCTTTCGTATTTAACCATTGCAAGCACTTGCAGTCTTCCTTTCTCCCATAAGTACATGTTGCATCATGCTGAGACTGAGGAGAGTGACTTACTACAAGGACATGTATGACTTTGCAACTAAACCAGACAGACTTTACTCATAGTGTTGCCAGAGAGATGGCGAAAGTTATTATATAAGAGTTTAATTTCTTCTTCAGCTGGCTCTGCCTTGTCAGAGAGGGATTCAGTTCCTAAACACTGTAGTGCAGTGTCACCTGAGACACTCTGGAGTATCCAAGGCACTCATTCATTGGTTAAAATGACGTATCTATATTTGGGGAACTCAATCTCACCCTAGATTTCAGTGTTCACAAATGACACAAAGAGCAGGATTCAACTGCTAAAACACAGATGTCTAGTGCCAGTTTGGGCACTATGGGCTGTCCTGCCAGTCCAGAAAGGCTCAGTGTTCCTGCAAATTCTTTAATACCCAAAACCATCTCCAATGATACCAGTTCAGTGCTTGAAGGAAACTAAGTTCTTTTTCTTCTGAATGGAAACCATATAGTCTGGTAGCCTTCTGTGGGTACCTGACTGAGCTGCAAATGAACTCTTGCATATGGAGGTTGCAGTCCAGCAAAAAAAGTGTCTGGCTCTGAAGAAAGAAGCTTAGTGGGAGAGTTGCCTGACTTCTTATTCAGTAGTCAGCACGTCTGCAGCGAGCTCCCGGCTCTGCATGGTGTGGACATGCCTTCCAGGTCTGTTCTGAGGCTCAAGAAAGCTGATAGAAGAAAGACTAGGGCTCTCAAAGCGTGCTGAGTGAACCCACAAAGGGGACTGAGCTTATCAATAGGCAGAAAAGTTGACCAAAAAAGTACATATTTGCCCTGCCTTGCTTCTCTGTGCTTGGCTGTGATTTTTTTCTCACTGATATACCATCCAGAAATCTTGAGAGACTTAAGGCACGTAATATGGCATAAGATTGTTTCCTCTTAGAGGTAATGGAAGATTAAGTCTGCATCTTGAAGTTCTTTTTTAAATGAATTCATTGTGTTCCTAAAGAAGTGACAGTAGATTTGATTGCTTTAATTACAGACACTACAACTGGGGAAATGCTTGCATAAAATATTTATATTCTTTGGGGTTTTATCTTCAGGTTCTCTAAGGTATTCTAAAATCAGATACAGAAATCTGGGGACATTGCATCCTCAGCCACCTCTTCCCCTTGTGTGTCACTGGTTTGGATCATGACATGTTTCAGGACTTGAATTCGTCATCTCTGGTGAGTACAACAAAGTGCTGGCCCATCACCATGCTCTTCACCAGGAACTGCAGCAGTGAAAGGCCAACCTTCCAGCTGTGAAATCTCACAGCCTCACTGCTCATCAGCAGCTGAAGCCAATGATAGAATCAGCACAGAATCACAGATGGTTTGAGTTAGAAGAGACCTTAAAGACCATCACATTCCAACCCCTGCAATTGTCAGGGATGCCTTCTACTACAGCAGGTTGCTCAGGACCCCGTCCAGCCTGGACTTGAACACTTCCAGGGATGGGGCAACCACAAACTCAATTCTTTTCCTCTTAATTTCCTCTTAATATCCAATTTCCTCTTAATATCCAATCTAAACCTACCCTCTTTCAATTTAAAGCCATTCCCCCATGTGTGTGGTCTCTATGTTCTGCTAAGCCTGAAGTGTGGGCACATTTGCCCTCTTTGCCATGGGAACAGAAGCCTGAAACAGAGAAATGAAGAGGGTCTCCAGGTTGACAACAGCTCAGGCAACACAGCTGAAGTCCCCAAGAACTGAATAAGAGCTTTAGATAGAAATAAATTAATTACATGGCTTAGTCAGTTTCCATTCATTTTTCTTAAATAACAAACTCCAGGATGATAATCATCCATCTTTTAAAGATGGATGGAGCTGAGACACGAAGAAATAAACTGTCTGCCCTTACATCGCTTGGCAAATTAGTAACACAAGTAAAGCAAGAGCCAAGATCTCATGAGTGATAGTCTTTCAGCTGACCACACTTTCAAGTCTGTACAATGTTGTAAAGCAACATTTGCTGGCTCCAGGCTGTTAATTCTCTGCATTGTCAGCCCATTCTATTGAGACACGACTGAGCAACATTAACTTTTATACACAGTCATTCCCCTATTGTTGACTTGATCTGATCTCAGTGGAGAGTTGCTGTCAGTGTTCTTCACAGAAAATGGGCTGCGTTAAACACCTCTGACTGGTGTTCCAGCAAAAGCTAGCAATCTTCTGTCAAACAAAACTGCCTTGGCAAAAGGGAAAAAGTGAAAACACCCTGATATGTAGCTTTTTTAGGGATTTCAGAAAGTACTTAATACACTTGTCTGTGAATTGTCCATGAATCCAGAATATGTCTTTGATTTTCAACTTACAAAATCTGATTTATTATCCAATTCTTCTGCATGTCAGAGAGTGCTGTTATGAAGTAAGATCTCATAAACCATATAAAAATATTGTCTTCAGTGCTTTTAAGGCTCATAGATTTATTTATGAGGAAGGAGGCAACCTTTAAACAGCAGATTTCATTGACATTAGGAGACATCTGGGGTAGCTCTGTGGCAATCACTGCAATGACACGTGACATTCACAGTTACACGGTACAGCTCTTAGTAATTTCCAATTAAATCATCCACTTTTAAAGAACACCTCAATATTATGAAATCAAAAGGAAGTAATAAACACCTTTACCACATTCCTCTCCCCTTGGTACTACAAGAAACTAAACCCAGCTATGTCAGCCCAGACTGTATGTGCTCCTAAGTCTCCTTTTCCAAAAGCATTGGATTAGGTGGACACTCTAAGAATGATGCTCCAGTCCCCATCCAGAAATATCATAATTATCTTTCTTCTGACTCAGTTATTCTCTTTTACAAGTTTGGAGCTATTAAAAATTTTCCACACCATCATGTAATTCTTCAAGCTCTTCTATAATAGACAAAAAGTTAATGTTTTATGAAAATCATCACATGAGAAGGTATTGGAAGTTTTCTATATTGCTGATACTAAATTACATTAATTAGAACTAGCATAATTTTATGAAACTACTCTTGCCTGCTGTGTAGGTATAACTGAAATTAAATTTAAACTTTTTCTCCTAAAGGACCTACCTGGAGCTGGAGAGAACTAATGGATCTTTTTTTCTTCTTAATTTTTTCCTAATCACCACAAAACTCAAATCTTCAGTTTTGTATCTAGTTAATTATCACTCTTCCAAACACTTCACAAGTGGAGTGTAAAGCAGCAGAAACAGTCCCAAAAGAGAGTTTTTGTTAGAAATTCTGATTTATGTTGGGTGTAGGGAGAAGTGTAGCTAAGTTTCACAGCATGGATATTACCAGACATCACCATCAGCTGCAGAGCAAGAGAATGAACTTGGTACTTCTGTAAATGATTAGTATGATCACCGGTGGGCTAAAGAAGTCAAATACAGCACACGACATAGAGTCACAGAATCATAGAATGGTTTGAATTGAAGGGACCTTAAGGATCATCTTGTTCCAAGCCCCCTGCCATGGGCAGGGACACCTTCCCCTATCCCAGGTTACCCCAACCCTTGTCCAGCCTGGCCTTGAACACTTCCAGGGATGGGGCAGCCACAGCTTCTCTGAGCAACCTGTGCCATGGCCTCACCACCTCACAGGAAAGAAATTCTTCCTATTATCTAACCAAAATCTACCCTACATCATCAACACCTCTAGCTGAGCTGATCAGCTACACTGCCTTTTAGAGCAGTGGAGACAAAACTGTGATGCCTCTGCCTTTCCTATCCCTTAACTTATGCTTTTCTTTGTTTCCAATTAGAAACAACTCCTAAATCCCTGCAAATGCTAGTTACAACTAAAACCTAATTCTTCTAAATTCCAGCATTCATCTTACCCAATATGAGCTCTATGGAAGTTGAGCATTTAGTCAGCTAACCACATACATGTTGATTTTCAGTGGAAAAAGAAGCGTTTCCACAAGATTGTGAAAAGCTGTTGCAAGATCAGTGTGATGAATTGCCCCCTTGCAACCTTCAAGGTCTTTTCCAGCCTTTATTATTCTATTATTCTCTCTCTTGCATATAGAAAAAACACAGCCAGCTTCTTGGATTAGATTCCTACCTTCAAGTGGTTATATCTAGGTGAGATGAATTTTTCCTCTCCGTGATATCCATACAGCACCTCACAGTAGGGTAAGGTGTGTTTACATGTCCAATTACTGGGTTGGAATATCCAATGATTTACAACAAATTTAAATAAAAACTGACAAAAGCTTTACTAGCCCCCCCCTGCAACATTTAAAAAAAAAAAAAAAAGAGAGAGAGAGAAAAATTTTTTCTGCTGCTAAAAAAATATGCTCACTTTTTGCTCACTTTTCACTGCCTCTTTTTACCTATAATGGTAAAGAATATGCCTGAATATGGGTTGATCTGAGGTAAAGAAAACTTTTTTTGTGTGTATTTTCATGGACTTTGAGTGGGACCATAAAACAAATGTATTTGAAATGGGTCTATAATTTTATCGCTGTCTTCAGCTTCCCTAAATTATCATACTTCTTCAGAAATCAAGAGAATTCTGTGTTTCATCTACTAGAAGATTTATCTCATTTTTTATTTTCATTTTAGGGAATTTGGGAACTTTTCTCTTTTTACTGTTTTGTTTTCAGTTCAATCTTTTCACCAGTGTGAGCATCTGAGCTTAATAAAATATACACACGAGAAACAGACACATCAGTGAATGCTGTGATGTTAAACTATAATGGTTTCAAGAAATACTCTATTTTTAGTTTCAAAATTGTTTATCTTCTTTTCCCCCCTTTGCAAACGTGGTCTTAACTAATAGTTATTGTGCACACTGTTCAACTTTTTTCTGTCTTTTCTTTGGGGAATACCCAGGGAAAAAGAAAAAAAAAAAAAAAAAAAAAGCAGAGTTTAAAAGATGTTTCAACTTTTAGTAATTAAGCTCTGGTGAGCGTTGCAAGAATATTTAATGCTCTGCTGCTCTATCTGAAGAGGATCTGGAGACTTACAAGGAATTACAAGAACATGATTTACAAAACATAAAGCTCACGTTGTCAAAGCATCCTCTGAAATGCTTTCAGATGAGAAAGTTTTTTTTTTTTCTAGTGTTTCATTAGAAAGAGGCAGCGGGGAGAGTCTCACAGCATTGAGGCATTTTTGTTTAGTTCTCTTTTGTTTTTCACTCCCATACTTAGGAGTAACTTGTTGGCTTTTTTCCACCTCGTGCTCACTCTGGCAGACGAGCATTAGAGAGAATTTGGAGATGGAAGGCCTTTCTGTCTGCAGCCAGCAGGGTCAATTCAGTGTGGCAGCTGCGAGCGGGTGACATAGACTTATATTGACACAACCCACTTTTTGCTGCAGAATCACAAAGCGAAAGCACCCGGGGCTCTTCTGCCTTTTTCAATAAGATACGAATTTTTGTCTTCCTTGTATTAAGCAGAGATCTGTCATCTTGACTTGTACACTAAATGGTCCATTCTGACTGCCTTGTTTGTGTCCAGTCCCAGCCAGGATCTAGAAACATGTGTTAACATTCGGCATGTTTGGGGGCGAGCGGGAAGGGCCTGAGGCTAGACTCCCTGATGTCTGCTGGAGGGTAGTCAATAATCATTAGCCCTTCAAGTGGTAGATGCCCAACATAAACTGTATTAATTTATTTAAAAAATCTTTACTTTAAGCCACAGGGAAAGGCATTTTAGAGAGCATGGCTCCCCTGAACTAACGGAGCGGTAATAAAGACGTAGTGTCACGGATGTGAAATTCTGGCTTATTGAGAGAGGGGGCTGTGGTTTTGCAGCACTGTGTCATCAGCCAGAGCAATGGGAAACTATTAAAAGTCATTAGCCCGTGCCTGTCTGTCACTTAAGTTTATCCCTGTGGTAAAGAAGTGTGATCCGCCCCAAGTCTTTTCTGATTGCCAACATCCCAGCACCGGCCACAGAACCAAACCTGCGGCTGTGGGGGGAGTTCTAATGTTCATTACAGCCAAGGAGAGGTAAATGAAGCTGAGCTCCTTAATTTTATTTTTGATGGAGCTCGAAGAAACCAAGTTTGTGCTAATTAAATATTCAGAGAAACTGTGAAGCTTCTCATCTAACTGTGACTGTTTATGTGTGGATAGGTGTCAGTGGCAGGCCAAACATTGCTGTCATTTATATTTCCACCCATCTTGGCGTGAGTGGAGTGGAATGGTGTTGATGGAGAGACTTTTTTAGCATAGTTATTTCTATTTCTATGTTTTCCTACTGCACATATGTATCAGACATATTAAAGTGCTAGGAAGAAAATTCCATTAAAAGGGAGTGAACCTGTAAGATAGAATTCAGTGCATCTAACGTTTCAAGTCCAAAAGTGGGTAATTAGTCTTGCCCCTTGCAGGTGATGTAAGAAACAAGTATGTCCAGAGGGTAATTCAATACAACCTGAAATAAATGGAATAAGGTATCTACTGATGTCCTTTGTCTATAGAAAGATCTGTGATCTCTCGCAGAGGTCAGTTATCCCACCTTCCTATAGCTGAAGTCCTTTGAGAAGAGTTCTAGTGGGAAAACTGAAGGACTGCTATACTGGGAAGAATTTTTTAGGTCCAAAATTAATCTAGTTTTATCATCAGCAAAATCAACTTATGACTGGTACCAATTGTTTCCAAGAAAAAGACCTCCAGCAATAGGAACTGTGGATTCTTCTGTTTATATTTTAACATTGTTAGTCTTTATTACTTTAACATTGTTAACATTTAACCAGTGAAATACCTAAAAGGAATTAAGGAGTATTCCTCTAAGATGCTGAAATGGTGAGCAGCCCAGCTGAAGTGCATCTACACCAGTGCACACAGCATGGGCAATGAAGAGGAGGAGATGCAAAGAATAAGAATGGCTTCTACAGGTGTGTCAGTCAGGAAGGAAAGCTAAAATAAAACAGTCCCCCCTCCCCAGTGAGCAAGGCTGGCAAACTGGTAACAATGGACAAGGAGACTGCTGAGGTACCCAACAACTCTTTTGCCTCAGTTTTAACTATAGTCTCTCTTCCCACACCGCTCAAGGGGGTGGACTGCAAGAAGGGAACTAGAGGAGCAAAGACTCTCCCACTGTAAGAGATCAGGTTTGTTTGACTGATGTAGTTGTCAAGCCACTCTCCATCATATTTGAAAAGTCATGGCACTCAGGTGAACTGCCCAGTGACTGGAAAAAGGGAAACACTGCACCCACCTTTAAAAAGATAGAAAGGAGGCTCTTGGGAACTACTGACCAGTCTGCCTCAACCTTTGTGCCTGGGAAGATCTGGAACAGATCTTCCTGGAAGCTATGTTAAGGAATATGGAGGACAGAGAGATTGTTTGAGACAGTCAGAAGGACTTCACCAAGGGCAAGACTTACGTGGCCAACCTACTGGCCTTGTATGATGGAGTGACTACATCAGGGCTCAAGAGCTGTGAACACCATCTGTCTGAACTTCTCTAAGGCCTTTGACACGGTCTCCCACAACATCCTCCTCTCTAAATCAGATTTGATGGTTTGACTGTTCAGTGGATAAGGAATTGGCTGGATCATGGCATCCAGAGGGTAAAGGTCGACGGCTCAATGTCCAGATGGAAATCAGTGACAAGTGGTGTTTTCTCAGGGGTCCATACTGGGACCAGAACTGCCAGAGAGGTGGTGAGTGCTCCATCCCTGGAAGCATTCAGTGTCAAGTTAGATGGACTTATGAGAAAACTGATCTAATTGAAGATATTTGCAGGATTCTGCTCACTGCAGTATGTTTGACTAGATGACCTTCAAGGTTCCCTTCTAACCCAGCTGTTCCATGGTTCTATGATTATAGTTTTTCCTAGCAATATTTAGACCTTTAAACTTGGAGCTGTCAAAACCAGTAATCTTTTCAAATTTTCTTAGAATTGTTTGTAAGGCATCTGCAATATGAATTCATAATTTTTAAGGCTGTACTGCAACAATTTATTTATTTCAACAAGCCCGCCTGTAAGTGTTTCTCACTGAAGCCACAAGGACTATGCACATGCCCAGGTTATTTGCTGATCTGGGGCATTAATCTTTAATATTATTGCTTTGGCTGTCCAGCTGGATGAACTGTCTGCAGTTAGTTACCCTAAAATAACTGCATATGCACTGACAGATTCAATATTCTCTCCAATTAATTGGAAAGATAGGTCCTAGTTTGAGAGCTACCAAGGAGCCACTGGCAAAATGACCGAAGAAAGGAAGGCAAGGCCTATTTGACAGTAGGTTTCATGATATTCTCTATTTAATGCCATAGTTCTTCTGAACAATTCTTGGGTTTAACAAGACTTGATGTGTAGTATAGTAGTGTTTTCCTGGATGGCAGGTGGGCACTGAAACATGTAGTAGACCTCTGCACACCCAGAACTGACATACCTCATTTAGCTTGTGGTTGCATTGGAAGGACCAACTTTTAATTTGTCCTAAATATTTCCCACTTTTCCATCTGATGCTTTAATGTACAAGCTACACAGACAAGCTATTGTTAAATGACCCATATTAATTCTTTAAAAAAATACTGAATTCTTTGCTGTAACCTAATTAAAAACACCTTCCTTCATCTGTCCTGTGTTAGAGTCTATCATGACAGGGCCTTGAGCAAGTGATTTGGAAGAAATGCTTGTTTTCCTGTAGGATTTTCCACCTAAATAGCCAGTTTTTCAGACTGTGAGACAAGGCATGGGAAGAACAATAGTATGCCTCCACTGAAATCTGAAAGGAAATTTAAGGGGTGAAAGATAAAGCCACTTTGCACTGTAACTCTGGAGATAAGAGCAGAAAGCACCAGCTATGGCTTACAGGACACAGGGCTGTGCTGGTTGCTCACACCTGGTGCTTTAAACCTCACTGACAAACATCTCTCTTCTCAGTCCTCAGAACTGCAAATGAAGACACATCATGGGATGTGTCACTCTGCTGTTATAACTTTCAAGAACTGAAATTTCAACATCCATTCCATGTTCATCATTAAGGAGAACTCCATAGCTAAACAGAGAAGTTACATATTGGTAGAAGGTGACACCCCATTTCCTATAAAGGTCTTTCATACAAATAAGAGAGATCCAGAAAATATAATAATCATTTTAGAGTTACATTTTATGGCTCTATTTTTTCTCATGGTCTTTTGATGGCTTAGCTTTTTGTTTGTTTGTTTAGTTGTTGTTTGGGGTTGTTTTTTAAGAAATAGGTTAAAATGAGTCTGATTTTTAAAAATATCAACAGTTTAATTCCTTTCATTAAATAAACCTGTATTGTTATTATTTTGACCTAATGTTTCTTCCTCCTGTTTGCAAGAAAAAAAACCCCATTCTTTCACAGATTTATGACTGCAGCTGATCATGATTCTGCAGCATTCTCTCTCTCTCTTATTTTTTCATTGATCCAATATCTTACTAAATATTTACTGCTACATTTCAAACTCACCCCATTGTCTGATCATACTTTGTTTTATCTGAATGCCTCCATCTCCCTCTTCCCTAGCGAACACCAATTCTTAGACTATGTCAGGTGCAGCATTGATTTCCTCCAGGGTTTTTTGTTGGGTTTGTTTTATACTAGGCTTCTGGAATTCTTTCAGGAAATTCCAATTATACTAAAGATTATTCCACCATGTGATTTTTTTCTCCCCCCTTCTTCTTGTCTTTGTTTAGATCCAACTAAGGATCTAAATATCTTCTTACTTATGCGCTTTAAGATAGGATGAATTGCCTCTGGAAGTTTCTTTTTCCATGGACTGTAGATGAAACTTAGAGAACTCCAGAATTTTTCTGGTTTTAGGTGAGGTGAATCTCATCTACATTTACTTCTTTATCTGCTCTGCTGACAATGGTCCTTAAGAATAGTTGGAAAAGAAAGGCACAAATGTTCTTGGAAGCTGCACCTTTGGAGAATTTTTTAAATGGGCTTCAGCTACAAGGGACTTCGGATTTCTTTTCATGCATGATTTAGATTTTTTTTTGGTATGTCACTTTCTATTTATTCTCAATTAGTTGGGCCCTTTTCACCTGCCTGATGCAAAGTAGCAGACTTTGTTTACTGATTAAGCATTGAAAAATTGTTATGCTGAATTATTATTCTACTTTGGCGAATAATTTGAATAAATGCAGAAAAAACTAATAGAAAAAATATTTTATTTTATTTCTACTTCTGTTGAGTAGTTTTTCCTTCAAGTGCTTAGGATTTGTATTTTGAGTATTTCCAGGGTGAAAGCAAAACTGGACAAATGCTAATTTCCTTGGCAGAGTGCAGCTCAGAGGTCTCAGTCAGAAAGAAGCAAGAGCTCTGCAAATCATCAGGTATTGCCAAGGTTTAAATAAACTGATTTGCTACATCCCTTCAGTTTCCTGCCCAGAGAATCCCTCCTTGCTTTTCTATCCGTCTCCTTCTCTGAACCCCTGGAGCAGGAAGATTCTGCCTTAAAGCTATTGGGATTAATTATAAGCAACTAATACAAACTTTCTATTTACCCACACTGCTTCACAAAGGTTTAGAGCACACCTGCAAAAAAATCCCCAAATGTGAGCACATTTATTATTTAGGCAGCCTTCCTCAGATTATAATTTTAGTTCTTCTTCTCGCTGTAAAAATGTCTGCAAAAATAAGGGGTTAGGGGGTAAGCAGATAGGAGAAACATCCCAGAGGAAAAGTCCCACTGGCTCCAGGGCAGACAAAAAAAATTCAATAGTGCTTATTTTAAAATTTTTGGACAAAACAGTTTCTTATTTTTATCAGTTTCACAGTGAGTTTTTTAAAATAAAAAATCCTAAATTCCTGAACTTGTTCATTCAGTGTGTTGAGTTTAAGTTTTATCAGAACAATGGTTTAGGAGATAAAAGGAGCTTTTCCTTATGGAAGGCCTTGTTTTTTCCCATAAAAAACAAACCAAAAAAAAGAGACCCTTGTCCTACCTTGTGCTTCTCCTTTCCTAATCAAATAATTTTCCATTTGACATTTTCTGGCTCTCTACCAGTTCCTATTTCTCAACCACACCTCCCAGGGTTGTTGTTATCTGCAACAACTGAAGGCATCCAACAGGACCTGGGCTGTCGAGAGATGTGGGGTGGGACTTGTCTCACTAAGAGTCATCTGGTGCCTGCCATCCCTTTAAAGATAAAAGAGAAAAATAAGCATTTCCAAGTAGTACTTTATCAGTCCCAAAGCATAAAACAGACTAAATGTATTGTTCAATTAAAGTCAGCTTCTCTGCTGACGATCAAGAGAGGTGAGAGTAGCTAACTCACATTTATAGGTCCATTTTGATGGCTAAACACAGGTGCTGGCTGGTGCCCAACTTCTCTCTGTGTTAAAGGATGATGTGACAAGGTGTGGCACCTCATGGAATCATAGAATCATTAAGGCTGGAAAGCCCTCTTAGATCATCTAGGCCGACCATTAACCCAGCAGTGCCAAGTCCACCATTAAACCATGTCCCTAAGCACCACAGCTACACATTTTTTGAAATTCCTTCATGACAAATTTAAGATTCTAATACTGTATTTATACTTGTATCCACATGGCTGTGTCTTGAAAACAAGGATTATTTTATCTGATGCCTTCGTTGCACCTAATATATTCAAAAAGAACCAGAAAACATTGCACTTCTTTTATTTTGATTAATGCAGATCAGAAAATCTGATTACTTGATAATATAAGAGAGACAAAGTAGCATCAGAGGCCATAATTCACCCTCTTTTATATCTTGAGTTTCTCTCTTAGAGCAAGAGTTGAGTGTGAATTCAACCAGCGTCATTTTCCAGCCAAAGTGTAGTTGCACCCACAATATCACATGCTCTTTACACTCACATGCCCACAGCTTTTCCATCCTCCTTCCTAAGTCCCTTTTCCTGGTACTTAAACAACTTAATAAGCCCGTGTTTCCAGATGATTCTTCTCTACAATAAAGGCTCTACAGTCCTTCTAGTTGCTTTCTACTGTAAATGCATTCTTCCTCTTTATCTCTGCTATCTATTCATTAAATATGTATTTTTCTACTGGAGTTTTTAATCACCACGGGGATCTATTCCATTTCCATGTGAATGGTTTGTTCTTTTTTTTTTTGTGCAAAGAGGAAAACACACTTTTAATGTAGAGAGTACACTACATGTTGTACGACTGATTACATCCTTCCCCTGCTTCCCCCTCTTTGTACACAAATGTACCCACGTCACACATTTCAGCTGCTGAAAGGACAAAAAGTTCAAAATGGCTTGGAAGAGACATGCTGAACAGATGCTTTTCCAGTATCTCAACCCTTGCTTCCCTCTCTGCCATGGATTAAAATATTAATCATAGCAAGCTCTTTAAATCTGAGTGTCTGCATTTAAAAGGAAGTGAATTTAGCATACAAGAAGATAAGGCAGTAGCTGTTGGAACACAAGTTGTGCATTTGTTATCTGCAGCCTGGGATAGAGGAGAGCATCCATGTGGTCCTGCCAGTGGGCACATGCCTTGGGTGCTCCTAGCCACCCCTTTTTGGGTCAGTTTGTCCCACACTCAGGGACACCACCGTATTCTCAAATGGTTAAATAGCAAGCTGGGCTGCTTTGGGCCACTTAGATGGAGATTGGGGCAAGTCTTGCTTGAGCTTAGCCATGTAAAGATACAATCTTGTCTCTCCAGAATGAGAGGAAATGGCCTCTTGTTGTGCTAGGGGAGATTTTGATCAGATAATAGGAAAAATTACTTCACTGAAAGGGTGGCCAGCTATTGGAATAGGCAACAGGACACCAGGGACTAGGAACCAGAGTCACCATCCCTGGAATTGTTCAAAAGGCATGTGGATGTGGCACTTGAAGACATGGTTTAGCAGTGCTGGGTTAAGATTTGGCCTTGGTGATCTCAGATGCCTTTTCCAACCTTAATGATTCTATATTACTGCTGTAGGCTCCTTTGGTAGAAATTGGTTGAATATTAGGAAAATTTTCTTCACAGAGAAAGTGGTTAAGCACTGGAACAGTCTCCTGTGGGAAGTGGTGGAGTCACCATTCCTAGAATTGTTCAAAAAAAAAAAAGTAGACATGGCACTTCATGATATGGTTTAATGGGCAGAATGGTGTTTGATTGAAGGCTGGACTTGATAGTATTGCAGAGCTTTTCCATCCTTAATGATTCCATGATACTAAGAGTGGGATACATCTCCAAAGGGTCACAGCCTTTGTCCTGAGGTGGACTGAATGATCTTTGGGAGGTGCTTTTACCTCTCAATTGACTAAGACCTCAACCAGACAATTGGTTAACTTAATTTCTCTATAGCTGCAATTAAATGGGATGAATCTGACCTTTGTGTTTTCCTTTACCCCAAGGCTCAGTGACCCTTACTAAGGCCAATAAGCCCTCGCAGCAGTTGACAGACCACTGTTTATGCTGGAGTAATTCCTTGTTAGCCTGAAGCTCCAGTCACCTCAGAGCTCTTGGTTATCTATTCTCATGCCCTAAAATCAAAAAAGCACTGTACTTTTTGGGATCAACAAACATGTCACAGTAAAGTCTATGAAAAATAAAAACCTCTGCCTCCTCAGAGACTTGGGGAAATTTAAAATGTTTCTTGATGTGGTTTGATTGTGGGTCACAGCTTTCCTATGGGCCTGATCCAACAGTTAATTATGCTCCGTGGCTCTGAGGCTTTCCTAAACAAATAACTTACTGGGGGAAAGGAGAGGCTGCATGGAGATAAATGAGACAGGATCTCAGTGGCATTTAGTCATTGGATAAAACTCACACTCCAGGGAAGGGGTGTGAGGAAGAAAAAATTATTCCTTTAGGTATTTTAAGGTTTTGGTTTTTTTTTTATCTCTGCCTGAATGAGAAGACAAAGAGCAATGTCCTGCTGCTGCCTCAGCTCCCTCCTCGTGTTAGCAGCAGCACTGGAGATGTGGTGTGACATCAATATTAGTAAATTTTAGCCTTCTGAAAGTCGTATTTCTGACCTAATTTGGCAAGCAGTTTCTGTTTGAGCAGAGAAATTTTCAAAGGGTTAAACATCCCACCCCAAGCTTCCTCTTAGTTCTGCAGTTTACAGAAACTCACTTGAAAACTGGGAACATTTGGATTTTGGAACAAATTCAGCCCCTAAGCTGCATACAGTTTTCTAAGAGTGGGAAGAGTCGAATACCAGGACAAACTCAGGGGATGTAATTAATTTACTTCTTAAAATCAAATTAGACTTTTTCCCTTGGAAAAAAAAAAGTTTAGAAATTAATTCATATTCCAGGATAAATTTCATTACTCAAGCTAACAGAAGATGGGATGGTTTTGGTAGCCTCTTTTGGACACTCCATGATGTTGCTTATGACAGCAAAGTTTTGCTCCTCATTCTCTGTCATTATGAGCTGTGGAGAACACAAGAAGCTCAGCATTGTTACCAAGACACTCAAAACATTAGTGTGGTGAGCACCACAAAAGTTTGTGTTTGTTCTGATTTGCAATAGCTGTAACTGACTGAAACACTTAACTTGTTTCTATTTAGGGACATTAATCAAAATAATTCTTCTAGCTTTTATTCTGTAAAAGTCATAACCTACTGGCCTTAATTAGTAATTAAGATAATATTGCTACTCCTGGTGCTTTAGCACTGACAGATTAGTTGCTGGATAAAAAGAACTGGGAGGTTGAAGTTACTTAAATAGTTACATCTGAAAAAAAAGAAGTCTTAATTTACTGATTGTTTGATTCTGCTTTTATTTAACATTTGTTTGAGGGCTTGATATAACCTTTTTCTATCTGGCATTATTTAACCTTTCACTTTTATGAACAATTAAAGGCAAATTAAAAGAAGACCTTCCAAAAATAGAAGAATCTGCTAGGGCCAAAGGGAACATCATCATTTTGAAAAAAAAAAAAAAAATAAAAAAAATATAAAAAAAAAATTTACCTTTAGGCTACTTAAACACTCAATTTACCAAATTACCCCTGTTTAGTGTAATGGAATAAATGGCATACATAGAGGATTGCTGTTGGCAGGAGATCATTAGAGCTAAAAAGGTAATGGGCCCTGAATAATGCCCCGAGGAGCCCTGGGTACTGCAAGTTGAAGCTGAGTGACCATCTATCAAAAGTTAGAGGAGAGAACAGACACATGGGAAAAGAAATCCCAAAGCTGAGCTTAAATTATTTTTTTTGGTTTGCAGTGGGGATTTCATCCATGACTTTCAGATTACCATGATATTTTGCTGAATATTTAAACCAAGAGCAAACTCAGAGTAGCTGCAATAGTGTGGGATTTAGTGTTACAGGATGGCATTATACCCAGGGAAATGTGTTTAAATGGAATAGTTTTCTTCAGCTGTAAATATTTAGAGGTGAGCTGGTAGTCCTAGGCTGTCTGCAGTCAGGGGGAAGAAACAAGCATGTCCATAGTGCAACTGAGCCCATGTGGACACCTAAAATAGGCCAGATGATCACCCACCATCACCACCAAGTGCCTATTTTGTCATTGACCTGAAAGTTCAGTGAATAAATCCTATTTATTATGTAGTGGGAGATCTGGAAAAAGCCTTTAGACAATGTAGGTCAATGTTGTGTGGATCTTGTCTTGGAATTATATTTATAGACTATGAATAATGCCTGAACTGACTGGGTAGGAATGATGATGGGACTGCAAAAAGAGGACTCCACCTTTCCTGCAGGATCTCCCTGAGACCCCCCATCTTCTACAGCATAGAATCACAGAATCATAGAACCGTAGAATATCCTGAGTAGGAGGGGATCCACAGAGATCACTGAACTCCAACTCCTGGCCCTGCACATGACAAACCCAAGAATCCCACCCTGTCCCTGAGAGCGTTGTCCAAAAGTTCCTTGAGCTCTGTCAGGCTTGGTGCTGTGACCACTTCCCTGGGCAGCCTGGTTCAGTTTCCAACCACCCTCTGGATGAAGAACCTTTTCCTCATATCCAGCCTTAACCTTCCCTCACAGAGCTTCATATGGAGTATTACAGATACAGAGGTTCAATTTCACTGAAGATTTCATTGTATGTTAAGCAGAAATATGTACAATTTCTTGAATTGTTTCATTTGATGTAAAATAAAATTTCATGTAACAATTAGTAGTAAGCCTAATTCACAACTCTGCTGTAGAAGTAGACCATCCTTTTCTACTGAACAAGCAAGAAGCACTTCAGATGTGAAAATTCATTTAAGCTCCTCCCTTTCACACACAGCAGTTTGATGTTTTATCTTTCATTTGGTAAGGGAGTGTCTTCATCATCAGTGTGGAACAGACCCTGGGGTAAAATGCTTTCAGTCATTCCTGGTGGTGCTATTTCTCTTGGCATAAATAATGAAACATGCAGTGGAGCATCATTTGAAATGCAGCTGCCCATCTGCCAAGTGATTATCCAAAGACTGTGACAGAGAGTCCTGGATATTTAAATATTTTTAAACAAAGTGTAATCACTTTAGAGGGCTTATAAAAAAGAGGGAGAGCAACTTTTTACAGTCATGGGAATGGTTTTAATTTTTTTTTTAACAGCTTTTACAGAGGAAAGTTTTACAGCAAAAGAGATTTAGATTAGATGTTAAGAGGAAATTCTTTATTGAGATGTTGGTGAGACACTGGCCCAGGTTGCCCCAAGAAGCTGTGGCTGCCCCATCCTGGAATTGTTCAAGGCCAGGTTGGATAGTGGGATAGTGGAAAGTGTCCCTGCCCATGTCAGAGGGGGTGGAATGAGATGGTCTTTGAGTTCCTTCCAACCCAAACCATTCCATGATTCTATGACTTCAATAAGAAAGTATAAGAAGTTGTTACCCCAGACTATCATAGGATGTAAGATAAATCTACTTCCAGGTGAATTAATTTTATCCCTTTTGTACACAGAATTAAACTCTAGATTTTAAACTCATCTCTAGATTTTGGATGAAAGAGAAATTTTCTTCAGTTAACCTTTCTTTGTGCTCTGGAAAATTTCCCTCATTTTGCACTATTGACCAAAAATATTTCTCATTGTCAGAGAGGTATGGGTTGGATTTCTGTTTCCCAGGATCCTGATATGGCTTTGGGTGTTTTATTTTTCCCCTCTTACGTTTGCTACAGTGGGCCAGAGCATCTTCACAGAACCGCAGAATCACAGAATATGCTGAGTTGGAAGGGACCCACAAGGGATCATCGAGTCCAACCCTTATCCCAGTACAGGACCATCCCCAAGAGTCACATATCATGAGCCTCAGAGTATTGTCCAAATGCTTCCTGAGCTCTGGCAGCCTTGGGGCTGTGACCACTGCCCTGGGGAGCCCGTTTACTGCCCAACCACCCTCTGAGGGAAGAACCTTTTCCTAATATCCAACCTAAAACTCCCCCGACACAACTTTAGGCCATTTCCTCGGATTCTATCACTGGTCACCACAGAGAAGAGATCACTGTCTACCTCCACAAGGAATTTTGTGATTTGTGATATGTTTTTTTTCCTGGTAGGAGGTTCTGTGGAGTTTGAGGGCATGGAATCTCATTTTTCCCAAGTCTATGTTCTTACAGTCATTTAAGGGGTACAGTTTGCAGCTTGCTGAGTTTAAAGATCACCCTGCTAAACACCTCAGCAAAGGGCCATGCAAACAAGGAGCAAACACCACAACAAGGCACACAAATCCTGGCTCCATCACTATGTCCATCCTTAGCTGACAGAAAGGAAGATGGGCCAGGAGTGTTGAAGGGAGGGAGAGAGTCAATCCAAGGCCAGAAATGGGGCACTGTCAGAGCTCATTAATGTCACACCAACCAGGAGGAGCAATATGTTATTTAGACAAGCCCCGGGGCCATCCTAATTGACAGCGTTGAGCTCAAAGCCACCTTTACTCCCTGTCCAGTGGTGTTCAGCATCTTTATAAAATTTATCTCTCTTGATATACCCCTGTGAGGAAGGGACTGACTTCCCCATTTTAAAAACAGGTATAGAAATACCAAACCATTTGACTTATGACATCCAGGACATCTATATCCAAGATACAACTAAACCCAGATTCCTCAGGCTGCAATATTTACACTCAAGACCATATTCTCCACAATATCAGGCATGTTTTAGAAATAATAAACAAATTAATATTACATAGGTTAGCAACAGATTAACAGAATGATAAAAAAAATCAAAATGCAATCCTGGAGTCTTCACATTCACATTGAGCCTCCTTTAAAAAATGCTTTGATGTTCATCTCTGAACATAAAAAGAATTCAGCTTGCATCCTAAACACAGACATGCAAAATCTACCCCCCTTCCTCTCTTTCTTGCTTAACATTAGTAGGTTCTGTTTCTTAAACAGAAATTTCTGATTTCATATTCCGACTAAGTTGTCTTCTTTCTAGAGTTGTCCCAGATTTCAGAGGGAGAGAGCAACAAAAATTATAAAATTAAAGATATTAGTCAGGAAGGGGAAAAAGACTCATATCACCTTGCAAAAGGGTCACAGCTACTTGACATATAGGACATACACCACTCATTGCCCATTTAAATGGAATCTAAACACTCCCAAAGACACAATTTAAACTTTAAAAAATTTCATTGTTGCATGTTGTTTTTCATAATCTGTTTTAAAACAAACAGTGATGTACCTCAGAGGGGTTTTTATCTAAAAGAAAAAGCCAAATCTCATATAGTCTTTTCCCATCAGTAGCTCACAATGTGCACATTAAATGCTGATCCAGCCAAAAAGGACAGTTTGGTAAGAGAAAATCTGAGTTTGTGTATATTAAAAGTGATAGAAAACAAGATCCTAACCTAAAAACATTCAAATTTGCAGTCAGTAAGTCATGAAGAATACAAACAAAGCCACTTACATAGTTTATGTAAATCAGTTGAAGTGTTTTGATGGATTTTAAAAGCTGAGTGGTGAAGACAGTCAGTGTTAGAAATCAAAGCATGGAAAGAAAAAGAATAATTAAGATCTGAGTTTATTTTGGGCTTCCTTAAGGTTAAAAATGCAAGCCTTCTTTAAATACAGGTAAAATTTATTTGGCGGTCTATAAAGGACATCACAGTGATGCTACATGTGATGAAGAAGTTACAGACAACAAACAGTGTCTGATGGAAAATACAGAAAAAAATTATAAAAGCCCCTTTTGATGTGAAATCATCATGAAGTGGCACAAAGGCTGGCCCTGAAAGTAAAGAAATAAAATAAATAATGAGCCTTTTGTAAAGCAAATGTGCTGTACAAATACGAGCATGCATAATATTCCTGTGTTGTGGAAAGGAATGGATTTAAGAAAGGTGAACTGAAGAAATAAACATAGATGCACATATTCCTACACATAGTCCAAGTAACTGAATAGTGAAAAGGCAAATTAGATTGGTCTGTGTTGATTTCCATCCATTTATCTACCTGTCTTTATTTCACGGCTTCTGTTATTACAAATAAGGGGAATATTTGTCCCATCTCTGAAGAACTTCAGAGTCATTGAGATCTTTCCACCCTACACTGATAAAAAAGACTATCTTTTTGTATTACAGTTTGAGAGATCTGACAAAAACATTAAGCAATCATCAAATATTTTTGAACTCCCATTTTGATTTTAGCTTTTTCATATTTATTTTTGTACATTTAAAAAAATGCCTACTTTGCACCAAAAAAAGCATAGTCTTCCTTTCATACATGGTAAAATGGACCATTGTGACATTTCAGAACTGTTTTTCAAAAATTAGGAACAGGAAATGAACCAAAATCAAGCCTTTATTATAAACCAGAATTAATTTGATGACTTACATATGCTTAAAAATTTTAATTTGAAGAAAATATCAAACCCTCCAAGTGTCTTACAGAATTTAAGCTCAGAATGATATCTGGGGTCCTGAAATGGCTCTCAGCATCCCTGTCTTTCTCACGGCTCGTTGAGAAGAATCTCAAGACTGAAATCCCACCACCTTTAAATGGATGCTGACTTTTCCTTTATAGCAACCAGCTTGGGAAAATGTCTTTTTTTTAGGGTAAAATTAATGGAACTGAGCAAAAAACTATCTTAAAACTATTGTCAGTTAGAAGGATAAAGTATCTCCTTGTTGAGGTCCCACACCAGCACACTAGAAACTGTTTAAATCCTTTCCATGAATATTTGGTCATGGGTGTTTGAGACACACATTAACCCTCTTATCTTCTAGACTTCCACATATGGGTCTAAATCAAGTGTCAGACTTGATCTCAGGAATGCCTTTGTCACAGAATTACAGAATCATAGAACCATTAAGATTGGAAAATACCTTGAGGATCATCCAACCACAGTGTGTAAGAGAGAAGGGGGAATATTGTGGGCCAGTCAAGCATGCTTCTCCCAAAGGAGAAAAAAAAGCATCTTGGGTTTATGATACCTCCTTGTGTCATGTTGAAAGACTTGCTTTATGGCAGTTGCAGAGAGAATTTAGCTCTTCTGATTTTTAGCTCAGGATCACAACCACAGTTTCATTGCTGATATGTGATAACGAGGTCCCTGAAACTACACAGCAGCTGTTGAACTTCCCCCTGAAGGTGAAGTTGTCTTTCAGGTAGTTAAGGTAATTAATTTGTCTTTTAATGGCATTTTCTTTGGTTTGGTTCCTTGATCTACCGTCACTCACACATGGAAGAAGTTATTGCCTACAGATAATGAACAATAACAAATATTGAATATTCTGTGGATATTAATTTCAAAAATTTCTCTTCAGGTTATTCTTTCTCACTGTGCCAATAAGACAAACCTAAAAAATGGACAAGAGATTAGGCTGTGCAAGATGCTGAACTTTGAATTCCAACCTTGAGGAGATTCAAAACTTGATCACCACCTGCCACGACTCATATTGCCATTCCTCGGAGACTGGAAAACAAGGCAGAGTTTTGATCTGTGCATATCACCCACTTCTGAAATAGCTGGAGTTGTGGGCTGTGTTGACAACCAGAGCTCTCCCGATGAACCTCTATCTTGAACACCTACAGATGGAACAAACGCCCCTTCAGAGACCCAGGGAAATAAAAAAACCACACTCTGCGTTGACAGACAGGTGGTTGTATGGGGATACAGACCTCAGTTTAAGCAGCACCAGTGCTGTGGGTTCACTTTTGGGAAGGCTGGGTAGCCAAAATGCCCCATCTACCCTCTGGCACAGAAGCCACCCTGTGTTCAAGAGGTGTTTGTGGTTCCATTTTCTGCTGCTCAGTGCAGCTCTTTGTGAGCTCACTACCGTTTAGTAAGAGATAACAGATTAAGCCAAGTGCAGGGATAATGAAATATAAATTAGTAGGTTTGCCAGCCTTTATCCACAGCACTGTCAGAGTGTATTATCTGGTATATCTAGTTCAGAGCAGTCAGTTAAATTTCCCCTTATCAGAAACTGAGTGTGAAGTGTGGTAATGTTGCTAAGTGCAGAACAAAAATCTCTCTTTTTTTGCATCCCATGACTGCTCCAGGCAACATTCTTGGAAACCTCTGAGTAGGAAGGAAAAGAAGACCCTGAGATATATACACTGTGACAAGCCAGGAGGCTAAGCTCCACCGGTAAACCGTCCTGTGAGCGGCAGTCGCCTGTGGCTGTGACATTACCACACTTTGCTCAGCTTCAGAAAGGGAAATTTAACTGACGACTGCTATGAACTGAAGCCACAGCCTAAACCAGATAATACACCCTGACAATACTGTCAGGCAAAAAAGGCTGTGTTCCCATTGATTTCATCGCATTGGAGACATATTACCCAGGGCTGTGTATGTTTGAGGGTATATGTGAACACTGTGGGAATATCAAAGGGAAAGACACACTGATTTGGGCAGAAACAGGCCTCGCGGAGATAAATCCCCAAAGTGCACTGACTGAAATATATATTATTTGGAGAAGCGGGCACGGCAAAGATATTGATTGTAATTATAACTTAATCCTCGATCTACATCTGATATACCCTGCTGGGTTTGTTTAAAGGAGAGCAAAGCAGGGAAAATCACGTTTCTTGCATCTCTGGGTTGTTCCTGGAGGACTGGAGGTCCAGTTTGTCGGCATTTCCAGCAGGATACAAACATCAATGACAGGCAGAACTCGAAGGGTTCAGAGCTCGGGTTCAGCTCAGAGAAGATCCATGTTTCTTTAATCTCCTGGGCTCCCCTGCTACAGTTCCTGAATAAACATATTTTGTGAACAAATGACAAAGGCAAATATCTAGTGTCACAATATATATTCTAAAACAATTAAGAAGTGTTTTGAAACAAAAAGGGTTCTCATACTTTAGAACATAGGCCAGCCCAGAATGACACCAACTTATTTGGCTTGCAACAAAACCTCTCTGAAGGTTGAAAGAAAAGTTTGTGTTTAACTCCCCTGTTTACAGTAACAATTTTTAGCCTTTATGTAGTGTTTGTCCCCTTGTAAACTGTAGACCTTAATACCTGTAGCAAAGTGCTACTTCTTAAATTTACATTACTTCAATGACGCCCACATTTTGTTTGCTTAAAAAACAAGAGAAAATTTCTCATAATCCTTTTTCTCTCTATTTCCTGCTCTGACCAAAGCTTTGGAGAATAAGTGGAAAAAGCAAAGCTAAAATATGTGGTCGAAAGTCTCAAATAAACTGTTCTGTCATAAAAGTATCAAGGCTTTCAGGCGATCAAGACTTACTATTTCATGGAACCTCGATATATAGGTCTGTTGGACTGATGGAGTCAAATTTTCCTCCAGGATTTGGTTAGGAACTTCTGGCAAGGTAAGAAGCTTTCTTTGTTTACAGTGATAAGCACATTCATATCCCATCCTTCTGCAATGAAATGTATTGCAAAATTAGAGTGTGCTTTTGAACAACTGAGCTTCTCTTTGGACTATCAGAAGAAGGTGACCAAGTCTCATGGCTTTTAATTGGTGCTTAGCAGTGTGAGGCATCCTTTTCAAAAAGGGAGGGAAGGGGGTAAAGATATCAATAAAACAAATTATTATTTATTGCACCTTTTATAATGGAAAAGTTTATCAAAATAGTGAAGCAGGAAATAACAGCCTTCATATAAAAGATATATTTTGAATCTTTGCAATTAACTCAATCTTCATTTCACTGCTGTGCTCTCCAGCTGCATACACTGTCTTTTTTTCATTCTTAAGAATTCAACAGCTTCAACCCCAGCACTCTGCAAAAGCCATAAATTAGGACCCAAGATGAACTGATGTTTCATTTGAAATGTTTCATGCTGGTTTGCAGCTTCCAAATTAGCATGAAACAGCACCAGAGGAAACAGAGGGATTCTCCTGCATTGTACAAAGAGCCATGTGAACTTTTGAAATGCCTGAGATCTCATTACTGACAACATTTTGACCTCAGAGTTTTCATGTGCTGACCTAGAGGCTGCCTTTGGAAGCAGAAATGCAGATTCTCCATTCAGCGTGACTTCATGGGTTTATCAAGCCAGATGATTTTTTTTTTTTTTTCCAAATGCAAAGCAACAGTATGTGGCTTCCAAAAATGAGGAGAAGTAATTAAAAATTATAGATATGAGAGCAGGGTGAATGAAAGATCAGCCTGGAAAGAGGCAGACCGAATGCAGTCCTTTCTTGGGTGCTTTTGGTAAGCTTTTATGTTTTGTTGCTAAGCCTGTTGAATCCTATCAAGAGCTCTGGGATTAAAAGCTCTACACAGGCTTAAGGTACCAAACAGAAAGCAGGGAAAGAGCAAGAGCTACTCGTCTTCTGAAGCTCCTTCTTGTTCCTCCTGTGACCCAGTTTTATTGGGAATGCTACTCAGCAGCAAAAAGAAAAAAAAAAATCTGAGATAAGGCAATAGCACAAATACGAAGGAAACATTTTCTGTTTAGTTGGAAAAGAAACCATGCAAAACATCCTGGTCCCACAGAAGCCAAAAAGACTCACTGTTAATGCCAACTGATCCAGATCTTCACCAGAACATAAAACCTTTCAAAAATTTGGAGTTATTACTTTCAAAGAGATTCTTATTCAAAACTTGGGGAAGAGCACTGAATTCTTGTTTTATGGGTTGCAGAAAAGAGGACCTAAGGGGTGTCCCTGCCCATGGCAGGGGGGTGGAACTAAATGATCTTTAAAATGTCTTCCAAACCAAATCATTCTATGATTCTATGGATGACTAAGTAACATCCAAAATTTTGCAGGGTCCAAAGAATTACATTTCTTTCAAAAGAAAGTCTGGAGACTTTTTTGTTGAGTCCCACTATTGAAGAGCAGAGAAGGCACCAGCTAAAAATATGGCCTACTGGTCACATTTTTCACCCAATCCCTCTCCTTTCAGCTGAAATGTCATGGAATAAACACAGGAATTCTGCAGGGGTTGAATGAGTGTAGAAACTTTCAGATAAAGAGAGCAGCAAATAACTTTCTTTGCAGAGTAAGGATGGAATCACAGTCAGCCCAGCAACAAGTCACTTTAGACTTGGGATTCAATGCAGATTTTTCTCTGCTTTGCACTATGTATAAGACTTGTGAGCTCAACACTTATCACTGATCCCCTTGTTCCTTTGTGGGATTGTTGTATTCTATTGCAACAAAATAATGCTGCAAGCAATTTCTTCTCTCAGTGTCATTTTCATTCCAGATTGCTCCACACTGGAAATTAGCTGGATGGTGTTGTTTAAACTGTTTTTAAAATACACAGTGTAAAAACCTCACCCCCAGACTCCGCAAGACTTCCCTAACCGACTGTGACTGAATGGAAAATTCTGCTGCTCTGATTAAACTTATATGCAGAGGTGAATAAAATATAAAAGAGGTCTTGAACATCATCTTTTATTTAGTGTCTTGTCCGATAAGTATGATCATACTTTTAAGGATCACAGTATATTTTTAGACACCTTGTAAAGCACTCAAGCTTTTGCTCAGAGTACTAGGAGTGTATGGTTTAATAAGCCAGTTGACAGAACATTAGTGACATCAAAGCAATGGAAAAAACTCTGTTTGCTTGCTCTTCCTTTCATCTGACTTTAAAATGCAGTGCAATCGACAGGATTAGGAGAGAAAAACACACATACACATGCAAACCAAGTGCATTTGATGAATTCTGTGTGATGAACTGTTTGAAAATAATGATTATTTTCAGGAAAGCAAGATATTCTTCACCTTCTAAATGCACATCAGATTTTATGCAAGCCCACTGTTTCAATCTGTTGTATGTTGCAGTTTATGAAGGGGTTTCTTGGGGATACCAGATTGATGCCATCTGGGTATTGTGTAGACCGGAAAAGTACATGATGCTTCTCCTCCTTTCTGCTGTTAACCCTCAGTTTGTCAGGTTTGCTCTTGAAGACAGAAAATATTCCCGTTTCTATGTCTAATGTCAGGCTCTAGCCCCAGGAGAGGTGGTAGGTGGTTATATCCATCAGGTCACATCTGACATAGACACCATACATGGGACACAAAATGTCTGCAGAGCTGGTCTCCTGCAGTTCTCAGCAATGCCAACAAAGAGGAAGGGGCATTTTTAGCAGATAATTCATCTGCTCTTCTGAGATATTTCTTTCAAATGATTTGCACTGATTCCTAAAAGTGGTTTTTTTTCTCCTTCATTTTTTTCTTTCTCCTTTCTTTTTGCCAGGGGGTTGCAGCATGTGATTACAGGTATCTTGATTGTACACAAAGAAAGGCAGATTGCAAAAATTTGGTTGCATTTCTACATATGACCCTTGAAGTCTCAAAACTTTCCATAGATCTGATTGTCCACAGAACCATCTTGTGTCAGATCACATGATGATACTGTTTTGGTTAGGCTTTTCCCTCATTAGAGAAGATCCCAAGCAAGAAACAGCGAGGCCCAAACCACACCTGGGTGTAGAGATATTGAAAAAGCATCCACTTTGCACACTACCACCTCCAACTGGCTGCCTAAAATGAGGAAGGTTTGCTCTCAGAACATCAGTAGAAATACAAATTTAGCAAAAATATCACTTGTTGGTTAATTTTGTTGGTCACTTCAGCAATAATCCAGTTATACAAAACCTTTCAAATGCTACAATTTTGTACCTCTGCCCTTTGGTTCTGCAAAAGATGGGGAGAGTTATTTTCCCTTTTACATCATGGAGATTAATGCATTTTTATAAGAAGGTACAGCACAGGAAGAATACAATATCATCCTCATAGACACCTAAATTCCAGGCACATCTGTTTCCAGATACCAACCATTTAGTATTACGCATCTCAACAGCAGTAGTTTCCATCATTTGACTTCACCTTAGACTGGTAAAAATTTGATTTAAAGTGTCATAATTTGAATTATTTATAAAATTTTACCTGGTCAGAGAAGTTACATGTTCAGAGAACTTGTGGATGCCCCTTCCTGAAATTGTTCAAGACCGGGTTGGATCAGACTTTGAGCAACCTGGCCTAGTGGAATGTGTCCCTGCACATGGCAGAGCATTGGAATTAGATGGTCTTTAAGGTCCTTTCCAACTCAAACCGTTCTGTGATTTTTAGGGCTTCATCTGCAGGTCTTGAGGCCTGTTGTTAATGGGACAACAATGTCTCTGAAGAATAGAGCCTTTCCTGTTTACACATTGTGTATCATCTCTGTTTTTCCAATGCTTTGCACAAGGTGGTAGAACAGCAGGATTTCCTAATTCACTAGTAAGCCAAGTGCTCATATCTATGTTACTTTCCATATAAAACACTTAGAATACACTCAGCTGTGAATGTAAAGCCAAAGCTGAACAGTGAATTCTCCTTAAGGCCTGATTTTCCAGGCAGTTTTTTGCCTATGAAGATGTTTCAGCATTAATTTTGATCATATTCTCTTTCACACCCTCCATCTAAGGTACTAAAAAGGGAATTCACAGGAATTCGTAAGGTGCCATAAGCAATGTTCTCAGAAGTGTAAAAGAAATGAATACGATAATAGCTTTCAAACTAAGTTCTCCTCAATGTGTTTAGTTCACTGGGTGTTAAAGAACATTTAGTAACAGTTTAAACGAGTCAAATGAGGATGCAATCAGAATTCATCAGGTGAGGCACAACCCAAACTGAATGTTACACCCTCTTTGTGTGTGCTCCAAAGGTTCTCTCCTTTCTTGACCTGTTCAGATGAAAGCTGACTGGCTTCTTTAAAGCACATTTTTCAGGGACATTTATCAGAGCTGGAAAAGATGGGATTGATGCTTTTTCTTTTTTTCTTTTTTGCTTTTCTTTATTTCTTTTTAAGCCTAGTGTTTAATATCTCAGCCCACTCTGCATAAAGGGAGCTGTCAGGCTTCTGCTGGAAGTTCCTTGCTAAGCAAGAGCTGCACAATGGGCATGTCCACTCCTGGAAGTAAATCCTATTCTTTCCAGCATTCAGAGGTTTGTGCCATTGTGAGGTGTATTACAGCACATGTTGTACATCCCCTTAGTTCTGGGTGTTCCAGGTGTGCGAAGTCAGGGGCTGTAGGAAATGCCATGAGCTGGCTGCAAAGTTTTCACCTGTTTCATCACTCATCCTTGATACATATTGCATTGATTAAATTTAGATTAGATACCAGGATGAAATTTTTCCAGGTGGTGAGGCCCTGGCACAGGTTGCCCAGAGAAGCTTTGGGTGTCCCATCAAGGTCAGGCTGGACGAGGCTTAGAGCAACCTGGTGTAGTGGAAGGTGTCCTTGCCCATGGCAAAGGGGTTAGAAGTAGTTGCGCTTTAAGGTCCCTTCCAATTAAAACCATTTAATGATTCCATGATTCTGTGGTATAAACCCCATATGGAAATTCCCATAGAATTTAATTGCAAGAAAAAAAAAAAAAAAGAAACTCAGAAATTTTTAAGTGCTTAAAATTGAACAATGAATTTTGTTTCCTCCATGGCATTGAATATAATGCTACACAGGAGACTGGTTGTTCTCTGTGCTGATCCATATGTTTTCAGTGTGACTTCTATTAAATTCCCAGATGGAACATTTCCAGGTGTGGATTTTTGTTTTTTGTTTCACACCTACTTAATGACTTAAGACTGATGCAGACAGGAACAGCAAATGTCTGGACTGTGTTACAAAGATATAGGTGTCTGAAAAACCTTTTTAATCTAAGGTTAGAGACATTACTGTATATAACACCTTATTGACAAGTATTTCCCTTCAATAAAAGCAAACAGGACAAATTTACTGATCAGTCTAATTTACTTGAATATGTTCCACAAAGACATTCTATAAACATATTTATTTGACTATGTTGCCCACACACAGGGCATGAAAGGAGACAGAAGGATGACAAAATGTGGGATAAGTAACTTGAATTTGTGAGTAGAATGAATGGATGATTCTGCAAGTTCTCTTGTTTCTTTCTTTTCTTCCATCACATGGAGACATCACTGCTTGAGGTCACATGCTGGAGATTTCACCTGGCACATCTGCTCAGAAAGGGCACTCCTGGGCCCAAGAGTCCTCTGGAGATGACAGAGCTGCCCAGTCTGACCAACGATCTGCAATCAAGGTCCACAGGACACAGGAGGCCTGAGCATAATGGCTTTTGAGTCCCTGTGTCACTGTTGTATAAGATACTGAACAAGCTAAGGTGGAACATTAGTTGGGAAATTCATGTGGGACCCTTTTATTCAAGGAATACATTTCAGGAATGAGACTTAGTACATACAGAATCATCGAATTGTTTAGGTTGGAAAAGACCTCTAGGATCATCATGTCCAAACACTAACCCAGCATTGCCAACTCCACCACTGAAGCATGTTCCTTGGTGCCACATCTGCACATCTTTTAAATACCTCCAGGGATGGTGACTCCACCACTGCCCTTGGCAGCCTATTCCAATGCTTGACAATCCTAATTGTTCCTAATATCCAATCTAAACCTCCCCTGGCATGACTTGAGGCCATTTCTTCTTGTCCTATCTCTTGTTATTTGGGAGTAGAGCCCGACCCCCACCTGGCTACAACCTCCTGTCAGGGACCTGCAGAGAGCAAGAAGGTCCCCCCTGAGCCTCCTTTTCTCCTCAGTTGCTCCTCATCAGACTTGTTCCTCAGACTCTTTGCCAGCTCCATTGCCCTTCTCTGGACACACTTCAGCACCTCAATGTCAATGAAATTCAAAAATATCTCAACCTGGTGGGATGCATAGAAGCTCATTATCACTCCAAGGAAACTGACAAGCAATAAATAAAACTGTCAGATGACATTTGTTTTTATTATTTAAGGTAAGCAATAAAATTGAAGTTCAGGAAGGTTCCTGACATGGGTAGGTGGCATTAATTCTTGACACAGGCAGTCTTAGAAGAAACAATTTGAAATATTCATGTAATATATTAGCTACCAAGTCAGTTGTGAAGGGAACACGCCCGCACACTGCAGGATAAAAAATGATGCAAATCTGCAATGTGTAAAAGCCAGAAAGCAAAAGGAATAGGGCAGTAAATATGGGAAGAAATGTGACGCCATCACTTAGGAACATGCTCTCAGAACTGACCATTTCAGTTGTCAGCCGCAGGGTTTTGCTGGTTTGGGCAGCCACAATATACCAACGTGTCAGAGTATAAGCTGATCAAATTTCATCTGAAAACCTCAGTGCCAGTGGGCTTCAGGGACCAAAATTCTTGAGTTACAATAGTTGAAAGTAAACTGAGTATCTAAAAGGCTCCATCAGGTTCTAAGATAATCTGGCAGTCTGGCCTTATTCATGTTATGAAAATTTCTTTCTTCCCCATTTAGGTTGTCCACTGACAAACTGTCTATCCATGAACCAGATCAGTTCTGTGAACAGAAATTTCATGGGACAGTGCTGACCCAAGAAGTGCATTCTTCCAAAAATATCCATAATTCCATTGGTATTTGTATTGTTGTAAGCCTGATTTCCTGCTTGATCTTCTTTTACTTAACAGCTTAATGATTAAACCATTAATTTAAATCAGTCTTTTACTCAAGAAGGACCACGGGTTTTTTGACTGGGAAGTTATTATGAATAAATTATCAATATCAGCTCCTCTAGTCCTTCACATATGTGTCCAAATAGAGACTGTGGGGATCTGTGGGGGGTGAAGGTGTCTGCAAGTCCAAAACAGGATCCATGTCAGTATAACAGCTTTGCTCAACTTCCACCTCTGCAGCCTTTGAGATTTCATCCCACAAGCTTACAGGTATTTATTAAATAAAAAGAAATTAGGTCTTAACCTTGATAGGTTTAATTACTAAACTTAATATTTTGGCTGTGAATGTTCCTATTATATTAAAATTAAAATGTGAGCAGAACAATCCACATTTTTGCTCTTCTGAATTTCAGAGCTATCTAATGAAACAAATACCAGAGCCACCAATGACACATTTAATCTTCACTTAGCAAGGACAAACCAAAGAAGCCTTTAAGACTTTCCTGGAGTTTTAGTCAGACAGGGAACACATATGACCATATACCAAATACCTTCACATTGTCTGGGTTTGAAAACAACACCAACACCTTTGAACATGTACCAGTTAGTTTAGGGATACAGATGGATAAATACTAAGGCATATCTTGGTAATCTTACAGGTCTTCAGGCTTTCTGCATTCCCTTTGCAACCTATTAGTGATCTGTCTACTAATATTAAATAAGCTCCTTTAAAGAATTTTCCCTGGATTGATTTGAATGAGAAACTCTGACATTAGAGTTAAAATAAAATAGTGCTTCTGCTGAAAATTCAGCTCAAGGAAATTGCCCATGTGTTTCTAAGCTTCAGGTAGGCTGGGCAGGCTGGTGCCATCATCCCATATGGAGTTGTTGATCCAGGACAAAATAGGCTTAACATGGAGGAGGGAAAAAAACAAAGAGGCCATAGATGGCTACTCAGCTGTTGGGCAAATAGTAGCAATTTTGTACAGGATTTTAATCACTTTTAATGTCCATAGGTATTTTCATCTTGGAGGAAAAATGCAGGACATTTCTGGTGTTATCCTGTGGACAAATGTGTTGAACTCAAATGAAAACAAACCATGTGTTTTGGTAAATTAAAACTGTAGTAGTTTGAAATATATAACTGTGCTTTAAAATTTCTATTTTAAAAATAATTAAAAATGCAAGCGAAATTCCTCATTTTGAATGCTCTTCTCACAGTACTCTGGTTTTCCAAAGAAAAGAATTCTGGTTTTATTGGTTAGGCTTGGATACCAGCACACAGAATTTAAGGTAGTTTTTGGTACTTTCTGGTAACCCATGGAAAATACTAAAATTTTATTCATTTATTTAAATAAATATATAGATTTACATACATATGTTCGGCCATTTAACTACCTTGGAGAAGGATAAATGAAGTCTTAGTTCCCTTCCTAGAAAGTGACTGATATTTTACTCCCAAGTTGTATTAAATGTGTTTGTGTGAATATGGGGACTCAGATGAAAATATACAACATCAACAGCACAGAATTGCTCCTGATAGATAAATATCTCCCTCCCTTGCTCCTGCTTCCAGCTGTTTAAATCAACACTGGAAACTGCTCTTGGAAAAATGCCAGATACCTCTGATGAATAAACTGCAGAATTAATGTGAAAAATATTTCCTACAAGCTGAAAGAAGAGGTAATTAAACAAAAAGCTTAAACAAAACAAAACAAAACAAAACAAACTAAAAATAAAACAAAGAAAAAAAAACACAGAAAGGAAAAATACTTACTTTTGGCAAGTTAATTAGCAATTCTATGTATGCAGTTTTAAAGTCTACAATTTTTTTAAACCCTGACCAAAAAAATATTCCTGTTCTTGTTCAGCTTCAGTTATTTTGACAGTAAAGACAAAGGTGCATGTGTTCTTATTTTCTTTAGCATGGTCACTATAATGGGAATACAGCAGATAATCTGTTGAGCTATACCTGATAAGGTGTGATTTAAAATATTTTACTTCAAAAACGTTTTAACAATTCCTTGCTCTGCTCCTGCCTATGTTAGAAGACTGAGTTGCTAGCTCAAATTTATGAGAGGATTAATTTGATTCTGCATGTTATTTTAATTTATTGAAATTTTATAATTGCATAATGACAAATGGTCCCTCTAAAATATTTTTTCTTAATCCCAGTATAGTCTTAGACAAGAGTTAAATCAGTTTTTATAAATAATGTATTTAAAGTGAAATTATCATTCTCAGCTTTTAAATTAACACAGCACAAACAGATGTTTTGTTCCAAGAGTTTCTAATTTCTTTCACAGAATGAGATACAATAGTGGAGGCATTAGAAAAACTGCTTTTATTTGGGAGGGGGGAAGTGTGTATTTTTGTTTTGTTCACTTTCAGAACTGCACTTGATTTTGAGAGGCTGTGTTATTTTAGTACCTATCTTTTTTTCTGATGCTGAACTGGATGCCCAGGCAGGAGTGGGAGCAAGGAGTGCTCTGAAAAACTCTGAGCTCGCTTCAGCAGCTCCTGGGACTCAGCAAGATGCACTGTGGGATCTCTTATGGGCTGTGGATGACCTGTGTTCACTTTCCAGGACAAAGCTGTCCTTTCTCCACTATTCCTTCTCCTTCTTTCTCTCTGTTTTTCCTACCTCCCCCTTCTTTGTCCCTTGTGGAGACTCTCTTTTCCAGTTGTCAGTATGCTGATGTTCTGTGGCTAAGTGATGATAAACAGAAAATAACTAAGTCACACCCCACTCTGCACATATGGACACTGCAGAAAGGATTCATAAATCAGTCTGACTGATTTATTTATATAGGGACTATTGATTTTCTCCTTCTCTCCATGAACCAGAAGGTGGCATCTGATTACTGGCTTGTAAATTTGCATCTCTTCTATCTTCACTGCAGCGGTCAGTGAATCCTTTTCTTTATATATCTATCCATGTTAACACAATGGATAACAAAATTAATGCCCACTTCTCTACATTCTTCAGTCAAGCACATGTATCTCTCTGCATATCTATTTACATCTATATATCTCAATCACTGTCAACCAGTTTCCTTTATTACAGCAATATTTAACCTTGCACTGAGCTGTTTTGCTTTAAGGGTCTGAACTGCATTTGTTGACAGGTCCAGCAACACAATCCAGAACTCAGTGTTATTATTCCCATTCTCCAAACTGGAAAATGAAAGCAAAAAGAGACTCAAAGGTCTCCTTCAGAGGTAGACAGAAATGTTGTGATAAAGCATCAAATATTCAAATTTCCTTGCTCTCACTCATGGACCTTCAGCCAAAAGATCAGTCGAACCAGGTGCTCTATTTTACAAAATCATGACATTTGTAAACTCCTCAGGTGTCTGGCATTAGTTTCTATGAATGCAGACCTTGCTGAGCAGTTAGGGTATTTTGGCCTCAGTTAATTCTGATGAAGATAAGTAAATGTTCTGTGTCCCCAGCATAGTTGATCCACAAATGAGATGAGTTGCTCCTGTCAACCTTTAAACCCAAAAGTTTCAATCCCTTTTGCACTAATTAAAGGATAGTTCTTACACATGATTTCTATAATATGAGAGGGGATTTTTGTGAGAGCAAAGCTAAAAATAATTGGCTTTTCTTATGAGAAACAGCTGGGCAGAGGTGCAAAGAGAGCTCTCAGAGGAGCCTATTGGGTTCGGAGTGTAATGGTTGTGAAGACCAACATTTTAAATAGTTTTGGAGGAGTTGTATCATGTTAATTGCTAAATGTCAGGATTCAGATGTTTGGAAGTTTCTGGCCTCAATCATCAGAGGCTCTTTGCTGTTGAATGCTCCTTTCCCTGACAGAAAGTGCTGCTATAGATTTTACAGACCACAGACAAGATCTGCTTGCCCAGTGTAAGAGAACAAACTGTGCTCTGGACAGCTGGAAATACTAATAAATCACACACTCATTTCTCCTTAATCCTGTAAGCAGAGAGCTTGAGCCATGAAAGATCATACAGAAAAATACGTAGAAAGCTGGACAAAGACACAGGGATTTCTGAGCTTCATGGCAAAACCTCCAGCTCCAGGGAAGGAGCAGGAATTACTGGTGCAGGTTATGCATGTGAATATTGCAAGGTGACAGGAACATGGTGAAACAGCAGTCAGGGCTGTGAGATGGGAACTGACAGGAGTGAGCTGTTCAAAATCAAAAAGAATATAGTTAAGGGTGATGGGATGCTGATTTATTTAATGCAACAGTGAAGAAACAAGAAGGAAGAGCTGGGGTGAAAGGGAAGATGTCTGGGTCAAAGTCACACAGGGGAAGAAAGATAAAAGAGTTATTGAGGCAGTAATTCTTGAAGCCCCTTACAGATTGTCAAGAGAAGCCAATGTGAATACAAAAAGAGATTTTTATGATTTTTTCATACATATATTGTTTTTTATAAACATGTACGTGCATATAGTTTAGCCATAAGTAATCTATTTTCTATCACAGTGTGGTTATAAATCATACAATCTATACATTTCCAAGATAAAAATGTTATTACAAACTAAATCATTAACATGTTCCAGCTCTCAGATGGAAGTTAAAGAAAAACAACAAAAAAAATTACCAATTAGATTCAGTTACTTCTTTTAGAGCTGAGAACAATTTTCTCTGACAAATTCAACAAGCAAACCTGTGGCAGATCAGGTTTGGATTAGGTTTGACCCAATAACAAGGATGCTCTAGAAAGCAGATCCATTGTGAAGGTTATGTACATCTGAGCAAAGAAGATTCACTGAACCTGGGTGGAGACTCAGGTGAACAATATGTTCCCCTTCTTGCCTTTGGCTTCAACCCATCTTCACAACTTACTCCACTTTTTTCTTTTGACTCGATACAAATTGTTTTGCACTGCTTTCATTTCTTTTCTAATTCTCTCGCAGTCAGATTGTACAATTTTGCTTTTATTTTCTATTAGGCACCCTTTCACATTGCTAAACAGCTTTTAATCAATTTATATTTCTGATCTTGTCTCTGATTCTGATGAAAACTTGAGAATTGGGGAGAAATAAATTAAATAAGCCATGAAATATAAGATAAAACTTTTTTACAGGCAAAGAAGGTTCAGTGGATAGAAAGGTTCCATTATAAATTTAGGAAAATAGAAGGGTTTTAGTCATCAGAACAGTGAATAAGAGCTTTCAGATAGAAGAATTAGAAGCAGAAATTCCTCTCAGCTCTCAGGATGAAGTTTATTCTGCTCATCAAAATTATTTTCTTATATCAGTATTTACAGTAATAAAAAAAGTAGCAATTCAGAACAACTTTTCTGTCCTGAATTTTGAAAAAAAAAAAAAAAAAAAAGGAGTAGAAAGAATAAGATTCACCTTACATCACATTAAATGTCAACAGAACAAACACCTTCAGGTAAAACCATACCAGACTTCCTTCACAATCAATGGGGAGAAAAATGGCCATTTAGGGTTTGATGTCATCTCTCCCTTAGAAATTTAATTTTAAAAGAAAGTGACTATTTAAGAAGGGAAGCTCTACAGCTGTTTTACACACAGGTGTCCCTGTTTGGTTTTTGTACATCCAAAACTGCAGAAATGGGTCTGCTTGGGGATTACACCACTGTGCAGGTGAAAGAGGCAAGTGCATTCATGTGTGTGTGCATAGATACATGTGTGGCTTCCACAAATGAATCCAAAGGGGAAAATTATATATGATCATGTAATTAATTTCTTACATGCCTTCTACCTTCTGCTGCCACAGTGTTATGCAAAGCTTTTATTTAGAAAAGGTAGTAATTTTGTTCTAACATGCAGAACACCTGGATCCCCAGAATATCATTATAGAGAAGGAATGCTTTTATTGTTTTATGATGGTTGCTATCAAAAAAACAATAAGAAGAGTAAATGTGTTAACTGGTATCTAATTGTCTTTCTATGGCTGGTTTGACAGACTAAAACACCAGAACCTTCGGAAGCAATTACAGGTATTAGTAAAATGGATTTGCTCTGTGCATTTATTGCTGATCACTGCAGAGAACACATGAGCACACAGCACATATGAAAATTACATTATTAACCTGCATTAAGTGCTCTCACATTTCACCTGGACTTTACTAAAAATGAAATTTGATTACAATTATCATTAAAAAATGAGAATTTTTGCTTATTCCTTATTACTGTGGATAAACTCCATCTGCCAAACAATATCAAACAATTAATAACAAGGCCAAAAGTGAAAGCTCAGACCCCAGATTCCTCACTTATGTCAAGGGTAAGTTTGGCCCAAGGTTTGCAAACCACTGAGAAAAGACAGTCCAGTGATTTTGTTCTTCATTTATGTGATTAAACAAGTTCATCCATTTTCTCTCTGGTTTTGTTTCTCAGGCACAACAGCAAACAGGTTTCCAGAATTGTCTGAAACACTGAAATGCACTTACTGGGACAGACATACAAATTCCTGCAGTTCTTAACCAATTCTTTGTCATCCACCTCTGACATAGGAGCTTCTGCTTAGAGATTTTCTCAGAGCAGGTAAGTGTGTATGACTGCATGTGCATGTTATTGCATAGGTTGAAGAAAGAGGGCAAGATTTCTATCCGGAAAAAATTTTTAAAATCCAGCCTAATTGTGGAAGTTAAGCCTACTCCTTTAAAACATTTCCATACTGTGAGCCTTTTACAGCTGCAAATAGATTAAAGGGGTGTTTAAAGGTATAGCATTAAATGAGTACAAATAACTGTTTTACGTAAGTTGCCTGGGGTACATCAGTAGCCTTCTAAATGATCAAAAGGCATAGCTGGAGGCAAGGTCCAAAACCACCTGCTTATATAAAAGCCTTTTATATGAGGTAGCTGATATCATACATTTACATTGATCTTCCTTTAAACACAGTAATGAAATCGGCATCAAAATTATGTTAAAGTACTGTTATAAGTACCTTGAAGAGATGGAGCAGGAGAAGTACAGCTCCATCCTTGGACTGCCCCGTGTGCCACTGCACTGGGATCATATGTCACACCTGTACCTGTCTGAGGGTTGGCAGGGCTAAGGCATCTTAAGCTTTTTTAGACTGATTTTGAGACTGTTTCAGCAAACCCTGAGAAAAGGACTTGACTTTAAGCACGTGAGCCATTCCACACAGCCCCAGCAAGGACTTCAGCTTCTGCTGAACTAGTTTAATCCAGGTTTGAGCTGGATGATTGTCTGGGTAAGGCCCAGACTGGATGGAGACATTTATCCATTACTGGTTTGCGGGGCTGGAGGGTTTTCAAGCAGAATTAAGAGCAAAAGTTTATTTAGAAACAACTGACATTTTTTCTTCTAAGTGTGGCACTTCCAAAAATTTCACACCTAATCATATAAAGTACTTCACAGCTCTGCATATCCAAACAGTGCAGCAACCTTCCCTTTTCTAAGGAAAGATCACCACCAACATCTGCAGTATTATTATTATTCTCTGTGCATTGGTCATATTATTTTCTCAATTGTTACCTTTTGAGTCAGTTCAGCATATTTTGATAATAGTAATGTGACTGCTCCTAAGAAAAGGTGATCCTTTAAACAATAGCACTTATGCAATCAATACCATAAAATACTTCTTAGGAGTATTTTTGTGTTGCTGGTTTACTGAGAGAAGTTTTAAACTATCAGTAATTTAAAATGACTGAAAGTGCTCATGTTATGGATTCTCTACTTCAATAAAACTGTAGTCTTTCCTCATAGTTTTCAGATCAGGGGGTCTTATGTGTGCCTGTAAAGCAAGTAACCAGATTTTTTTTTGTTACAATATTGCTGAGACATTTCTCACCTATGGAAAGTAAAAGACAAAAACCTGAATCCAGAGCAGGAGCAGAATCATTTTGCTTGCTAAAATATGGCAACGTAACTGATGTTTTATTTCCTCCTTAGAAAATAAAATATTTAGCTCACTTTTAACAAGGGGGAAAAAAGAAGGGGAAAAAAAACAGCAACCACAGAAAGGTCCTAAAAAGAAACCTGCAAACCTGAAAGGACATTGATCAGCTCCTTCTCCCCCATGAACACATGTACAATAGAAAGCTTTTAAAGTGCCCTTATTGTCAGGATACTGACCTTGTTTAAGAAAGAAAATGACATCTTTGTGTTCTGCATTTATTCCCTAACTGGGTAACTTCCATCCAAAAACAGAGGAAAAGAAAGAAAAAAGACACAAATAGAAACCTTTTTTTTTCTCCTTAGATTTGTAATACTTAGACCATATTGCTTATAAAAAGATGGAAGATCCCACAATTATGTGCATTACTTTTACAGAGAAAAGTGTTTACAAAGTCTAGGGAAAAGAAAAAAAAACCTTCAGCCAACCTCAGGGTTTAAAAGCCTTTTTCAAGCTATCCTTTTTCTCTCCAAGGTGCTGAGCTGGCGTCGATAAAAGACCTCTCTTTGAGAATAAAATGCAAAAAGTCAAAACACTTTTCCATTTTAGAGGAAGCCTTTCAGTGTGTTTGCAGCTATTTCAATGAGTTCTTCCCCTCTCTGGATAGTCGATACAGGAACGTTAACCATACTGTAAAAGAGATAAAAAACAACCACAAAAAATAGTGTTATTTGGTCTAGTGCTTAAAGATGACAAAATTCTTGATGAATTTTGTTTAAAATGTAATGCCTCACACAGCCTGCAGGGAAAAGGGCCCAAATGGGTCATTTTGCTAATGAAATTATAAGGGAAACCATCCAGCTCAGGTTCAAGCCTTTTTTGAACATCAGCTCATCTAGTTGGACTGAATTATCATTTTAGGCCCCTTCCTAGTGAACTGTTCTATTCCATTGGAATCCATGTGGCATACACAGGACACAGCATATGAAAGGCAAAGAGAAAAATAAAAAAAGATCAGGCACTGAGATAATTTCATGCTCTCAGATATAATTAATTTATTTTAATAAAGGTACACAAGTATATATCTATCCCCAGTGGCTCTTTCCTAGACACTGGCAAAGAGATTCTTCCTAAGCATCTTGTAGTTTTTAGGAAATGTCTGCAAGGGATGCAGCTGTTTCTAATTCACCATCAGATTTCTATAAAAATTACTAAGATGAAAATAGAGTGCAAATCATTAAAAACTCAGGGGTAAATTAAAAGAGGCTGAATGAAAAGCTTCCTTATAGCAAAGCACGAAGAACCAGGGAATCCAGTATTTCCTTGAGGTGTGGATGTTGGTGGGCAGACCACTCTGAACAGGACAGTGAATTTCCAAGTCCTTAATCTGTAGTCACTCCTTAGCAATAAGCACATGAACTGGAATAACAGCTGTTGGAGGTGGTCACATGAAGAATGTTGAGCCAGCAAATGTCATCTATCATCTTTCTGCCAATGAATGCTGAATTCACCACCTCCCTTTGTGATACAGGGTATAGGAGACCAAAGTAAATACCTGTTGTCAACACCTGGAACTAAAAAGACCACCTGCCAGGATTGATTGGCATGACTTGCCTTTAACAAAAGCTGCCTCAAAAAGACTACAGGACAGAGACAGGCAGGCAGAGTTCAGAGGGAACTTAAATAGCACCACATGCTCCCCACGACGGCTTTATCTGAATCCTGCTCAAAGCCACCTCCCCTTGATTTTTAATTCACAAGTTACTGATGTCTTCAGAAGTGGAAAAAGAAAGGAGGAGAAGAAAGGAAATAGCTCTCCCTCTGCTTTCTCCAAGAATAACACACTGTTTGGCTTTGGTTATGGGTAATTATAGCTGTAATTTCAGACTGATGATTTAGTCCTATTGTCTGGCCAAACTTTGCTAGATATTTCACACAAACATGGGCTTGGGTTTAGATCTACAGTGTTCTAGAGAAATCTGTTGTATTTAGAAGTCTGGCAGTCTTGCAGAGGTCATGTCCGTGACCAGAGTTTTTACCCAAACTTGAAGATATTTCTGCCAAAAGATACACACCAGGAGATCCTGCCTTTCAACAGGAGATTGGCTGCCAGTTCCCTTGTCCTGTTTCTTGTTGTCTGCATGACAGCAAGGTAACAAGGGAGCTTGGCAGCCTGATATCACCTGCCTCCCACTGAGGTGTGTCCCCGAGTACCACAGCTCTCAGCTCCTGACACTGCTGCATGCCACTGGAAATCTGCTCACCACGGTCTTTGGCACTCATGCCACAGCTTGCTCAGCCCTGAAGTATCATTAAATCCATGTGCATCAAGGGCATCATATTCAACTTCCTCCTGGCTGCAACCTGGCATTGCCTGTATTTCTGAAAATTGCTGCCATGTAGTAGCAGCAGCTACCTTTTACATTCTTAGGCTTGGTGCAAGTATTGCAGAAAAAGGGATGATGTGTCTGTACTGGGACTGCTGAAGCTGAAAAGAATGGGAGCTACTGATGAAGTAGAGAGGTGTTGATAAACATTTGTCTAAGGCCAACCTGTTTGATAAGCAATACGGAAAGACACATTTGCAGATGACCATCCTATTGTCCATAGGCTGCCAAAAACCATAATGATGAGGTACTTGAGTCTTTATCCAACTGTGACAAAATAAACATGGGGGTCCCAGTAAACAAGTCTGGGAAGTAACAAGTAGATATTGGAGCTTTAGAACTTCTTCTTGATTGTGCCATAAGAGCGTACAACTACCAGACATCCTAACTTGTCTAATGCCCATCCTTTCTTGAGTGGAAAGGGAAACGAGAACAGCGGAGAAGGAGAAAGAATTGCATGAAAAGGACAAGGAGATCTCTTTGGGCAGAAGTGTGGTGTTGTCCTGTGTTTCATTTGTTAAGATTAGAAGAGTTATAAAGGGGTCTGTGAAACGCTGGGCCTGGATTTGTTAATTTAAAATGAGTCATGGGGTGAGATCTCATGAAATGTAATAAACTAAAACCGTGCAGAAGTATGGTTGAGGAAACACTACTATTCAAGCTGTACTTCAGAGAAGACATATCTCAGTTTCCTTAATTTACTGAGTCAATACTTCTTTCCATGTTCATCTACCAAGATCTTATAAGAGACTTCTACAGAACCTTTCCCAGAGCTCACAGACGTCAATGAAAGAAGTAAGATTGCACTATATTTCTCTTACTAAATACTCTGCATAGGAAGATGATCTCTCTATAAATATGTTGGTTTAGCTAGATTGCAGATGGGTGGTAAAAAAATCTAAACACACACACAAAAAGGTAAAGAGTGGATGGAGAGAAACAATTCTTCAGTGAACACTAGTGTCCCCCACCAAGATGCAGACACTTACTAACCATTGTGACATCTATTACCTGGTTTTTGTGTTATCTGGAGCATGTCATGGGATCTTATGTGTCATTGAAATGAAATTAAGGCCTTTCTTCAGAGGTGTGACCTAAGGAAAGGTTCTAGTGGCACTTACATTTCACAAAATAAGTTTCACTGTATAATCAGGTGTTTCTGTGGGAAATGCCTGCTAGGGCCTTGGCTTTGCTGCACTGGTCCTGCCCACCTAGACTCATTTTCAAAGAAAGGCTCATGTTCAAGGTGAAAATACTCATTCCACTCAGTCACCTGAGAGATTTACATTGGTAAGCTTGCTCAGAATCAAGCCTCTTACTAAGACTGCAACGAATTCAATTTAAAAAAAAATTACAGGGTAAGAATGTTCAGCATAACAGCCAAGTGGTTAGATCAGTCATGTAGAAGAATCATAGAATCAAAGAAACATTGAATGTTTAGGGTTGGAAGAGACCTTAAAGATCATCTCGTTCCAACCACCCTGCCATGGGCAGGGACACCTTCCACTAGACCAGGTTGCTTCAGTCCCCATCCAACCTGGCCTTGAACACTTCCAAGGATGCAGCAGCCACAGCTTCTCTGGGCAGCCTGTGCTGGTGGATCTTGTTTGTAGGGTTTCCTGGGCTGTGGGGTGGTTATGACTACAGTTTCAACATCCAAACAGAATTCTTTCATTACTGTAATATTCCAAACACATCTGCTCAAGACTGGCAAGATCCATGGGCCCATAAGGAGACAATGTGCAGTTCAGGCATTTGGCTGGAAGTAGGAGGTTGTGGTGTCTTCTTTTTGCAATGTTTATAGTTTGTAGAAAATAACTATCTAATGCTAAAGAAACTTTTTTTTTCCCCTAATATTTTCCATCTGACACAGAAATCTTACAGCATAATTCTGCCTCCTCCTGCCTAACTGATTGAAAAAGAAACAAAACAGGAGTTTAGCAGCTCACTTCAACACCCTAATCCCTGTGTCAAACACCTTAGTTCAGGAGTGAAAAACTAGGGATGAATTTCCTTCCCTGAAGCTTTTGAATCCTAAATCTGTTTGGCTAAAAAAATTTTGGGGAACAGATATTTTCATGTTAGGTGTTTCTAGAGCCAAATATACGCAGTATGTAATTGGACTGCAATAGTCTGAGGGAAAGGTTTTTAATTTAACCAGGATAGGTTCATGATATACCTATAAGCTATTATTTATTTTTAAGAGTAATTTCAGTCTCTTTTTCATGATCTATGTGGCTTTTTCTATTCTTTAAAAGAATTTTAATTTCCAAGTAAATATATTCAGTGTTTCTGAGCAGAGGAATTCTTTTTTATCAAATCCTAAGATTATACTGGGAAGCTTAGAGTATCTAGCTACCATTTTTATTATTATTATTCTTTTCTTTACTTACATTCAGACTGAGAAATACACTGAACACCAATAGGTATGTTTTATGGATCTCCACACACACAAAAAAAAGAAACAAAAAAAAGGAAAAAAAAGGAATACGATAGACTCCCAGCGAAAGCAATGAAAACATTTTCCTTTCAAAGCTCCCCTTTGCTTGCTAGGAAAATATTTATGAAATGAAGTTTAATGCATTTGCTGAAAATTAACACAGAGATGCATTTGCAGCTAATTAACCTATTCTCAAAGAAAGCAATTGGGAAATGCTTGATTAATGTTTAAGGCATAAGATACACACAAAAAATGTAGGCAAAACTTCATCATGGCACCCAGGAGATCGCTGTGTGACACAATCTAGAGTCTGTGTGTAGCTCACTCTCCACAGGAACTAATTTTGAAGCGCCAGAATGCTGTGAATTGTCTGTAAAACACTGTAGAAGAAGCTCAGCGTAGAACAGAAGGCATGCTTTCCCTAGGAAGAATGCTGATAAAATTTTAATGAAGTAACATGTTGTCATGGGGATTTGTTGCTATTCATTAATTCATTGTGCTTTTCCCCTATAGTTTTGCTGAAGTTGAGTGACAAATTGTCAAGTAGCAGTCTTAGAGGTTTAAAGTTTCTCATTGATAATCTAACTTTACCACAGATAGTTTTAAAGTATCCACTGTTTATGGAGCCAGCTTTCCGAGATATGAGATTCAGACTCATTTGTGTGGGGAGAGTCAGGGGATGGACTGTGTTTACCATATTCTCTCGACCACCCCACTAGCAGCAACTGAAAAATCCAGCTCCCAGGCGTGAGCCCTATGTCTGGATATCTCCACACATGTTCATATTATCGGAATGCCCATCTTTAAAAAAAAAAAAAGGCAACAAAACAAAACAAAACAGAAGAACTTACCAGAAAAATGTGTGCCCTTTCCCACTGAGGGTGGGATGATGAGACTGACCTGGAGCCTGGGATTGAGCTTGTTCAGAGAAGGGCAATGGAAGGGGGAAGACTCTGGAGCACAAGTCTGATGAAGGACAGCTGAGGGACCTGTGGGGGGCTCAGCATGGAGAAAAGGAGGTTTGGGGGGACCTTCTCACTCTACAGCTCCCTGACAGGAGGGTGGAGCCAGGTGGGGGTCGGTCTCTTTTCCCATGTAATGAACCGTAGGATGAGAGGAAACAGCCTCAAATTGCAGCAGGGGAGGTTTAGATTGGATATTAGGAGCAATTTCTTCACCAAAAGGTTAGTCAGGCATTAGAACCGGCTGCTCAGGGAAGTAGTGGAGTCACCATCCCTGGAGATGTTCAAAGAACACGTGGATATGGCACTTGAGGATACGGTTTAGGGGTGGACTTTGCAGTGTTAGGTTAAGAGTTGGCCTCAATAATCTGAGAGGTCTTTTCCAACCTAGATGACTCCGTGACTTTGTGATAGTGCTGCTCCCCAGGTCCCTGGTATGAATAAGTGTATCGTGATTCTACTGCATTATGTTTGCACAGGGCACTTATCGAAATTACTCCCATGAGGTTAGGTAGTGTCTGTGGGATCCACATTTACAAGAAGACAAGTACATCAACTAGTCAAAAATGAAGTTTTCTTGGCTGACATTTCAACAGCAAGAGGGAGCATATTTAAATCATAATATGGTAGGATGCATGGAGAAAAAAAATAGTGGCCTTCATTTGGGAAGGCATATCAACTCATTCATGCCTTCGGCTCTCAGGAGCTGTTATTTCCTTATGCAATGTGTGTTTATGCATCAGAGCCTGATTTTTGTCTAAAGCTTTCCAAACATACACCCCCAGCACAAACTTTTGTAATGTTTGATGGCAATATAATGTTTCTATATCTAGGAAGTTACCCTAAACTACCTTCTCATTAGGCAGACAAGAGCCAGCTGGTTTCAGTTGGATCAGTTGTTTCTCATTTGGGCTATTCCAACAGTTTGGGGTTTTTTTCCTGTGCAGGGCAAATACTTCTAAGATTTTCAGGAAGAGGATGGTTTAAATTTTGCACAATGAGGTGATATTTACATAGCAACACATTACTAAAACACGATATTTTCCTGGACTGGCTTCCAGCTGTTTTCCAGATTTGCTGACAATGTTGCAATGGAAATAACTAGAGTCTAGTATCAGACGTGATCCTGAAAAATCCTGATCTCCACATTTTAATTCCCAACTAATATAGCTGAGAATGAAGGTGGTGATTTTAAACAGGCATCTTAAGGCATCTCTGTTTACCCAGACTTCCTGAAATATCAGCAGTGCACGTGCATATTTCACTCAGTAAGGCAGATATAGGAGGCAAAATTATTTGGTGAACAGCATGACCTACATTCAATTATTCTAGTGGTTGCACATCTGGTTTTGAAACAACATCTGCAACTGGAAGAACTTTTCCTTCGGAGGATCTCCATAAAATTCCACCACAAACTGGAGATATAAATTCTTCAGTCTACTAGTCTTAAAACAGTCCCTTAAAACATTAAATTTCATATCAGCTGTGTTTTGTCAGTATTCACCCCAATACTCTCTTGCCTGGAGGAGGACCTTTCACAAGAGCCATGATAGAGCAAGGGGCAATGGCTTTAAATTGAAAGAGAGCAGGGTTAGACTGGATATTAGGAAGAAATTCTTCCCTATGAGAGTGGTGAGGCCCTGGTACAGGTTGCCCAAAAAAACTGTGGCTGCCCCATCCCTGGAATTATTCAAGGTCAGGTTGGATTGGGCTTGAAGCAACCTGGTCTAGTGGAAGGTGTCCCTGCCCATGGCAGAGGGGGCTGGAAGGGTTGGAACTAAATGAGCTTTAAGGTTCCTTCCAACCCAAACCATTCTATGATTCCCACTGTTTTGCTGGAAACCAGAAAGCAATATTTCAGTTTAAAATAAGTTACTGCAACGGTGATCAGTGTCTGCCAAAGAAATTCACCATCTCACACCCTCTGCTTTCCTGAAGAACTCTCAGGTGGTAAAAAATTTGAATCAGTTACTGCTGGGGCTGCACCACATCTAAACTTAGAAGTAAAGGTGTAAGAAGCTATTATTGGTACCCATTCCATCATCTGGTCTTGCTGTTTGTGCTGTGGCTTACTTGGAAACAGGATAACTCCAGAGACTGAATTTGTCTTTGTTGCGTTATTTCTTCAGACATATTTTCTCACTTCAACAAGGTTAGAATAACCTGTGGCTTAGAAACAATAGGAAAAAACAGACTCGAAAAGATGGAGGGAAAAAAGAGATTTTAGGTCTAATTATGAGGACTTGCAGAGCCAAAAATTTGGTCTCTGAGTTGGTTTAATCAGTGCAATCTCAGATCAGTGTAACTTTACACCAAGTGAGAATCCAGGGCAGAGCCTGCTTTGTTAGTATTAAGTGGGGAGTTAAGCCAAATTATCCTGTTACACACTGGATCAGAATCAAGCCTCTTGTGATCCTCCACCTAGATTTTCTTTGCCATCTAACCTCCTGCATCTAAATCCCCTTTTAAACACACTTGCCTTTCATTCCGGTAGGACCTTAGCATAATTTGCACTTTAATTCTACCTTTTGCTAAATGATCTTAATGTCCTTTACAGGCATTAATTGATTAAGGCTCTGCCTGCTCTTAAGAGTGCATGCTTTTATCCTCAGTTTATCCGGGGGGATATTGAAACATATCCAAGTCAAGTAACAAGCTCAAGGTCACAGGAGGGGAGTGAACGGAACTGGGAATCGAACCTCCACGACTGGATCTGCCTCACTGCAATCCCTGCACTCAGTTCTGCTCATCATCCTGGCTGTTCAGGCGGGTCTGGATCAGGCAACTTTTGGTGAAGACTTGCAGTGAGATGTAATTAATTTGTTACGAATACCTATAAATAAAATAAATGCTGAAATGATCCACACTTCTCTGTTGTCAAAAGCATCCCCATCTCTCGCAATCCCCACTCACTGGCTGTTGACATTATTTCTTGGTTACTGGATGACAGTTCAGTGCCTTGAGTGTTCCTCTCGCTGTAGGGTTAGTAGGATAATTGACAAACCACAGGGACCAGATCCCTGGATTAGGATGACCGGACTGTCAAAACAGCCGTGACAAACTCTCACATCAACTTCTACTGCAAGTCAAGTCTATGAGGGAAAAATGCACCTTGGCAGAGCCAGAAGGGAAGTCTTTAGTTTAAATCTTTTCCCACTGCACAAAAAGCTACAGCAAGGGGGAGGAGAGAGCATGGATCTTTGTGTTTAATTCATAGAAAACTCTGTTCCAGCAAGTCACAATTAATTAGAGTACTTGAGTAAACATTTTGGGGTCCCATTGTGTTTGCTTAATGTGTTTACTGGAATGCATGACAGATGTCACTTCTGTTTCTTATTAGAGACTGACAAATGACTCTGCGTGTGTGTAGCCCTCAAGAACACACACAAACACAAACAAATCAATTTATTTCTGCAAGGTGAATATTAGCGGCTAAAAGTTGGGTGTATTACTTGAATTAATTACTGGTTACTTAGGAACTTTAGAAATTTAAAGCATTATAGAAATACCATTATTAGTATTACTGAGTAATATCTTCAGGGCTTTTTTTTTTTTTTTTTTTGCATTTAAATTTTAGAAAAGAACACTTGAAACAATAATCGAATCATTGCTTTACTTCATGTCACTTTTAACATGTCTCTTAGACTTTCAGAAATTCAGTCACACATCCTTTGAAATGACAGCTAGAGTGGCATCTGTTTATAAAGAAAGAGAAGTGTTCTCTGTATGAAAATCTATATTGCAAAATGTTAAAAGAAAATTAAAATGCAAATGCAGAAGAAGGTTATTTACTTCATTCAGAAACTAACACCTGGGATCGGGACACCTAGGATTAGAAATATTCAATTGTTTTTAAAATATAAAACTTGAAAATTGTTCTTCATGCATCACTTGGGCTTTGGCGTGTGATCAAATGGCTTTAGAATAGTTAATCAGTTTTTTGGGGGTTTTGTTTTATCGAGAGTCACGTTTAGAAAGAAAAGTGAAATTAGAAAAGAAGATTTCACAAACACTGTTTTACTTACTGTCACAGAATGCAAAAGAAGAGCTATAGTATAGAGGATGAGAAATCAAAGATAGGAGGGAACCAATGTAGGAAGAAATGACATATTCTGCATGAAAAATAAAATGTCGATTTTGGTTTTAATTTTTCCGAATTTTATGGTGTACTTTTTTGGGTTTTTTTCTGATAGGGGAAAAGAATTACCTCCTGAGGGTGATTGTTGTCATTTAGATGTGAAATGCCCTCAGATTTCTGGAAACACATATTTTAAATAAAAGACTCTTCTATATTTTTTAAATTTTTTTTTAACTTGGAGAGTCCAGTCCAGTTGTGGGACTCTTAAAAGATGGTTCCTGTTCTATCCTTTGCTTAAAGAAGGCACATGGGCATGTATTTATTCATGTGGTTACAGAAAAATCTGCAGAGAAGAAACAGAGCTGGAATTTTTTTTTTTTATTCCTCCCAGTGCATATAGTAAACATTAAATACATAAAAACATTTTTTAAATCTTTCTGATATATAGCCAAATGACTCTTTAGCTGCTGATAGGAGAGAAAACCAACGTGAGGGACCCGAGTTATACCATCATCTAGAATCCCTTTTACCAGTCCTGAGCTGAATGAAATTAGCTCCAGGGAAAGTTTGCTGAAGTTCTGTTTTGGAGGAGTAGATTCTCCTTTGCTGAGAGAGCCAAATAAAAAGTTTATTTTTGGCCTTAGGCCAGTCCTGCTCAGTACCTGTGAAACTCGGTATCAGTGGGAGGTTTGAACAAAATCTTTTTTGACCAACCAGCTGGTTCCTTCTCTCACATTGTTCTTCTCCCTGTGGTCAAGCAAATTTGGCAGTAGGGGAGAAGAGTCAGCAGTGTGTCATTGTGGTTTTATTATTATGCCAGCTGGGTCTTTGCTTACAGCAGGCATAGAGAAGTTTTCATAACATGTCTTGATCACAGAATCAAAGAATGGTTTGGGTTGAAAGGAATCTTAAAGCTTATCCAGTTCCAACCCCCTGCCAAGGGCAGGGACACCTCCCACTATCCCAGGTTGCTCCAAGTCCCGTCCAACCTGGCCTTGGACACTTCCAGGGATGGGGCAGCCACAGCTTCTCTGGGCAACCTGTGCCAGGGCCTCACCACCCTCACAGGGAAGAATTTCTTCTTTATATGGCAGAAGGTCTTGAAATTTTGTAGGAGACCCTTTTCCTATTACATTTCAGACATAATTGGAGAGAAGGACAAATAGAAGCATTTTCTTCCTCCAACAAAATCATGGCTATTTTGGTTACCCAGTACCTTAAAAATCCACTGTATCAAAATTTAAAAGTTAAGAATTTTTTTTTTAAAAAGCCATCCCAAGTGGAAAATCTGGAAGTTTCCTTTTGAAGATGATGAATTAGAAATGTATCATTGTTTTTCCAAGCACTTTTTTTTTTTTTCTTTTTTTTTTTTTTTTTTTTTTTTCTTTTTCTCTGCACAAAATAAAGCTGTGAAACTGCATAAATGCCTAAGACCATTTGGTAATACCAACTGCACTTCTCCCAACTCCACTGTAGTACGTGATACTCAAAAAAATGTTTACAGCAGGAAACTTAAAACATCAGAAAGCATGTTCCAAAAGGATAATTTGAGCTTTGTAGTCAACTTCTATACTCTGATTCAACATTTCTGATTTAAATAAATGTATTCGATTGGAAAAATGAGAGTAGTGCCAAATTTGTGTGGGATACAAGCACATTTGCCACATAAAAGAATGACACTACTCAGTGTGGCAGAAACTGCAGTACTAGAGTTTGAGTAAGTTTTCTACAAAATGCTACAAGCTTGTTTTGATTAACTCTTCCCCCAAAATAGTAGAATTAAAAATATCATTCTAGAAGCAATTTTTTCTCTGTTTTAGTTTTTTGCAGCAGGGATCTTCACCACGGTGTTCCTGGTATAACCTCCTGTTAAAGACTGAATTGGAGCTGTCCACGTTGGGCTTCACACAAGGATATCACATATTCCTGTCCCTTCTTGTGTTTTATGCAATTAGCAGCGCACTTAGAGACTTACCTGGTAGCTGTCAAGGAACACCAAGCTGGTGGACTTGTAGACATCCTTATTTCAGGAATTGAACAGTCAGCTGTGCCAACCCACCTCAGCATTAGCTCACTTTCCAATGTGTTACACTTGTTCAGCAAAGACCTTCTAATGCCTCCAGCATAGAAAGGAGATGACTTTTCTCAAGTTTTTGGTAAGGTAAAATGACCCAGACCTCTGAAAGTAGAAGTAAAGTCAGTGCAGTGCTGAGAAAACTAGAGTGTAATCACTATAATAATCCAATGAACAAGGCCTAAGTAAGAATAAATGTTTAATATGTTAAAAACAAAAACATACCAGAAGAGACCAAAGTCCCTAACCATTTCCATGAAAGAAACCCACATGACCTTAAAAAGAAACAGGACTGAGTGCTTATATGGTATAAATCAGGACAGTATTATTTAATGTTGTGCTTCTGGAAGGAACAAAAGAAAGAAAGAAGGAAAAAATATTAAGTGTGAAAATTATTTTTCATTTATAAAAGCAGCTCTGACTATTCTGAAATTTATCCTTACACTGGGAACCTTTTTTTATGGCATGACTTGGATTTTGAATCAAGGCAAGGAAGATAAGTTGGTCAAGAGCATCTGACCCAAATTTCATTTCCCTTCTTGTTCCATCAGAGCTGAATTATACAGAGCTGAATGAGGCTGAAGGTGGCTCATGGTGTGATTTGTAATCCATGAGAAGCCTGTCCATATCCATATCTGACTCAAAGAGATGTATAAACATGCAACTACCTACAGCTGAAAGATATTTTAGTTCAGACTGCTAAGAATCCAGTTTTTATTTGATATTAGTTTTGAGAAGTCAGGAGTGCCTCTGTATCTGGTCTTCATTTTGTGAGCCCAGATCCATGAGCTTGAACTGTTAAAATCAGAGATTACGTTTTCATTTCATTTTTCAAGTCAGTGTCTTAGAATGAGGATCAGAATTACGCATAGGAAAAAAAAATAATAAAGTCACATACAAATTATATGTGCTTATAAAACAACAATATATCTTTTTAGATTAATTTATATGTAAAATTAACTTTAAAAAATTTAATTCCAGCTCAAGATTGAACCTTGAATGTAGTGGAAGTTTCTCACTGTAGCTCCATCAATAACATGAACATGTTGAGATCCATCAAGAAGCCGAACTGGGGTGAATGAAGAGTCCTCAGTTAGGTTCCCACCGGTAGCCCAAAAGGTCTTGCCTTCAGCCTGGGTTCTGCAGGCAGCTCTTTGGCAGCAGTGCACAGGATCTCATTACCTTGTCCACCAGAATTCAGCAGAAATTTCCCATTAGAAGTCAATTACTTTCTAACAGAAGTCATTGTGCTAAATACATAAACTTCCAGCCCAACAGGAAGTCAGAACAAACACTTACCTTCCTGCAAAAGGTCAGTCAGATTTGCTGCCTACTTGAGGTTTCAAACCATATGACTTCAAGGTCAGATGGGACATCTGTCTGTACCTGCTTCTGCTACCTGGTTGCATTTATTTGGTATATCAACCATGCTTTTTCTGGATCATTTGTGATTCTTGCATTAGTACACGGCTGATACAGATCAAACCTGGTGTGATACTGAGAGGAGGGCTGTAAATGTGTGGGGGTTTCTTCATCCTTACGTTTGTGCTGTGTCAGTCACGCTCATTCTGGTGTTTTCCATCCTTTACTGAGCTTGGTAATAAGTCAGACTAAAAGAGTGGTTAGCTTTTTTCACAGAACACAGGTGGGCAGAGTGGTTTAGATTAGAATGGACCTTAAGACCATTTAGCTCCAACACCCTGCCATAGGCAAGGACACTTTCCATTGAACCAGGTGGCTCAGCCAGCCTGCCAGCCTGGCCTGGAGTATGCACACAGGGAGGCTGCAATTTTTCCTCCCTCAGGAGAACTCAGCTTGGTCCAAAACATGAGGACTCACTGGACCAACTGGGAAGAAAAACCCTTACCAGGGAGGAAACTTCATGGTATGGAATTTTTCTCCTTCTCCACACCTGAAAATTTTATGCACTCAACAAATTAAGGAATGGAGACTGGGATGGGCTTGGAGGAAATACAGCCCTGCCCCCCCCCCCCCCCCCCCCCCCCGGGAGAGATCCATTTTCACAAAGGCAAGCTGTCACCTTGCTGCATCTTCCACTTATGATTTCCAACCACTAACACCTAAACTTTACTGTTGAGATTGCCTTGTTTATTACGAGTCTGAGGCACAAAGGTCACACCCATCCAGCAGTGGAGAAACAGTATTTGCTATCAGAGACAGTGCAGTAAATCAAAAAGGCAGCTGCTATTTGGAATAGCACCAACACGGGCATTTTCCTTCCTCAAAAACTTTCCTTCTCTACTGTTCCTCCTGCTCAGCACCTGCTGTGTCTCAGTGCAGGAGTCCACAACCACACAGGTGATCTCACTGCTCTCAGCAGAATTATTTTTAGTCAGAAGAATTATTTGCAGCAGCAAACTCTGAGTGTTGCTTACAAAGAAATCCAGTCATAATTGAAAGGGTGTGTGATATTAAAGCTTAATCCACTAAGTACTACGAGAGGGGGGAAAAAAAAAAAGCATCGAGCTCTGTTTGTGCAATTTATATTTATATCTAACAATAATTCTGCACGTTTTTATTTATATGTCACCAAGCAGGTAATAATTAAGACAGATGCAGATGCCTATAATACAAACCATTTTCGCCTGGTATTGTTTGTGCTGTGTATGCTCAGGAGCTTTAGTTATGTTTTGAACAACCAGTGAGTTAAAATTGCAAATACCTACAGATCTGAGCCTGCCTTGAGCAGCCTTTTTGGTTCTGATTCCTGACCTACTTTAGAGGGTTTATTTATTTTTTTGCTGAAGGTAGCACCCAGCTTTTCAAAATAAGAAATGCTGAGCTGGAGAAATATTTCTAAACAATAACTTAGTTTGAGAGCAGTCAGTAACTGTAGGCTGTGTGAGTTCTGGGAATGAAGGATTATATCAAGCCAAGGACCAGCAATTTTCTTTCAGTAAATATACAGTGACTTCAGCTGGATTGTAGGGAGAGAAACGCAGGCAGTGGAAGAGGAAGGAAAGGATGAGATCAGGAGAGGGGGAGCTCAGCCAGGATTCCTGCACATTGTCACGAGTGTGAGATCCCACAACCACAGGACTGTTTCCACAACGGCCACTGCAGCAAATCAAAGGGTGGATGATGGGGTTACTAGAAGAGAAGACATGAAATCCAATTCCACGTCCCAAGACACCATCAACTGCCTCTGCAGTTTAACCAGTGCTGGGTGATTTCATTACCTTCCCAATATGTATTTTTCTTTCGTATTCTTTTTAGCCAAATGAAAACGTCTGAAGTTTTTAGATATTGTATATAGCACAAGAGAAATTTATTCTTTGAGTGTAACATAAGGAAAAAAAGAAGCAGTATTTTATATGTGATGCAATGCTGCCATGGTCTTATGTCCAGAGAAATCACATTATGTGACGTTATGTAGAGCAGCTCCCCATCAATGACTTTCACTTTCACTGAACTTTCTTCCATCACCTGTCATCTCAAAGCAGTGTGTGCATGACTCAGAAGTCAAAATCAATAGAAATAAAGAAAATGTAAGTCCTTTAGGCCCATTTGCTGCTAATTTCAATGGCAATCCAGCATCTGAGGGCTACAGTGACAGCACTTCAGACAGAGCTTCTGCAAAATAAAATGCTGTTGTAGTTACTATATAGTGTTCTGGAGATCAGGGTTTTCATACAACACGTTGATGTGAATATGTGTTATTTAATTTAATATTTATCAGATTATATAGGGAAAATAGACCATCTCCAGCAAAAGCAAAATGCCTCGAGTTCTATAAAGGGGAAAAAATCTAGCAGATTTCCAAATAAAAATTCAAATAGGCTTTAACTTTTACAGCTTTGAGTACCAATAGGTAGATTAAAAGTTAGCTTGAAAAAATGCCTGAAGGAGCAAACAGTTGCTTAATGAGGACACATGGAATGAAATTAAAATGCAGCCTTAATAAAGATAAATTCAAAATGTAATGTTAGCAAAGTCATATTATTTAAATCACATTCCCATCTATAAAGTGACTACATTTGGTCTATCTGGAAAAACAGAATGAAGAAAACATACACAAACCCTCTAATGATCTCCCAAATCTCAAAAGTTGACTTCAAAATTATGGAATAAGATGTAGCCCACAGAGAATAAGAATGGTTACATACAGCACAGAAAACCTCATTTCAACTTAGGGAATCTTCAAAGCTGTCTTCCCAAAAGGGCTGGATGTGCATGTTTTGGCTAGTGAGAAACAGATTAGTTTTGCTAAATATTAATAAGGCTTTCCTATATGCCTTAATACCTGTTATATTCTCATGCTGTTTTCCTCAGCAGTAAGAGTGTCTTATTGATCTGACACAGGTATTTCACCGCTCACAGTGACACTGAACACACAGACGTTAAAAATAAGACCTGCCAGACTCAGAGCTGAGTTGACAGACATAAATTTCATCAGCAGCACATACTTCATCAGGCACAGCTCTCATTCAGCTCAGCCTTGTGATCCCATCGTTTACAATATTGCTCTGAGATGTGCTGACGTGTTACCCATGAGCTTCTTCAGCCTCAATGTCACAGAATCACAGAATATCCTGAGTTGGAAGGGACTCACAAGGATCATCCCTGTCCAGCTCCTGGTCTTGCACAGGACCACCCCAAGAATCCCACCATGTTCCTTAGAGCACTGTCTAAACACTTCTTGAGTTCTGGCAGGTTTGGTGCTGTGACCATTGCCCTGGGGAGCCTGTTCTGGTGCCTGACCACCCTCTGGGTGAAGAAATCTTTCCTGATATCCAACCTAACACCCCCCAACACAGTTCCAGCTGCTCCCTTGGGTCCTGTCACTGGTCACCAGAGAGTAGAGATTGGCACCTGTCCTTCAGCTTCCCCTCCCAAGGAAGCTGCAGTCTGCTATGAGGCTGTGTAAGGTGGATGTTCATTCAGTGCAGGGTGTCACCTTCAGTCCTAATAAAAACACTTTTTGTGCATCCAAGCCTGCCCCACCCTGACAAATATCCTGTTACATGATACAGCAAAATGTGTTCAGTGTACACAGAAAGAGAAATGGTGAAGCAAGTCTTCACCCTACATTTGAAGTGACATTTCTTATCCAAGGAGCTGGTTGTAAGATCGAGAAAGAGCACTGAGAACAATTTTCTGTACAGTAAAACACTTCTCACAGAGCCGAGACAGCCGTCAGCACAGCAGCGTGTACTGCTCCCAGTCTGATTAGAATTCTGGTGAACAAGCTTCTACAATTATGATTTGATTTTAATTAGTTTAGATATTAACAGAATAGGCCCCAGCAGCCTTTAAATGTCACTGAGTTTCCCAGAAGGCCAAGGGTGTCTCAGCCATCTTTCTTGCTTTGTCCAAAGGGCCTCCGGGAAACCAAGAAAAAGCCAAGAAATATCAAAGCCTCGAGTACACTGTGGTCACCCACACTAATCAGCATTGGGTCTCTGTGACTTACATTACCGAACCTTTTAAAAGAAGCACATTTTAATAATTTCCTGAAATTACCCACTAAGGGCATATGTAACATTTAGCACATTATTATATACACTGCACTGAGGTTCATCAATCAGTCAAAACAGAGTGCAATGTGCATGTTTTAAGCTGCTTCACAGAAGAGGCTGTTGTTGTTGAGAACTTTTCAAAACACATTGGTGCCAGTCTACTGGGGTGGCAGTTAATTAGGAAGAAGGTGACCGGTGCCACTGTGCACTGGGAAAATATTACCAGGTTGACTCCGAGTGTGAAGCAGCTTTTTTTTCTTAGCTGAAGCAGTTGATTTGCTTTTGTGAAGCTCAGAGACTGAAAGGTCCTTGAGGAATCTGAAGGCCCTGACTGTTGTTCAAGTCAGTCCTTTAGCTTTGAGAAGAAAAAGAAAGAACTGTAGAGCTGAAAAAGTTAGAGCACAACCCCGTGGAGGGAATTTAGTAGACAAAACACCATGCCAAATATCATTTTTATCGTGATGCAATTAAAATTAGTTGCTAGACTTAAAAAAGGGCCCCAGTAGATTATTAATCTAAGATTCCAGAAAGCTGAGATTCAGCTCCAAACTTAGAGCTGAAAGTGCACTGAAGGTGTGCACTGTGGGTCACTCTCATTATTATGGGTTGTTCCGTCCTTGAAAGCATTCAAGGCCAAGCTGGATGGGACTCCGAGCTTGTAGATCTAGTAGGTGGCATCCCTGCCTGTGGCAGGAGGGTTGAAACTAAATGATCTTTATGGTCCCTTCCAACCCAAACCATTCTATGGTTCAGTGTTTTGATTTTAGCATATTCTGGCTTATGTTGGTTATCTAAACAAAGGAACTGTGCCCTCTGAGTTGCATTGGAATGCTGAAGACTTCTGCTCAGAGATGCCAGGTATGACACAGGAGATGGATCAAATCTACTCCCTTCTGGAGGAGCGTCTGAAGATTAAGCAAGACACTGCACAGCACTGCAAATTACTGGGCTAAAGGAGTTTACTATCATAATATCCCGTCCTTTCTCCACTACACTGTATGTAACATAATCTTGGAGATACTGTCTGTGGTGTCTTGGACACAAATTCCCCAAGCACTTAAATTTTAGGATAACCACTCAGTCTACATGTTGTTTAAGAGGTTGAAAGTCAGTAGGCTATGAGTTACCTGTCAAATCAAGATTACTGAGACACACTAAATTCTGTAGACAATAACATGCCAAGGAATAAGACATTAATATAATCTCTGCCCATCAAAATGATCAAGTGGGAGTAAGCGTTGACTTGACATGAGTTCAGGATAAAACTCTAGGAGCAAGCTCCTTACCTGGATTGTTATCAGGAGCAAAGCTGTAAGATAACAAACAGAAATGCCTGTGAGGTGTCTCCCATGTTGTGATGAGAGAAACTACATAAATACCATGAGGAAAAAGGGGGGGAAATATTCTCTGGTGTGGTGAAGCTCTTCCTGTCTAGAGTCCCTCTTTTCCTTGGCCCTGAAGCCAAGGCTGGCAAAGTTCACACTAACTTGCACTTGCCTCTGCATCTCTATGGGGCTGGTGTGGGATTCCCTATGATTTTAAGATGTATAATTATCTTCTGTATGAGTTTTTATTTTTATCAGGCTAAAGTGTTCATTCACCTTCTGAATGGAGTTTTCCTGTCAGGCAACTAAGAAATGCTCCACATGTGCAACAGAAAAGCATTCAGCAATCATTGAGGTTGCAAAGCCTCTTGTGATTTACTGGAATGCTGCGTAAGGATGGAAGTCAAACCTGAATCATTTTGGTCCATGTGCCCCACAAGGCATGGGATATCATGTGTCACCCCCAAACCGTGATTAGGCTGTGTCTGGAAGATTTTGTCATTGGTACAGACCACAGCTGTGACAGAGAACATTCGAGAAATAAAGCAGGAGGGAAGACAAGCAGTTGGGTATGTGGGATGTTCTTTATCCTGTTTTATGTGACAGCAGGGGTAACTATGAAGAGCTGTTGATTGGTTTCGAAGAGCAGCATGCACTCAGGCGTTGCTAGTTTGGCAGCCAGCAAACACCTAGGAATTTTTAACCAGGGCAGGAGAGGAATGGCTTTCTGAAATTGCAACACTCTCACTTAGGAGTTGGATAGTGGAAAAAGGTACATGGGGAATTTTACCTAATTTAACTGTGTTATCAATTAACACAAACTTCTAATTTCTCAAGGAGAACTTAGGCAAATGTCCTCTCTCTCCTACTCAGTATGAACTTCAGTCAGAACCTCTTTTACCCTCTTTCTAGTTCCATAGCTCCTTTCTTTTTTTTTTTTTTTTTTTTTTTTTTTATTGTGTCCCTCAGGGGTGATTCAGCCCCAGGGTGTAATAAAACAGGAGATCTGTGTGCTGTTTTTTCTGCCCTGAAGTAGAAAACCCTAAGTCACCAATAGAATTATAGAATCATTAAGGTTGGAAAAGATCCCTAAGATCATCAAGCTCAACTGCCAATGATCACAGTGTCCACCAACAAACCATGTCCTCAAGTGCCATACCCATAGGGGTTTTTTAACACTTCCAGAGATGGTGACTCCCCCACTTCCCTGGGCTCTGATCCAGTGCTTTAGAAGCTTTTCCGTTAAAAAAAAAAAAAAAAAAAAAAAAAAAAAAAAAAAAAAATCTATTAACTAGTCTAAACCACCCCAGGTGCAACTTGAGCCTGTTTCCTCTCATTCTGTCACTTGTTACCTGGAAGAAGAATACTCCAAGCCTGGTTCTTCCAAAGATCTGTATCTTATGAAGTTTAGCTGAGACTCTGCATGTGTGTGTGATTTCACATGTTTATCTACTTTGCCCTAATGACTTTTTAACATATTTGTCATTGTCAACATAATTTGAGAGATTGACATCTCTTCCAATGACATCAAGTTCCAAGAAATGTCACCAGGTAGCTCAGTAAAGGAGATAAACCATTTTCTTGTGATTCCATTGAAAGACAGATGCAGTATGAACTCAGCACTTGATTATTAGAGAAGGGGCACTGTGTAACTCAGGAGTAGGAAAATTTCAGTGCTTGCAGTTTAGTAGATATCAGAAAGCCCAAACTCATCACTTCAAACCACAACAAACCAAGAGTCATTATTTCCACTGGTTTTGAAAGTAGTAGTTGGTAAGTATCTTCTGTGGAGGAGTTCTCCAGGGTCATATTCAGTATCACAGAATCACAGTATCATGGATCATCTTGTTCTAAACCCCTGCCATAGGCAGGGACACCTGTCACAAGACCAAGTTGCTTCAAGCTCCGTCCAACCTGTCCTTGAACACTTCCAGGGCTGGGGCAGCCACAGCTTCTCTGGGCAACATATTCCAGTGCCCCATCACCTTCCTGAGTCAACTAAGAATAGATACTTTTCTTCTGACTCTATTTGCTTCCATATTTTAAATGAATTTTCTTTCTATTTCATATAGAAATATTTTGGGTTTAATTATTGTTCTGCCCCAAAATGGATGAGTTAGTTATACTGGGTTTATATACCTACACTTACTGGTCTAGACTTTGACCCGATCTTGCAGCACAGCTTTACAGCAGGGCAGCAGGTCAGGCTCTGAAGTACTTACTTTTGATTTGTGAATAGAAAACAATGCAAGGAGATAATTAACCTGCACCATGCAAGAACCTGTAGTTCTTTATTCCAAATCCTCTTTCCTACTTCCTAGTACTTGCTCAGGGCGTCCTATTTGTTTACACATATAGGCTGGATTCTGGCTGGAGGCATCGCACGGCTGATCAAGGACTGTGCAGGGGTTTTGTATCCTTTTGATTAGCTCAGGCAAGAGTTGCAGGAGAGTTGCCTCTGCCTTCCAGAGCTCCCTTTCCTTTGTTCTGCTTTGTGTGTGTTTATGAAGCAACATCCTCTAGACTTTGGGGTTTAGGAGAGTGCTGCTGTCCACCTGGCACCCACACATCCATGTTATAAAACAACTGGAAAATGCAAAGGTGAAGAAGCTTTAGCTCTTCACCAGTTTTCCCCAAGTTATTTCCTCTCTTATTCTTTGCCTATTCAGGGAATAGACAGCCCAGGGTCTGAACAGAGCAGTTGAGATGACACCTATGTCCATCTAGGAACAATCTGTCTTCACATGGCACCATTTAGTGGGAGAGATGCCACCAAAATGACGTGATTAGCTGTGTTCTGACTTCTAGTCAAGGAATATTTGCTGCTGAAGCTACAGGACTGGTGTGTCATGAGTAACAAGAAATCAGTCTTCAGCACAAGTCTTTCTTCTCTTGTTTCAGTCACTCTCAGCTTTTGTCTAAGTGAAGTTATTTCATAGAGGAAAAGCAACTGAGATATGTTACATTAAAGAGCCTATCATTGACAGTGTTTTATATTTAATTACAGCTTTGATTCCTGTTTGAGAATAGCTATAAGGCATCTATTGTTTACAGTCACCTCTGTCTCATTAACAGCAGGAAAACTTTCTTTTTTATTTTTTTCCACTGGCATTGTTTGTTACTGTGAAACAGTGAGTCAACTCTGACAATTCTGAAAGTCTGATGTCTGACAGATACTTAATTTTTAAGGGATCATTCATACTGTTTCTTTTTTTCCAGGGAGAAATCAGATACAGCTTTAACCACAATTTACTTTACAAAGGAACAATTTCTTATTGAGAAATTATCAAAATTTTCCATCCCCCTGGACAGAATCTAAAAATACTGTTACCACTCACCCAGACAATATAAAAGCCAGAAAACTTACCCCCCTATATGACAGACACTTTATTTATTAAACAGAGAACACATCAATTATGTATAGCAGTTTTACTTATGTCAACTATTTTGTTGCACAGAAAGATTTATACAAGAGTGGGAGGATCACACGAAAGTGTGAAGATAAAGAAAATAAATTTATTTACTAGAAAAGGTTAAAAGAATATTATATATTAATTCAGTAATACATTTTGGTACATATAGGTGTGATAAAAAAGATATTAAGGGCTAACATGGCTGTGGGAAATAAATATATTTAAGAGGACAGTGATGCACAGCCACAGAAATGTAACCACAGATAATGAAGCATCTGAAAATGCCCCTGTGAATGTTTTCTACGTAAAATGAGAAATTTATTTTCAGCTTATGAAAGGGATACAGTCAACTATAAAAGTTCATAATTGCAACTGTAAAAACATAATTAGAAACTGTAACAATGAGTTAAACGTTAAGAAACCACATCTGCTCCCCAAGTTATTGTTTGCTGCTAGAATTCTCCCCTTCTGTATATTAATAAACTAAAAAGGCCAGGGCTGGCTCTCTGTCTGTAAGACCAGCTGGGAGGAGACAGCTTGCATCCATATGCTTAGACACTGTTCCTGCTGAAAACAGAGGGTCTGCATCCCACCTGCTGCTTGGAAATGGCTCCTATCTTGCATTAACCCCTGAACAGGGTGCAGGCACTGTCTATGTGGGTGCTACTTAACAAGGACCAAAAGCATGGCTGGGAGCATTTAGACAAGTCAGGATAATCACAGGATGGTACCCAAGCCCCTTTCCTTGTTCCTCCTGGTGGGAGGGATTAGTAGAAAAATAGGGCTTGGGAGGTAAGAACTGGATGGAAAGATCAGATCAGAAGGAGCTGTTTATATGTACAGGGAACTGAGGAAGTCACTGTATTAACATGAATCTCAGCTAAGTGATATGCAGAAAAGTGAGAGGAAATGGAGTCACCAGATACCTCAGAGTGAACACTAGAAACCTGAAATACATTTTAGACCACAGACATTGTGGAATCAGAGAATAGGTTGTGTTGGAAGGGACCTTAAAGATCATCTCATTTCAACCCCCCTTCCATGGGCAGGGACACCTTCCACTATCCCAGATTGCTCCAAGCTGCATCCAACCTGGCCTTGAAAACTTCCAGGGATGGTGCAGCCACAGCTTCTCTGGGCAACTTGTGCCGGGGCCTCACCAGCCTCACAGGGAAGAATTTCTCCTTAATACCTAATCAAAATCTCCCATCTTTCAGCTTAAGGCCATTCCCCCTTGTCCTATCACTTCTTGCCCTTGCAAAACATCCCTCTCTAGCCTTTTCTTAGGCCTCCTTTAGGTACAGGAAGGGGCTCTAAGGTCTATCTGGAGCCTTCAGGATAAACACCCACAGCTCACTCAGCCTGTCTTTATAGGAGAGGTGCTCCAGACCTTTGATTTTCTTCAATACCCTCTTGTATCCAAAATTTTACAAATAAGTTACATAATCTCTTCTTTTCCCCTTTGTGCTATATATGCCAACATAATGGAATGAGCATTTAAAGATGAACAGTAGCCTCAACCCTTATTCTAGACTATAAAACTCAGTGGAGTCAACATGTCCTCTCCAGTGATCTCTGCCACATGGCACAATCAGTGGTTGGATAATGTTCTTTCCAGCCTATTCCCCTTTCCTGACCTCCAAAACCAGTGAACTGAAAAATGTCATTCTTCTGTCCTCAGCTTTCTTTTCCTGTATTGACATTCTTGTCTTCTCAGCCCCATCTTCCAGCACGCTGCACTATGAATAGGTATATTAAGAGTCAAAGAATGTATTTATATAAGTTACAAAGATTCCAGCTCATCCAAAGCAGCAGGCGTGGGAACCTCATAGTGATTTTGCTTCTTTTCTTGTACAGAAGTAGGAGTTTGACTGACTCACACCTTTATCAGAACTCAGCCATAATGTGCCTCTGTGTTTCCTTAAGGGACCCTCAGCCATCCCTTCCCTTTGGATGTCTATTAAGAGTGTTCTTCCCTGGTCTCTCTCTGTGAAAATTGCATCTGTGGGTTGCATTGCCCTACTTTGCAGCTACAAGAGCAGCATTCCCAGGTACCCACAAATAAAAGGAAAACCAAGAAATGTTAAACTGCTCTTCTCTGTGCCTCAGCTAGACCTTTCCTTGCTAAGGGGCACTGGGAATACTTATTTTTCCAGTGTTACACTGTCAGAAGGAACACTCAGGCAGAATGCAATGCTATTGCTGGTTATAATAGCCTTTATTCACAGTTGAGGGTTTTGGGGGTTTCTTACTTTCTTCTTTTATTTTTTTTCTATTTTTTTTTTTAAATTTATATTTAAGGTGTTATTATTCCTTGCTATGGTGCAGTAAAGCCCCACAAAGAATTACAGCCATAATCATCTGAAGCAGTCAAAGTATCCAGATAGTTTGTGCTAAGTAAGGCAGGATAAATCCAGCAGGCTTGAGTTAGCAAAGGGCTCAGTGGATTAGGTTTGAAACTTGGTTCTCAGGGGTTGGAAAGTGAACAAACACCTGGCACTTTCTTTGGAAACGAAAAGAAGAAAAGAAAAAAAAAATGAAAAGAAAATGTAATCTCCTCTCTAAATGTTCCCTTCTCCATAACCCACCTTCTATTTCACAGACTAATTGGCTTTCTTGAAAACTCACTTAAAGCTGTTCCCCTTTGTATAACTTCGCTCCCCATACACATTTTTTCTGCTTTCAGGATGGAATGGGAGGAAGGTGATATGGTGAAGGATCTATAAAGGCCATGAAGTGCATGGAATTCTGTCCTCCAGCTACTCAGCCACATGGTCATTATTGGTCTTTCGTGTCCTGGTGGTATCAAAAAATTAAGGAAAAAATTATTTCCAAACTTTGATCTGTTGAATGTGAACTCAGAGACTACAGTCTTGCTTCTCAGTGGTATGAAAATGAAGCCAGAAAATACTACAATAAAATATATTAAATTTATAATTTTGTGGGAGATGAAGAAGGCACTGTCCATCAGTACTGCTCTGGGAAAACCTTGAGAAGGAGCAGGGGCAGGAAGGCTCTATTTACGTGTGCTATTCCATCACTTTAAGATATTTTTTCTTTCTGCTTGAATTATAATAAATTTCTAAGATGGTTTTTGGAAATATTAATATTTCAAACTTTGACAAGGGACATCAAAACTTTTCCAACCATGTTTTTAGCGTGGGGATGACTGGATAGTAAAGACACACACACCAAAAAAAGGATTTCTTTCTTTGTGGATAGAAGTAAGTCCTTTCTGACTGAATGTGTCCTTGCTGAAGTGACAAACCTGACCTGGGTAGCAAGAGGAAGAAGACATCAGAGTGCTCAGCTATAGCTGAAGGGTCTGGTGATGCATTAGTCCCTGGGCATTGGCACACCCTTACTGCTCTCCTGGATGGGACCTCTCTGTTACAGGTTTCATATTGCCCATCAAACATGTAGAGGAAGTATAATTTTCTTTTATAAATTATAAATTATAATTATAAAACTTTTAACTCATTTTGAGCATTTCAACATATTTTCCCATTTATTCCACCAGAGAAATCAAAGCCTTCCTTCATCATAAGACCCATGAAGTGCATGAGAACAAGTAAATCCAGAGGAAATGGGATTTCAAAAGAAAATAGTCTTGTTTTCCCTAGGAGCAAGCATGAAAAACAAGGATTTCTCCATCCAGACTTAGTCTATTTTCTTTTGCTCTTTCAGGCAGTTCACCATGGGCTTGGGAAAACACATTCCCAGAGCTTCAAATATTCTTTCACTGATAAGGATCTCCAAGCTTACAAATTTACTGACAGTGATACCACTAAAGATCTGGAAGATTAACCCAATTCTGAAGTTGGAGACTGCCTATTACAAATCCCTCTCAAAGGATACAGGAGATATTTGAGACAAAATTTTTGTTAGTGGGAAGAGCAGAGAAACTTAAACGAACAAAGCCAGGCAGTAATTCCACCTTTAATTCAACTACTACTTATAAATCTCCTCTGATTAAAGATAATTCCAGCATTTTAAAGATCAAAGTCTTGCTGGCTGCTTGATTGCTTTTTAAATTCTTATTTTATAGTCTACTAAACTATACACCATGAAAAAAAAATAAAGGAGAAATAACATGTGCCACAGTGAGGGATTCTATTTCATTTAACAGTTGGGGATGAGAATTGCATTCAGACTTGTGTTACAAAGATCTACCTCGTCATCAATGACAGAAGACATGGTTTTCAATCAAGGACTTGCCAGAATAAACATTTTCAAGGGAGGTTTTTTTGGAAAAGAAATAACAAATTCCAGAACTTTGCCAGTTTCATTATCCTGCTGTACGAGATTGTGAATATTTTCAAGCTTTTCCCTTTTTCTTTATAGCAAAAGTTTTAGGAAGTTTATATAAATTAATAAAATCCTAGGCTCTATGAAGCCAATCTTGCTTTGAACACGCTTTTATTGATCTTTCAGGTAAATCTACTGTGAATGTTATGAGCCAAACCCAGATCACCAACTTCAAACAGAATTGGCGGTACCTGTAGAGAGTTTTCCCTGGCAGACAAGCTTTCACTAAAGCCAGCAGAGCAGAGGTGAGGATAAAAAACTTGCTTAATTAACATTTCAGATGTATTGCAGGTTGAGTGATTTAAGGTAGCTTAAACTATCCCAGCTGTATTGTGGAGGATGTCATTTTTATAGGATAGAGAACTCAGTTATAACTTAATAACAAGGTGTGTTAAGATGAGGAGAAGAATTTCACTTACCTGTGCTTCTTTTGGGTTTGTTTGCCTCATTAGGAGGCTGCAGCTTCTTTCCCCCCAGTTTCCCGAAGTGAGAACAGCTGGGAAGTTGTAGAAGGTTTTTATAGTGAGTTAGGACTATTTTTCATTATGGTGAGAGAGGGAAAGAAAGACTCTTGTCTGCTGGTTTGAGAAACACTGTTAGAATCATAGAATTAAGGCTGGAAAAGCCCAGTAAAGTCACTGAGTCCAACTGGTCCCCCAGCACTGCCAAGTCCACCACTAAACCATGTCCCCAAGTGTCACTCATACACTTTTTTTGAACACTGTTCCCTAAAGTATGTATCTAAAGCCCACTGAAGTCAACTGAAAGTATCTTAATGCCTTTGAAAGCTTTCAGACCAAGTCTTGGAAGGACAAACTCGAAAATCAAGTTCTCCAATGTTTCCTTGTTTTCTTTTCTTTTTTTTTTCTTCCTTTTTCTTTCCTCTTTGGTTTTGTTTCTAAATGTCAGAGAGGATTCAAAGGGATGGATTCAGAACCACTGCTGACAGTGATAGTTGTAGCTTTTGAATGAGGTTACTGAAAGGTGATTATTAGATGTACACCTACAAGTGCTCTCTTCTTCCATTCAGTTACAGAGGATTAAGGGAAGGACTTTTAGTGTGTTAATCTGAAAAACAAATCAATATTGTTGTGTATCTTATGAACATGACAGGACTCATAGTATCTCAGCATTCTCTCTGTAAAATGTATTACAGTAATCAAGTCCAAATGGACTTCATGGAAGGGTTTTTTTGGTTTTTTTTTTACAATTCTGGGCTCAAAACTCCAGAAAATAGAAGGCTTAGTTAGAATGTCAAGAGCTGACAGAGATTTATGGGGTATCACAATATTACTGGGATTCATGGAGGTTCACCTGAATGCTCAGCAAATTTTCCAGATCCAATTAAGCTAAGGGACCATTTCCTAAGTAATAAAAATGATGAGTGTGCTAACAACTCTTTCACAGCTTGAACTATCACTTAAACTAAGGATGAGTGAGCCAGCTTGGCTATAAAGAAAAATAAATGGCCATGCTTGCCATTTACACTGTACTCACTTCATCCCATGCTGGAAGCATAGTTGAGCAATTTCTATTATTGTTCAACAATTGCACTGGAGCAATTGATACCTGAAAATAATTTATGTTCACAGTGACAGAGTGATATGACATATCCATAGTGTAAATGAGAACTAAAATCCTCTGAAATAAACACAGATCTGAAGAGGTGCAAGAATTTGTTTAATGATCAGTATGGTTATCTGAAGCCTAATTTGTTTCCCTGTGGTGTGTGTGTGTATTCATATATGCACATGTAAATCTACTCATTATTACACAGTAACAACAATGGTCATTCAAAAGGAAATTTTCATTATAGTAGCGGAGGAGGCAGTTTTTTGGTTAAAATTATTGCAACCTAGACTTTCCAGAAGTTGTGAGGGGAGGAATGGCCCACAAGCACAAGGCTGTAGCAAGATAAGGGTAGCCACATTTTTGATCTAGTTTTTTGGGGTGAACTGGAAAGTTGCATAAGTAGAAAGACCAGAGTAAAGCAAGAGAAGGTTGGAAGATGGGGTGAGCAGCCAGCAGAGAGAGGAGAAGTAAAAGGGACATTGCCTTCTACCTGCATGTGATGCTGGGAAAGACAGGTTCCAGAGGGAAAAACAGAATAAAAAGTAAAGGGAAACTCTTTTATTATGTTTGGAAATAACTCTGACACTTCTAAAACACATGCACTTCCTCTACCACAAGAGCAAGGCAGGTCATATACTCTGACAAACTCACTGAGTTTCTCAGGGACTATTTCAGAGCAGAAGACCAAATATAACAGAAACCTTGACAGCAAAAAGGAGTTTTCTACACAAGTTCTGGGAGGCAAGTTAAATGACAGAAGAGACTGGTTTTGTAAAGTCTGCCACTCTTGATTCTCAGTGCTGGCAATTATGACAAAGATGCAAAGAAACAAAATGATGCTCCTGCAGCAAACTCAACTGTGAACTGTCAGCTGTGTACCAGTAATGAGAAAGATGTGTTTTAACACTGGAATGTCTGTGTGTGATGTGGGGAAGAGTGAAAATCCTACACTTCTAGTGTTGTTTCCCACTGTGGTGTTCCTCAATGACAGTGTCAAGGAGTCACTGAACAAGGGAAGTCATCTTGGTTTCACCTGTGCATTAAAGTCTAGGAATGTATTTTCACTGGGGTATAGTCCAGATTAAATCTGGAAAATGCTGTGGTTGAAAACTAAAATAATGTATTAAATTGAAATTTCCTAAAGATGTCAGTCTTCCTTTGACTTATACAATATCCTGTCTCAGAGAACAAATTAGAAGCAATCAAATTTGTAATAGAGTTATGACAGGTAACACTGATTTGGAGGATGACAATGATGATAACTTGATCAAGAAAGTATCATTCACACAGACATTAAAAAACCTGGGTTAAAAAATGCTAAATAAACTAAACAAAACTAAACTAACAGAGGTTGTGGAAACCCTATCCCTGGAAGTGGATTCTCACTGCCAGGCTGGATGGAGCTTTGAGCAAGCTGATCTAGTGGAAGGTGTCCCTGCCTACAACAGAGGGGAACTAGATAATCTATAGGGTCCCTTCCAACCCCCAAACATCCTATAATTCTATTATGCTATGAAATAAAGCATAACAAATGAAAATAAATAAAATAAAATAAAATAAATAAGAATTTAAAAACTAAAGTTAAAAAAAAATATAGAAATCTGGAGATAGAAGAACCAAAAAAAATGGAAAGCAAAAAGTCCAGTTTCCCAAGCAAGCACTGGTTTTATTAGGTATCACAAGCCACAGGCTGCTGTAAACAGCATCCCCTTCCTTATAAGAACCATGGTCTAAAAGGCCGCGGGTTCAGAATGTTTCCCTTGCAGAAATCACTAACAGGATCAGGGCCCAGTCTCATAACCTTTAGAAAAAGATCTGATTTTATAGAGACACTGCAAATGCGACAAAAGAAAGGATCTCTTGATGCCACTTTTAAGAGTAAATGACACTATTATACTTCAAGATAGACACGAGGCCCCAAGTCAACCTTATTTCAGAGATGAATTACTGAGAAGAGTGCTACAAACCTGTCTTACTCTAAACAGAAATTAAGGTGACAGGGTACTCGCGGGACCAAGGCAAGTTGAAAGGAACTGTGTTGCAACATAAAGTTAAAGCTGACTCTTTTAATTTCGCATTTTTGCGTTACAAAGAAAAAGAAGAAGTAGAAAAAAAAAACAACAAAACCCCTGAAATGTTGAACTGAGTATGTTTAAACAAGTGTATGTGTGAAAAACCCTCTCCAAGCCAGACTAGTGTAAAGATATGATACACTGGAAAAAGAGATTCAATCATTAGTCCATGCTCTGAGCAGCATGTCAACATCTCAGGAGAAAAAGATGTAAGGCCCCAAATTCACATATTCAGGAGAGAAGCTTTTGAAAAGCAGCCATTTGAAACTGCCAACAAACTGAAGACAAAATGAGATTTGATAGAGGTGACAGAGCCTACAGCATCAGATTAGCTCTTTGTTTGTCACAGTGAGCAAAAGAAGCGGCGTTCAGTCTGACAGACTCGCTCGTGACCTTTATTCTGCCAAGCCAAATGAGAGGGAGGACAGTGAATGCCATTTTGCATCCTGGAACTGTTGTTCAGGAAGCTTGTAAACAGTGATTTGAATAGAAAATGAAAAATCTGAGCACTGAGACTTCATACTGAGCTGTCACTTCTCCGCTTCACCATTTGCCGTGTGTTGTGTTTAGACAGAGGTTCAGTTGTCAGCTCTCAGAGAAACGTTCAGATAACAAAAACCCACCATGTCCAGATGATTCTTCAGTGGGATGTTATAGCTGAATAAAACTAAGCATAACAATCCTCAGTTCTCTTCACTACTCACTCTTTCCCTCCTACTCTCTCAAATTCCAGTGAAAAGTGGGTTGATGAAAATTACACCACTAAGTCCATGCAGGGCTGTCATGGGAAGAGGTGAGAGGGAATACTGGGAAGGTGGAAAAGCCCTGTTTCAAGATGGATATCAAGATGTGGATGCCCAACCCCTCTAAGTGTTCAAGGCCAGGCTCTGAACTACCTTGTCTAGTAGAAGGTGTCACTTCCCCTGGCAGAGAGGTTGGAAATAGATGATCTTGAAAGCCCCTTCCAACCCAAACATTCTGTGATTCTGTGATCCCCTGTTATTTGCACCAGCCATAGTGAATGATGCTGATCCACACAGTAATTCCCATGACAAAAATCACACTGATGTGGAAACATCACTCTCCTTAGCTTCTTCTCCCCAAGTCATAGCAACGAGAGGAAATGTAACAGAAAGATTAAGGGACAAAAAAATTATGACTAAAAGAAGAAGAATTTCCAAGATGCAGAACATTCTTTCTGGTTCATTCATATTTTTAGATCTCAAAATACTTATTGTATGCTTCCCATGTTCTCTTATTCAGAATTTTTATCTATAACATTTATCACTTGAATAATTTCTTTTCTTGTTTGTGTCTTCCTCTCAGTAAGGACAGACCAAGCCAGGTTCAAGCAAAACTTTGCCCTTGGAGTAGCCTCTGAAGTGTTCCTCTGTCTGTCACACAGAGACATATGTTTTTCCATTTGATTCCAAATGATTTAGACAAATCTCAAGATTCTCACATCTTCACCAAAAACTTACAGGCCCAATATGCTTTGCCTTAGATGTTTCTTTTCTTTGTACTGTTAAGAAAAGAAAACTGAAGCTTTTTGATATCAATCAGATGCAAATTCTGTCAACTCTCTGAAAATATTTTGAGCATATTTATTTATATGTAGACACTACTAAGATTTTCAAATGTTTTATGGCCAGTCTGTCTTTGTTCTTATTTAAGATATGAAAAACATATTATTTAAACTTCCTCCAGTGGATATATTTATTTTCACTGAATCTTTGTGGCTGATGTGAGTATGGAAGAAGTGTAGTTGCATTTGTCTGCACTGTAGTAAACTATTCACTACAGATCTAACTGAGCTAATGTTGCCTGTGAGGATGGAGAGTGATGATACTGTGTCCATTTCTGGGGTTCTCACTTCAAGAAAAACATGGAGGTCCTGGAGCATGTCCAGGCACGGGAAACAAAGCTGGAGAAGGGTCCAGAGAATAAGTCATATGAGGAGCAGCTGAGAGAGCTGAGGGGGCTCAGCCTGGAGAAAATGAGGTCAGGGAGGACCTTCTCACTCTCTGCAACATCCTGATAAGGAAGGTGGAGCCAGGGGGTTTGGTTTCTGCTCCCAAGGAACAAGGGACAGGATAAGAGGGAAAGTCTTCAAGCTGCACCAGGGGAGGTTCAGGTTGGACATCAGGAAGAATTTCTTCACTGAAAGGTTGGTCAGGCATTGGAAGGGGCTGCCCAGGGAGGTGGTGGAGCCTCCATCCTTGGAGGTGTTCAAGAAATGACTGGACAAGGCAGTCAGTGCTGTTGTTTAGTTGATATGGTAGTGTTTGGTCAAAGGGTGGACTCAGTGATCTTACAGGTCTTTTCCAAACTTAAAGATTCTATGATTCTATGAACATTATATGAATACTATAATTCTGATAATAGAAGAGAAAGCAAAGTCTGAAAAATCTACCCAGAATTAATATTTGGGTGGTTACCCTGTACAACACTGCTTTGATGCAAAGGTACTGCTAGAAATAAGGAAAATGCCTTGGGAATATGAACTTGTTTTTTGATGACACCATGATGTACATCTTTGGCAAACCCTGCCTTAGCTCCCTAAAGTCAATACTTGATTAAAAAATGTCATAGAATGAAATCTTGGACCTGAATATCCTTTAATTTCTATTGTTTTGGCCAAATGACAACCACATAATAGGTCCCTGTCTCAATATCTGTCACCTGTCTAGGTTCAGACCAATAACCTGGGGACAAAAGGCTTTATCCTATTAATAATGTCTTGATTCGTTATTTGACAGGAGTTTTGAGATGCTGCCTGGTTGAATATGCACTAGAAAGGCCAATAAAGTTACTGAGACACTCTTTTGATGCCATCAGTGTGTGTGCATCCTTGCTGTCCTGGCTCCCTGCCCATGCAGAGACAAAGAGAAACTTTGTAGGGTGTTCAACTCCCTCTCATTTCCCAGAATTTGCAGCTGGGATCCACTTCACCAAACAATGCACACTTATTGACAGGTAGTCTGACAGCTTTCTGAAGCTGCTTGGCAGCTTGTTTTTAGCAACACGTTGTCATGTTCGGTGTTATCACATTTCTTTTAGATTTGTGTGATACTAAAAGGCCAAACCTCCAAGGCATCAATATGGGGTGCAAAGCAGGACTAGCTCTAAGACACCCAGGAAGATGCACCTTAGGGGTCTATTGATTCTTCTAGAAATGCATAGCTACTCACTTTCCAATCTTGTCAAGGACAAGCATCTTAACATCCCAAACAGCTGCTTTAAGTTGATTTTTTTGTTTGTTTGTTTGTTTCTTTTGCCTTAAGCTCGCAGGTGTCTAAGGCAACTAAGCTGAACAGTGTTCACAAAACTCTTCAAACATCTGTGAAATTCAATTCAAATCACTTTCCAGGAAACTTAAGAAAGAATAAGGCACCTCTCTTGGGATGTGATGTGTTAGTCAAACTCTTGACTGCTCAGGAATACAATTGATCACAGTCAGTGGGGAGTCATTGCAGAGATCAAGTTCAGCACCTGCAGTAGGTTGTAGGTGCAATTCTTCTCTACTGAAGTAAGGGATCCAGAGCATGTCAGTAATCCAAATTTAGACACTTTAAGAGACAGCAAAATATTTTGGGGTGCTTAAATGGGTGAGTAGAACTAACTTTATTTGATTCTTGCTGAGTTTATATTGGGGTCAAGAAATTAGCTAGATAGTGAGAACTAATACCTAGAGTTTCTAAGTTCTTATTTTTTCTTCTGCAAATTAAATGTGCTTGTTTTGGAGACATATTTGCATGCCTTTACAGGGCATGCAAATGTAAAAGGGCATAAAATGTAAAATATAAATTCTATCATATATGAGGTCCAAAATGGATCCTGGAACATTAAATGAAACTGTCAGGATTGTGCAGTGAAGGAATTTTTTACTTTTGCTGTATTCTCCATGGGCTTTCAGAAATTGTGCCCTCCAATAACCTCAGCTGTGAGCAGTCAAGACAGTAGCAAATAAATTTGGTCCAGTTCAAAAAGCAAACCCAAAAAGCTGCCTGTATTCCCAGCTTAAGTGCCTGTCCTTCAGAGTTATTTCAGCAGCAATAACTGCTCCCACTACATGTTGTGTCCAGAAGAGGAGAAACAACTGGAGGGTCCCAGCAGCAGCTGGCAAGTAACAGTGATTGAATTCCAGATGGATCTAAAAAACTAGTGATCCCTCCTGGGAAACTTTGAAAAACATCTTACTTTGCGATGATCCTGCTCACATCACACTCATTTTAAATATTTCTTTTCCTTTGTTCTTGGCACAGAAGGAACAGATGAGCTCCTGAGAAATAATTCCATTTTGAGAGATGAGCCCCTGCTAATAAAGGCAGAGAGAAGAAATAGGACAGGGGGAGTTGCTGCTCTGTTGTGATTTCAGACATCAGCTGTTCATTTGTGCTGTTCACTTGTGCATTTGCTGTAGCTAAATGTGTTTCTAAGGATTTGCTTTGAGCCATAAAATATGTTAGAAACAACCTTTGCAGCAACTCGCTTGGTCCTGTGCCTCATCGAAGCAGGGCCAGATTAGATTGGGTAGAATCACAGAACCACAGATTGGTTTGGCTTGGAAGGGACCTTAAAGCTCATCTCATTCCAACCCCCTGCCATGGGCAGGGGCACCTTCCACTATCCCAGGTTGCTCCAAGCTGCATCCAACCTGGCCTTGAACACTTCCAGGGATAGGGCAGCCACAGCTTCTCTGGACAACCTGTGCCAGTGCCTCACCAGGTCAGCTCAGGTCCTTGACCTGTGAGGTTTTACTGTCTCCAAGGATGAAGATTTCATAACCCCTTTGAGCCCTTGTTCCACTATTTAACCACCTGCACGGCAGAAAAAAAATTCCCAACTCCAAGCTGCACTTTCTCTTGTTGGAACTCAAGTTTGTTGGCTCTCACCCTGTCAGCTGTGCGTGTCCAGAAAGTCTAAATTATCTTTTCCATGCCCTTTGGAGGCAGCTAGAAGATCTCCCCTCAGCCATCTCTCATTATCATGGAACAAATCTTGTTGTCCTTGCACATCATGCCCTTTTTATCCCCTTTACAATCCTCATGGATCTGTCTTGCACTCACTCCAGTATATTGATGCCTGTCTTGTATGAGGAGCACCAAGCTGGACACTGTTCCCCTGTGAGTCCACATCTGAACTATTTCCAATTTTTTTTTCAACTAGTTCTCCTCCCTCGAGCTGATACAACCCCCAGCACATCCCTGAAAGAACACCCTCATGTCAACTAGCAAGGACCAGCTGTTCCACGAGGGAGGATGAGCCAGGATGTGGGAGTGACCGCAGCACAGACAGTGTCCCTGCTGACAGGGTGTAATTCTGAGCACATCAGGTAGAGCTCTGTGCTGGAAATGGGGTCTGTGAGCAACCACAGCGAGGGGAGGAACCAGATCCATGGCCCCTCCAGAGAGCCCAGTCAGGGTTTAAAGGAGATGAGATAAAACATAGATCTGAGGAGAAAGCTACACTATAGGTCTAAAGTCCATCCAGGAGGCACAGTCAGAGGCAGGACTGAAGATCTGCAAACCTACAGGTTAGGTCAAGCAGGGACTGAACCACAGGCTTGAGTTTAAATGGGATCCACGGGGAGAAAGGGCTGGAGGTCCCAGGTGAGGCTGGTCTGGGCTGTTAAGACCTATCACTGCCCTCATGACCCTGCCATTGAGATCTTCCTGAAAAGAAGCCCTGCAACCAATGTATTGCCCATTTCTCCTTTCTTCTCCCCTATCCTCTGAAAAGCAAAGCTCCTCCCTGTCTGGAACTAACTTAGCCCTGTGGGTGTTAGCACAGCCTTTATGCACCGTGTCCTGCAAACTGGAACTCTGCCATGACGTGGAAGGATCTTGAAGAAGGGTGGCAAGGATAGTTCAAACCCCCATCCATGTGTGGTCTCAGGCTTCTCTTACACAGCCAAACTCATCTGCTGCTAAACAGATAAAATGCTCCTGGCATGTTCAAAATGCTTTCATGGAGAAAGATAACAATTCTGTGTCATTCCTTGGTTGCCTGAAGGGCTCAAGGAGTGTTTTTACCTGAGTACACCATTAACCTGATATATTTGGGGTTGGGTGGTTTCTTTTTCTCAGCCTTCCTCGGAGACATTAGTGATGGTGGAGCTCAGTGCTCCAAGGTGGCACAGACAACTCGTGTTCTTTCACAGTCAGAGCACTCACTGGATTCAGGAAAGAAAATTCCACTTAAGTGTAGCAGGCAATGCTCTGGATTTTGTGGATTTAGTAGGTTGCCTTTCACTCCTAGGGAGCAATTAGGGTGCAATTTATCTTCAAATGTACAGTAGGAAAAGGACATCCAATTGATTTCCATGCTATGCAACCTTCGGTTTTGGTCACACCTTGGCTCTTCCTTTTCTCTGACAATGACACACACCTGACAAACCCTGAAATTTAAATTCTTTGACTCTCTCAAATCCGGGGTATGATATTGGGTAACACTAAGTGCCCAATGATAGACAGAAGGTCAAAATTTATTTGGATCCCTTGTGGTTTTATAGTCTATGCAATGAAAGCCATTAACTCATTTTGCAATATTGAAAGATGATGGCCTCTGGCATATTAATCCTTCAAATAACTCTGACTTATAGCCCCTTTGGCTATAAAGCCTTACACTTTTCCTCCAATACCATGGAATTGGAAAATGCACTTAGCCTGAAAGTTTCTAGATTAACTATGAAGGAGAAAAAGACTCTACCTTAGGACTGTTCATGCTGTAATATCACAGCACTGGAAATTCTTCTGCCAAGCTTGAATAAAATTTATGGAAGTGCTATTTTTTAATTAGTTTTATTTGACAAAGCTCAGGAGATACAATTATGGAATGTCTGAGAGCTTATCAATGCCAAGCCAGTCAGCTAATTAAAATCCATTTTGAGAGGGCCATCTAATTTTAAAAACAGCTTGTTAATGGCCATCCAGAGTTCCAATGCTGTTTATATCTCATAAATTAATTTGCTAGCCCCAGAAAGGGATAGAGAAGACAACACATTTAATAATAAGACAGTTAAACTTGCGTGAGATGTCATGACTGTGTCATCACTCACAGCAAAGCAGGTCTCTTTAAATCATATGCAGATGGAAGCTGTAAAATAATGGTTAATTATTCTAAAGGAGGACTGATAGCAGCTACCTTCCCTTAAGAAATATATTTGACAGCTTTGTGAAAGAAACATTAACAGTAGATTTTTCTGTCAATTAGAAGAAATTACTGTTCATCTAGTTTGGATAGCGTTGAATATCCCTGTGTTTAAATGAACTCCTCCTTTAGTAAAGTAATATAAATTTTAAAACCTTCATCTAAATTTGGCTGAGATAGAATATCCATCAAAATCATTGCTGCAAAGATTAATTCCTCTCACTCTTAAAATACATCAGTCTTTTGCTCAGCCTGAATTTGTCCAGCTTAAATTGTGTTTTGTATATCTTGCATTCAGACTGATTTGGTGAAGATTCAGCTAAGCTGCTGCATGACAGACAATCATGCCCAGCACATGTCAAGGCCTGTCATAATTATGTCATGTTATACCATAATACAATAGTAATTCTATCTTGTTGTATCATTTCTGAAATTATTAACTGCAGCTCTGACTGAACTATTCTATTTTATTTTTTGTAAACACGTGTCCTCTGTTTTAGCTGTAAAGAAACAATCTGACACTTTGACATCTTAAATAAGAACAGAAAGCATATTTTCACCACATTAATTGGAGAAAAAGTCAATCTCACTGCTCAAAGAAATGAAACAAGATATTTAAAGTAGCAGCTTCTCCATTAACTGTGGATATAATTTGGGATTTGCAGTTAAGCAAACAGTACACTGAAGTTACAGCACTCCTGAGAAGATGGACTCACACTTCTGATGATTGTATTTTGGAAAGGCTTTGTGTTGTGTTTATATTTTGGGAGCCACAGTGAAAGAAGAGAATTTATTTTGAGTCAGAGCAAGAGCTGCTGAGCTCTGATGAAATATGCATTACAGTGTATACTTGATATTCACTCCCATTTTTTTGCTATTGTTGCTGTCAGGTTTTCCTGGAGCAAGGACACATCTAACAGAACCACAAAACAATAGATTGCTTCAGCAGTCAGAGTGCAGGTGCCTTTGAAGAAAAGTCTATGGGTAAGGTCTAGGTAGTTTCACAGGATCACCTTTATTTCTCTCTGCCATACCAAGTATGAGGATAGACAGGTCACTCCTGGTAGCAGGTCAGTGTCCCATCACCTGACCGAGTGTCTTCTATAGGTGCAGAAAAGGAGAGAATAAAGAACTGATGATTTTTGGATTCTGCATCTGGGGGTCCATGTGAACAAGGAAGCCATCAGTAAATTTTTCTCCAAGGTCTGTTTTGAGAGGAACACTAATAGTCAATAAGAATTTCTAAAGTGTGTTCACACCTTGACTGATGAAGCCCCATCCACAGATCCACAGTATGAGCTCTGGAGTTTGACCCTCTGTAATTACCAGGGGACTGTAAAGGCCATGGGAATGGCTCACATGGCTGTATGTGGAAGCTGATGGACTGTGCTCACTGCTGGAGAGCTGCTGTAGAAATGGGGATCTGAGAATAAAGTGGTTTTTAAGATGATGAGTGTTTCCATCCTGGCACACTGAGAAATATTTAGGCTACTGTATGCTCCTAAAATCTACATGTAAATTAATTTCTTGGAGGTAAGTGTTGACTGCAGCTGCTCAGTCACGATTCTTACTGTTGGCATTATGTTTACCAGTTGGAGGCACCCCACACATCCCATAGAATTTTCAAATTCTACCAAAAATTACACTAACCTACAGCATAAGAAAGGCAGATCCTGAGTTGTATCCTCTACCCCTGGTGCCCTGACCTCAGTTTTACTTTTGCAGTTGTTTGTCCTGACACTTTCCTCTTGTAATACGTCTTGATCAAAGAAGTGGCTTCATTTTGCTATAATGGAAGTGGTTTGATCACTGAGAATGAGAAACTTGGTTCAGTTGTGAAGGTTGTCCATCTTTTTCTGTTAATGAAAATTCAGTTGGAAGACTTGATTATACAGCTTTCTGTAACTCACCAGCACAGAACAACAAACTCCTTGGATGCTTGAACAATCGATGTATCTGCCTGCTCTGCCATGAAATGCTGTGCCTTTTTTTCTGACACAAAAATTAAAATATAAAAATCTTTCCATTCATATATTGACAAAATTTGTGAACTTTTGGTAATTCAGATATTTTATTGGGCCTTACAGACAACACAGCTTGTCCACATATGCCCTTTTCTTTCAATGTCTTTGTACTGTTTTCTCTATGTTTTTGATTCTAACAGAAAATTATAATTTCTTTTAGGCGGAGATTTGATGCTCATGTGTGTCAAACTTCTTTAATCTTGTCCATGATTTCAGTGAAACCAGGGGTTTCTTTTGTGTTTATTTATCACACAACAGATAGTAATATCTTATTGTAACAATTATATTTCCTCTCTTTTTTATTTTTATGTTTTTTTATTTTTTGCCTGATGTTTGAATGAACTGCAATAAACTTCCAGAAAATTTCTTTTATAGGAATAATTTAGGGCATTTTGATCACAAGTTCTGTGGCAAGATAAATAAGGCTGGGCTGGATGGTGCTTTAAGCAATATGGTCTAGTGGAAGGCATCCCTCTCCTTGACAGGGGGAGGAATGAGATGGTCTTTAAGGTCCCTTCCAACCCCAACCATTCTAGGATTCTATGAAGTGTTAGTTTTCCAATTAAATTTTTTTGTCTTCTTTTTGCAGAAGGTGACACCAACAAGGGTGAACAAAGATACTAAAGGTTTTGAAATGCTTCATTGTTTTAAATTTATTAACTTGATTATTGTTTTTTAATACTCTGGAAGACAGGGATGCCCATACCAACCCATGGGGATCTCTCAAACAACCTGACCAAAAACTGTCTGAACCATTTCATGTTTTAGAAAGGCATCCAAGTCTGCATAATGAGATGTGGACAGATGGTGTTAGGATGGGGCAGAGACTTCAGTTCCTGACACCTTGAGGAGTTTCTCCTGACTTTCCGGTGGCTTCTGTGTTATGCAGGCAGCAAAACCTGAAAGGCTTCTCCTCACAGTCCTGAGGAAGACAAGAGAGGCCATTTCCAACTAATTGTGATCATTGCTGAAACTTTTTAAGGAGCACTGAATGGGCTTGCAACTTTAAAAAAAAAAAAAAAAAAAAAAAAAAGAGGGTGGGGGGAGAGAGCAGGGAGGGGGTGAAAAAAGCCCTGCTGCCAAATTGTGATTTAAACTGAGATTGGCATCAGCAGACATTTCCACATCAGCCTTTAGCACATCTGGTCCAGACCAAACAAATAGAAGATTTATTCTGTCAGTGAGATCATTTAGCATTCCTTTTTATGCTTCAGAAAGAGCCTGTACCTGTCAGTCACCAAAGCACTCGGCTTTTGGTGGCTGGGCTCTGTTGCTCTTTCTGACTACCCTTGATCTGAGACTTCTAAGAAGGCTTGTGTTCACCCGCTCCACCTGGGAGACCGGTACCCATGCCAAGTTCATTTCCATAGTCTTATAAAAATCTCCTGGAGGATTTCAAACATCTGCTCATAAGTAAAGAAACATTGTCTTGAGATATAACAATAATATAAAGGGCAACTGAACCTTCCTTGCAAATAAAACTGAGCTAATAAATTATTTTGTTTCAACAGTTTTATACAATTCAAACAAAAAAATGAATAGCACTAAACAGGCACACACACATGAAAAATCAGGTGTGAAGGGGTTTCTTCTAATACTTTCAGATACTTTTTTTTTTTTTTTTCCTTTTGGTCAAGAGGTTTGCTTTGTTTTGTTTTGTTTTCTGAGCACTTGATGATAATTATTGAAAGGAAGAGCTGAGATGAGCAGCTCCTAATCGGTAGCAGAGGGCCCTAGTGTGGTGCACAGGGGGAGGTTCTGAACTGGAGGAACCTCAGGGGAAGCAGAGAGACTCACCAGGAGCCTGAATCTCACACAACAGCAGCTGATGGACCGGGGTGAGGCAAGGAGCAATGGTGATGAAGCCACACACATCTATAAAAGAAGTCCCTTGGGAGCAATATCCACCAGAGCACAGCAGAACAGTTTGCATGGCAGTTGGCAGGGAAGGGTGTGCAGGAAGGGCACTGGAGCTCCGTCAGCCCAACCAGGGAGGAGTGTTGTCCACCCAGCAGGAGGCCATGACCTCACTGAGCTCTGCACCCAGCAGGACTGACACAGCTCTCCAGGCAGGGCTTCAGTAAGAAAATGCTGTTGCCTGAGTGTCAGCTTGTAAAATGGGACCTGCTCTTACCCCAGTGCCAGCCAGCAGAAGCAGCACAGCTGTGGGAGTTGTGCCTGGGTGGAGGAACCCTTCCAGTTAAAGGCAGAGCTCCAGAGGGAGGTCAAGGGGTGGAGGAGTCCTGTAGACAGGACACATGATACAAAGGACCTCTGTGACCTCTCCACCTGGCTGGACACAGTGACTTAAGGGACAGAGGGCAATGGTGACCTGTTCCTGCCTGGCACAGCAGTCACATCTCCTCTGTGAGTGCCCCATCCACCCAGATGCCCGTGGGTAACAGGTATTAGGCTCTGCAAGTGGAAACAAACAATAAAAGAGAACGATGGTTCATTTAAAATGGGTGTGTCACTGAGGTTAAGTCAGATTATACCCTGCATCCAAACCACTTCAATGAAGAATCAAAGATGGGTCATTATCACAGGAGACTCCATGAGTCCTAATTCTCAAAAGGCCAAATGTGCAGACAGGATTCACTTCTTAGAAAAGCCTGGTGCCTCTCTGGGGCCCAGGTTAAAGAGGTGAAGAGAAAGCCCTCAGATTATTATCCATTACTGATTTTTCAGGTTGGCAGCAATACAAGTCACCACAAGAAGTCCAAGGGCAATCAAGAAACACTTCAGAGGCTTAGGATGACTGGTTAAGGGATCAGGAGCACAAATAATGTTCTTTATCCTTTGAGTTCAAAGGAATGATGAGAGAATAGGAATATCCAGCAGACTAATACTTGGCTCCAAACCTGGTGTCACCAGTGGAATCTGGGGTTTTTAGGTCATGGATGAGTCTACATGGCACCAGGCCTGCTGGTATCGGACAAGTACACCTGTATCAAAAGGAGAAAAGGATCTTTGCACAGGAAGTAACAAGGCTCACTTAAAAAGCTTTAAACTAAATTTGAAGGGAGAAAGGGATAAAACCAGGATAACTACAGGTAAGCCTAGGAGTGACATGCTGGTGGTTGAGGGGTGGTATGCTAGCTAAGGTTCTTCAGTCTTCTGTCTCCTTGGAGGTAGGGGATGGAGATCCATGTGGCAGCAAAGGCACAAAGGTTATTATTGCTTCAGAAACCATGGAAGAACCTGAGAATGCTTATTTAGGAATTAGGGCTTCTCCCCATAAAAGAGTGGCAGGATCAGTCGGTGTCAATGCACACAGCACGGGTAACAGACGTGAGGAGCTGGAAGACATTGTGCAGCAGGAAAACTGTGATGTATTTGCCAGCACAGAAACACAGTGGGATGACTGGCACAGCTGGAGTGCTGCAAGGGGCAGCTATAAACTCTTCAGAAGGGATTGGCAGGGAAGGAGAGGTGGTGGAGTAGCCAGCCCTGTTTGTCAGGGAGAGTTTTGATTGTCTGGAGCTTAATGTTGGTGACAATAGGGTTGAGTGTTTATGGGCAAGAGTCAAGGACAAGGTCAGCAAGGCAGAGATCATGGTGGGAGTCTTCTATAGACCACCCAACCAGGATAAAGAGAGAGATGAAATTTTTTACAAGCAGTGAGGTAAAGCATCACAATTGCTGGCCCTTGCTCTCGTGGGGGACTTCAGCTTACCAGATGTCTGCTGGAAATGCAATACAGCAGAGAAGAAACAGCCCAGGAGGTTCCTGGAGTGTGTGGAAGAGAACTTCCTGACACAGCTGGTGAGCAAGCCAACAAGGGAAACAAACTCTGAGCTCACCTCCTCATCAGACAGAAAATGGAGGCACTTCAGATATGGAACGTGTCAGCTATTAAACAGATTTGACAGTAAGCTCCAACAATCTGAACAGGAACTGAAGGCAGCTGAAGGAGCTGAGGGATGTTTAGACATGCAAAATGCAATTACCTGCAGTGGAATTTCAGTGTGATCCTGGAGTTAAGCTCCCTAATTAACAATGAAAGGTCCAGAAAATTTTATTATAGTCCTCTTTCCGTAGGAAGGTGAATGTAAGGGATGTATGGATAATGTGGAAAAGTAATACTCCTTAGACTTTTTTATGTTTGAAGATTAATGATTTATGTGTAGCTTATTTTTATGTCATTAAAAAATTCAGCCTAAAACTTGAGTAATGTATTGCCTGTACTAAAACTATGCGCACAAGGGTGTCCAAAGATGTTTGTATTGTAGTCTTCTGCTCATGAAGTTGTTTTACTGCACGTAGAAATCTCTTGTGAGTTCCTTAGGGAATTCCAACAAACCACAATATCAAATATAAACCTCAAATTCTTATGCAAACACTTGTCTAATAAGCATGTAAAAACAACAATATTGCTTTTTCTTCCTGAAGTCCTTTGTAATGATCACCTGCTAGGAATCACTAACTTGCTCCCACTAACAGACATGGAGATGTTGCTGTTTAATGTGAAATTCCAAGGGATAATGTTCACTCTCTTAATAGTTTTACTTGATATTGTATCATTGTAATAGACAACACTAATATTTTCATTGAAAATAATGCCCTCACTCAAAAATTTTTCAGCTGTTCCCTTAAAAAAACAGATGCCTAAAAGTGTATAAAAAAGGATCAATTTGCAAATGAAGTCTTATGATTGGGACACAAACAGGCTGACTCCTTTCTAGAAATGCCTATCTCCACAAAACTTCCTTATTAAAGAGCAAAAAGAAGAAATATGTTCACTTAAGGTTAAGATTCATGGCAAGGGCCAAACTCTGAGTGCCCTGATTAGCGGCTGGAAAAGCCAAGGTGCTTCTCTCCATTGATCATGGAGAAACACTAAAGAGATTTTCTTCCTAAGCTAAAATCAACACTAGCCTAGATATCTTCCTAAAAGGTCTGGAATAAACATATTACTAATGATCTGACCCACGACTGATGCTGTCAGGATCTCATATAAGCTCAACTCAAGTTATGGTCATGCTGCAGAGATCAATTTGCTCAGTTCAGTGGCTTGTGTAATACAAGAGGTGAGAGGAGACAGTCACAGTGCTCCCTGCCAGCCCTTTCCAGTCTATGTGTGAAGCCATTAAAGCAAAAATTATGGAAACTGAATTTTACTTTCCATTGGTTTTTGATGGACAGGGTCCCAGATCTTGCTCCATCACTTTTCTCATGTGTTATGGAATTGAGTCACATCACTGTATTTGTCTAAGCTCTTAAATCTGGCTAAGAAGAGCAGCAGTCTGATCAGGTAATGAAAAATGATGTAATATAACTGATTTCTTTTCCAGCTCAGCCCTCCTAAACTTAGGATGCAGCATCAAAGCCACAAAGGAGACAGCTGATCCTCCTATTGGGTAATCCTTGCAGTCAAGGGAAAGGGAAATGATCAGAGGAGAGGGGAGAAAAAGAACAGATCTTGGAAAAAAAGGAGGTATGTAAAGAAGAAAGAAAGAAGTTGAATGAAAAGTAGAGAAAAAAAAAAAAAAAGGAAGTTTTAATACATGGGGTCATTGCACAGGGTCGTTTTAATTTGCCTAGGAACAAAAACAGTGGTAAAATGGCTTTGGGGGAGTTCAAAGATGATGTTAATCCTCTCCCTGGTTCCAGCAGTGTATTGTCACTACCTGAAAACCACACAAGCATCAACAGTTGTAAAACGTGTGTCTTGAGATTTTGAATTATATCAGTTAAATAAGCACAGAACCAACCTATATATATTTACAGTGCTCAGTCACCCAGTAGCTGAGCTGAGCTTCTTATAGGTCTCCTTGGACATTGTTTTGTAAGGATGATCTTGGAGGTCTTTTCCAACCTTAATCATTCTATGATTAAGGAATAGACGAGGTTAGACCAGAGTAGAACTAAAGAGGTGGCTAAGGGCTCCTTGTCTGTCATGGGAACAAAATATTTTGCCTGTATGGCAGTAAGTGAGATAAAGGAATTCCTCTGAAGTTGGTAACCATTTCAATTTTTTTTTTTCATTTTTTATTTTCCCTACAGCCAAAAAATTGAACCCTCAAGCAGGGACATATTACGGATTCCTCCCCAGGTTGGCAGAACAGCCCACCAATTTTCATCAGTGCTTTTTGCCTTGATTTGAGTAAGGAGAGGAGATATTCTAGGCCAGCCTTGACCCAGGAATCTGAGGAGATGAACCAAATCATTTGAATTGGGGCCCAGTCACCTACCTGCAAGTTCAGCCTCTTATTCCCCTTGTGCACCATTTCACCTGGAATGACATGGGAAAAAACACTGAGAAGAAATGTGCAGCCTTGTGGAGAATCAGTTGTTCTTTCTGAAACTGTCTCACATGCAGCCAGTGAGACCAGAACGTGGCTCTATCATACCAGGCTGCCTCTCCTACAGGGAGACCTTTGCAGTATCTTCTTTTTATTTTGCAATACTGAGTGGACACAAAGGTTGTAACCCTGTGACACTTGTTCAAGATGCCCCTGGAGGTCAAAATACCCAGGCTATGGACCCAAGACCTAAATCAAAGTAACCTGATCTTCAAAAGCACTGAACTCTGAAAAACTTGAAGAAGAGGTCAACTTCTCTGAAAACTAGTTTTCTTTGATTTAAGGGCCTAATTATGGATCCAGCTACCCAATACGAAGCATCTATATGAAAAAGTTCAAAACTAGCTGGGGGAATTAGCTACTGAGATCACATTAATTTCAGCACCTTTGAAAATATCTGCCCCAGGTTTGAAAAATACATTCATAACTTGATTTTTTTTTTCCTTTTCCCCTTTTGCTACTAATTATTCTTATCTCAACCCCTTTTTTAAAATCCATACAGCATTTTGGAAGCTGTGTTAATTCATAGAGTACCTCTACACATAGTTCTTTGCCATTTCTTTCTTGTGGTTTTCACTGTGACATATGATTATCACCCTTATTGCTTTATTCTCCAATTTTCCTGCCATCCTTATCCATATAGTAAATTCTGTTGCATTCCACCCCAGCTGTTGTGCTATTTGTTTTGATAAAGGCAAGTCTTTGGTCCTACACTAACAAGAACTGCACTGTGTTACCTGGCCAGAGAGACACTTCCAATGCTCCCACCACCTATTCTTTCTTTTAGTGACAAAATCAGGTTCCCTTTCAGCATAAAGACTCTCAAACAAAGTTTTCTGATTCAAGCTGTCATAATTTGCAAAGTTTTGATTTTGGCCTCAGTAGGCACTCAGATTTTCATGTGTGGTCCAACCTATATGTGTGGAGGAAGAGGAAAACAGCAGCAGAGACTTGGAAAAAATGCACCCCAGGTTAACAAATAATTGACTTGCCCGTGGATCACTGCTGTTGGTTTCTTCATTATCCTCCAGTTTTCACTTGGACATGTGTAGCAATCAATAGTCACACATGACATGCCATGTTGAAGCTTATTCCCCTCTTGTGGCATTTAATAAACAAGATTATAACTATCCTGTGCTGTGACTCCTACAGCACAACCTGCTGATAGTCTGCAACAACTTATCAGAGAAGGATGGCATGGAAACCAAACCAGAACAATAAAAAAATTCCCCTTTCTCAAAAGCTGTGTGATGTTTCATTTATTTTGTACTGTCCAGGACTGAAATTTCTGCAGTCTTCTAAAATTTTCTGTGCCTGGGGAGATCCTCGTTATGTAACATTTATACAGGACTCTTCCCATACACAAGAAATACAAGACATGGACCCAAAGTGACTCAAGAAAAACTCAATAGTTTCCAAATCAGTTGTTATTATTCCTTGCAAACCAGCTAACTAGCAAAGTGATTGACTGTGACCCCTGTGACAAAATTTAATATTTTATATTGCAACCAAATTGCTGGAAGTACTAAAAACACTCAAAATCTAAATTAAAAAAAAAAAAAAAGATGCAAAATTTTTAGAGCTTTTCAAAGACAATTGGAAGAGGCCATATACTTTTAAGGAATTTAAAGAATCATCAGGTTTTAGTATTTCAGTTTTTCCTAATTTTCTGCTCTTATTTCTAAAAAGCTTAATTTTTCAAAAAAAAAATTTTTTTTTCTTCTGTTCAAATTTACAAAATGTGCAGTGAATTAGAATATAGAAATGGCAATCACCTAGGGGACTTGGCTCCTAAGTCCTCATTATCTTCAGAAACATGTTCCAGTGGTAGTGGAAGCCTGTCTAATTTCATAACAATTTGCTTCCAGCCATGATTTTCTGATTTACACCCTAGTGAGTGAACAGGGGACTAAAAAAATAATTTTATTATCTTTTATAACCACAGATACAATTTAAGAAGAATAACTCTCCAGTAGTATATTCCTCATTAGTCCTACTATTAAGACAGCTTTTTTTTCAGTTTTTCTCGAATCTCAGGCACCTGAATTTTGTCAGTTTTAGTAATTTGAACACCATGAGTTCCTGGATACAGGCACTGGAGCTTATATTGAGATATCTTAGCAGTGTAATTTCTGAGACATTTTTGACCCAGGTAAACTAGCGCAGTGCTATGCAATATTTAATCATGATTTCTGAATCAACAAAGGCCATTCTTCATTTCCATGAGGAATTTTGAGGGTTTCTATTATATTTCAAAGGCTAATAGGGTTTAATAGTATGAAAATATTCTGTCATTTGGCCTATGGGCCAGAAAACAGCAAATAGCTGTTTGGTTTACCCATAGAGATGTAGTAGTGTTGACTCCTGAATTCCCACGTGAAATTCCTTATTTTTTATATTCTTCTGGTGCCCCAGGCAGCAATGGATCTCAGACATGAACACTGCACTAAATGCCTCATTGGCATAGGAAAGCTGCAAAAAATACACAGTTTTCTGTGTCAAAAGAGTATCAGTGCCAGTACACTTTAGTAAAATGAGTTATTACAGGACATCACCTTTTGCCTACTGAAACAATCATAAAATCACAGAATTTTTTTAGGTTCAAAAACCTTTAAGATCATTGAGTCCAACCATTAACCAGCACTGCCAAGCCCACCACTAAACCATGTCCCCAAGTGCCACATCAACAGGCCATGATCTGAGTCTCTCTCTTTTCTGGAAGTCATGGCTTGTTTGTGAAGTCAAACTCCAAGAAGTAAAACTGACAACCTCTCCATCTGAGCTGCTGTAACTCAAGCCAAACTTGGGTTTGCAGCATGAAACTTGACAGCATAAAAGATTCTGTAAGGCCTGTAAAAGAGAAGGAGGCTGTGTGACAGAAACATGCATTCATACACACTTACATTCATATATGCAAACAAAAGCACACTTGCTTCTCCTTCAACTTTTCCAAAGCTCTCAATTCCTGTCTCCAGCTTTTGTTCCAGAACCCTCTGAAGTAACTAAACTATAAATGGAGCTGTGAAAACTCAGTAAACTGGGAGAAGTGCCTGAATTTTGCTTATCTACTTTAAGAGGTTTCAAGAAATATATAGATACTCCACAAAAGCACAGTGAAATTGTGTTGACGAAGGTGTCAAAATATGTACATACAGGAAGGGATAGCTTGAGACAAATTTAGACTTAAAATGGTTTGTTTTCCTGAGGTTGGAATCTGCCAGAACGTTCACTTATCTGTCGTAGATCTGTGATGTTGAATACATTTTACAAGAGCAAGAAAGCAATTCAGCAAAGATTGCAGGAGAGACTAAAGTTAAGTGTCATCTAGGAATGACTTCTTAGCCATGGGTCATGGGAGAGCTTATCAATATAATGCAAGAAAACATCAGAGACATCAGCAATTTTTAATGTGGGATCAAAGGAGTTTTGCATAAATGCAAGGTGAGGAATTCTTTGAGAAAGAAGAAAAAATGTGTGTGCAAACAGTGCAGCAGGATTCAAAATCTGTCTGTAATGAGCTTGCAGAGTCATAAAATAAGTGAGTCTAGAGGAGGCCACCAAGATTATTAGAGGGATGGAGCACCTCTGCTATGAGGAAAGGTTGAGAGAATTGGGATTGTTCAGCCTGGAAAAGGGAAGGCTTTGGGGTGCCCTAATTGTGGCCTTCCAGTACCTGAAGGGAGCTGACAATAAAGATAGAGAAGGACTATTTATAAGAGCCTGGAATGACAGAACAAGGGGCAATGGCTTCACACTGACAGAGAGTAGGTTTTGATTAGATATTAAGAAAAAATTCTTTACTGTGAAGATGGTGAGGCCCTGGAACAGGCTGTCCAGGGAAGCTGTGGTTGTCCCATCCCTGGAAGTGTTAAAGGTTAGGTTGGATGGAGCTCTGAGCAACCCGGTCTGGTGGAAGACCCCTCATGGCAGGGAGGTTGGAATGAGATGATCTTTAAGGCCCCTTCCAACCCAAACTATTCTGTATTTCTATGACTCTGTGAATAAATGCACAGCTTTACTGGATCCTAGACTAATGCAGGTTGGAAGGGGCCTCAGGAAGTCCCTAGTCAAACCTTCTAATCAAAGCAGGGACAGCTGTAGGTCAGGGCTTGACCTAGGTGGTCACTCAAAAGCTCTGAGGATAGAGACTGCGCAACCACTTTGAGCAACCCTTTCCAGCATTTGACTGCCCTCATGGTGAAATTTTCTCTTTAAATCTTCCTGAATTTCTGTTTCAGCTTAGGTCCTTTTGCTCTCATCCTCCTGTCATGTACAGCTATGAACAGCCTGGTTCTGGCTCCTTGGACACTCCTTATACTCAGCCAAGAGGCTGTTGTCACTTACCCATTCCTCCAGCAACCAAAACCTCTTCTCCCAGCTAAACAAGACCATTTCCCCAGCCTCTCCTTATGGGGTAAGTGCTCCAGTGCTGCCCTCCACTGAAGTCACTGCAATTAAATAATTTCTTGCCTTTATTGCAGTGACCAGAACTGGACACAGTATTCTAGGTGTGATCTAGTAGTAACAGATTATTGAACAATCATTAAATGGTTTGGGTTGGAAGGAACCTGCAAGATCATCTGGTTCCAACCCCCCCTGCCGTGGGCAAGGATGCCACACACTAGATCAAGTTGTCAAGTTGCTTGTGGCCCCATTCAGCTTGGCCTTGAACACTTCGAGGAACATTGCAGTCAGCAAAGAAAAAAGACAATTTCAAATCACCTTAGTGAAAAAAGACTCTCCCGAATTTTACTGTAATTACCCTTGGAAAATACAAAGAGGGAAAATTGCAAGTGAGAGCTGCAAATCATGATGCTGGTACTATTCCCGGCTCATTCAATGGCCAAGTATGGAAATGTAAGCAAGTTGCTTCCCATCTGTGCCTCCAAGTAAAATGGGCTTGAGCAGCAAAGTTTTCAAGCAGGAAACATAGAGGAACATATGTTTATCCAGAGCATCTTACACCATGTGAAGCAAATGGATTCCACTTTTTGTTACAGCTTGCATAACTCATGTCTACCTGTACATTTAAGGACCAGAGACCTCTGGAAAAAATAAAAAAAAAAAAAGGTTAGGTTTGTTCTGAAAGCTAAACTGTGACCTCCTTGGAGCACTGGCTCTGGCCATGTATTTATCTATCTATCTATCTATCTATCTATCTATCTATCTATCTATCTATCTATCTATCTATCTATCTAATCTCTCTCTATATATAGATAGATATCCTCTGATTTGGCATTTTTAAATTAGTAATACAGTCATTTCAATGGTGCAAAGACTGTAAAAGGTTGGTGGAACAGATGTTGCTTGAAAGTACAACTTCTGCTGGAACATTAGTATTGAACTAACCTTGAGAATGTACTGTATGAACCCAGCTTAGTTTCTTTAAATCACAACCTCTTTTCACAGATATACACACCCAAAAGAAACCTCTAGGTGTATATTTAGAGCCAATCAGTTTATTACTGCCACAGTTTCCAAGCAGTGTCATTACAGAACTTCATAGAAACAGCAAAAATTAATGACTTTTCCTTTTTTTTTTAGAATTAAACCCTTTTTCCAAAGGCCCGTATTTAGTTAGTAGTTTTGAATTTGGATAGAGAATTGCCTGTTGCATCAGAAGCATGTCTTGTGGGAAGAAATCACTCACATTTTGGGTTATAAAACCTTCAACAGTGTGTTAGTTCACACTGCTGAGACACTTTAGTGTTTGTGCTCATGGACAGGGGGAGCAGAGATAATCCCCTGAGAACAGGACTCAGAAATAGGCATTTACATAGGAGAGTAAGTATCTACATAGGAGAATACATGTCTACAGAGAAGACTTTTTGAAATTATTGGTGAGTACCACTCTTTAATACTTGAGGGAAAGAAATTAGCTCTTTTAGGTGATTTTTTTTCCTCAGAATGTGTGTACAACAGGATGAAGGAACATTGTGAGTGAAATCTCTCTGTGCACAGACTTCAAATTACCTCTATGTGGCTGTGTCAATGTGCATTCTTTGTACATGTACACTGTAATAATCTTGCTCCACAGGATTGCCATTTTAAATATTTCAGTTCTTCCATAAATGAATGAAAAACAGTTCAAACACTCATTGTTCATTTTCACACCATTTTGAAGCTTCCTAAAAAGTTCAGGGAGTCTTGGGGTTTTTTTATGGTAAGATCCCATACGGATGTGCCCATGCAAATTATTCTCCTGACACGTGGAATTTTCTCTCTAGTTTTAGGTCTACCCTCATTCTCTCGGCTATAAGTCTGTAATAACTCCATAAAGGCTCCACAGCTCACCAAGAATGTAAAATTAATGCAATACTGATCAAAGATTGCATTGTCTACTCGTGTTAGACTCCATTTGGACTTACACCAGTGTGATCCCAGGGGAAAGTGGCAGCTCCTTGTTCTTCCTTTCTCCCTCCTTTCACACAAACTCTGCCAAAACTGATGACTTCTTCCTCAGCTGGTTCCCAGGAGCCAAGTGGTCTTTCCCTGTCTTCCCCTGGCTAATGTGAGCTGGTTTTCCCCTTGTATACAGCTGCCCTAATTCTTAGAGCATTTCATCCTTTTCACTTTCTAAATGGAAATGTTAAATTTTTCACAGAGGAGGTGCCCTGGGGGGGAGTTTTGCTCACACCCAAGAACGGATGTCAGTTAATATTTGGACATGATTAATTAACAGTAAACCCTAAGGCAAACTTTGCTATTATGAAAATAAGACAATATTCCAGATTACATGAGCGTCTGCCTATATGACAAAGTTACCCAGATGCTCTGAAATCAACAAAGATTTGTCACAGATATAGAGAGAGTTATTATTTTATGAATTTCATGTTCAGATGAATTACTTTTGTCCCTCTTAGACAATATATGAACAACCTAGGGTAAAACCATTATTTGAATTACCTCTCAGACATTCTCAAGCACTGGTATAAAGTTTTCTGATTTTGCAGAAAATTATTTGGAGCTCATATTCTTTTCCTAGTCAGTGGTTAATTGGTATTTTACCACAGAAATGGAAGACCAACCTTAACCTTCACTGTATGTAAATCCTGAATTACATTTGCAGCTCTGTCTTGGGTGGAAAACAGCCTCTGTTTTGAAAATTAGAGCTGAAAAACACCATGGATGAGCTTGAGATAAAAAAACTAGTTTTTTTCCAGAAGAAACTAAAGTAGGTCATCGTGTAGGCAAATTAGAGTCAGGCATATTCTAAGAGAGTGCAGATGCTGGGATAAGTAAATGAACTTCAGCACTGAAGGGCTGAAAACCCTAGAATAGGGAGGCAGGTAGGGGATGCACAGCTAAATAAAAATTGAATTGAATGTGTAATGGCAGATATGGCCAGAATCTTAATTTTATGTCTTATCCAAAAGTTATAGGGAAATGCGTAATAGCCCTTCATTACCACAGAAAATTACACATTTGTTTTGCTTCATAAAATAAGGATGTCAACATTTTTCTGCTATGGAACATTATGGACTTTCTCCCAAGGCAGTAAATAGATATCTGAAAATGTTCTAACACTATTATTCAGGTATTTTTTTTATACCTCAAGCCCTGGTCTAGATGTATTTGGAGACACTATGAAATTGTATCTTCTGATTATTAGAAACAAACTTTATGATGAGATCAACTAAAACTTATGTTTATTTTGTATTAGCTTTTCAAGTAAGAATTTGAGAAAATAAAAAAGTAACTTTTTGTGGAACACAGGAACTGTTTGGGAAAGTCTGAAGCCAGAACAATACAATCAAATGGCATAGGAAAGCAGGCTTTCAAAATCTTATTCTTCTTCCAAGTTCAGCAAATAAGTTCTCTCATTTAGAGATAAATAAATAAAAGCTTTTGCAAGACATTGCAAATGCACTTAGAACAAAGAGCTACACATTTGACACCCGTAATCCTACACTTCTAAATGCAACATGACAAAGGCAAAAGATGAGTTAAATCTCTCAACCACACTTAAATTGCAATCCTAATCCTTATCAATCTGTTGACTTAATTATCACCGATTCATAACAGCTTTTTAATTCTGACATGAACATTTGTCCTGTTCTAATTGTGGCATGGTTCCATCTCTAATGATAAATTTGTGCAATAATGGCTCATGAGCTTTTATTTTTGCAGATTCTGGGTCCCTCTAATAAGTGAGCAGAAGAAATTTCAACCAGAAAAATAATTTTCCTCTGGGAAAGTCTCAGTTGATATAATTTCTCTCTAGTTGCATAATGCCACCATTGAAATGCACTAAGGTCAGCTCAGGGCAAAAGATAATAAGGGATCATGGATCATTTTGCTCTGCTCCCCTAATGTAACATCTTTCAGGATATATCCCAGAAGTGCACTTGGATTCCTGGTGCAAGTAGTGGTGAGTGCCAGTTGTGTACACACAGTAGAGAAGCTTAGGAGGAAAAGCAGAGACTGAATGAGTCCTTCCCATCCTGCATATCGTTTTTAAGCTACATGAAAGAGCAAGACTCGCTGCTACATCCTCATTTGTCTTCCCCACCGTTATAATCAGAGGTGTGAAGTGAAGGGTCTGGAGCATCAGGAGCGGCTGAGGGAGCTGGGGGGGCTCAGCCTGGAGAAAAGGAGGTTCAGGGGGTCCTTCTCACCTTCTGCAACTCCGTGACAGGAGGGTGGAGCTGGGGGAGGGATCGGTCTTTTCTCACAAGTAACAAGATGAATGGAAACGGCCTCAAGTTGCACCAGGGGAAGTTTAGGTTGGATTTTGGGGAAAAAGTTCTTCACTGAAAGGGTGGTCAGGCATTGGGACAGGCTGCCCAGGGAAATAGTGGAGTCAGGATCCCTGGAAGAGTTCGAAAGGCGTGGATATGGCAGCTGGGGATGTGGTTTAGTGGTGAACATGCTTGTGCTGGGTTAACAGTTGGACTCCATCTTATAGGTCTTTTCCAACCTTCATGATTCTATGAGGTGAATCAGGTTCAGTTTAATGTTGTTATTTGAACTTCATTTACAAAATGAAGAGTAGGGTTATTAATTTTTGTGAGAGACTCCAATTAAGGGATCTGCAAGTGTGCCAGAAGAAAGGATTAAAAGTCAGTATTATCATCACAAATAGATTTAATTCAAAAAGTCTAAGTACAAAATTCTAGATTTACATAGTAAAAAAGAATTGTACTGGCAGAGAATGGGAGATGTTCGACTACTCAGCACTTCTCCAAAAATACCTGCCTACTACAGGAACAGTAACTCATCTCTGTCATCCTGTTTCAGAGTTAAACAGGAGGCTGAGAGGTATAAAGATTTTTAAAACAAGTTGAATAATTTCACTGTACTCTGAGGCTTCATCTGGACAATGTGTGTCAATAAAAATAGCAAGTGGGTCTAGAGGGAAGCAAAAGAGATCCTTAGAGAGAGAGAAAATATGAGAGTGGGGAAAAACTGAAAAGATCAGAAAGATGCAATTAAATTGGAGACAAGAGATGTAGCTGTCCCTGAAGAGTTTGGGAAGCATTTGGACAATAGTCTCAGGCACAAGGGAGTGATCCTGTAAATTTCTGGGATGGTCCTGTACAGGGCTAGGAGTTGGATTTGTGGGTCACTTCCAACTCAGGATATGCTGTGATTCTCTGATTCTGTGAAAGACTTCTGAAACTGGCCCAAGAAGTATAACTGTTCACAGAACTCTAAAAAGATTAAAAGACCCACAAGGGAAAAAAAAACAAAAAACAAAAAAACAAAAAAAAAAAAAAAAAAAAAAAAAAAACCCCAAAAAAAACCAAAAAAACCCCAAAAAAACACAAAACAAACAAAAAAAAAAAAAACACCACAAAAAAAACCAAACAAACAAACAAAAAACCACAAACCAAAAAAAAACACAGAGGCATTGTGGGCAAAAGAAACCTGATACTCTATCTCATGGAAACTGCAAATCTTGAATTCTCCAACTGTCTGGACTACTGGTCTTCTTCCTACAGGATGAATGAATGTCTCGTAAGACAGTTCAGTTCAGGATGGATATTGAGGGGCTGGAGCAGGTCCAAAGAAGAGCAATCAGGCTGGTGAAGGGACTCACACACAAGTCCTATGAGGAGAGGCTGAGGGAGCTGGGGTTGTTTAGCCTGGAGAAGAGGAGGCTCAGGGGTGACCTCATCACTCTCTACAACTCCCTGAAAGGAGGTTGTAGCCAGGTGGGGGTCGGTCTCTTCTCCCAGGAACCAGCAGTAAGACAAGAGGGCATGGTCTTAAGCCGTGCCAGGGCAGGTTTAGGTTGGATATTAGGAATAAATTTTTTACAGAGAGAGTGATCAGGCATTGGAATGAGCTGCCCAGGGAGGAGGTGGAGTCACCATCCCTGGAGATTTTTAAGGTGAGACTGGATGTGGCATCAGTCCCATGGTCTGGTAATGACGGTGGGGTTGGATCAAGGGTTGGACTTGATGACCTCAGAGGCCTTTTCTAACCCAGTTGATTCTATGATTCTTTATCAGGCCTTTTATTTTCTAACTCAGTGTGAAGATTTATGCTACTCAGTTCTTGCAAGTTATTTTAGACATCCAGATGCAAATAATTTTTACAACTGAACATGCAGAGTAGACCTTAAAATAGCAATGACAATAACATTTTTAATAAGTAATATATATGTATTCATTGTCTGTGTTCAGAATGTTACTTGTAAAGGAACAAGAAGAAGAATAAAAATGAAGCCAATTAGACAATGCAAAACTTACATCTTGCAATTCATGGATATAAAAAAATCCACACAAAAAGACCTTAAAGGCCACTAAAGAATGTTCACCATCTGAAATTTGTAAGATTTTCAGCTATTGCATAACACTGCCTCCAGCTATGAACCTCACAAATCACATCAACTCAAAGTTTGTGCTGCAAATCCATGTCACTTCAGAGAGAGACTAAGAGAGAGAGACAGAAAGAGAAACAGAAAAAGAAAGTGCACCCCATATGGAGTTTATACCAAATTATTTAAAAATATGTTTAAAAGTCTTCGAAAAATCAGTTCCATTCAGTGATGTCAATCATGAACAATGGAAGAACATGATATGAAAGACCTGAAATTTTCTGGAGGAGAAAAAAATGAGCAGGTAACCAGCAGGTACACTGGAGATGGTGGCAGATCCTTTTAGAGATGAAATCACAAAACCTGGTAAATAATAAAAAAAAAAAATGTGGCTTCTTTTTAGGGATGGGATGAGTTTTTAAATTTAGAAGTTTAGGACAGTACATTGCACAGGTAGAAGCACAGGGAAAGGATATTCAGTAAGGGTAGGAGTGGACAGATTTTAAGGTGAGTATTTTATGGTTTATTCTGTCAGTGGTTTACGACCACAAAAAAAAAAAATTATATATATATAGGTAATGTCACACTACTTCATATAAGAAAAAGAAGAAAACAGGCTACATACAGGTGGTGGAAAAACATCCTTAATTGCCTTGCCAGGTATTTCTACACCAGGCCCTCCAAACACTGAAGAAGGGAGCAGATACCCTTCCCCAAAACAGCAGTCCATTCTGTCTTCCTTCCCCACTCCTTCAGCCAAACACTGAGCAATTCTAACTCACCACAGCTCCCTTCCTTATTTCTTTGTCTTTCCCGCTCCTTTTCTCTGTTATTTCCCATAGCAAAAATGCCACTGCCTCACTTCTGTATCCTGTAAGCAGCAAAATTCCACTTTGCTCCCACTTCAGAGAGGGCCATCGCAACGCACATGGTTGGGACTCTCAAAGTAGCCGAGCAGTAAGAGCATCATTTTTACTTGCTTTGGGGTTTCTGCTAATCCCAGTTTCTTTCCTGCTAGACTGCTTTGTTTACGCAGCCCTTTTGCTTTTCCCTGCCTCCCCTACAAATGTTGTTTTGACATCGTGGTCACCAGGTGCCCCACCACCCCTTCCATCAACAGACACTTGTGCAGCAGATGGTACAAATGGGTTGGCAATAATTTAGTGCCTCAGCTCTGGATTGCCTTGTCTGGTGCTCGTGACGGTGACTAGACAGGGTTAATGACAGGAGCAGGGAAAGAAATACATTAAAAAAAAAAAAAAAAAACAACTGTAGGGATGCACTTTCAGAGAAGAAAGTAGCTCTTCCGTGAGCCAGAAACTCTGCTGAAAATCTGCTGTTCCTAATAAGCATGAGCTATATTCTGCAGCAACAGGGGTTTATTTTGGAAAGGTACCTTCAGTTTAATCACATTAAAGATGCCAAGGTTTCCCTTCTCTCCTTTGATCATCATAACTCCAATGACTCGTATTATATTTTTTGCCTTACTTTACAAGAGTGTGGTTAGTTTAGCTCTGATATTCTCAGGATAGTAATTAAATAAAGCCAGTAAGGGGTGGTGATGGCTTTCATTAGACCAACAAATAATTATCTGTGTGTACATACCTATTGGGGCACTGAAATGCATAGTGAAAATTAGAAGCCAATGGTAAATGCTAAAGTTTTTTCTTCCCTAGTTGAGTCGATGTTACAAAAATAGCCAAAAAATTTTATATAAGTTCTAATAAAGAGATAGAAGTCAATTCAATGTGAATAATCATGAAGTTCAAGGGTGTTTGCATTCAGGGTTCCAATATTGTGTTCAGAAACCTACAGGAATATGTAGATCATGCAAGGAGTTAGAAATGAGTCATACTCAGTTTCTTTACTCTGCTGGCTTCTTACTCTGAATAAATCACACAAACTGTTTTCATCCATTTCGCTGCTTCTAAATTGGAGATAATATTCCTGTCCCAGAGGTTCTGCAATGATTAATTAATCACTTCAAGTCGCCTGGGATTTGAAAATGTGAGTGTATGTGTGTATATGTAGCTTCACATATGCAGAATATATATAAATATTTCCTTTACTTTGTATGTTAGGCAGAAAGGGTGCCATTCTAGAATCAGCACTGAAATTTTTGAAAAAGAATTATCAAAAAAACCTCATCTTGGGAATTCAGGCTGTCAAATTCAAATGACAGTCATACTTCCCATCTCCAAATTATCTCCAGCTATGAACTTCTCTCTCTTTTCTTGAAATCATCTCTCTCAGAAGACTCATGTAGCTGAATTTATTGATACTGAAGAAATTTCACGTTGTTTTCCTTTTGCAGTATGATGTGGACTTATTTGTATTCTACTTTGTGGGGCTTTATCAGACACTGTATATTGTACTGCAGTCTGGACCACTGAGAGGCACAAAATAGCTCCCACCATTGCTGCTTTGAGGGCAAGAAAAAAGAGAGAAATAAAGAAGAAGAGTTGTATTTTAAGGAAAAATAAATATGGATCAATTCGAGCTTCTTAAGCAGCATCGCTAACCTTCAACTGTTACACTCTATGATCTTAGAGGTCTTTTCCAACCTTAAGGATTTTATGATTCCATAACAATACTCTGTATTATCACAGACAATACTGGGTAAATGATCACTAAAAAGGTGGTTAGCTGTTCCAAGCTGACACAGCACCGAAAAATTAGGCAGTTCTGCACATTTATTCCCAAATTTCTTCTTAGAATGAGAAAAACACACAAATAAATTGCAAATAAAATATCTGTAATAGCTTTTTCTAAATTTCTTCAGAATTTTCCCTAAATTCTTAAGAGCTTCTTAAAAGAAAAACCTTAATAGAACTTCTTGTATGATCACAATGTGACTGAGTCAAGAAGAAATCATATGTTGTTTGCTACTTTTGGTTTTAAGCTTAGAGCTCCATGGATTTTGCCTTTAGTGGGAGCAAAGAATATATTATATAGAGCCCTGACACAGATTTTCAGTTCAGCCTTAATTTCTCACAGGATCTTGGGCAAGTGTTTTAAATCCACTGTGGCTCAATTTCCCATCTGTTGATCACATCTAATAAGATCCCTTTGTCCAGACAGTACAATCATTGGAAAACTTCATAGCAAAATTATTTTCTACCACATTCACCAGAGCTAAAAACTTTTGAAGAAATATATCAAGTCCACTGAAGTTTTTGACACAGACACCATGATATCCTTTGGTGAAGCAGGTCTACTTGACATACATGTTCCAGATCTTTGGGATAAGCCACCTTTTCCAGTCACCACGCTTATAACTAATCACATAGCCCAGGATCATTCTTCCTTTTCGGAAAACTCATGCCATTTTCATTATTTCCACTGTTATATTCTGTCATGATGAAAAAATAAGAAATAATGATGATTCTTAGGAATTCTTGACTGTGAGGGTGGTGAGGCCCTGGCACAGGTTGCCCAGAGAAGCTGTAGCTGCCCCATCCCTGGAAGTGCTCAAGACCAGGTTGGATGGGGCTTGGAGCAACCTGGGCTAGTGGAAGGTGTCCCTGCCCATGGCAGGGAGGTGGAACAAGATGATTTTTGAAGTCCCTTCTAACCCAAACCGTTCTATGATTCTGTGATTTTTCCCATGTTGAAGCAGAGCAAGAAATCAGAATCAGGCAAATGTTTGGGAACTAGAACTTTGAACAGCCACAGAGTTAAACCCTAAAACCTAAACTATCCCAATAGCTAGAATAATTTCATAGCCATTCTAGTTACAAAATACTTCTACTTTCAATGGACTCTTATTCCCCCCCCCCCGATTTTGTCAAAAAAGTATCCTCCCTTCTGACTAGATATTTCAATTCAGTTCTCATGGTAGTTTTGAGAAATGATATCATATATTATTAGGTAAAGAATAAGTTGATAGGAGGCAGGAAAATATATATTCTGCAAAGATAAGTCAAAACCAGGTACAAGTATTGCTCTCTTGCTACTGTTTTTTTTTAAAGTGTACATTTAAAGATGACACATGCAGAAGTTTTACAGTGGAAGAGACTAAGTTAAGTCCTTTCCTTCCTTGTCTTTTTGCTTTCTAGATTGTTTTCCCTGTATCCCACTGCTTTTAAAAGTTTGTGTATGTGTGTGTGTGTCTGTATATAATGACATATTAATAACATCTCAATCAGATCTGTGTTGTAATGGGCTCATTAGTATAAATGTATGTGATTGGCCTCTGTTCTGCTACAGAACCGAAGTTAATCAGATAAACTTCAAAGGGCAAATGGAAGGATTATGCCTCCCCTCATGGGGAAACAGCCCTTCCTTTGATGTACCTGTTGGCATCCAGAAAGTTCTGTCAAGTCATCAATAAATTTTAACTACCTTGGGGTACTTTCCTACCTTTTTCCTCTGATGTAAAAAGCCTTCCTTTTTCTCTCATGTAAATATTCTGCTTAGCCTAAAGAGATCTGGAACCCCAGTTATTGCCCTGGATAGCAACACCACAGCCAGAATCAACCAGCCATCAAACATTCTCTTTTTAACATCGAAGAGAAGTAATTTGGTTCTTCGCAAGTTATACAAATACAAAATAGTGATGATATTAGGAAAGCTTCAACTTCCAGCTAAGAGGTGCCCATACAAGTGTTAACCAGGGTTATCCTCGTTAATTCAGAATCAATTTTCCTGCATTTATGAGTGTTAGTTTCACGATTAAATAAAATTTCAGAGCTAAAAAATATGCCTGCGTACTACTACTACCAGTAGACAAGTCAGGCATTCTGTCCTCTGTTTATTCAACAGCAAACTACTGTTATTTGCAAAAGAAAAAGGCAACACGGTGAGAACATTGAAATCCTTTCTGGTGGTTGTTTTGTGGTTTGGTTTTTTTTTTTCCTAACTGCTCAGACTAAACCACACAAAACCAGCCAGTCATTTCTTCCCTGCCAACTGATTATGCAGCCATGTTGTTTGAAAGCTTGCATAATTTACATTAGCATGCCTAAGATCTCAGGTGACTATGCCTTTGAGGCCAGCATGATAGCCCCAGTGGACCAAGATTTGATATTCTTCCCAATATCTGACCCTTTTTTCCTTGTTAATTATAGGCAGATTTCCCTGGCCTGGGCCCGGATCTGCACCTGTTTCCCATCTCTAAACAGCTGCTAATTAGGTGGCAAATGGTGGGGCTGGGCAGAGCTGGCCACACATGCTTCAGCAGCCTATTGATCAGGTTGGCATGCCCTGCATACAACAATTATTGCCTTCTGAACCCACTGCCCGCAATAAAAGGCAGCACATTGTATTGAAATAAAAATTGTATCACTTGTAATCCCAGTGATATGTAACGATGCTGCCCCAATGGAATAAGGGACAGCAGAGGATGGATTTTGGATCCAACACTCACTTTTGCGGTGAGAAATAACAAATATCTCGAATTATGTGTATTTGAAAAGAAGGTGTGACTCCAAGTGAGCACCTACAGATACAGTATGGTATGGGAGCAGTTTTTAATGTTTCTCCTAAAGTCATTTATTTGTCTTTTTGGTCCCAAGATAAAGTGACTTCTGAATCTCATCTTGGAATTAGATTTGTAAATGATCCTAAAAATCTTATACTGAAATAATCCTAATAAAGTATTTTGATAAGTAGTGTTTGAGCAATATCTCAAAATAGTGAGCAAACTGTAGCAATATTAAGTAATTAAGCTAAAATTAAAAAATGGAAGTGTCTTTGGTGCTCAGGAAAAAAAGACAAGTACAGTAAAAGCACACAAAGGCTGATTTATTTGCACTCTTATAATTATTTTTTAAAAATTTTTAATAAATAAATTAATAAAGTATTGTTTTTCCAGCACAAGTGGTGAAGGAGTATAAATGTTTCAGAGAAGCTGAGAGAGGAGTTCCTCATGGAAAGAATTAGGCAACTCCTCCCATTCCAAGATGTGTCTAAAAATTTTTGGGATAAGTTATCCGTGAAGTATATGAAAAACCTCTTGCTTTTTTCACACCCAGATTTTGGAAGCCTAAAGATCTGTGAACTACTCCAAAATTTTACAAATAGGGAAAACATGGTATAAAGAAGCTAAAGAGATTTCTTTGAGCAGGTGAAAAGGGTCTCTGCAAGTGCAGAAGGGATTCCAAATGTACCTTGCACCAAATCCCCTGCAACATTTTTCCACCTAACTGGAAATATATATAACTCCATATGGTCATAATGACAAATTTCAAGGTATCTGCTACTGTGGTCAAAGATCATCATTACCCATGGATTGTATGAAAGAACCTTCAATATTAACATTATTTTTTAAATGTCTGTATCACCAAGAGCAGGTACAAGAGGAAATGGTCAGAGAAACTCATGGGTCTTTACCCAAACTTGCATCAACCTACTCTGAATAACATTCATCACCTGCAAACTGAGACTTCTGCAGTCCAGAGGATTCTTTGCCAGGGGAAATATTCTGAAGCAACTTTGCATAGAATGCAGAATAAATCAAAGATTTTCATAAGCAGAAAATCATGTGAAACTCACCCTATAAATAATTCACTGTGAATTATTTGCTTGTCTTAGGATCTGAGGGCCAGATTCCCAGCTGGTGTAAATCCTTACCATCTAGGGAAGCTGTACTGATTTACACCAGCTCAGGAGCTGATCCAGGGTGCTGATCAAGAATATTTCATCAGCATAATAGGACAGGATATGCTTTAGAAAAAAAAAAAAAAAAAAAAAAAAAAGAGTGACATGCACTGAAAACAGTAACAAAACATTTCACCAGCTGTTCACAATCTTAATATGTCTGTGGATGGGGTGAACTAGATAGAAACCCCTTTGTGCAGGCTAATAGTGTGCTAGGAAGCTGCAGCAGGTGAAAAAACAATACTCATCTTCCCGTTTTTCAGGAAATGATGATCTGAAACAATAGTTGGCAGTTTAACTCTTGTCAGATTGTTGTTTTACAAAATCCAGCATTTCCTCTACTTTGAATTTGTATTAGCAGAGGATGAATCATTGATGCTGCTGGATCTCCTCATTTTTCATATACAGCAGAATGAATTATTTTCATATATCATGTCATGAGCTTTCTCTATTTTTACATTTTCCCACTACAGTTGAATCAAAGTGAATATTTCATAGGGATTCCTTTTCTGTAGGGTTTGACCATAAATCAGAATTGCTGCAATCTATCTGCAGAGGTGACCTGTTTTCTCAAAGCTAACATGGGGAAAAAAAAAAAAAAAAAGGAAACAATAGAAAAAAACCCAACCTCTAATTAAATAAGTCCTTACCAAAATATTCTTTTTGTTACAATCACACGTAAATGGATATTTTAACAATTGGCATAACTTACCTTTTATTAAATGTTTAAATAGATCAAAATGTTGCAGAGAGATAGCTTTAATATTTTGGACAGGCTTGGGATATAGTCTGTCTGTAGCCAAGGAAAAAAGGAAGCAGGAAAGGTAGTGGATAAATTTACATCAACAGATGACTGGATATGAGTGGTTATGTTATAGTTAAGTGCATTATGAAAGATTTAGAAAATTCTGGTCTTGGCTGTAGGCTTAAGGTAATTAGCAATTTTTGCATATACGAATCAGAGGAGATTCTGAATCCAACTTTAGAGGCATTAAAGTTTTTAACACAATCCCTCAGCTTGTGTTCAGAGGCAATGGAAAGGAACATCAGGGATCAGTAAGTACCTAGTATAAATAAAGCACTACTTGTACCCTGGCACTTCAGTGAATTGATTCCTCTAGGAGTGAATCAGATTTAAATCCCAATTGTGGAAGCTGACCAAGATCTGAACAGATTCTAATTAGGCCAAAGACATTCAGGAAAACTATTTTCACAGAGAGAAAAAAAGGAGATTAAATGAGAATAAAATTATTGTTCCTTTTTAGGTGGAAATTTGGCCAAGTATTAATGATATGATGGACTGTGTCCAAGAAAAAACGGACTTCATGACCAGTGTCATGTTCTTGGGAGAACTGATCCAATGGGCAGGAAAAATATCTATGATTTCCAGTTGATCAAGCATATTCTTTCTTTCTTTTACTCCCCACTGCCTTGAAGTGTGTTATTATTTACTCTTTTTGTGAGACTCATATATTGTTAAGTAGGATCACCAACGAAAACTCAGTTTAGGAGTTCCTGACTTGAAAAACTTCATGTTTACTTCTTGGTCTAGAAAACTTAGTAACAGTTAACCAAGTCACTAAGGTATTCAAAAACCTTCTTCATAGTTTACCAGAAAACATAAATCCATTCTCTCAACACAGATTTTCCCCTGCATTGAGAAAATGCAAAAATGCTGACTTTGAACCTGGAAGTGTGTTATCATTCATGACACTGAAAAGCAAAGTGCTTGGATGAAACAGAAACCTACAAACATCCCATTTCATCTCAGTGAGATCTCATAACTCCACTGGTCCATCGTACAGCCCAAACAACAAAATATAAAGTTTTGATGAAAATTAAAATCTGTTTGTGAATAACCCATGAGCAAGCCCAGGGAAATTGTGGCTGCCCCATCTCTGGAAGTGTTCAAGGCCAAGTTGGACGGAGCCCTTTAGCAACCTGGTCTAGTGGAAGGTGTCCCTGCCCGTGATAGGGGGCTTGGGATGAGATGATCTTTAAGGTCCCTTCCCACTCAAACTATTCTACGACTCTATGATTGACTCAATGCACACACACACAAAGATTAATGTGCTGAATGCACTTTCTACTCTGAATTGCTGATCTTGTCCTTTTTTCCTCTGATTGTTGACAACAGTCCAAAGGTAGAATGACCTTGCTAGAAAAGCTTAGGATTCACCTTCAAAAGGGAACTATTATTAGTTATTGCTTAGTTAGACAGTGTTAGAAAAATGGGATGAAAACATACATGAAGATTTCTCAAAAAAAAATACACTAAGTTTACTCTTTTTTAATAATCCTGGTCTTGAGTACTCAAAGAGGCATAAGTAGAGGCCAAGAAATCATCACATGTGAAGAAACTGATGTTCAGCTGTAGAATTCTACAAGTTCCATGAATCATAGAATGGTTTGTGTTGTCTTTCCAACCCCCCTATCACAGGCAGGGGCACCTTCCAGTAGACCAGGTTGCTTAAGAGCTCCATCCAACCTGGCCTTGAACACTTCCAGGGATGGGTCATCCACAGCTTCTTTGGACAACCTGTGCCAGTATTTCACCACCCTCTTAGTAAAGAATTTCTTCCAATACTCAATTCTTTCAGTCTTTCATCATAGGAGAGGGGCTCTATCCCTCTCTTCAGTTTTGTGGCCCTCCTCTGAACTCACTCCAACAGCAGTTGTGAGTCCAGACTCCTTCCTGTGTTACATCAAGGGACTCAGGTCACAGGAATTACTTCCTACATGGTTTCCCCTTCTCAGTCAATATCCACCTATGTTTAACCAGCAGAAAAGCTCCCAAGGAGCTCCTGGAGGTTGCTTCACTTGCAAAACCACATCAGAGTTGCCCTGGGGTAGCTGAGACATCTGCATGGCCATGGTGGGTGTAGTACAGGACCTACAGAGCAAAGATCTGGAAAAACAAGATCATGGGGGATAACCTCAGTTATCTTCCTCTGTTCTTTAAGAAAATTCCTTTGATCACCAAGCATTGAAGGAAACAGATTTTTGTAGGTAATGCCCTTGACCTTTAATGGTTGGACTCGATGACCTTGGAGATCTTTAAAACCTAAACAATTCTGTGATTCTTTGACCTCAACTGGCACCAAATGAACATTTTAGGCAATTGAAGTATACTGGCCAAATTCCCTTTATGGACAATGGGCACTCAGACATCCAGTACCTATACAAGGACCTATCCTGTGAACACCTAAATTTAGATGTGTTAATCTTGAACCCATTCATATCTTAGGTAATTAATGTGAAGTTGAGTAGCCAGCTGGTGAAACACAAGCATTTAGTGCCATGTGGGATCCCCTAAAGTATTCCACCTGGACTCCAGCTGCAACTCCCAAGACTCAGATGGCACTTGGAACCACAGCATATGTGGGCTATTAAACTAAGCCACTAAATTTTAGAGGGCTAAAATTAGGTTAGATGAATCCTGCTTTCAGGGCCTCAGGATGCTACTTTTAAATCTTCTACACCCTATTAATCTGACACCTAAAGGCTAAGACCAGGAATAAAAATTATGCCTTTCATAGACTTCTAAATGCAAGGGATACGTTATTACTCCTCAATAGGAACTAAGGCCTGAGGATATTTTACATCCTAAAGTCCTACAAAGACATTCAGTGTGTGAGTTCCTGTAAGCATGAAATGCTGCATCCAGACAAACATGATTTATAGCAACTTTAGGTCTCAGAGAGACATAAGCTTGGGCAGTGGATTGGGTGGATAGAATTGGAGGCAGAATTCTTATTTATAGATGGTACTACTTAAAATTAGTCATCACCATTTTTGCATGGCTTTGGTGATATACTTTCAAAGATTAACTTATTCAAACTCTCATCAAGGTTTGATGTTATTTTTTGAATGATAATTTATTATCTGAAGACTGTCTAACATATTCCACTACTCCGGGTGTCTGCAAAATTTCTACTAAAATATACTGGTTAAATTGCACTTTGAGTCAATACATTTTGTTCCCAAGATCCTGTCTGGTTCCAGTATTCTGCTGTATTACCACTTCTGGATTTTTTGATAAAACCAAATAATGAAAAATTTGGACAAATAAAGATGGGATGAATGCACAGGAGCTAAATCCAGTAAATTATGGATAAATTCATTATGAGACCAACTAAAAATTCCTTCTACTTCTGCTGCTGTAGTACCATAACCAGCATTCTAGTTACATAAAAAGTAATAACAACTTACCCATTGATGTCTGGGAAACATTTAAAATTAAGTTAAAATTAAAAAGACAGGCCCCTCTTCGCAAAGCTCTGTTTGCATTAAAGCTCTGTGTATCAAAATTTTTGTTATATCTTTTTTTTTTTTCTTATTAAGCTTCAGTGATAACTCCATGAAAATTAAAGAGATAATCTATTTCAGAGAAAGTTTTTCTTAAAACCTGGTTGTTTATTTACATAATTAGGAATATGGACACATACCTGGACATGGCATCAGCCACAGTGCTGCTGTGTTTAACTGAGCATCCTTAAGAGACCCTTGGTTAGATAATACTGTTTTATTTTCAAAGAAAAGAGGCAGAAGGTCACAGTATCCAGAAGTCATTGGCCTTAGCTGTACCCATCTGAGACAGGATTCAGTGGGGAATAAAGGAGACAATTCAGTTCAACTGTATCATTTGTCTAAGCCAGGTATCATCACCCAAAGCTCCTTTATGCTCAGAGGAAACAAATAGGTGCTTCCAACTGTGAATCATCTGATATAGTTGAGATTTTTTTTTTCTTCAGAATGAGATGAACCACCCTCTAGAGGCAAAAAAAAAAAAACCTCATTTAACAGTGACTTCTTAGCAACCTCTGCTGTTAAACTCCAGGCTAAGAGAAAGAGTATTTCTGAAGTTACCTAAGAAAACCTTGTCTCCAAGAAATTAAAAATTTACCCAGCGTCATGCTGAAGATAAATAATAAAGCTTCTATGCCTTCTGATTGTTATATTCAGACACCAAATCCAAGGGTTCCAGTGCTTTCCAAGATGTATCACACACAAAATTCCTCCAACTTTTCCTTTAAATCTCTGTATCATTGCTATAACCACAAACAAGACTCTGCATTCCTGTCATTTATAGTTAAGGTGCAAGTCTCTGCATTTTCTTCCCACTTTCTCTGTTCTCTCTTTGATTATGTAATCCATTTAATTTCCCCCACGTTTCTCTTCAGGGAATCTTGATAACATTTTTATACAATGTGTTCTTGTAGTTTTGACTGTGCTGTGGTATCACATTAGTGCAGGAAACTAAATATATCCTCTCGTAGTCTGGGCATTTGGAAAAGAGATGTTCTAAACAGAATATAGGCTGAAGCTGTATCTGAATCAAAAATCAAAGTCTTTAAAGTAAAAATTTTATTAAGGGGTATTAAACTTAATTACCAACCCCTCAAACCTCAAAAGTTCATTGTTAGAGAATAAAAATGTTTTTATTAATTTAATTCCCAATCGTATCCTTTACTCTATTGGGCTATATTAAACCACGAGGTATTTATTATATTGCACTGAAATGCAATGTGTTAGTACACTGCACCAAAATGATCTGAACTGCTAAAATGCAGTATTTGAATGCAGTGTAAATATTTATTTTAAATAGATAAGATCAGTCATAATGGAAAGGAAAATAGATACACTCATTCCCCCTTCTTCCCTCATCCATTTATCAGTGGCAAGGGTTTCAATATTAGCAAAATAAGAGTATAAGAATGAAAAAGTGTTATTTCTTGTCTCTTTTCTTTGTAGATCTATTCCCTGTTAACAAGACCTGCTTATGAATCAAAAGCCACTGAAATAAGGCGTAAAAACTGATGTTTTCCTCAAGCAGTCACTGAGTAGCTGAACTAGATTCGTTACAGCTCTGTAAATTCTGTGGTTAAACTGTCACCTGATGGAGGCCATGGTGGTAAATAAATCTGCTTTCTAAGAGGAAACTGAAAAAGGATGATCGAAAGAATGAAGACACAAGAAAAAGAAATCACAGCTTAGAGACTTAATCAAAGTTAAAATCACTCAATTGTGTCATGTTGCGTACTAATTAGGAGAACTCTATACAAATTCCATCACTTTCTGATTAATTTTTGCCATTTCCCGCTGTCTGATCTTAATCTGCTACACAGTGGAACTCCTATTTCACTCCAGAGCCCTCTATTACATGTTAGGAAAATCACTAGGACAACTACTTCCCTTATTTTCCTTGAAGTATGGGATGCCTACAAGGACAGAAAACCAAAGCTTTGCCCATGCACACACACTTTCACAGACAGAGGTGACCAGAAACTCTTCTTTCAACAGATTTCATGCGAGAACACAAAATACAGTCCCCCCCCAATACAAACAGGAGTCAAAATGGGTTCTACAAACAAGTTGTAAAAAAGAAACAGAAACTCTACTTTTCATAGTTTAGTAAACATTGAGCCAACTTATCTAACTAATTGCAGCAGTAGTAGTAATAATAATAATGATAATAATAATAGAAGAAATTTTTTATCTCCAATTCAAAATGTATTGCATCATTTCTAGATATTTAGTTTCCATTAGGGAGGGGATGAGGTTAAATCATAGTTTTGCTTCAGGATCTGTAAATCCAGATGCTATTACAATACCTCCCTATCACAAGTAGAGGCACCCTAAAAGACAAAAGCAACCATCAGTGTCGAGTGAACTGTGTGAGCCATCCCTACTGAGTGAACTAGGAATTCAGGTAAACCTGGGCAAAGAGCAAATATGTTGCAACAATCTTCATGACTGATGGTTTTATGCTGAAGAAGCCTTGAAAGTAGCATAATTTGGTTATATGAAAAATATTAAAATGGTTTAAATCTTACAATGAAATCTCATCAACTTCATTGAGTCCACTTGAGTTCCTGTAGGTGTGGAAACCACATAAATTTGTGTGAACAGTAATTCTGTTCTCTGTGGGTTTCTGTACCTCCCTCATTCCAGAACTCTCTTAGAGGCTTCCAAAGTGTGGCAGATTAGCAGAACCTACAAGCAGGTTGCCCTTTTTGTCCCCTGAGAAAGATAATTGTTTGAGCAAAGAAGTCTTTAATTTAATTCAGAATTTAACTTTGGACTTTGCCCAGAGAAGTTTTGGATGCTCCATCCCTGGAAGTGTTGAAAACAAGGCTGGCTAGAGCTTGGAGCAACCCGGTCTAGTGTAAGGTGTCTCTGCCCAGGGCAAGGGTTTGGAACTGGGTGATCTTTAATCTACAAACTACTTTGAAAGCAGTATAATTTCACATCAGCAAAGTGGTTTTTTGGAAGGTCTTTTGAGGTCATTCAGCAGCACATGGACTTCATTTTTCATGGTCAGTAGTTACATGTGGCCGAGAGTTGCTCTTATTACAACTGTGAAGTGGTTTTTTCCTCAGTACTTGAAATCCTATGCTTCCAGTAATGTTGTCAGGCAGGTCTACAGCACAGGAAGAGAAGCCAAGGTACTCAACATCTGTTGGAACTGCTCTCTCCTTTGTCCATGCAATGAAGCAAACACACTTCTGCAGGACAGCCCTGAAGGCTCTGCTCTGACCAGCAACTCCATGTGATCCTATCAAGCATTTAATGTCCAAAACTGTGTAAATGTTTTTGCAGTGCTGGGCTGTAAAAGTGGGAGGTGCAGGTTTGGCTTCAAAGGAGCAGAATTGATTGTCAAATAGCTAAGACTTGACTGATCTGTGTTGTTTATTGTTTTATTTTGTATGGCTCTTTGAAAGCTCTTGGTGCTGTGTATTGTTAAAGAAAATAGGATTGTCTTTAATTATGTAAAAGATTCCCTGTTTTAGCCATGTAAAAGTCTACATCAGTCATGGATATTTCTTCTGCAGGCAATGGAGAAACAAAGGGCTTTTCAGAGTGGGATTCATCCTGTTCTAATCGGCATGTCTAAAATAGATACAAGCAGTTGGTCTCTGTAGTTTTGACTGTGAAGAAAACCAAGACTGAGTTAGAATAGATGTCCAGCTTACGGAAAATGTTATTTAGGCAATATGACTGCCACCCAAATTTAGCTGCCCTGACTCAAAGGCTTGTTATGTATGCAGAGAAGACCAATAAAGAATGCAGCATGTCTTTGTTTCACAGGCAGGGAACCAAGTGGCAAAAAGGACAACATTTCCATGTGCACTTCAGTGACACAGGAATCCAAATCTTAGAATATTGTTTAGATGGGTGCAGAAATGACTTCCAGAAAGTCACACACACTGTCTGTGTGAAGGCAGGAACTGAAGTCAGCTCTCCATAGTCTGGAGCCACTGCTTATCCTCACCACCATCCATCCCTCCTTCATCAGCCTCATGACCTGACTAAACAGCACTGTCAGGGGCCTTTTCTTTCCTTTTTTGAAGGAAAAGCTGTGCAGGTCTCTGAAGTTAAGCAAGTTTCTTCTGCTTTACACATTTAAATTAAAATCTATTTAAGAAAAAACTACAAGACATAGTGCAATTTTAAAGTCATTTGGCAAACTGATTCTGTCAAGAAAGCTTAGTTTCATTCTGTTTGCTTGCAACAGCTTTTTTTTTCCATAACTCTGCTGTTCTTGTTCTTTTAATACATTTGGGAGGCCTGTCAAGGCCTATCCACTCTCTAAATAGCTTTGCAGATTAAATTTTTAACTCTACTCTCTTCATGCAGATGTATATTTCTGACAAAGAATTGCACTGACATGTCATCTCCCATCTTTCTCACAAGAGAGGAAATAGCTACGTGCCAGTACTGTTCGAAACTCTGAGTCTCCCCAGCAAACAATAAAATAAAATAATCATAATTATAAACCTCTGCATCAAGAAAACCTACAACTTCTTTATTTGAGCTTTTGCCACACTAATTTCCTTTTTCATAGCAGTTTTGGGCTGTTTTCTTCCTCACCTTCAGGAATGTTTTTAACCAGCTAATGAAAAACTGGGGAATATGGGGCAGAAGAAAAATGGGGGTTGTTGACTTAGTTGCTGTCACAGACATATCTGAACTTTTAGCCAAAGGCAGTGCAAAACACCCAGCCTAACCTTCAATCCTTTTTCTTCACTTGGGAACCTTTTGATCATATAGTTTTTCTTTTTCACATATAAATACCAATAAAATCCTACTCAATTGCAGATGCCCTGTGCAAGGAAAGGAATGCCCTGCCAGGAAAGGAATGCCCTGTCTTCAACAGGAACGAAGGTTTTCTGATTTACTACATCGGGAGTGCCCAGTGAAGGACTTTTCAAGAGCAGTTGGTCTCCTAGAAGGGGGCAACAGACAGTAAAGAGGCAACAAAGTGAATTGCAGTGAGCAGAATCCATGCCCAGATTAGGTATGTAAATTAAAAGGGTCTTCGATGTGTCATGCAGTTTGTCGTCTCGGGTTCAGTTTCCTTCTCCCCACAGAATCAATTGCATGTAAATAGGTCGTTGCTTATGCATAAGTCATTGCTTATGAATTCTTATTATCAAACACTTCTTTGGGACTCAAGATGCTTTTCTGAGATAAATATAGAGCAGAAATGGATGAACATGGAAGAAAAATACTGGTAAAGATAATGGGAGATCTCTGGGGTAACTCCACTGCATCTACTACAAATGCCCATTAAAGACTCTGAGCATTTATGGTCATAAATACTTACTCAGGGTGTGGAGAAAGCAAAAGGAATGCTTCATGAACCAGGATTATTAAAAAATAAAGGAAATTGCACTTTCTGGGAGATGTTATATGACAGAATTGTTACTTTAACAGCAATTGAAAAATGCCAGGTTTTGTCAGCTAAGGATATTCCCATATTTTTGTGCAGTGCTGGGGACAGGAATTATGCAGCTAACTTCCTCTTCTCATTTTATTATTGTGTATGTAGTTTGTCTCCAATTCAGAGGTTCAAGTTAAAGTTTAGTCTTATAATTGCAATGTTAAGACAATTTTTTCCATTGGTCACACTGGAATTTTTTCATATTTTATTTTATTTGATTTCCAGACAGGAGGGAAGTGTCTTCTTTTAGCACAGGACATGTCATTCATCTGAGGATTATCACGCAATTTTAATGCACAAATTCCCTGCTATTGTAGACTTATTGGCCTGTGGAAATGTCCTTGCTGTCCCTTTGTCATATTATGGCTGAAAATTTTGGCCATGCACAGCAATCTGAATAACAAATGCCTGCTATTTCCTCTAAGGTATGAGGATACAATCATTCTTTATATATGTTATTGTGGTATTTTTACACAGTGTTGTTCAGGCTCTTTACTAACTGTCATCTCTATGTGATTAAAAACAACCGTAAAAGCAAATCATTAACTGCAAGGCTTCAAGAGTTTGTCATTAATGCTAAAATAAATATTTTCAACCTGAATTCCTAATGTTAAACTCTCTGGAAATTATATGTTTAGCTTCCAGACAACTCACTGTGTGCTGAAAGTGTGGGCTTTTGTCCCACTCTTCTTGAACATTTTGAGGTATTTTTGCTCTCTTCTGAGGTCCAAGGTTGTTTCTGTTGTTCAGAATCAATTAAACCTTCCGTGGAATTTAGGAAGCATTTGCAAGCAAGATTTTGTCATAGAATTTAAGAACAATAGTGCTCTTTGAAACAATTTCTTTTTTGCTTGTATTATTCTAGCATGTTTGTATTTTTCCTTTTATCACTCTGAATTAAATAATTTGCCACTGGAGGGATAGTTTTTGAAGTCTTGCCCTCAAAAAAACCCCAGACTTTCCCCTTCCTTAGGATCACAGCTGAACATCATGGCTACTCAAGAGCAGGCACAGAAAAACTCCATTCCCCTTTTACATGTGGAAAACAAGTTAAGGAAAGGAAAAAGCCAACATCCTCAGGGATATTGATTGCTGGATTTCAATGGCATAAATGACCAACTCAATAAGTCTGTGAGAAACTGAGGAACTGAGACAAAATACAGTGAACCATCACCCATTCAGCTGTTCCACTCCATTTATGACAATATGCTTTGATATGATGGATTTCATTACTCCACTGATTACAGCATGTGACCACCTACCAGAAAGTATTAAAGGTTTTCACTGATTTCTGTCTGGAAACAGGAGCTGAATATCCTTTTTGAGACCAAGCATTTGTTAGCACTGTACCAGAGTTTGGTATGGAATATACTATTGTGTGCATGTTGTTAAGATCTTCTCAGCTCATAAAAAACATTAATACTCATCAAAAATAAAGCAAAATTCTATTGAAGGGGGAAAACCTCACTTTAATAGTGAAACAGAATCATTTATGTTGCAAAAGACCTCTAAGATCATCAAGTCCAACATTTCATGTAACACTGCTAAATCCACCACTAAGCTCCGTGTCTACACAATTTTTAAATACCTCCAAGGATGATAACTCCACCACTGCCCTGGGAAGCCTGTGCCAGTGCCTGATCACCCTTTCAGTCAAGACGTTTTTCCTAATAGCTAATCTAAACCTTCCTTGGTGCAACTTTAAGATGTTTGCTCCTGTCCTGTCGCTTGGTACCTGGGAGAAGAGACCAACCTCACCTGGCTCCAACCTCCTTTCAGGGAGTTGAAAAGAGTGAAAAGGTCCCTCTTGAGCCTCCTTTTTTCAAGGTTGAACACTCCCAGCTCCCTCAGCTGCTCCTCATCAGACTTGTGCTCCAGACCCTTCCCCAGCTCCATTGCCCTTCTCTGGACTCGCTCCAGCTCCTCTATGTCTTTCTTGTAGCAAGGGGCCCCAAAACAAACACAATATTGGAAGTGCAGCCTCAGCAATGACAAGTACAGGGGGGTGATCATAGCCCTCGAATCAGTCTCCTGAAATGTGAAAAGCTATATCTGTATAGCTCTTCAAATCACCCCAGTAACTTGGGGTGTTAAATATGTGATACTTTTGCAGCATTGAATGGTAGAATGTTCAAACATACAGCACCCATACACCCACAAACAGTCCAGAGCATGAATTACAGACATTAGAAATGAAAAAAAAAAATATTTATGCCTGGGCAGTCCTCCACATTGTTCTGCTGTTGTCCTCAGTCCTTTGTTTATCCTTTGAGAGGTGTTGAAATACATTGCGATTTGATGTGTGGTTGGGGAGGGAGGCAGGAGAAAACAAGGCTTTCTGCAGCAGAGCTTCTGAGCCAGTTGTGATGGAGGAGAATTAAAAAACTGAGTTGAAAGGTGTTATTAAGTAATTGAAATACTCAGCTCTTTTTTTTTTTTTTCTTCTGATTCATCTGCTACTATGAAGCAGGTGAAGACTTTAAACTACAGCTTAAGAGTGAACTTGACAATTTGTTGAAAAAGTGTTACATTTGAAAAAGCATCCAAATCTGTTTTGCTTTTACTCACATCTTCCTTAAGGAATTTCAGTACAGAGCATAAGGTCTGTCAGAACAATATTTTCAAGGAATAAATCTATCAACAGCAAAATAGTTCCAATATGGGGGAAAAAAATTGCGCTTGCTGAATACCATTCCATTTCTCATTTTCTGCATCCATTTCAGCTCAGGGGATTTCAGTTCCACATAAAATCTGACAACATTTAAAGCACTAAAACCAGGTTATTTCCATTGTTTCCTTCATTACTGGAAGTCCTGGAGGGCTCACAGATTGTGGAAGTTCAAGTGATACAGTAGATCAGTTGTTCTCACCATGGTAAAGACACACACACCAATCCTTTTCTGTAAATCCAATATTTTCAATTAAAGGACCCTGTTAAACAGAAAAGAAAAGGAAGGTGTGAAATTTGGAACAGGCTGCCCAGGGAATTGGTGGAGTTACCATCCCTGAAAATGTTCAGGCACTCAGGGATATCTTTCAGTGGAAAACACGGTGGTGGTGCTGGGTTGACAGACTTAATGATTCCAGAGGTCTTTTCCAAACTTAATGACCCTGTGATTCTATTAAATCACACTCCTCTGAAAACTGGTGGACTCACAGTGCCACAACAGGTCAGTTGAATGCCGTAGGAGGTCTAAGTATGGAAAAGTCTTCCTCACAACTCCAGGATTTTAGGGTAAAAACCTGCCTGTTTATTCACTCATCAGCTAATTCTAACTTTTCTGAGTGAAGCTGCAGTAACCACCAGAGAAGAGCTGAGGGATCCACTTAGCAACTTTTGCCAGTTAAATAAAAGTGAAGCTTTGTATCTTCACATCTCTTCTCATTCTTGGTGCGTTATTTAAAACGTTATTTTGAATTTCTTTTTTTTTTTTTTTTCTGAAGGCCTGTCAGTTCACCTCTGAGAGAGCTGCAGTTGCTGTTCTGTCACCTCCTATGAAAGGTTTCAGCCTGATAAATGATAGCAAAGCAGATCTGCACAAACAGATGCACACTCTGCTTTGCCTGCCTTAGTTAGACTCTTTATGGCACTTGTAAATTAAGGAACAGAACGATACAGAAGAATATTAAACAAAAATGCTATTGCATTTGACATGTTCCCTGCACCCATTTGGTTTTTCCTTGATCTAGCCCCCTTCAAACTTGTTCCATGTCAGACCACCTTGTTCCAAACTATTTTCCTTCTAATAAATATTGACCTCCATTCATCTGGACTATAACAATCAAATATTTTCTCAAAGAAATGAATATTTCTCTTCTCCCATGACCTTCCTCATATGTGCAAGTGTTTTAGGCACGAAATCTTCTGCTCCCTTTTTGATGCAAACTTGACCTCTGTTGTCTTAGTTGGAAAATGCACTTGATTTCTAACAAGAGCTTTTCAAAATGTAACACTGCTGATTTGTTGGATAATGAAATCCAAATTGTTCCACAAAAAAAGGTGCAATTATACAGCGTGTAATACACAAATAAATTGACTTAATGTTACATTATAATGAAAACTGTGCAAAATCCTCTACACAAGCACAATAAAATAATAAAAAGTAATAGAACAGGTAATAGATGTAAAATAAATGCTAAAAAAGTAGTTCAAATCATTTTCATACCAGTCAAAAGATACTGAGAAGGGCGCATCCAATCACAATAAAACACCAGAATGAAACACTTCTAAATAGTAATATAAATTTTTGTGGACACTTCATGTCCCATGATGTGGAATTGACATATAGTTTGATTTTCTTTTTCCTAATGTAAGCCACAGTTTTACAGTCCTAGTGAAAACATTTTATTGCTGGGGATGTATTAGACATGGTTCATTTCCCTTCTCAGTATGGCTTTAATTTTCCACATCCATGGCTTGACACAGACCCAAACACCAGAAGATGGTTGTCTGCTATAAAGTGTTTGGCTTTCTTTGATTGCTTTACAATTTAATCTATAGTTCATTCCATTAACCCTTTCCATTTTAATGCCACAAAAGTCTTCCCCCTCTCCTTAATATAAAGATAAACTTCCCCTGAATCATTTATGCTCTCATGTCCGGCGGATTACACAGAGAACTGAAAGGAGAGCGGTGCTGAGGGGACGAGCAGTTTCTTCCTTAGTTAACTTCCCAACTGGCGAAATAATTGAATGCACCACAGCAACAGGATTTTCCCTTCTGTTTTCATAATACATTCATAATTATTCATTCATTTGGTTTGGTCATATTCATACCAATGCACAGAGCCAAGAAAGTGCCACTGTCATTCTAACTTTCTCCTCAATCCCTGCTCTTCAGGGGGGGAAAATAAAAAACCCACGTTCCCGTCTGCAGTGTTGTCACATCCGATATCCAGTTCCTTCCGGCAGAGAAAGTGGATCTGGGAGGGTCACCAGATCAGCCTGTGCCTCGGGGCTCCTCGCCTCAAGTACAAAAGACTCGACTCAACTCATGTTAGTCATGTAGGTGGCCTATCGGTGGTGACGGACTGCCAGCTCGGTCTGTGGGCTACCCGTGATAACTGCCTTGAAATGCTAAGTGCTTAATTAAGGACCTTTCATATCAGTTATTGAGGGCTCCATCTCCCATAGCCCAGGGCGTTGTACTTTACAGAGGACTCCCCAGAGCCACAACCAACTTTATTGCAGTGACAAGTTAAAAAAAAAAAAAAAAGGGAGAGAGAGAGAAAAGAAAGGGGGGGGGGGAAGGAAAGAAAGAAAGAAAAGAAACAAGTGGTTTTAATCCTCTTGCAAGCTCCCAAAATCTAAATACAAGCAGACAGCTGAGCTGACATCATGATCTCCTACTAAAAATACATTTTTTTTTATACTGTTTATGAGAATATTGCTTGCTCGTGTTTTGGGTGAGGTGTGGAGTCATCCCTGACGAGAGGATCAGACCACTTGTGTTAACCCACGGTGATATTTTGCAGTGCACAGCTTTTCCCTTCCCTGAAAACAGTCAGCACCAGATGAAGGGACATGTTTATTTAAAAGCAGAAAAAAACCAGATGTTTGTGGCTAAACCTTGTATAATTAATCCTTGCTTTTCAAAATCAGCAGACCCAGTTCTGACAAGGAAGGGGAGAAATATTTCACTTGCTTTTCATAAACAGCAGAATCGGTTCTGTCAAGGAAGGGGGAAAATATTTCACAACCGACTAAGTAGCTGAGGTTTGGAAAGAAATACCTTTTGTTTCCGTCTGCAGCAGAAAAGCCCTGCAGAAGAGTGATCTGTTCTGCTTTTGATTCCTCAGGAGGGTTTCTATCAGCAGCAACTCTGCTGAAGTCATTAAAGTTACATCGCTGTGAAACCACCACAAGGACAATCCCAGTCCGACCCACGGCATCCATTCAGGATGTTCCTAGCTGGCAAAAGCTCGACAGAGACATTTCTTATTGTGCACCAATTTCATTCCAGAATTATTCTTTATTTGCAGCAGTGTAAGAGGATGTTCAGAATCAGGATAAAGGACAAAATGGTGCTTCCAGTTCCTTTAGCACCAAATCAAAGGAACACCCGTAGTGTAATCGAAGCTGGAAACTAAAATCAACGAAGTTAAACATTTTAATAACTGGCCTAATTGCCATCTTATTTACCCCCACCATAACGCAGCTGAGGAGATGGATTGAGTGCAAATCTAAAGTAAGCAAATCACAAATAAAAGGCCCCAAAAACTCCTCAGTGGGAGTTAAACTTCAAGTTAAACTTCAGGTTGTAAAATCTTTTGGGATCTCCTGAGCCTGCAATTGGGCTGGTCCGGGTGCTACGGGCTGGACAAAGTCTCATGAAGACATCCAAAAGATGTAGCCAATCCTTTGCCATCATCCCCAGCAAGCTAAAATCCTAGAAATCCAAATTGATACACAGAGCAAAGCAACCAAATCAAACCTTCCAGCAGGCACAGGCTGACAATTCTTCATTTCTTTTCTCCAATATCCCTTCTTCTAATTCTTTTTTATTAATCAACCCACTTTGAGTTCCTGCATCTTCTTACTTGCCAACTGATGTGGAAGAACTGGATGTCTAAAAGACAGTGACATCAATATGATTTATTTTTAAAAACCAAGTGACAAGTATTTAAAGTAAAATGACACTTCTTAAACTTAACTACGGTAATATTTTATCAGCATAACCACACCACAGTTTGAGATCTAGAGGATCTTCTTCTTTAGTCTCTACGTAATTTAATAAAGTCCAAGGTTTGTATTTTATATTTAAACTTGAAAATGGTATCCTAAATATTCTAAATATATATTCTCTTTGGTATATGGTACTGTACATACCATATTTTGTATACTAAATTTGAATATTGTAGACAATTTATAAGGTGGTAGGAATAGTAGTAATCAAAAAAATAAGACAAGTTTATCCTGGGGCTTACATAGTTTTCCACTAAGAGCTTAGGCAGGGTTTAAGTAGCAAAGATCAGTGTTATCTGAGATATACATTACTTACTGCATCTAGGAGAGAGATCCTGAAGCCTTGTTCATATGAAATATTATCATACTTCTTCTGCACTTCACAATCTCCAAATAAAGGAGAGAAGATTAAGCCTATTGCTTGTTCAGTGTGGTGAGATCCTTTGAAATAATAATAAAAAAAAAAAGCTGGATAAATGGAAAATGTGATTGCTTTTTCATCTGAATTTGTAATTAAAGCCACTTCTTTTTCAAGACAGAAATCAGGGAGCTTTCTCCTTGTGTACAGTTTTTCATGCCTAATTTAGCAGATTATATTTCTCCCACATCCTGTGACAGTTAAATAAACAGGCACAGGAAATATCTTTAAAATCATTGAAGGTTCTCTATAAAAATAAATAAATAAATAAATAAATAAATAAATAAATAAATAAATAAAAGCAAGACAACACTCTGAAACACATAATGTACCTCCGGAAAATGGGAATACTGGGGCCATTGTTTAATTTCTGAGACCAGGGGAAGATTATTGATGATTCAGAGCTTGAGCATCTGTGCTCACTCACCAGTGTGATAGTGACAATTATTAACCACCAGCCTGTTGGAGGGGTAAGAGTAAATAAGCCATCAGCACGGAGCCGATGCCGGAGCCGCATTCCTCCGGACCGGATTTTTCGGCAGCAAACTCCACCTGATGACAGCTACAATCAACAGTGGCTCCAGGCAGCTGCTTTGCTGCAGGCCACATTCAATTATGTCGCCCTGCATTAGTCCCTGGCGAAGCTGTCACCTTCCAGCCTGTGAAGTGATAGCATGAAGAGGCTCCTGAAGTCTCGGCAGTTCTGCCTTCGGTTAGGGGAGCAAGGGGAAGCGACGGGAAAAAAGGCCATTAGCACTGTGCCTGCTTGCAGCATTCATTTTGCTCATGGAGAAAAAAAAAAAAAAAAAAAAAAAAAGCTTAGGTGAGCTGGATTTGGAAAGTTGTCTGGTGTTGGATAATTGAAGATTTTTTTTTTTCTCCATAAAACCCATTTTTTTACCATAAAAATCTTTTTTTTTCTTCCCCATAAAAACTTTTTTTTTTCTTTTTTTTTTTTCTTTTTTTTTTTTTTTTGGTTGGTTGGATTTTTTCCTGCAGTGCTGGGGGTAAGGATAGATACTGTTCCCTTTCCTGGATTTTTGGATTTACTCACCTTTCTAGAGAGCTATTCAGACTGTACATAGAGCAGTAGGGAACTCTGCTGTGTGATGCCTTTTGACAATATATTTTCTCAAGCAATTCTGTGACATTTTGGGAGATTGGAAGTCAGCACAGAAACAAAGAATGGTTTGGGTTAGAAGGAACGTTATAGATCATTTAGTTCCAACCCCACTGCCATGGGCAGGACACCTTCCACTAGACCAGGTTGCTCCAAGCCCCATCCAGCCTGGCCTCAGACACTTCCAGGGATGAGGCAGGCACAGCTTCTCAGGGCAACCTGTGCCAGGGCCTCACCACCCTCACAAGAAAGAATTTCTTCCTAAATTCCTGAAGGAGACTTTGGTTTTCACTGTTCAGCATCTGCCCACCCAGAACAGCTTCTCAAAGCCTCCTGCAAGAAAACATGTGGACCATGGGGGGATTTTGAGGGGGAACAGAGGAATTTTCACTGCCAAATGAGTCAGCACATGCCAGGACTGAGGCAGCTTGATGGGCTGCAACTTGGAGCACAAGTCCTTGTGGCTGAGGGACCTGGAAGTGTTTAGCCTGGAGAAAAGGAGGCTCAAGGGGGACCTTACTGCTCTCTTCAACCCCCTCAAAGAAGGTCGTAGTCAGGTGGGGGGTCAGTCTCTTCTCCCAGGTAACAAATGATGGGACAAGAGGAAACAGGCTCAAGTTCTGCCAGGGAAGGTATAGATTGGATATTAGGGAAAATTTCTTCACTGAAAGGTTGGCTAGGCATTGGAACAGGCTGCCCAGAGAAGTGACGGAGTCACCATCCCAGAAAGTGTTCAAAAAATGTGTAGATGCAGTGCCTGGGGACATGGTTTAGTGATGGACTTGGCAGTGCTGGGTTAGTCGCTGAATTTGATGACCTTATGAGTTTTTTTCTAAAGTTGGTGATTCCATGATTCCTTGGGAAATGGGTGACTCCTCTGTGCCACCAGCACGACACCTCTGTATCTCCAGCCCTGAGGCTGCAGGTAGGCTGTGTCACCCCCATGGCTGTAGAGCTCTCAGCACCACATGAACCCAAAGGGGGATGTTACACAGGGTGCAAATGGATTTGTATTTTCTTCCCTGATCACTGCAGCCTTGATGAGGGTTGTGCAGTTTTCCAAGCCAGTGGATAGCTGAGCTCATGTATAAGGTTTTCAAGAACAACCTGAGCAACCTCTGCCCAGAAATTTCCCATCCTAGCTTTCAGAGGTACAATAGCACTAATATAATGTTATAATATAGTAATAGTTTTGCAAAATAGAATCACAGAATCATAGAATGACTTGGCTGGAAGGGAGTTTAAAGATTATTTCATTCCAACCCCCCTGACGTGGGCAGGGACACCTTCCACTAGACCAGGTTGCTCAGAGTCCCATCCAGATTGGCCTTGAACACCTCCAGCAATGGGAGCAGATGATATTTAGTGCATATGGATTTATGATAGTAACGCACTAACATTATTTGCTAAAACCACTGAGGAGATGATCAATTGACAGCCCACATGGCACTGGCAATAATCTTCCTTAAATGAAATGAAAGCAAAACAGGTGAGATTTTTCCCCCTTAAGAAAGACAAAATAAACCTTAAGACACCTTTTTTCCTTTTTCCCACAGTCATCTTCAACCTATAATATCCCACCAGCCAGTTATTTATAATTACTATTCTTTCTATTTCATTACAAGACATTGTCCTTCCTCTCTGCTCCTTTCCTTCATCACAGAAGAATAAACCACTGCATTCCAATTCCATTTTTAAGGGGCTGCTTTCAAAAGTGCTTAATTCCTTTATACAGATTCCTGAGTAATCTAAGAGGGTAAACTCCTGACGTGCACCCTACTCAGAGCCTAAAAGAGTTGTTGCAGCTCTTCCTATCCTCTTTGAGAAATGTTACTTGTGACTGTAACACGCTTACAATATTTATTAATCATGTATTAGCCCTTATTCAATCAGGTAAACCTTAATACTGAGCGTGCACAGAAATGACTTGCACTTGGGCTGTGAAAGAAAAGTGTTTCCTGCAGAGTTGCTCCCCCTGAAAGAGAGGAATGGCACAGGAAAGGAGCTTGGGTTTAGCACCCTGCCTCTACCTACGATGGTTTGCTGTGGTGTGCCTGAATTTCCCTATTTTAAAAGAAGTGGTAGCACAGCTCTCTTTTGCACTACTGTTGCACTTTCTGAAAGCAGCAGGGAAACCCAGTCTCCTTCCCCAAAAGCACAGGAACCCTTCCCTTCGTACATTTTTTAAGTGAATCCTCACCACTTGCCTCCGTGCAGCAAAATAAAACTCTAAAAGTCCTACTAAGCCAAAAAAAAAAAAAAAAAAAAAAAAAGAAAAAAAGCTGCACAATGAACAGATTGAGCAAGTGCACCTGGGGATAAATGCATTATGGACTTAGATCCATTATCACACCTCTTCCCGTCACAGCCACTATCCGAACCCCACAGGAAATCATTCATCGAGACGCGGAATGTCATTTTAGTTGTAGCATTAATTTCCCAGCTGCTGGTGAAGATAAATTGTGCCTCTCCATTGCTTATAAAAGAAAATGAGCACAACTCCACTTGATAACTTCGCTACTGGATGTAGGTTTTATTAAGGGCCAAGATCTCTGTAGTGTAAACGTTGGGAACATGCGTGTTTTTTGCTAAAGATGGGCCCTCTGATTTTATTGTCTCTCCAAGCAGTGAATAACATGCATTGGAATGCTGATGAGGAGGTTCCAAATGAAGAATATGGCCATAACTAAAATGATATTATTCTGTCCCCTCAAGGGAAGGTTTTGCTCTCTAATCCCAGCAGGAGGCACTTGTGATAAAACTCAATTTGGGACATAATCCTCCTCATGTTTATTTACTTTTCCCCTTTTTTATATAAACAATCAATATGAAAATGGAGCCAAATGTATGCAGTACCACATAAACCCAACTGTTTTCTTCCTCTCTCTTTTTCTTTATGCAGCAGATGAATCCTAAAAGCTTCTACCAATCTGAGCACTGTGGAGTGAGGGGTTTTTAGTGCAGATAAAAGGCAGAGAATACACTTGGTAGCAGTGCTCAGTCTGGTTGTTTCATTTGATTCACATGGCCTATTTTAGACACCTGAGTTAAGATGAAACCTTTAACAACCCAGAGAGCTTATTTCTTTCCACTGATTACTCAGACACCTTATAATGAGCCTCATAGATTTTTATTTCTGTGCTGTAAATGTTTGAATCTGGTCAGATGAATCCTCACCCTGTTGCCCAAGATACTGGCGTTCCTGGAGAACAAGACCAGGAGCTGTAGCCCTTCAAAACCAGAAGCATCTCCTGTTGGTAGATATTTCTAATATCTGCTGTTATGGGTTTGTCTAGATGAGAATAGTTGTGTTCAAGAGTTGTTGGGGTGCATTGGTCTCCACTCTGTGGTACACTGACAGTCTGGGTCTCTCAGTTAGCACTTTAAGTGTGTGTTCAACAGTGAAAATTAGTTCATGCCTAAATCAAAACATCACCTTAGGAAAATGAGTCCTCTGAAGTATGAACAATGTTTTTTTTCAAGGCAAATAGGTGGGTATTTTACAAATTCCCTTGCAAATGTGGCTCTAAATTTTGCTTTAGTCTTTGCCAGATGAACGTTCAGTGTTTAAATCCTGGCAACCTTGATCTTTATCACAGACCATCACATCTGAGTTAAGTCCCAGTAAAGTGTCTCCTCAAGCCTCCTGCAGGGCTAGAACAAGCTTCACTCTCCTAAACATAGGGTTTATTTTCATGGTCAATTTAGGGCAGTCTAAGGATGCTTTCAAAGCAATAATTCCATCCTTATCATCTACTCTCAACAATCTTTACTGTGGCATTACAGAGCTCCTGTAATATCAGGAAAATAGTTCTTCTGAATGCAAAAGAGATCTAAAAGCCCCATCCAGTGTCTTTCTGATCCACCTCATCACTCAGCCACACAACTAACAATTCAGAGTAAGGAAAAGGAACAGAGTTGCTCCAGAATTGTTTCTGAAGTGGTCCCTGAATTAGTTGCATGGACGGGTTTGATTTATGCTTGTCATTTAACCACAATCTTAAAAGAAATGCATAATAAAGCTCTTCTCCATTTCTCAGAGTTTCTCTGGAGGAAAAAAAAAAAAAAAAAAAAACAACGGAATAAACCAGAAAAATAGAAACCCTTGAGGAAAATCAGAGATGAGTCAATGGGAATGGTTTAAGACAATATTGTGAAAACATTGTGATCTCACCACTTTCCAGAGGAGGAAATTCCATAATTCCATCAGAGAGAAATGAGTCAAAACCATTTATCACAACATGGCTGAAAACTGAGATAATGTGACTTGACATCATAAACTCCCTCCCCTCCAAAAGCCTGAAGAATGTCCATTTTTAATCTTCTACCTTTACATGTTTTAACCCTGAAGTAGAAATACAGCCTGGCAGGAGGGAGTGACAGATGCTCTATGTGGTGTGTAGGAGACCATACTGGAATAGAACAACTGGAACAGCAACTGATGAGGAAGAATCACTCACTTATCCAACCTCTATATTTACTAATAAGTCAGTATTAAACTACTACACTGGCCCAGAAACTACATGGTCATTAAAATTTTCATGGTGCATTAGGGAAAAAAAGAGGGAACTTCATGCAACAAAATACCTATGCTCCTGTTAGAAGCTCAGCTACCCATACCTGAGTTAGAATAGGTATCTAACAGAGTAAGGATTGTTCTCTTTAAATATGTATATATATACACTAATAGCAACAGTTCTAATCCTCGGAACAATTATCCCTTAATTCAAAATTTCGTTGTGGTCACAGTCAAGGAACACACTCTTGGGAGAAGAGTCCATCACCTCGTTTCTGTCCCCTTTCCTTATGGCTTGAGGACATTTTCATTCTCAGGTGTTCAGTGATAACCTTCAGAAATGGGGATTCTTTCACCTTGAGAGTGTCTTCTGATTAGGGCATTTCTGTAAAATGGAGGATGTAGAATCCTGTCTGCTTTCTGGACAGAGGTAACAATCATTCAAATACTTATTGGGAGGAAAAAAAATGAGACATCACAGCAAGGAAATTACATTTCTTACTTTGCTCCAAAAAAAAATAGAATTTAAGCAGTCTTTTTTTGTCTAAAACTGGAGAATCATAGAGTGCCTGATGGAAATCTCCCAGAAGACTAAATGTGGTGATTTTTTCTGGTGTTGGTGTTCTGCCTGAAGAGAGAGGAAAAGTAGGTGGCAGGGAGGAGTTTCTGCTCGTGATTTGCATGAAATTCAGGTGCCTAAATCTCTAAATGAGAAAAATTTGGATTTACTGGACCACCTTCCCAATATTCTGCAGTAAAATTTTCACAGAATCACAGAATCACAGAATCACAGAATCACAGAATCAAGAAGGTTGGAAAAGACCTCTGAGATCATCAAGTCCAACCCTTGATCCAACACTGCCATGGTTTCTGTCCAATTCTGCTTGTGCCACAAAGTGTCTCAATCTTGAAGGAAATCAACAAATAGTCAATATATGGCTCTTGGGATCCATAAATTAAACTGCCTTCCACCTGTCTCCTTTGAGGATCTTGCTTTAGTAGATGTTCTTACAGCACATGTCTCAGGCTGGATTAAGCTCAAAATATGGTCACATCACCTACCTGGTGTTCCCGTGGTTTTGATGGGTCAAACAGACAGATGTTAGACAAATTCCCTCCAGTAGAAGCAGGGAATTAAACCCAGATTTTCCATAGATGAAGTAGATGCTCTTTTAAGATGTGGTTCCTCTGATCCATCCTGGGAGAGCATCTTTCTTTCTCTGGACTATAAAGACACTCTCAGTTGACTCACTGTCACTCATTTGCACATCAGATTTCCAGATTATCTTGGATTTATCCCAGACATACTAACTTGTGACTAACATGGAAATGCTCCAGTGACCATCTTTAACACCATCACTTTCCCCCACACTCCCTACCCTAAAGCATTTTCTTGTCCCCACTTCAGGAGGCGAGAATGGTTCCTTATACTGCAGTGTTGCTTCTCCTTCCCCATTTCCAAACTCATGAGTTTTCCCAGAGACTGAAGTGTGACTCATTCTCCAGCCACAGTTATGCAGGACTCATTCCATATGATCACTCAGGCATTCCAGATAGCAGCCTAGTCCAGGTGGGATTGTTCTAGTCCAGGCTACTGAAAGTTGGAAGTCAGAGATTATTAATATATTATATATATATAATATTATTATACTACAAAAGAGATAAAGTAAGAAAAGAAACTAATTCTGAACTTTCCCCTCTCATATGCTAGAGGGAAATAAAACTATGATTGATGTGGGAAAAAGTTAACAGGAAAGGTTTATTCATTGTTTCTTATAATATATAAATCTTGATGGCATGAAACAAAATTCCCTGGGAACTTGTTTTAAACCAGCAAAACTTATTGCATTTGCCATACACAGTTAAACTGTAGAATCCTCATCAGTGTGTGCTGTGGAGTCCAAATGCTGAGCGGATTCAAAAAGTGATCAGATGATTCAATTTTTAAAAAAGACTATTGGAAGCATAATTATAACTTGTCTCCCAATATCCCCAGAAAAGAAAAGTCCCACAGTCTTGAAAGACATGCCAGGGAAATGTCTCATTTCTGTATGTGTTTCTGTGAGAGCAATCAGAGGCAGGACATGGTTAAGTGGACTTTTGGCCTGACGCAGATTCCTGTGCTTTTATCCTCTAGGTAATAATCTGAGATACCATCCACAAGACAAACTTCTGCACTTTTCTAACTCATGCCGAAGTTTTCTTTGCATGGTCATCACCACTGCTGGTCAAAAGGATTGTTTTCACACCAAACTTCATGCATGTGCAAATGTCCAAATGTCGTCTTACAGATCTTCCATGGATCATGAATCTGACAGGATTTCAGGCATGGTGCTTCCTGGTTTGCTCAGCTACTGGAACTGTTGAAAAATGTTGTTGACTGGACAATCCACCCTGTCCTGATATCTGTCCTGTAGCTTATCCTGATACGGAATCAAATCCTTTTAGAAATTTCAGCTGACAGCACCTTGACAACTGATTCGTCAAATCATCCCGTTCTGGAAATGCCAATACAGAAACTGGGGCTTAGGGGATTGACTGGGAAGGTAGGAATGGTGATACCCCGTGCACTCACAGAAAGAAGGGCTGTACTTCATATCCCAAGTGATGACTCTGATGATTCCAGATAGAAACATCACATCCTTTTCCAAAGGAGACTTGTGAGAGACTGTCCCTCACTACACTTTCCCAGTAAAAACTTTTTTCCTAATATCCAATCTGAACCTACTCTCTGTCAGTTTGAAGCCATTGCCCCTTGTCCCGTTACTCCAGGCCCTTGTAAATAGTCCCTCTCTTGTCTTTCTTTCCTCTCAGGTACTGGAAGGCCACAATGAGGTCACCCCAAAGCCTCTTCTTCAGGCTGAACAATCCAAATTCTCTCAGCCTTTCCTCATAGAGAAGTCCCTCTAAACAACTTGGTGACCTGCTCTGAACTTGCTCCAACAGGCCAATGTCCTTCCTGTGTGAAGTACATAAAGCCTGGCTCAAAGTGAGTGAGAGACAAAACTAATCCTTTCACTTGCCATGAACAGTAAATTTGACTCAAGCTGCCTGTGAAACAATCCCTTAAACTATTCTGAAGACATTAAGATGCAATTGAGATTTAAGATCAAAATGAAACCATTGGCCTTTATTTTTTTGTCAGCTCAGTGCCTCTTTCTTAGAGATATTTGCCATTTTTGCAAACTTATTTCAATCCAACCATGAGAAATATCTGAGACTGCCCAGCACAGGCACTGAAATGGGTTCACTGGTGTTGCTCAGCGTGACTGGAGATGACTTCCCATTTCACAGCCTATTGGTCTTCCCCAGTAAACCAAGCTAGAAATTTGTTGGTGTTGCATATTTCTTGTGCTGGGCAGGCTTGGACAAAGTCCAATTTCAGCAATACCTGAAAACATAACACCCCATTTCCTGAGTTGTTGTCCTCATTTACCTCACAACTTTACCATGGGTGAACTCGTGGGAACTTGCCCCAGGGAGTTCTCAATGATGTAACTAAGTCTGAAGTGCTGTATTTAGCCAGATTTGGCAACTTTAGAGAAGAAAAATTCATAAAATCTTGGAAGAGCTGGAAAAATGAGTTTCCTCACATCGCATATTAGTAAGAGCATCCCTAAATATATCAGTTGTTTGGGAACGTGAGAGTCCTGTAGCTCGGTCATGAACCTGGAGAGCTACACTTTGATAAAGCTGACACAAATGAGAATAGAGGAGTTTAGAGCCAGATATTTTACTTACAGTGAAAGAATTTAAACTTTCAGTTTAGGATTATGGATCTCTCATTTCAGTTTCTCAACCTCTCCAGTAATTTGTGGCAAAATACCTTGTCTTCTCACTTCTTACCTTCTTACATATATGGGATTGCCAGAATTCCCGTGATTTAACTGGGAATTGAAGCTCTTTGTGTTTCCAGGCCTTGGTTGCTTTAGCTTCTCAAATATAAAACTAGACTTTAAGGTGCTTTTTACCCTCTTGGGCTGTTTGGAGAAAAATCCTGGACAGACTGAGGTGCTCACAGGTTTAGTAAAGACATACAAGTCCCTAAAATAGGCAGATAGTATAAAGCATCAGAGCACACATGATTTTTACAGCCTTGCAAGCATTTGCACCTGCACTGAACGAGTGCCAGATAGAAATAAAACTTGGAAACATATAATTTGTTTACACTTTTGACAAGACAAATGACTGCACAAGCTGTGAGTCACTGGCAGTTCAAAATAGAGACACATCTCAGTATCCAGGAGCCTCATGTTTTCAAACGTTGATTGTAAACAGATCTGAAGACTCAGCCCAAAATAAAGAGGATTTTATTTCCCTCTTAGTTTTTTCTTAAGGGAGATATGAACAAAAACTTAATTTTATTTTGCTAATTACTTTAAAAAAAAACACCTAGGCTTCTGTGTCCCTTTTTACAGTATATCCTCATGGTAGCTACTCTTCCATTAATTATCTCAACAGGAAAACATATCCTTTACATAATAACATCATATTCTAGTGCAGCAGGGAAAAAGAATATTTTTTTCTGTATCTATGAGTGACAAAAGAAAAAAAAACCTGGGAAAAGTAAAAATTCTTTCTTGTGTCTTGTTTAACTAGTGCCCCCTCTTGTGGTGCTTTGGCAGCAATACCAAACCCCAAAATACGGGGTTCTGAGGTAAGAAAAATACAGGATATAATATAAGTTCGTTCCAGAGGTGATTTAAATACAAGGTATAATAAAATAGATTAAATTATATTACATATGCAATCAAAAGGAGATCTAGCAATCGTCAATATTAGAAAAAAGAACAATGTTAAGGAAACATAGCAGGAAGGATGGAGCAGATAGGAAAATATGGTGTTCCTGGCTGTTAAAACCACTACCCTTCCCTTCTGAACTGGACTTCTATCTGGTAAACAGCTCACTGTCATTTTAGTTCCAAGCTTTCTGAGTACACTGCTCATTCGAGCATCCCTTCTCCTTTCTCCCTTCATTTTCCCTCTCATCCCTCCTGACCTCTCTCTTTTCTTAGTTTCTGTTTCATCTGTAGCATTAGTTCTGCGATTTCTCTGCTCTCCAACTTTTTTTTCCTTGCTATTATCTCCCCAAGCCAGACAGACACCTCAGATCCAAAACAATACCCAACAATGCCCCTCTTTTTTTTCCCTTTTTTCTTTTTTCTTGTTTACCAGCCCTAGCCTGGCTTTTCAGAATCACTTTTTAAAAGATTCTCTGCTGATGCAGCATTTGTTTTCCTTTCAGATTAATTATATTTGCAGGAGCAGGAGGAAAAATAACCCCAAAATGACCATTTTGTGCAGCGACTCGCAGGATTCTTCCTGGAGAAGTTTTAAGCCAGGAGACGTATCTTGTTCTACAGGGATCTCTGTCAACTTCTCTTTTTATGCATTTAATGTTCTTCCCCAGCGATAGCCTAAGGGTGCTTTCACTAAACAATTAATGTAAGGCATCTCCTGGGAACCTAATGGGTATTTAGCAATAAGTTCACTTCCAGTGAATTGTATAATGTGATATTTTGAAAATGGATATAGTGAGGTTCTTGAAAGGTGAAGTTTTCTCCAAAGAAGCACTAAAATATCCAACAGAACTTCTGATAGCGTTTCGTGGGGTGGGATGGGATGGAGAGTGGGTCGGAAGGAGTGGGGAATTTAGCAGAGTGTTAGTGCTGTTGTACAGTATGTTCTTTAATTTTAGTGTCATCCTGCAATAATGTTCACTTTCACTAATACAATGTACAAGTCGTAATCTATTAGGGAAAATAAAATTTGCTGTGACATTTGATATGAAAGCCGCTAGCAATGAAGGATGTAGTACTGCAAGTGATATTTGTATTATGTTAATAAAAAATGATATTAACATATGAAACTAATACCAGGCAAGGAAAAGTGTTTAATATTAAGGTTTGAAATGCAGAAAGTAACATGAAATCTCCAGTCTGGTCTGATGCTGCTGTGTTCAGGATCACACTGAGAAGACTGCAGGCAGTAAGTTTTTTAAAAGGCGATTTTTAATTATGATTAAAAGTAATTCCAAGAGTTATCACAACAATAATTTAGTATATTTACCCAGTCATTTAAATATAGAAGGTGGCATATTAAATAGAAATGATTGTGGAGTGTGCATTCAGCATTGGCTATTTCCCTACCAGAATTATTCTCACTGTGTAATCTAAATAAAACTAAAACTTCAAAGATGGGGTGTAGGATTTCATGCCATTTCTCTTTGGTGTGACAGCTTGCAAACTGCAAAATACGTCCAGCAGTGTAGAATTGTGTGTGCAACATTTTCACAGAGACAGTCTTCTATAGGGGATGGAGTGATAGGATTTCATAAAAATAAGTTGCATGAAGGAATGCACATAAAATCAGCTTATTTGTTTCTATTTACTCACCTGAAGCAGAACAGATTGAAGGGGTTGTTTTATTATTACGCTGTTTTTCTAAGAGAAGAGCGTTCCAGTAGAACTGAAAAAATCTGATTCTATGATGCATTTCTATCAAGCACATAAATACATAAAAGCAGAAAAATAGAAGGAAAAGGAGACAGATGTAAAAATTTTTTCACAGTGTTATTACCAAAAGCAAAATTAAAGTATTTCAACCTTTATTGTTCTCATGCACAAAATAACAAACATCCTAGCAACAGTGAGACTACAGAAAACAAAACAAAAGCAAGAAAAAAAGTTCTCAACTCAGTTAACCCATTTAACTCAGCTTTAAAGATTATACCTTTCCTTTTGCTAATAAATTTAAAAATAAGAGTTATTGATCTGAGTGAACTCTAGTCACTGATTCACTGTAGATTTTCAGTTATATTGAAATAATGATTTAATTTTCCTCCTAAAACTGAGTTTTGCAAGGTTTTTGGAGTACAGTCTTTGCAATATCTAACACCAGTAGCATGCAGCAAATGATTCTAAAAGTGATTTAGTTCACAGAGCGTTGTCTGCTCTTCTCAGACTTTATGGTAGAATTAAGCTCATTATCATATTTTGCAAATTTTTTTCAAATATGGGAATCAGCAAGAAAATATTTAAGAAGGACATTTCTAAGCAATGAAAGCAGGCAGGTTCTGTTATTTCTTAAAGGAGATATTGCCATTACAAGCAAAAATAATTCTAGTATTTAACATCACTTCCATTTAAAATGCAATAAAACATAGCTGAAATATGTATAATTATTTGTGTTACTCAGTTTTCAAAATCAGGTAGCAAACCACAGCCTCACAGCAACCCTCATCCCAATCTCTAAGTTTCTAAAGCTGATCTGAATTATGGCTAAACTAATATATGGCCAAATAAACACTGAAGAGAACAACCAAAAATTCAGGAAGGTAAAATACCTACAGAGGCTTTTTCCTCAGCTGGGTACATGGTTATTAAAGCAGCACCCCTATGGCAATAATTTCTGTTCAATACATGTAGCTTAAGGATTTCCAAGTAATGAATTTTTCTAGCTGGAACTGTGAATAAAGAGTCATTCCTTTCTATGAAGCAAGTCACATTCTGGGCTGATGGAAACTGGTGTAGCTCTGTTAACATCACAGAGCTCTGTTGATTTACACAGACCAACAAATTTGAACCGTTTGTCTTACAAAACACTTCCATTTGCAGGACAGAATCCAGCAGAGTTGTCCCTTGCCATGCAAACATTTCTCAGGCTGTATTTGCAGGCTGATTTATCAGTTCAACATTCCAGTGCATTGCTTTAACGTTCAGATACATGACTGCAGCATCAGTCTATGTGCTAAACACAAGCATAAATAACAGTTGATGCCCAGAGCCTCAAACCTGTGCATATATATTCAGCTTCAGCCTCTCGACCTTAATGATCCACTCAGAGTTGCACATGAACACAGCATTTGTAGCCTTCTGCTCTAACAGATTTCTGTCTGCTTATTTTTGTAGAGGCAGGGAATAAGCACAGTTAATCAGGGTAAATATGGAGTATCTTAACTGAAGGCTGTGGGACTGCTCAGGATTCATATGTCTGAGTGTTTCAGGGGTTTTGTATTTCAGGGCTCACCAATATAGGGTTTGCTGTTGAGAAAGTCTTTGACTGCAGAGAAGTAACAGAGATACTCTGTGCTTAAAATTATATGCTTGAACTTAATTAAAACCTCACTCAGTATCCTTTCTTCCTCTTTGTTTCTTCGTGCTCTAGCAAGTGCTAGAGCCAAATAGAGCCAAGGTGGACACAGAATCATAGGATCACTGAGACTGGAAAAGGCCTCTAAGATCAAGTCCAACCATTCCCCCAGCATTGCAAAGTCCACCACTAAACCATGTCCCCAAGCACCACATCTATACATTTTTGGGATGGTGACTCCACCACTGCCCCGGGCAGCCTGTTCCAGTGCCTGATCACCCTTTCAGTCAAGACATTTTTCTTAACATCCAATCTAAACCTCCCCTAGTGCAACTTGAGGACGTTTCCTCTTATCCTATCGCTTGTTACTCAGGAGAAGAGACTGTCCCCAACCTGGCTACAACTCCCTTTCAGGGAGTTAGAAACAATGCAAAGGTCCCCTCTTGAGCCTCCTTTTCTCCAGACTAAACACCCCCACCTTCCTCAGCTGCTCCTCATCACCTGTACTCCAGACCCTTCCCCAGTTCCATTGACCTTCTCTGGACTTGCCCAAGCACCTCAATAGATTTCAAGCCCTTTGAAAGGCACACATCCCATCCTTTGGGTTGCCTCAACCAACATCCAGTGTTGACTAAAGCTCTTCTTCATGTCTGTTCCCTGGAGCATTCCCTCCTTCATTTTTTTTCAGCCTCATGGGGTCTTTATTCTGAGTCTCTCAGAAATTATGTAGGAAAATGTCAAAATTCCCTCACTTATCTACAAATATAACAACTGGAGACTCAATTTACTGAGAGAACTCCAAAATAAACTTCATCTGTCTCTGGAAAACACTCTAAGATGTTAATAAAGAAGAATGATTGAGATGGAGGAGAGGCATGGGGCAGAAAATACTCCCCTGTGGTTCATGCTACAGGAAAACTCCTGCATGGGAATCATTTCAATGGGCATGGAAAGGCTGAGAACAAGGTCCAGGGCCAGCTCTAATTCTGAATACTCCAAAAGAAATGCATGGGTTCCAGTCAGTGGATACCATCCATACCTTGTCAGTCAGATTTTTTTTTTATTATACTCATCAAAGCATCTTAAGTGGAGATCAGTCAGTGTTTGCAGTTTGTTGGGGTTTTTTTTTTAAGGGCAAGTTGTTTTCTTGGGGATCATATGACTAATAAATTTGTAAACTTAGAATGTCACAGAATCACAGAATGGCCAAATGGGCAATGTTAGTAGGACCACAGTGGGTCCTTTATCTGGTCCATCCTCCCTGCTCAAGCAGTGTCCTACCAGAGCACATGGCACAGGATTGTGTCCAGATGGTTCTGGAATATCTCCAGTGAAGGAGATTCCACACCCTCTCTGGGCAATCTGTTCCAGTGCTCAGTCACTGCACAGTAAAGAAGTTCTTCCTCATGTTCAGGTGGAATTTCCCATGCATATCAATTTATTTTGGAGTGTATCTTCTTTTGGTTGGATAACTAAAATATGTTGCCTTTTAAATATAAATAAATAAATAAAAATAAGGCACTTCACTAAGAATACTCTTCTTTTCCTCTAGTTTTTTGAGCAAAAGTTACATGCTGTGGAAAGTGCTAAGTAATTTTCTTGCTTATGATGATAATGTTCTTCTTATATTCCTTTACACACTGAAATTAGAGATATTGTTAACAACACTTCCATTGCTCTTGCAGGAAGATGAATGTTGGATGTGAAATATTGCATTTAATTGCCAAGCTAATCAAAAACAAGCTAGCAGTTATTAAAACAAAATCCCTGTTCCCCTCTGCCAATCCTTATCAGAAATTAGTACTTAAAAGAACAAAAAGCATTACTGCAATTAAAATTTTAAAAAAATATATTGCTGCAATTTAAAAGGAGGGGAAAATCATACAAATAAGCTGTCAGAATTATTTTCTCTTTTTTCTTTACATTGGAAAAGTAAAAAACTTTGCAGATGACATTTCTGCTTATTAAGCATTTCATCCATTTGTGATTTACTTTTAAAAGACAGATTAATAACTTTCTCCATTAAACACACCACAGATTCCTCAGTGTTCCTGTCAGCAAGTTGCCCTTTTGAGGCAACAGCACCACTGACAAGAACATACTGGGAAGGTGTTTTCTCGTCTTACAAAAAAGATGGAAATTTTTTAAGCTACCTCCTTCCTATTAGGACTGGTACTTCTGATGTATACCTTCATGTCAAAATGTGGGAGGAAAATTTGATCAAGTGTAATAACTCCCAGTGAATATGCAGTCCTTGACTGTAAAACCAGTTAACACCAAATCGAATTGGTATATTAATAAGTTAGAAATGTGATTTTTAATTTGATAATAAGAACTATGTGGTCAAACAGTGGTTCAAAATTAATGGAAAATTACCAAATAAGAAGTGCCAGAGAGAATGCAAAATGTGGAACACAGGTTTTTTTTCCAGTTAAGACCTGAAACACCCTCTTATGCAGGTTGTCTTTCCAAAAACACTCTTCTCAAGCTTGTAGCAATAAAAAGTCTTGATGCTTCGGTGAGAAATGTAAATCTGAATGCATTCCTAATTAAGCTGCTTTATAATTAAATCTGCTTCCTTTTCCTTTTGAAGGAATTGAAGACTTTTTTATCAGTTTCCAGAGGGAAACATCCCACCTCAGGTTAACCAAGGCATCAGATCACTTAGCTGAAACACAGGAAGGAAAATTCAAACACCTGGGCTGAACGAGGCAGCACAGAGACAACCTGGGTCTCCCCTGTCCCAGGTGAACACCTTAGCCCTGGGCTATTGGCTGCTCTCCAGTATGCCTATAGCTGGACAGGAATCCTCTCATGGACACACACAAAAAAACCTTTCCCAAAGCAAGATGTGTTCACAAAGTTATTTTCCTAGAATGGATTTTTGTTATTGAAAAAAATCATCATTTTATATAAAACTATTCAAACTAGTTCTGCTATCCTTTGTGCCTGCAGCTAAGCATACACTTCAGTTTTTCCAAACTGAGACTGAAAATTATGGCAGGACCCTGATGTGATGCATTGTGAGTAATTTCATTGCCTTTAATGATGCATGTAAATTTTCACATGACCGAAGGCTTAATGAGTTATGACTTACACTTTCCAAGTAAAAGTCCATCCTATGAAAGGTCCAGTTATCCCAGCTCTCAGGCTGACAGCAAACACTCTCAGGGTGTGGCACCAAAGGCTAATGCTCTCCTGCAGCAGTCTGTCCTGGCGTGCCAGGAGAGAAAGAAATTCTGGAAGGGGCTTTCCTTAGTCGTTCCCTGAAGGAGCCTGTGTCTCTCTCCCTCTTTTTCCTGATTAGAGGGCAGCTCAGAGATAACCATCTCTTCAGGCCAAAATTAGCCTTTGTGAGTTGTCCCCTGAAGATCTGCTTGTATGCATGCACAGGCATAAACAGAAATGCTTTTGCTCCCTAAAGCCCTGAGAACATCAGGATATTTTGTTTTCCTCTGCTTTAATACCACTGTTGTCCTCCCCAAAAATTTCCACAGAACCATAGAACAGGAAGTGTTGGAAGGACTTCAAATATCATCTTGTTCCAACCCTCTGCTATGAGCAGGGGCACCTTCCACTAGATCAGGTTGCTCAGATCCCCCTCCAACCTGGCCTTCCAGGTTGAACACTTCCAGGTGTTGCCAGGTCACATTGATGACTACTTAATCAGGATCACTTTGGATAAGTCACCTGGGTGGTCTCAGAAAAGGCACAGGCAATTTTAAAGGAAGTGATGAAAAAAAAAGTGAGATTTGGGAGAATTTAAGCAAAAATGCATCCCGTGTAGCCGAATGAATGTGAAGGTGGCTGTGAACTGTGTGCAGTAGGGCTGTCTGAATGCTCCACTAATGCTTAGCTTATACACAAGTGAGCCAGTATATAACTAGAATAAAACACATAAACTTCAAGTTGGAACTTATTCTACTTCAAATTTCCAGTAAAATGCCATTTTTATTTGGGTATTTGTATGGGCATTCTGCCTTGTAAATCCCTGCACATCCATCCCTCAAACATCAGGAAATAAAATAACTGTTCTTAAACAGACTAAAAAATATTTCCCATTAAATTCCCTTGGGCCTCAAGAAGAATATCCCTTCTCCCCTTCCTTCTTTCTGAATTCAATGGCTAAATCACAAATGTGTTTCTTCAGTGAAATAAGTGTAGACTTCCAAATTTCTCTGACAAGAAGGGTTTTGAGATTGTTCAGATTCATCCCAAACTACCTTTTTTGACAAGAAGAAGCCACTTGCAATGACCAAACAGGAGTTTCTGGTGGTATTTTCTCCTTGGTTTCTCTTCTCTGGCCATTTGCATGATAAGGACCTGCCTTTTGCCCTGTTACACTTAACCTTAATTTTTATATATTTTTCTTAATCATCCACTGGAAAACATTATCTCATATCTTCACTTTATCTCATGTTCCATTGCCAATATGATAGTGTATCTTACAGAAAAACTTCATCTTATTTTATTGTTTTATTAGCTAATAATTAGTGAGAAACAACCTGATGACTTAATATGATCTCCTGCAAGAGGTCCCAGTCAAATGCAGGAACTATTTCTACATGTTGATTAATTTATTAAACTGTGAAAACATACCTCAAATCCTACAAAATAGGTTTGTATCCCTCTGTGTGAGAAAGACACAAAACAGGAAAGATTTTCTGAAGGCTTAAAATAAATATGAGACTAATGCTTTTGACGAAGATAAAATGCTTACTATATCACAGAAACACAGAATGGTTTGGGTTGGAAAGGATTTTGAACATCATCAACACCCCTGCCATGGATAAGATTACTTTCCACTAGAATAGGTTGCTCAAAGTGGCCTTGACCACTTCCCAAAATATGCCTGAAATAACATGCAAACAAAATATTCCATTGGCTGTTCAGGATGGATAGTGAGGAACCCCTCCAACTCTGCTCCAGAGATGGGCAGGGAGCTAGATAACATACTTAGAGGCAAAGGCACACAATTTTTCCAGCTGTCAACACCCACATGCTCAGTGTTAGGACCCAAAAGTCAACTCATGTTCTTTCCATCTCCTGCATCATCAGAAGTGGCATGGTTTTGAAGCTGCAGTTGCTGACTGAAGTCAGTGGGCAGCTTGCCACCAACTCCATCGGAAACTGGGTCAGCCCTAGTCAACAGGGAGGTTCAGGACACAGGTGCGGTGCCAACCCACAGCCTCTGAAGCTGGGTCCACAGGACTAACTGGAATCAAAAGTATCCAACAATAATGTGGCGTTTTGGGCAGAAAAATAAGAAGAGGAATTAAAAAGCTGCCATTGTAACCTCATCAATTCATGATCAGGACTGTGATTCATGAAAAGGAGACTTTGGTTCTCCCACCCTGCTTTTCCTCCCTCTCAGAGGCATCTCCTTGCTGCACTAATAAACCAGCCAGCTACAGCTCAAGTATCTGACAGGCAAAAAAACTCTTTTTGAAACTAGTAAAGTATCTATTTTTTTCCCCTTCTTTTCACAGCAGCAAATTAAAACTCCTGTTCACCCTCACTACCAGCTTCACTTCTCTCTTGGAGAGCTCTCCAAAGCACAGCAGGTTATCAGGGTGCCATCAGCTCCCACCAAGGACGACTGTGGAAGTGGCTTGCCTGAAACCCATTTTTCAGCACCCTTCCCTGAATCTTCAGGGATGGAACTACTCTCATGATCCTTCATAGTGACCACTCTTGTTTGCATCTACAACAACATGATGTTTGAGGGGACTAAACACGAGTCATCTTGCAATTGTTTAAATAACTTCATTGCTGCCCATAGAGACAGGGAGAAAGTTTTATTAGGGATGCTACACATATGGCCTCGTGCTCAATATTTCTTAAAAATTGTATTGCCAAATTAGAAGTATTAAAAAAAAAAAAAAAAAAAAAAAAGAAGAAAAAAGTTATGGTAATTTTGCAACCCTTGTGGCAATCCCTTGCATGTAAACTGCTTGTCACATGCATAGAAGCATGGTTTTTTGAGCCTGCAGGTATTCTCTCCTTAATAGAGAAATAATAAATACAAAAATATAATATAAATAAAATAAATACATAAAATATGCTTGAGGATCAGAGCTGCCTGCATAAATCTGTTTTGAGTTACTCAGTAGTCTGTGCAGTAGCTGAAAAGTGTCACTAAGTTACTGACTGGTGACACTTTGGGTTGAAGGATGCAGTCAATAGATTTAGGGGGAAACCCCAACCTGCTCTGAATAAGTTATGAGTTTGTAAAGGTTGGAGTTTTCTTCCCCACTTCCCACAGCTGCTGTGTCCTACAACAGCCTCCTTGTGTGTTCTGAGCACAAAATTTTAAAGCACAAGTGAAACTGCAACATGAAGGGCTGATCAAAGCATAATGAAATTAGTTTCAAATTAAACACTGCCAGGGGTATATGAGTCACCAATGGGCCTATTTATGTAAGAATAGTGAATTCCAAGAACTATTCCCTCCATAGTAAGAGTAATTTCTGGAGGCCATGAATTGCTCAATGCCTACAAAAGTAATGTATAAGTCCAACTAAGTCTTAATAACGACCTTTTTAGATACCCAGAGTTAAGTGACAAGACTGATGACTGAAGATTTTTCATTTTTGAAAGCTTTATGAAAGTTAATTGTACTACATAAAGATTGACAGCAAGTAAATAAATAAATAAATAAACCAACCAACCAAATTTTCAGGACCACGCTTTTTGGTTCTTTCACTACTGTCTTGTCCCTATGTTTATTTATAAGTTTAAAATTGTTCTTTCATTGCATAATTTTGTCTGTGGAGAAGGATTTTATTTTTGTCTGCTTCTTTGAAAAGACTTATGTGAGGACAATGTATATGAACATGTTGTTGTCTCTTTGCCCTCTTCCAATAACTTTGAACCCATCAGAAAATTTCAGTGAGAATCTTGATATCTCTGATAGAATCATAGAATAGTTTGGGTTGAAAGGGAAATTAAATATCTTCTCATTCCAACACCCTGCCATGGGCAGGGACATCTGTCACTAGACCAAGTTGTTCCAAGCCCCATCCAACCTGGCCTTGAACACTTTCAGGGATAGGGCAGCCACAGCTTCTCTGGGCAACCTGTGCCAGGGCCTCACCACCCTCACAGAGAAGAATTTCTTTCTAATATCCATTTTAAACCTACTCTCTGACAGTTTGAAGCCACTCTCCCTTGTCCAGTCACTCCAGGCCCTTGCAAGTAGTCCGTCCACCTTTCTTGTGGGCTCCTTCCAGGTGCTGAAAGGCCACAATTAGATCACCACGAAGCCTCATCTTTTCCAGGCTAAATTATTCCAATTCTCTCAGCCTTTCCTTGTAGAAGAGGTGCTGAATTCCTCTAACCAGCTTGGGAATCTTCCTTTGGACTTGCTCCAGCTGTTCCATGTCCTTCCTGTGCTCGGGCTCCCACAGCTGGAGTCAAAACTGCAGGTGGGGTCTCACCAGAGCAGAGCAGAGGGGCAGAACCACTTATCCATCTACAGATCTCAAAGTTGTTAAACCCAGTAAGTTCTGTAATCGTAAGTGCCTCTATTCCACAAGAAAACCCTAATGAAGGTAATTTTTTATTGAACCACAGAGAATCCAACCAGAAACTTTCCTTCTCTATTTTGGTGCTTGGTTAAACTCTTCTTTATTTTCCATGTTCAGGGAACTCTGCAGAATAGATGATACTATTAGGTTATTGTTAGTGGTAGTTTTTATTCTGGTGGGTTTTGGTGGGTGTTTTTGGGTGGTAATGAAGGGTTCACTCCTAACTTCATAATTAGCTGGAGGAACTGAGGGATTCTGAAGATGTGTCTATCATGTATTTGCTGACAGTAGAAATACAAAACTTTGGGTTTCATTTTAAAGGGTTTTGCTCAACATGTCCACTACAAGATGTAGACTTGATAAGCTGCAGGCTACACAAAGCAAATAATAAATAACAATATTATACAATTTTGATAAACATTTTAGCTTGAAAAAATCCTATCTTACACTTGACACCTGACAACAGAAGAAAGAGTGTATCTTATGAGGTTTTAGGAACTGTCTACATTAGACCTGCCTTACTTAGTGTAACAGCTGCTTTAAAATCCATATAGTGAAAGCAAATCTGACTGTGTAGAGTATGATGGTTCTGAGAAAAAAATGGAGGGAAGGAGAAAAGAAGGGAAAGAGAGGAAGCTAACAGGGAAGAGAGAAGGAAGGGAAAGGAGGAAGGAAGGCAAAGACAGAAGAGAAAAAGTCTGTATTTTTTCCAAATGACTTAATAATAAAAAATTAGGGCTGTCCTGCATTCCCCATGTCCTTCAAAATCATGGTTTGGACTGTACTTTTCCCTGATATGTTTTCTTTTTCCATGTAGAAATTTCGTTTAGGAGAAGAAGAATTCCAGCCAATTTTCTTCCATTCCCAGTGTCAGACATTCAATCAGAACACGGTTTCTGACACTGTTCCAAAGTCACAGTATGCAAATTAATTACATATAATGTGATGCAAAAAAAATCCAGCTAGGCTTGGAAAGAAAAGACAAATTTTCTGGCCAGTTTGCAGGACTTGTGCCAAATAAGATGCATCTTGATATCCACAAAATGCTTCTGGATTTGTATTCCTGTGTGATCTATCTTTTTACCTGGTGTATTCAGTGTGAATGCAAACAAGCTGTAGCCACAGTCTGCAGCAAGTTCTCTTGATTTCAGTGGGGCAGTGTCCATACAGGGTTTTTTTATGTTCATAGAGATGTTTTTTTTTTTGATACAGGCAAAGCAGAAAAGGAGTTTAAGAACAGATAATTTAGAGTGGTATAGTAGGACCAATAATTCCTGTAGTTTCTTCACCTTCTTTCTCTCTGGAAGAGAAATAAAATTTGTTGTTGGCACAGGTTTTTTTGCCCTGTGTCTGTCTCTGACCAGCACAGTAAAGAAAAGATAATATTTTAATTTCTTATATAGCTATTCCTGAAAAAGGAGGTATCAGTATTTATAGGTTAATGAGTCTCTGAAATAAGATTTTTTTTCTCCTGGAAGCAAGAATGACCACTGCCGTGCCTGTCACAAGTGTTCTTTCTAGTTCCCAAGTGGGGAGTGCTTTTTCCAGTTCCTTGGGAGTTCTGATCCTCAGATGCATTTTTTTTTTTCCCACTAAACTCCACTTGAATTGCTCTACTGAATAAACTTGGACTGGCTTTTCAGGCTTTGCTTCATTCAACAATAAAGCACACGTTTTCTTGTGCTAAAAGTGACAGTTAGGCAGAAAATTATTTTCTTCAGAAATACTCTCCATACAATCCAGGCTACCCAGTTTCACAAGCTGGTTCAGATAAGGAAGGTAGAACGCAGTGCATACATTAAGGCTGGAAAAGGGACATGAAGTTTAAATATAGAACAAGGAAGACTATAGAAAAATGAGTGGGAGGAAATCAGGAAGATGGGGTATGTAGGCAATTCTAGTGCTTTAATCTAAAAAGACCATGATTAATAGATTAAAGGCCAGAAGGGACCACTGTGAAAATTTAGCTTTACCTCCAGTGAACTTCAGGGAACTCTATTTTGTGTTGGAGTTGAGTCAAAACTGTTGTGATTGGTACACGTTTGCAGAACATCAGGGTAAATCAAGCTTGATATGAAGATTCCCAAGGTATCTTTTCCAAGTTGGTGTAATTGCCTTTTACTGTATGATGAAAGTTGTTATTTCTCCATCTAATGGTGTTTTGAGAACACTGAAAGCAATTAGGATTCAGGAAAATGTGTGCAAATAATCAGTTTGTGTTGACTCACATTGTTGCTTGGGTTTATATTATTGCTTTTTGCATCCAGTAAAAATTTTCCTTGTTGAAGAGAAAAATGAAGATTGAGACAAGGCCCTGAAAATCTGCTTTCAACATGGTTACCTAAGATATGCAATATAAATTATTATATATTTTGCATGCAAGATAATGTTGTTGGATTTTCATTTCAGAAGGAATTCTCTGCAAGGATTTATGTAAGTCCATCTGTAAAGGATTTTAATGCCTTCCACATTAAAGGAACAATAGGAAAGAGACTTTCACAGCATTATTAATATTTGTTGTTAATATATTAATCTTATATAAAGTACTTCTATCATCTGTGTGATGCAGAAAAAGAATTGAATGTCTGCACAGTGGAGATTTCTTGGCCTTGATTTTGCAAAAGGTTTAAGCTCATTTTGGAGTAAAGCAGAGCAGTGATCTTGTAGAAAGAATTATTCATGTGTTTGAAGCTAAGCAGAAGAGCTTTGCTGAAGTGTGGCCATGATTCTTGTTTTACACACTGGAAACTGCCCTCCAAACTCACGTTTTATTTCAGCCACAAAATTCCTATTGAACTGGGAGGACTGGAACCTGGATTACTGAAGATGTTGTGTAATTTGCTCATGGCTACAAAGAGAATACTAAATACCAGCATGGGCTATGTTGTGCTGGTGGTGAGGGTGACTCAAGCTGTTATGAAACACCCACTCCAACAGTATCCATAGCTTCCAGCCATGAGGTCAAACCATCACACACCACATACCTCAATAAAATCCTGGTGAGGAACTTCTAAGGTGGACAATTGCCCATTTGAGAGCAGATTTTCTCTGAGAGGGGCGATGCATCCTGAACCACATATTCAATGCAGAAATCCTTGAGTGTGACTGAGGTAAATGGAAGAAAACAAGGTCTGGTAACAGGGTTTAAAAAAGTTGTTTCTGAAGACTTTGAAATGAAGGAAGTTAGGCAGATAAATTACAGCTGTCAGCAAAATGGCAGAGCAGCAGCAGAGTGTGTATGGGTTCAGTTATATGCTTAAAATAATGGGAAGTAAGTGTCAAACATGCATGGAAATGGCGTAAACTGGGCTGTGCTGTCTTGCAGTCATGTTTAATCCTTGGAATTGTTCAAGGCAAGGCTGGACAGGGCTTTGAGCAACCTGGTCTAATGGAAGGTGTCCTTGCCCAGGGCAGGGGGGTTGGAATTATGTGACCTTTGAGTTCTCTTCCAACCCAGAGCATGCTAGGATTCAATGATCATTTATCAAGAAAATCAAAGTAGTTCCTCTAAAATGTTGTTCTACTTCATCATATTATATGTTTAAAAACTAATATTTTATGGATTTCTGAAATAATAAATTAGGAATCACTTTTTTTTGTTAAATTTTGTTTTATTATTTTGTAAAACTCTTTCACTTTTCACAAAAACCTAAATATAAGCAACTGAAGAATCTGCTGACAAAAATGTTGAAATAAATTCCATTTTAACTGCTTTTGTATAAAAATCCCCATTTGCTAGGCAGCCCTGTTACTGTAAGTGAACAGTCAATTAACTGGTTGTTTTTATTGTCTCTTGTACTGTCTCATTCAGAGCCTCCAGTGGTCCACACACTTCATGCATACCCAGCCAGAAACTGCCCTTGCTCCCAGGGGTCTGCAAGCTAAACGAGCAGGAGACACAAAAAGCAGGAGGTGAAGCAATGCCAGAGCAAGGTCTTTCCAAGAAACTAAAAGAAGCAAAGGATTGAAATATGGTGTTCTGACCTGCTTTCAAGAGCCATGAATAATGAGAAGTTCAAATACTGTCTGGGTTCATGCTGGAATGAAAGACCATGGAGTTGGAGCCAAAGAAAGACAAGAGGGAAGAAGGGAAAGAGGAAGAGCTTCCTGAAAGTATTTTTAGAGTATCTGTTTTAAAGCAAACTACTAAACAGACTGGAGCACCAACAGTATCCTCTTCACTTTCTTCCTCACTACACCCCTAGAACTGCCATATGCTATGAAGTGTCTTCTTCAGCTTGAATGTGAACATCAGTGTGTGTAGCCAAAGCTTAGAGGAACACTGAAATGCTTTCTTCAGCCTACCACCACAGCACAGGTTGGATCATGTCACTGGTCTTTGTATTTCTGATGGTTTTTTGTCCTGCTTTCTCTGCAGCTGGTGTTGTCAGGGCCAGGGAACCCACAGCCCTGACCCAATTTTTGCCATTGGCTCCCATTGTTATTTCCCGAAAAAAAAGGCATATCAGAATGAATTCCTTTATTCTATCACAAGGAAGTGGAATGTTTAGAGATGAAGAGAAAGCAACTACAATGTCCAACCAATAGAGCATCACAGAATCATTAAGGTTGGAAAAGACTCCCAAGTTCATGGAGTCCATCAAGAACCAAATACCACCATGCCCACTCAACCATATGGAAAAGTGTCTGCTCATTTTTCTAACACCACTTCCAGGGATGGTGACTCCAACACTTCCCTGGGGAGCCTGTTCCAATGCCTAACCACTCTTTCAGGAAAGAAATTGAATTTTATATATATACATATATATAGATTGTCAATATTCTGTTCTCCAAAGGGATGACAGTGGCGTTAATTTTATTAGTAAATGATCATTTAAGGTCTGCAGCAATTTGATAGTGCTACATATATGTAATACATGGCTGGTGTCAGATGACCTAAAGCAGAAAGATCATCATCCTTTGCCTGATGTAGGAGTGATTTTGTATTTCTGGCAGTGGAAAAAACTTCAGAGACCCAAAATATGCAGACAGAGGTCTAAAATTTGTGTCAGTGGTTCAACTTTCATCAAATATAGTTATTCAGCAGGAATGGCAAGGAAGTTTCATATCTATTTCTGTGGGCCTAAGATAAAAAGAAATCAAAACTTCCCTCCAGACTCCTCTTTGTCTTTTTCTATATCTATATTTATATATCAAAGTGGGAACTGTATCACTCAAACAATATTTCAGCATGTGGGAAATACTATTTCCTTCCTGGGAACTGAGCACACTGCTAGTCCCTTCCAGCATGGACCACTTGGAAGTCCTCTGTGGTGGGAATAGTGTAAGCCATTATGGATGTAGCTCAACTGGTATTTCTTTAGTTCATCTAAAAGAAATGAGAGTAAAAATTATTTTCATTGGACATACATACCAAGTTGTTTGGGTTTTTTTCTATTTAAGACATTTCTTTATTTGTTATTTCATATATATGATGCTGAAACACATTCTCCTTCGGGACAAGATGGTTTGGAGAAGGTGATGAGGGTGTTTGGATGTTGAATGACATGGTCGTTTTGCTGAGATATTTGTAAATCTGGGCTGTTTAAACTGCAAAGAGTTTAATATGATTTTTGAGTCATATGCTCTCATTAGTGTTGCTAATTAAAAAGTGATACTCATGTGAGATGTGTGAACAACGAAATAAACCCAAATATAGTGTATTTTATAAAAGGAATGTTTGGCAAACAAAAATAACAAATAAGGCCAGACCCTATTTAATCTCAGTCTTGTCTGATTGTCAACACATTGTCTGCTGTAAACAGTATTTGTGGAGAATTTTGAACTGTTTGCAGATCATCTACCCTGGTTTTGAAGATGCTTCTGGTTATGTGAAAGTATTTGCTGTGTAGCTTGAATTAGCTAATTTATTTTCATTGCCCATTGTCAATCTTCCAATAATTGCTTTTAGCTATTCACTGTTGCAGTATGTCATTAATAATGGAAATCTGCTGCCACTTATTCTAATGTTATGTGAAAGCATTCTAACAATTTGAACAAGACTAAAATTAAGCTAGAAAAATTTGTAAGATTCTAAAAAAATTATATTTCTTTATAGACAAAACTATTCTCTTGGCTCAAAGGATTAAAAAAATCTTGTTTGTAACTCTTTTTTTTTTTTTTTTTACTAAATTCTACTTGGTTTCTGAAAATTTACAAAATCACTCTCAATGCTTAGTAAAGGGCAGAGTTAAATTAAACTTTCAAGGGGGATTTCAGTACTTTTGTTTGTTAACAACAGATAGTAAAAATACAAACAGAGAAAAACATGGAGAAACCGTGGGTGGAACAAAGCTTTCTAAAGAAGTCTATCCATGAGATACTGGTATGAAGTGGAGACTTCCATTCACTTTTTGGTTTAGGTTTTGCTCATGGCCCTTAAATGTGGTACTCAGACTCTGACTGACAGGTCTGGTGGTTGTAAGGTGCAGCAAGAGACTTGAAAATCATCAGGGATGGAGAAGATACATGAGAATTCAGTTGGGTCAAAAAGAGGTCAGGAAGGAGGAGTGAAGTCATTGAAGACTTGTAGAACAGGTGGGAAATGGGTTCTTAGCAGGAGAAATAAAGGGGCAAAAAGATACAAGAAGGGAAAACCCCAGAATTACCAGATGGTAGATAATAACCATCTTAATTAATTCTTTTTTTTTTTTTTTAATGTTACCTTTACAAGGCCTTAAAAAAAAATTTACTGCCACTTTTTTTTAAAGTGCTTTCTTTCCTCTTTACCATGATTTTGCTGCACTGTACTTCTTTTCATCACAAATGAACACACATAATGACTTAATAAGTACAAAAAAAAAAAAAAGTGGTTTGTGCTTCATGGGCATCAGTCTTTTTCAACTTGATTTCCAAAAATATCTACCTCTCTCCCTTGCTGTCTCTTGCCTGCCATCTACACAAGTTACTTTTATATTTCTCTTATATATTATTCTCTAGACAACCTTCATGATCAATTTATCATGTCTAACTCTATTACCATGCTCTGCAATGGGGCTAAGTAGGTCTTGTTCTCAGCCCTTCACCAAGTCACAGTGACTCAGCTTTTACCTACCTAGTTTTTACTTCTCTTTCTATTTCAGAATATCCTCACAAAATTTCCCACATGCCAGGCCTAGTTGTTCATCATTCTTTATCCTTCCATCTTTTACTGAGCTTTAAAGTCCAATTGACACTGGCAAAATTTGCTCAGAGAAACTGTTTATGTTGCATCCCTGGAAGTCTTCAAGGCCTTCAAGTTTGGATGGGGCTTGGAGCAACCTGATCTAGTGGCAGGTGTCCCTGCCCTTGGCAGGTGGGGTGGAACTGGATGATCTTTATGGTCTCTTCCAACCCAAGCCATTCTGTGATCCTCTGATTCCATAATCATGATGCAAGTTGCTTGGGTTAACAACTGCAAAAAAGTGCCAGAATTCAAGGAATAAAATGGATAGACATTTTCTCAAAGAGCATAGATGACCTCCCACTGTACTGAAATTGGAGCCTCCTTCCTGAAGGGCACTGTGTGTGGTTTAGTCTTTAACAATGGCTTTCAGGGAGATGGGACGTATTCATAGATTACTGAACACATCAGAAAGATGTCTGCCTTAGAGAAGTCCTGAAGCTACAGATGGTTGGAGGCTGGGAAAGAAGTTGGAGGAAATATGATATTTTTGCCCTGGTTTTATGGCTCTTCCCTGGGCATCTGCTTTTCTGCAGCTCTCAGAGACAGCGTGATGAGAGGGATGGAGAGGTTCAGTCAGAGGTCTATAATGCTCTTATGATCTCTGTGGAACTGAAAGTAATCAGTCTGTGAATGAGACAAGCATTGCTTGTACCTCTGAACTGTGGAAGGATGGAATAGCACTCAGGGGTTCTTCAGACTTCTCTAATGGAGACATCTACATCTGCCCTAGAAGGAAACAGGCACCTTCAGGCTTGATTCATTTGACATACTTGAACACTCTACTTTTGGTGACATCAGTTACAGCCTCAAGATACCTATTCCTCTCCATTGACCACAAAAGGAGCCCAGGGTGAGCAGCTCAGAGATAGGTTTTCACAGTTCAAGTATCAGTATTATGTTAGATTAATTCTGTCTGGAGTGCCTTTCTAATGATTTTGAGGTATTTGAGTCATATTTTGACAGAAAGAAAAATAACTGCAAAACCAATGAGTCACTGATTAGTCCCCCCTGCCCCAAAAAGCCATGATTCAACCCAGAGATGAGACATGCTACAAAATGAGAGAAGACTTGCATTTCACAATCTTATAGACAGCAGCAATAAATGCACATCAATTTTACAGTGGAATAACTTTTTCCTCAATGGCCAACAGCAAGTAGCAACAACAATAGACTAACATGTTCTACACTGGTCTAACTCCAAGAGTTACAAGAGTCATAATTTCAGACACTGTCAAAAAAAGTGTAATATGACAGATGTACTGCTTTGTGTTGTCCCATATCACTCAGCTCTAGAGAATGAATGAGATATATCAGGACCAGAATGAATCAGTGGGCTCAGATCAGAGAAAAAGATTAGTTTTAGAGGGACTGATCAAGCATCTCCACCTTCATATATCTCCATACCTGTATCTAAACAATGGTCCCAAAGCAGGTGCCTTGAGAAGAACAGAAGATGGAACAAGCTTAGATAGTACTCCCCTTAAGTACCATCTCTTTCTTTGGCAATTCATGGCCAAGAAAATTCTTGAGTCATATTATCCACACATTAGGAAACCCCTACGGATTTCTCCTCTGTGAATTTTCTCTGCCTTTCATTGAAGTCATATAAATTTTTAACACCCCATTATCATCAGATATTAATAGAAGGGCCTGAATTCCCTTCTGTAATTGGAGAGAGGAGTTCTAGGTTGCAGCTCAGTACTACAACACATGAAAGCATCTCAGAAAGGTAGGAATCAGTCTCCTATGGACTCTCCATGAGCTCTAGAAGGAGTCAGCATGGCATGTTTAGATGAAAGCTGGTGAGTTTGGCTTGACAGTGTTTTATGAGGTGAGATTCGCAGTTTGTTGATGCCTTTCCATTAATGACTTACCTTGAGCTCCTAATTTAGACATCAAGAGCTTCCATCTCAAAAATATGGTCTTGAAAAGAAAATTGCTGCATGCATGAATTAATTTCAAGGAGTGCTAATTTCTACTGGTTTATCTGGTTCAGAAAGGTTCTGGTTTGGTAATTTCTACTGATTTGTGCATTTCAGGAAAAATTTCCTCACACGGAGTGTTGTCAGGCCTTGGAATAATCTTCTCATGGAGGTGGTGGAGTCTTCATCCCTGAAGGTGTTCAAGAAATGACTGGACATGGCACTCAGTGCTTTGGTCTGGTTGACAAGGTGGAGACTGGTCAAAGGTTGGATTCGATCCTGGAGGTATTTTCCAACCTCAATAACTCAACGATCAGGAAACTTTTCCCAATTAAGTTTAAGACATCAAATTTCACCTTATTACACATATCACACCTTACAGCACTGCAGTTCAATCCAATGCAGATTTGCTATAGATTATTTTAATGGCAGTTATTAATCATTGAAGACAAACTGTGAGTACCATGACACTTACCATTTAGAATCACCAGCCTTTCTCATCCGACCCCCTCTCCTAGTTTTTATATTCAGTTTCTCTTGCAGACACTCTTACCATATATTTACTCACTGTTGGTAACAAAACATCTTCACAGTCTGATCCAAACTCACATGAGCGCCTGAATGGCTATGAAGACTTCACTAGATGGAACTTGTAAACCTTGAATACATAAAGTGGAGAATTCAAATACTTTTCTCATCATAATGGATGACAATGGAGACATTTTCAAAAAATAGAATAGAATAGAATAGAATAGAATAGAATAGAATAGAATAGAATAGAATAGAATAGAATAGAATAGAATAGAATAGAATGCAGATGAAAAAATCATAAATAGTTTGAATTTAGAAAGAACTAATTTATAAAAACCATAAAAGTCACTTTTTAGACTCAAAAATAACTGAATTAGAGGGAGGTAAGGAGGCAAAAAAAAACATGAAGGAAAGAAGGAAACCAAACTACTTCAGGAAAATATTTTTTTCAAAATGTACCTGACATTCTTAACTATGGCATTCATGAGGAGCAGTAACTTATTGAAGCACTTCACCATAAGCCTGTGATAAAAAAGGGATCACCCCTCCAGATGCACACCAAAGGCAAGTTGATCCATCTGTCATATAACCATCCAGGTTATTGGGGATTTTGAAAGTGGGGGAGCCAAGGTAACTAATCCTGATGTTGGCCATACTGTTATCTTTGACTACAGAAACTAGAATGCCCTGGCAGTGCAAGTCAGACAGGCCTGCATGGATGACCAGCCCTTTTGATAAAGGATCATATTGTCATGTATGGGAAGCATTTTACCCAAACCTGGACTTCAACCAAGCTGTTTGTCATTAGGAGGGCACCCTTTTGTCAGGGAATTTACCCTTTTCCTCTTAAAATTCTGAGTATGGACCATAACTTTACAATCTCCAGATATGTGCCTATAAAAGAGGAAAATGGGTTCAAATTGAAAGAAGGGAAATTAAGGTTATATACATGAAAGAAATTCTTCCATGTGAGGATTGTGAGGCCCTGGCACAGGTTTTCCGGAGAAGCTGTGGCTGCCCCATCCCTGGAAGTGTTGAAAGACAAGTTGGACAGGGCTTGGAGCAAGCTGGACTAGTGGAAGGTGTCCCTGCCCATGGCAGGGAGTGGAATGAGATGAGCTTTAAGGTCCTTTCCAACCTAAACCATTCCATGATTTTATTATTCTATTTTATGACTTTAAGATCCCTGGAGGCTGTCTGGCCACATCCTTTTAAAACACAGAGACAGCACCTAAATTGCCTGCTGAGAATGATCTCTAGCCATGCTGACTCTTGACCATGCCTAGGAATTATTTCAGAGACTGCTAGCTGGATCAGGCCAAAATGATTCATTAATAATTAAATAGCACAGATGACCAAGTTCCAGTGTTTAGGAGCAAACTCTGGCTTTGTTTAATATATTGGTACAGATGCCAAATAAAACCCAGCTAGGCCAAACAAAATAGTTTCAAGGGCATGTGGAAAAATAATAATAAAAAAACCCCACAACAACTACTCCTCTTTGTTCCTGTACATAGAGAAACAAAACACACAGTGCTCTCACACTCAGGATATTTTCTCAGTGACAGCCTCCCAGCACAAAGACCTGTAGGATTTAAGATGGAAAAGGTCACACATCACTGCACTGAAATTTCCTCACCGTCTTGAGAAGCCAAACACAGACAGTGCTCTGTGAGTTACTAATCCCCAGCTGAACACCATCCATAAGGAAACTCAGCACAGGGACAATCAACAAAATTACAGGTTGGGAGCTCATCACTTCATCCCCAGGCACCCTTTGTTGGTAGAAGGAAAGCCAAAAGTAATTGCAATGCATCTTCAGAAAGAACACAGAAAGTAATGTGGGAAAGGACATATTTGTCCACTCTCAGATTCTTAGCTTTCCTATACATATCAATAAACATGTTTGGGTTGTTTGTGGAGTAGCTGTGGTTCTTGATAAATTTTTTTAGAAAAATACATTCTAATGTAAAAAATGCAAGTTATTGCTTCCAACAATATCATTATTTACCACTTGTACAGAGAGCAGGGAGGCCTGAGCAAGGTAAAACCTCACTGTGAGAACTTCTGTACACACATACAGTTTGTTACAGCCCCTTCAATCAAAGGATTTGCAGTCAAGTGTATTATAAGATTTTAATCTTTTATATCTATATACAGAAATATTTGGCTCCTTTATAACACCTCATTGTGTTTTTATGCTTTAAAATAAGAACTTCAGGTCACCTTCCATGGTCTCAGTGGTGAGTGTAGGAGAAGGAGAGGGAGAAGTGGAAAGGAGCTTTATCTGCTTGGGCTTTGTCAGTCATGTGAGGAGGGTTTCAGATTAATTCAGGTACCTCAGAGATAGGTATCCTGTGTAAGACAAGTTCCAGCCTTCCTCTGCTCTTAGTGGACAGTGCTAAGCACCTCCAGAATGTGAATCATCCCATTTTTTCCAGATACCTCTATTAGGATGGACCAAATCAGCTTTGGAGGTGTCCAGCTCTCTCTGATGGCTCTCTACATAGTTCTAAAGTTAAGCTAACTAATTTCCTTAGTTGAGATCTTAAAATCCATTACACAAAAAGCACAAAGTGGCATTTGAGATGCCTTGCAGGGCGGAAGACAGATGTCTGGGGCCAGCAGATGCAACAGGACTTAATTGAACACTCAACTTCCTGGACTGGCAGCTGAGAAACCAGTGGGCAAAGACCTCCTGTGCATTCAGTGCATCCAGATGAGAGTAAAATTATTACCATTCCTACAGTTGGATATAATAAATTTCACCCTTGGTTTCTACCCTCTGTGTTTTGGTAGCAGCTGCAGGAAGATTGCACCAGTCTGAACAGCCCCACTGTTTCCAGTACCCAGTTATCTAAAATCCACACAACAAATAAATTGGACATTTATAGAAGGTTGTCTCCAAATAACACTTCATCATTCTGCACGTTAATTCCCCCTCTGAAAAATAAGAATAATTGCTTTCCTTGACACTTTTCATTATGAAATCTTTGGGGTAGTGAAGATTTTTTTTTTTATTCTGTATTTCTGTGCACAGCAGACACCTGATTTCACCTGGGACTTCGTAGCACTGCTGAGCAATATGCATTTAAAATAAAAAATGTCACAGATTACTTAAACTCTGCAAGACCCTGCAGATTCCATATTGTACTGAAATTTCCCAGCCCAAAATTTTCAAACACGCTAAAAATAGGAATGTCTGGGAGAGCTGGCTACTTTATTTATTTATATATTACCTTTTCCCTGTAGAGCTATGATCACTTGAGACTGGGATTTTGCAGCTTCAAAAAACATGAGGCTATTCTGCTTTGCCATGCTATTGCACTTGATATGGCCTGCCAGGCAATCGTTGCATTAGGAATAAAAATTATATATAAATATCTCAAAGAAATAACCAGAGAAACTCATGATACTCTGGAAGGAAAAGTATGATCCATCACCTGAGCCATGCCATTTCAGAAGCCTCATGCATTAAACATAATGGAAGGGAGTAGTACAGCTCCAGTTCAATATGTGACTTGTGAGCTATCACAGGGCTTCTGACTCAGTATTACTAAGAAATGTTCCCTGACTGTCACTGCAAAGGTATGAGAGGGAGATTCTCTAAGGACCAATTAATGGGAATGGAAGAAAATTCTGGTAGATTGGTTGCCAGTGGGAGGAAAGTGAGTGGAGAATGGTGAAGAATAATGTATGTTTGCAATTTACTTATTAGCCCTATGGAAAAAAAAAAAAAAAGAGCAACACATGCCAAATGAAATAACAAAATATCTTAGCAGCATTTGTAAATACCATTTTAATTATTTAAGCTGAATATGAATAGGAAGCTGCTGCTCTTTTTCTTTTTCTCTGTTTTAAGGGACACTGTTGCTAATCAACTCAACAGCCCTATTTTATGTCACAAAACCACAGTGTTCTGCCACAGAGGAAGCTCACTGTTGCAGTTCCTTAAATCTTGTATCCTTTAATCACTGCTGAAATAATGGCATCTTAACTCTGGCAAGCTCATGTAGAGATTTATTATTTTCCTGTTTCCCTTTCTGCTCATTTGTTTGGTTTTTTCCACTAGTGTATCCATTGCTTTTATCTGAGGATCTCCAACCACAATACAAAGGTACATTAATTAAGCCTCACAGTACTATGTGCAAAGTAGGACTCTGAGGTTAAAAATTCACCCAGTGCTGCATTGCTGCAGTTCAGTTTGAAGGCAAAGTGTTTTGTGATTAATTATTGCACAAATTTGCTTGGTGCTGTACGTTTTCTCTCCTATTTCCATTGATGTGGTTGGTGTTGCACCTCTTGAAGGCTCATAACCAGTTTATTCTGAATCTTTGGCTGATGAACACTTTGTAATGGAAAAAAGTGCTTTTATCTTCAGGCTTCTCTATTTTCAGGAATTAATCAAGCCCACCCAATTCTGAGTGAGGAAGGTAAATTGTCAAACAAAAATCCTTTTCCGTTTCAGAATGGCAACCCAGAGCCAAGTTATTCTTCCAACTACACCCGTGCAAACCATTTTGTTCCCATTAGACCTCAGGTCCTGACATGGTCAAGTATATAAACATGATATTAACTATGATAATCTCATTTTTCAAGTCCAGAAGGATTCTAATTGTCATCTTATCTGGCGAATAGGTCTGAAGATTAAGAATTTTAATTAATTGCTCCTAAAATATGGTCAATAGTCTAGCAGGGTAATAAGCATGAGGCTTTATTTTGAATTTTGGAATGTAAATATGGCCTGCTTTAGAAATATTCTATTGCCACTGTGACTGGGTTCACTCAGCTCCTGGTCACAGCCACAGACAAAGCACAAAGTGAGACAGGTTTGGCATCTGATCCCTGATGATGCTCCTCGCTTACTCTGCTTGTGCCTATAGCCTGCCATGAGGGCAGGAAGGAAAAGGAACAGATCTGCTGCAGCTTCCACCAGTTCTTGTGTGACCCAGGAGGTCGTTCTGGGCTTTTTGTAATAAAAACTCCCTTTGAGTTAGCCTTTGAAACAGTTACCTATCATGGGAAGAGATGAAGACAAACTCAGTGAAGAATTGCCTCTTCCTTTAGTCTGGAGAGAACAGTTCTATTGGCACACTCATAGATGGCACAGTGGCTTGTGTTGCTTGGAATATCATGTTAAAAGCTATATAAAATCAGTCTTTCCCACTTAGCTGGAAAAGAGTGTAGTGTGAGGGTATGGGTGCATATGTGTGTGTACATTAGTTTTTTCCACTTGGGAATTACAGTCACAAAACACAATTAGGAGACAGAAGACGCATGAGGGAAAATAGATGTCCCTCAGATATTCAGAAATGGTGTGAATTCTGCTCTTACTCTCAGAAACTTTTCCTTACAGAAAAGCTCTTGCAACAAGAAACATGCTTAGCTGTAAATTGAACACAGAACGAAATTTATTTCAGTTTGGATCTAAGTGGTGACTAAGCTTCAAATTCATCTTGGAAGAGATAATTAAAAGAACAAAACAAACAGTAGCAATAATAGGATTTGATATTACTCAGCCTAGATATTTATATTCCTGTTTATATTCCTCTAAATACAACATTTCTGTGGATGTGAGTTCTAGGACTACAACTTCCAAAGAGGAAAAAATTGGTTTCTACAGCACCTGTTGTTGAAAAGGGAAAGAATCTGTGTGATTCTTAAGTAATAACTCCAATAAAAAAGACAAAAAATAACAAAGAGGTCTCATCTGTTAAGAGATATATAAGCCTGGAGGCCACCATAGTATAACTGACATATAAGTCCAATATTTTAAGTGTTTTCCATTTTCCCCACCCTAAATTATAAAATTATTCCGAACAAGTGGTTTTCCCCTGATTTCAAGAGGTCAGGATTTTCAGTCTAATCTCAGAAGAGACAGAAGAAAAAGACCAGAATTATGAAGTGGTTGCAGCAGATACTACAGATGAAGCAAAATGTATTTCAAGCAAATTTTTCCTGGTATTACACTCCTGGAACAGGTCTCCAAGGATACCAGCAACAATGAGGGACCTGTATCCTAACTGGTGATCTCAGCGAATTGCACTTCGTGAATTGAGACAATCCATTTACGAGGTGAGATCTGGTGACCAGCAAAGGACCTAGGGTTGGGAAATTATATGATCACAGCAAGGCTGGAAATGTCCATTCCAAAGATAAAGTTGGACCCCGGTTTCCCAAATCCAAGTGCTTCTATTTAACCACAGCATCCCTTGTTTTGATTTCAGGTAAGTGAAACTTACTTTCAGGTAACTGTCCGGCTGTGTTAGTGCTGCAAACCCAGAGCAAGGCAGAAGTGAGCCAGGACTGCTATAAAATACCCCTGAGTCCTTGAATGGATTGAGTAATGTCACAAATAAGAGAAACAATCAATTCAAGCAACTCTTTCAAAAGGTCTTTAAATGCTTTATAGAAAACATTATCAGCAGACAATTTCCCCCACGTCAATGAATCAAAGCCAAAAACTTTAGGAGAATTTCCCTTGAAAAAGAATATTAAATCAGTCCATTGAAATGGTGCCATAATCCATTTGGTTGGTAAATGAAAAACTGTTGGCAGTCATCTACAACAAGGAGGAACATGAAGTACCAACAAGCAGTGAAAAGAACAATTAGGAGCAGACGAAGTGGGGGAAAGTTTTGTATTTGCAGCTTCCAAAATATAAAATTACCAACTTAGGATGGGATTCACCCCCTATAAACAGAGCTGTTTGAAAGTCAGATGCTTTGTTTCATCTAGGCAAGCATGTGGGATGTCTCTAAAGTTATTGCTGAGGCAGGAATCTTCAGGGGCCAAATCACCTATGTCTAAACAGATGCTCAAGGTAGATGAGAAGCAGAAAAGAGCCATTCATGGTGCAAAAATTGGTGTAAAACTCAAAAGTTGTATGGAGCAGACCAAGTAGAGGGATTTCTGGCTCTTCTAGCCACCAAAAATACCTTCTAGAAAATTGCTGGAAAGGATTTAGCCAGGGAGGAAACATAGGAATAGTTGAGAGTCTGGCCCTGATGGTGTTCAAGACAACTCCTGTCTGTCACTTACAGCTAAACTCAGCTGACTGATAATAAACCAAAAAACATTCTGCTTTTTGGCACAAAAGTTGTCAAGCATCACTAAAGATCAAGCCTGTGGGAATCTGACCAAGTAAATTATTTCCTTTGGGGGATTTGCTTGAGGGCTGAGGATCTGAAGAAATGCTGAAGGGATATGAGCTACATATCAATATTCATTGAAACAGATGAGCAGTGTAAGTTTTTCTTGGGGCAGCCAAAAGTTGCAGATGAGCTGCCCATGGGCTTGAGATGAACCACCAGATACATAAATCCTCTGATGATTTATGTTCACTGAAATACCAGCTCCTCCAAAATGGTAGAGAAATTGGATAAGCAAGAAAAACAGACCATAGTTTTAACATTTTCCTTCTTGTGTATGGCCACTTTTCTCTCAGAATCATCAGTAGTAGAGAAACAAAGAATGGTTTGGGCTGGAATATCTTCCTAAACAATAGGATTCTCTCAGCATGGAAACTAAGATATTTATGGTTTTATTAGAGTATTTTACACACACACATGCAGACACCTACACACATACACAAGGATCTTTGACAGAAATCCGTAAACTCATATTTTTCCACATCTCCAAAGATGTCCCCAACCCATACCTTCATTTGAAGCTTCAGCCTGCAATGAAGAAGGTCCTGGATCAGATGTCTGTATTCAGGCCAAAAAAAGCAGAAAAGATGGGGTTAGTTTTCTTTCTAAGATAACACCTGTATGGGAGAAGACACAACAGTGCCTGTGTCTTGTTTCATTTGTTAACTGTGAAGGATTAAATCCATCTGACTGCTTCACTTATTCCTGCCTGACATCCAGATGTCAGGTACATGGATTGTCTGTGCCTGGAGATATCATACACTCTGCTGTCCTGTCAGACCCCACATACACAGGATAACTGATGGTAACAAAGGATGTTCCTGTCTCATTGTCTCTTCTTCGCTGCAAGCACTTGTCCTTTCTTATTCCTTCAGCTTCTGGGGAAGGGAAAGTTCTTTATTATAAACACAGCATGACCTAGAGATGTACTCAGTGCTTGTGGGCATCTGCAGAGTGGTTCCAAGTTGGTGAGAGAGGATTACCAGAATCTGATAACCCAAAAAAGCTCATTTAGTAGAGAGCAAGCAATGCAAGGAGACTGGTTATTGCCTTCCAAAAACAAGATCTGAGAGTATCGTGAAAGCAAAATAAGAAAAAGAGGAAAGAAGACAGTGAGAAGACATTTTGGATGTGAAATCAGTGACAGTAAAAGGAAAGGTCAGCCAGGGCATCTCTGAAACAAATTCCTGCTGCCTTTGACAGGTTTGTGAAAGGAAGAAAAGGTTGCACAGCTGCAAATTGTCCATGTGAGGGAACTAACCATCAAACGAAATGATGTAGAATTCCTGGCTTTAGTATGGGTGGCTGGATGGCACAGGATGATGCCAGGTACCAAAGGAATCTGGTGAACTCTGGGAGAGTGCATAGTATCATGAATATTATAAAATGATATCACATCCATCCTATTCATGCTGGATTCCATCTGTGAGCTGATGGAGGACATGAAACCTGAGGACACAGGGGAGAGACAGACAGACACTGTAGGAAAAGGCATCTCTAAGATGATGAACTGAGATATGGAGTTTTTTGGGGATGGGTTTTGTTAGGTGTGGCTTTTCTTAGGAGAGGGTTTTGTTGGAGGGGTGTTTTTTTTTTTTTTTGTTAGCTTTTTTTCAGAAAACAGACAACAAAAATTTCAAGAAGGTAAAGTCCTGAGAAGGTATGTAAGAAGTCATTCAGGAAATAGAGGAGCTTTAAACATCTAAATCTGATAGTTAAACTGATAATAAATTCACCAAACATTGCAGTAAGAGGAAAGGGAATGGTAGGCAGCATGAACTGGAGAAAGAAATTGAACTACCTAGACCTCTCCTAGGCAGATATATGTGAAATATGAGTGTGAACACCAGAGTACCTTGACATGAATTTCAGATGTGTTGTGATTCTTTAAACTAGATAAAGGTTATTTAAAGGCAGAGATGAGGTGTTGGTTTCAAAGCTAACAGGATTTCATAGTCTTTTGAATCTAAAAACGTCAAGGGGATTTTGACCTCCACGTGTCTTTTAGATCACTCCAAAACTTGAAGCTTGTGCCTCTTCATATAATAGACAGAATCAGTATTTTTCACCTGCTTTGTTTTCATATTATGAATCCTTGTTAATGAACATGAACCTGAGGCTTAATGGGGGCTTAAAACTCAAAATCTAGTGACCACCCTACTGTTCAGGTAAACGAAATCTCCAGTATGAGACAGCATAGTTTCTAAGACTATAGATATGATTATCTTTTAATGTCAAAATAAATCAATATTGTTGGGATTCAACCTGTTCATTCTCAGAGCCCTAAACAAAGGAACTGATAAAATGTGCTCATTGGGCTCTCTACCATCAATGGAAAGATTCAAAAACTCCAAAAGGTGTTCCAGCAGAACTTAAAATTAGTGCCCAAGTGAGCAGGATAAAAAGCCTTCAGGTCATTTCCACTGACTAGAATGTAGATAGCTATTTAAAGATATTTAATATTACGTAGATTATTTTCATTGTCTTTTGTACCATGAAATGAAGTCATAATCATAACATTAAAGCCATAATTGTTGTCTGATTGACAATCAAGTCTGTCTTCTTTATGTGGCTAATGTATCAACTTTAATCAACAAGAGAAAAATAATTTGATGGACAAAAAATAAGCCTTATAAAGGTGTCAAGGTATTAATTTGGCTGTTCTCAGTATAAGTGAGTTGTCAATAACATATGATATATAACTATTTGCTCTATAATCCATGACAACAGTGCTGTTCAAACAGAGATTTGTTCTACAGTATCATTCTCCTTTAAGCATGTCCAAAGTTTCCCAATAGTTCATTCAATAAATTATTTGACTGAGCTACTATCTTTCCAAGTGAAAACTAATCTTCTTCTACCCTACCCCCAGCCACAACTCTGGTTTCAGAACATCTCTCTTTTTGTGCCTCCAAGAATTGTTGAGGATGAATCTCAGACAGAATGGTGATGAGTGTGGTATTAAATGCCAGGTCAAATCCTCAGCTGGAGTAAATTGGTGTAATTCCATTGAAGTTAGTGGTGCTTTGCTGCCAGAGTCTGATTCAAAGCTTTTGGGAATATTTTCATTGACTTCCCTGGGCTTTGGCACAGCTAAAGATCTGACCCTTCAAGAGAGAATTGACAAGATAAACAAGGTTGGCAGTTGTGGAAAACGTCGGAGGGTTTTCTTGCTCTGAGAGCTGTGGTCAAATGTATGTCAGAAGAATTAGTTCAAAGGTGAGACTAGATCAGTATAAAACATTATGAAGGCGTGAATTTTAATGGTAGCAAATTAATCCTTCTATCAAAAACAACTGAAAGCAAAACACTTGAGCAGGAAAATATAAGCTTTGTCTACTTCTCATTCTGTATGTACACATTTATTTTGCAAACCTCTGTAAATCCTATTGAAGCAAAAGTGTGTTTACAATGTTACATATTCCATAAAACATGTTTGCTACTCAGCAATCTGCTTGCTTCTCTTAAAATGTATTTTTGTGACAAACAATCATTAAACCTCACAACCGCCGTGTGCAGATAAATGAAACCAGCGCAGATATTACCATTTGGTTGACACATTTGTTTTGACATTGTAAAAAAGCGTTGAGGTTTTTTGTTAGTTTTTTTTTTTTTTAATAAAAGTCTTCCTTTTTTTTTTTTTTCTCAGAAACAATAATATGTTCCTGCAAATGCTGCAAAAGATCAAAAGCTGTTCAGATCATATTTACAGTACTAAAAGCACAATGAATGCCCCTGTAAATGACATGTAAATTACCAAGCGATGATTCAACTTCAGTCAGTTTTGCAGATGAATTGAAGGACCTTAATTCCACTTTAGCTTAGAAATCTGATTATTCTACTGCTTGTAAGAAATCAGCTTTAATCCTCTTTTAAATGTCATTCAACAGGTTCTTTCTGCACAAAAGATGTAAATAAATTTCCCTTTACAATATCTTTTCAAATTCATTTTCCTTCCACAGGACATTCTTAGAAATAATTTAAACCTGAGCTATCAAACCAATAACTCTGCTATTCTACATCTGTTCCAGAATAATTGTCAGGATGCATATCTTAGCTTTGTGATAGCACAGCTCCATTGACTTGCTCTTTATTCCTACTGATGGAAATGAGATTGGAATTCCACTCCACAATAATATTTGTAGTTGAATATATATTTAGAAAACAAAATAATTATCTTAATTCACTGCCATATCCCTAAGCAAGTCATTTCCACATAAAATTGAACACTTGAACATTTTTGATTTATCACTTTGTTTTATTCCTTCGGTTTTCTGCATTCATGAAGTCCTTCTATGCTACACCAAGATGTTTCTAAATTAAGGACTGTCTTTTTGGCACTTAGCGGTACAGTAGGTCCTAGTTCCTGATTAAAGATATCCTTATCACTGGCAAAAGATAATGTTATTTTCTGTTCATGAAGAAAACTAAGTGCTAAAAATCACAGACTGGCTGAGCCACATGTCCAGTGGGTGTAAAATCAACACATGTCCTTTGAGAGTTGTGCTGATTTACACCAATGGTATATCTGGTACCCCAGGTTAGAGTGCTGTTATTTAAGAGAAGTGTCCTAGATCAACCACTTATGGAAAATGCAACTCCGCAGACCATGTGGCATTTTAACACTTGTTTCTCCCATTTCTCATCAGAGCATTTGCTCTCCTGGTGGCTAAAAGAAATAAAAGAGAGTTCTTGCTGAACTCCCTGAGGTTCCCCTGGGCCCACTCCTCAAGTTCATCCAGGTCCCTCTGGGTGGCATCCCGTCCTTAGGAGTGTCAGCTGCACCACTCAACCTGGTCTCATTGTCAAATCTGCTGTGGGAGTATTTGATTCCTCTGTCTGTGTCATTGATAAAAATATTTAATAACACTGGTCCCAGTGTGAACCCCTGAGGGACACCACTTGTCACTGATGTCCCTTGGCACTCTGAGCCATCCTATCCTCTGGATGTGGTTGTCTAAGCAATTTCTCATCCACTGAACAGACCTTCCATCAAACTTTAGGGAAGGGTGTTGTGGAGGACCATGTCAGAGGTCTTACAGAGGTGCAGGTAGATGGGGTAGAGGTCCTTCAGCTGGTCTGTCAGCTGTATCACCTTTCTAAAGGAACACTCCTTAATTCCTTTGAGATATTTCCCTGTGGGTTCCTATTCCCTGGTTCACATTTGTAAGACTTACATGCTGCAGTGTAGCCAGCACATTTCACAGCAACAATCTGAGTGCCCTCAATAGGACCCCATTCTTCTGACCTTTGCCTGTCACCCCACAGCTTGTCATGGGCAAAGCTGGTATTGTCTCCTTCACCCCTCCACATCTAGTTTAAATAACCACACCTACTGTGCAGTATTTAATTTATCAGTGTAGACCAGCCAAGAAAGTCCAAATCTTCCATTGATTTCCACATTTCACCTTTTCAAATGAGTGCCCTCATTTTCCAATCAGAGCATCAGATTCATGGTCTTTACATTGGCCTATAGGCAGGCTGTGACACATCAAAGCCTCTCAGAAGTTAAATTGGAACAAATCTTTAAGCAAGCCCTCATGATTTAAAGTTTCATCCTCTATGTTGTATTTTTCCCCAAAAAGATGCAAAACTTACACTTTTTGTATTTTGAGTTTGACCTTAATCTCAAATCAAGGTTCTCTCAAGCAATAGACAGTCTCTCTGCAAGACTCAGTCTTCACCCTGAGGATCTAATATTGCAGATAGGTAAGATATAAAAATAAAAGAAGAAACAGTTATAGCACACTTGCAAAATATGAGGAACACAGGAATAAATTGTTAGGTGATTTGTCCAAGGTGACACAAAAAGTCAATAGAAGATGCAAGGAGTGATCTTCCCAAAACCTTTCCCAACTCCCACCCCAACCATCCACTGTCCTCTAATCACAGGCAGTGCCTCCTGTGTCACATATTGCAGCACACTTCACAGTGGATTGGAAAATTCTCCCCTTAGTCTGTCAAGCATAAATTTATAAAGTGTTCCTGTGACATGGTTCTAAAGGCTTTGAAAGCATTAAAGAGCCTGTCTGCTAAGGATGTGGTAAGGTCACAACACCAGGAGCTGCTACTGAAGGAGACACCATTTTTTCTGCATGACTGACAACAAGCAGCATCCACCTCTGCTGTGTAACAGGTGTAAAAGACTTGCACTGACATTTCTCTTCCTAAAGTCCAGGGGCACCACTTGAAAATATAACCTAACAGAAGCTGATAAAATTCAGTGACATAAATCATGATTAGTGTGACAATCCAGCCTGCAGGATAACAATAAATAATGCAAAGAAGATGCAAATGCATTGCATTTTAGCAAGCAGTGACACAACCTTATTGAAAATACCTGCACAGACTTGAGACTCGAAGGAGATTTCTTACATGGCAGAAGTTTTCCCATTTTAAATGATTGTGTATAAGCATTATTAGCCAAGCCTATCTTTGGCCTCATGCTTTCAGTTTGATATGATGTGACCCGAATTTCTGCCCTAATGTAACTCTCTTATCTAGTCCTCATCCAAGCAGTCTCATGGGCAGCTGCGTTTATGCTTTGAATATAAGAAACTATTCTCTGCTTTTGAGCTGGGAAAAAAAAAGCACAACAAGGCACAAAGATTCACACAAAAAAATGCTCTTTATGTCAAGGGCAGGGTGATATTCAGACACCCCCAAAAATTAAATTAGGCTGAGAGGTCTAGGAGGTAAAAAACACCCTAAACCAGATGGAGGGGTTCATCAAATAAATAAATATTCCTATTAGATTAGAAGAGGCAAAAATTTGTCTTCTGAGTCACTGTGTAGGGAATGGTATTACTTATGCTTCCTATATCATTCAGGAATACAGAAAGACTTCTGGCCAACGCCCAGGAATGCTCCTGTTCCAGAGTTTGAAAGGAGAATGATTTGGCAATCATAGAAAAGATGTTCTCTCTGAATCCAAAACAACTGAGTGCCCAGTTTGAGGAGTTACCCAGGCCTCACCCCACACCTCACTGCTATAGAACACTGTAGAGTTTAGCTCAGATGGACAACATCTCAGATTAAATCTCAGGGACGAAATTACATTCCAGATTATTGGCAGATATGTGTGTACTTTGGAGAGGGAGAGGGTGCATTGCAATTTTTGTTCTGTATCTCTACACAAAGTCACTGACACTATTTTCATTACATTTTTTGACCGGGCTGGCTGTGTTCCTATTTCTGGAGATTGCCTGACTCAGGGTGGTGGCCAAGAGGAAATACCATGAGATTAGGTTGTACCTTGCTGAAGTCACAGCAGATATTCCAGTGAGACTAATCCTAATAGTGATAACTCCATGGATACAGTGAAAATAGTTGGTTATGGGTCATTCTGATGTTGTGACACTGCAAAGTAAACAAAGAACTTGATGGAATTTGTCTCAATCCCTTCTTCCTTTTCTATAAAAGATCCAGGTATTCTTTCTTGGAAATACTAAATTTATGCAACTCCACTGAGATTTTTTTCTTCTGAATTTAACAGAAATTTATAGCAATACACTCATTCACCTAAATGGGACCAGAATCTCACTCTTATTTATTTGTTTGTTGGTTTGTTTCACCTAAACATCCTAGAATATGAATAAACTCAATTTGAAGAGCAAACAATTTCAGTGGTATCTCATTACTTGAAGTCTTTATTATTGGATATAGCTACAGGAAGCCTGTAGGAGGAATGTCAGTGCAGAAACCTCTACAACCTGAGCAAAGCTTTATGGTCTAACAATCCTTTCTCTGCTACTGGTCACAAAAACAGCCAAGTCTCACATGAGGGTGTCCTCCTACAGATGCCCTCCACATTGAAAAGTTCAGAGTAAAGCATTTCTGTGCAGCCTTCATCAGATTTACAGGACCTGTGTCTTTACTTAGTTGAAGACAATTTCCTCTGGAGCCTTGCCAAAATTTTAGCTGCTACCCTGGAAGAGGAATTACAAAGGAGCTGCACACCTGTCGCATAGGGAAACTGAGGCTAGAAAAAAGAGATTGCTTGAAACAAAGTCATCATCTCCCACGTCCCAAAACCTGTGCAATCTACTAAGTTATTCCGTTTTCATAAAACAACAGCTCTGTACCCCTCCATCATCACAATCAGGAATAAGCAACAGGCAGTGGGAAGGAATGCCACGCTCCAATTCATGCTGTTTTGTTTTGTTTTACCTTAAAAGTCTCTTTGATATTTTTATACCATCAGACAGCAGACAGCTCTTTTTTTTTCCTTTTTTTTTTCTTTTTTTTTTTCTTTTTTTCTTTTTTTTTTTAACATCTTCCCTCTGGACAAGTAGGATATTAATATTATCCCTGTAACAAGCAGCAGAAGGAATAAAACATCTAGGTAAATACTGCAAGTGAGATTAAAACTCTCTAGCTTTCTGATGTAACCCTGTGACATAGCGTTTCTAGTGAATTAAACCAAATGTACAAGTATTTAACGACTAATCCTTTTAAGTATTTTAATGCCCCAATGAAGATTTCTTATAGGGAGAGGCAAAGCATATGTGGTTTCCGTTAGAGTCTGCCTGCAGGCAGAGGATTGAGCAGATTGGCTTTTTTTTTTTTTTTTTTTTTTTTTTAGCTCTCCCCCCCCTCTTTTAATTAATTAATATTTCCCTGCTTTTGTTGTTTTTGGCGGGCGGGTGCTGAATGGACAGCTCCCGCCGGCGGGGCTGCAGGGGGGACTCACCCCGCAGCCGGGGGAGGGAGAGGGGAGGGGGGGGCACATCGCAGCCTGCTTCTGGCTGCAAGAAAGAAGAGGGATACTAAACAGGCTTTCTTCCTCCCCTGGGTTACTACAAACAACTAACCTGGCTCAGGGGGGCTCTTTGAAGACAATAAAGAAAAGTAACTTTTCATTTTAGAAGTCCATCCTGCAGGGCAGCAGGTATTAAGGTGATGATAACGTTCCATGTGTGCATCTAAATATACATATATATATATATATATAAATACATACACACATACCTTTATATATATTCAGACTAGATAAGGGTGAATTTTTATATGATGAAGGGGGTGAAACACTGGCACAGGGTGTCCAGAGAGGTGGTGGATGTCCCATCCCTGGAAATATTCAGTGTCAAGTTGAATGGGGCTCTGAGCAACCTGGTCTAGTTGGGGATGTTCCTGCTCATTGCAGAGAGTTTGGGCTGGATGACCTTTAAGGGTCTCTTCCATCCCAAACTATTCTGTGATTCTATGATATATAGCTTCTTTTTATGTATAGAACCTCCCAGCCATAGGGAATAATATTTTCTCCTCTGTTAATAGCCAGGCCAGTGTCATGCACTGCAGGGCAAGAAATCAATGCTCATCACTATAAACAAAATTGATCTTCTGTTTAAGCTAATCTTTAAGGGTTGCAAATTTAGGGTCAGGGTTAAGGTCATATGGAAACCAAATGTTCATATTTCCCGCTGAGGGGAATATATCCCCATCCTATGCACTTTTGGATGAGCAGTAACCAAAACAGGATTCTGGAGGGATATGAGTGTGGGTGCAAAGTCTAGACTATGCACTTCTATCTCTGCAGGCAGGTGGGATGGCTCACAACACCTCAGCATTTCCCAGGGATGTGGCAAGGAATTGCACGTGCATAAGGAGTGTGTTTCTATATTTCACAAAAGTACACCAGAGGTTCAGCTGATTCAAATGGGAGGTGACTCAATTATTGTGTTAATTTCTCTAAAACTAAGATATAAAATAGCTCTGAAAATTACTGTGAAATCTCTCTCTTTCATTATCATATATACATAAAAATGCATGATGTATCTGTATGATGTATATATGTGTGATGTATGTTTACAGGGAGAAAGAGTCAAGGTCTTTATTGTTGTTGCAGATTTGTTTCATTAAGGAAATAAAAAAAATGTACAAAAGTATTGTCAGAAATAGCTATTTTAGGTCTTTTTATGATAAATAATGTATTCATCTGACCATCATTTAATACATGGCCAGTGTACCTTTCCCCTAAAACATACAAATCAAAGTTATATCCTGCTAATCTGAATACCAGTTTCTGTTTCCATCCTGAATGAATGTTGCTTACTGGTGCTAAAATATCCCTTCTTGCTTTTTTTTTTTTTTTTTTTTTTTTTTTTTTTTTTTTTTTGTAACTCTAGAAATTAAGTTAAGCATTTGTTTCAGCATTTTGCTGATGGTGTCAGAAAGATACAGCCCATTGTCTTTAAACTGCTGAAAACATTGTACTTCAGTGGCAAACATTTTATTGTACAATCAAAAAATGGTGATTGTCCATGTTTCGTTCACTGGGCTGCAAATAATCATTTCAGAACAGCCAGATGATACAGACTGAGGGGAATTACTGTTGAAAATCACACTTTAACTCACAGTTCAGAAACTGAATAATTAGGCTGTCCACAGCACATATATGTGTGTGTGTATATATATATATATATACACATATATATACATATATATATATGTGTATATAGCAATACCATCATCTATCTATCTATATATATATAGATAGATAGATGATGGTCACATATATATATATATATGATGGTATTGCTATATGATGGTATTGATGATATGATGATGATGATATATGATCCCAGGAGGGATGATGGAAAGGAAGGAAGGAAGGAATTTTTGTCACGGTTCTCAAAAATAAATATTTTCCAATTTTCAGACAACATAACTAACATTTTAAATTAAAGACTTTTTCTAGGCCAACATTATTACATTCTTATTTTCCCTTTTATTTGTCTTATATTTTAGGCACAACACAAAACCAAATATTTGTTTAGGGCATTTTTCTTTAAATACCAGGGAAAGAATTCTGTCAGTTTAAGGTGATCTTAGGACGAGGTCTCTCATTTAAGAGAGTATTAGTCTTTCACAGCCTGACCCTTCCACCTTTTCTAGTGTGCTCAGGCCCACAGAGGTCAAAGAGACAACTGGCTTAGACAGGGATTACTGGCTTGAGTCAAGGATGCAGAATGGAGCTCACAGGGAGCTCCAGCAGCACGTTCATCATCAGTCCTCTAGTAACTATTGTCAGGTTGTGAACGATGCCTCTTCTATCAGAGATCTCATTCCAGAATCAGATCCTGCAGAGAAGATCTTATTTCTGGAAAGAATTTAAAAAAAAAAAAAAAAAAAAAAAAAAAAAGCTCCTTCTGCCAAATGAATTTTAATGCCCAATTTTAAAGTAATAGAAATCTCAAAATCTCTTGCTTTTATGCATGAGCTATTATGATCAATTGGGAAATTAAAATATGTTTTTAAAGCATAAATACCTATTCCCTCAGTGGAATCTCCTGTCTCTGAAGTAGCTGGCTTCAGTTTTGGGGATACAGCTTATGCATTTTAATGGCAAATGCCTGAATACTGAACCAATAAAAAATATATAGTGGTTTCTTCGCACCTTCCTAGGATTCTTGGGTCAACACAAGTCCCATTTTCAAATATGTTAACAAATATATGTGTTCAGTGAAAATTATATATTACTTAACCCAAATACAGATTTATTTGAGCTATTCAGAGCAATTCCAGGCTCTTGAGAAAAGAATGTCTTTAAAATATTAATAGTATTACACCTAATTTTAAAGTGTTAAGACTACAAATTCAGTGTAAGGCGTAAAAAAATCCATGAAAATATGTATCCATGCAGATATATATATGGGGGGAAAAATGGAAGCAGCCATCAATACATGACTAGCTGAGGACAAAGGTATCAGCCTTACCTTTGATTTTACTCTTTTAAGTTTGTGATGCAACCTTTATGTTATTTAAACACATAGTAGGGAGCAGTGTTTAATTAGGTAAGGAAACTTGCTCAACATTACTGCCACTGCATAAGTGTGTGAGCACAGTGGAGAACACTCAATAATCCAAAGGACCTGACACTGTATTATTTATTGGAATGTCTGCATTAATTATAGATGATCCTAATATAAGGTACATCTTTAATACATCACAGTCTACAGATGTTTTCATTCTCCACTACCAGAGAGGAGTTTAATGATAAGATTTTGCCTCATACATCGAAAGGCATCCAGAAAATAATGTGGGTAATGTCTTCTTAGCCAGTTCATGATCAGGATTACTTCCAAAACTCCTACTTTAGCTGGTTAGATGTGGAGAGTTTGGTTTAAACTTGCCCTGTGGACTAAAAGCGACAAGAGGAAAAAACATAAATCTTTTAATGAGATGCACTAGGTGACTGCAAGATTTCCAGTTTCACCACCAGTGCTTTCTCCTGAGCAACAAAATCTAAGGTTGTGATGACAGTTCCCACTGAATTTTAATGGCTTGAACGCAAAATCTCCATCACATATGGATCTTTCCTGTTGCCTTGGTTGAGTATGGATATTATGTTACATCAAAGAGCAGGAATATCTCATAGAGCTTCCTCCTATACTAGTTTCTATGGAAGTAGGCTTCAGAACTTTTCTTTGGTAGCTTGGTTTTTTTTTTAAAAAAAAAAAAAAAAAAAGACAGTGAAAGTGTCTTATAAATTTCCTAGAAATCAGATGATTTTTAAGGAAAATGTGGAATTCAGAGATTCAAGAGACAAGTGAAAATGTTGGAGAATCATTCTCCTAACTCTACATTTTTCCACTATTCCACTCTTGTCCTGAGGAATGTCCCTGTTGAAACCCACAAGATTTTACATAAATTATTTGGTCTAGAAGGCCTAGGTTTTAAAAAGTCCATATCATAAGAATCATAGAATGGTTTGTGCTGGAAGAGACCTTACACATCATCTCATTCCAACCCCTTGCCATAGGCAGGAACACTTTCCACTAGACTGGGTTGTCAGATCCCCATCCAGCCTGGCATTGAACACTTGCAGGGATGAAGCATCCACATCTTCTCTGGGCTATGTGTTCTAGTGCCTCAAGAAGTGGAGCAAAAATTTGAATGAGGACTCCTGTCAATTTTCAAGTCACGTTTTGGGGCTTTTCACAATCGTGTGGTTTTCCAGAATCAGGTTTCATTTTGCTCTAGAGCTAAATCTCCAACCTCATCCCATTTCATTAACAGAGCTGGTTATGTCTGTGTCTCCTTTTAACAGTTTCCCAGTGTGGTGTTAATAGTGGAATTTACTTGCAGCAACAATATTGCTGGAGAAATTGTAGGTGCAACAGTTAGAAAGTATGGTCAGAGCAAGAAAATATGTCATCACAAAAAAAGCATTGTTATCATAGAGAAAGATTCTTAAAGGGACAATTTCTGTCTTTTTTCTGGATATAAACTTGAGGGCATAAAACATTGGTGGGACACTTGTGACTGCTTCCTTTCCCAAAGTTTAAAAGCCTCCATGGCTTAGAAGCAAAGAGGAATTGGCTGATGAGCTATTGATGTGAAGGAAGGTAAGGCTTTCATATAGAGGAGAAATTAGCTTCTAGTTAGGTTTGTAATTCTAGCCAACTATCCCTTTTCAAAACAGCAAAACACACTGAATATGAGAAATTTACCAAATCATCAGATAGACAGGAAAAAGAAGGAGATTATTAAAAGATTCTCCAAAATTATCATGATTCTGTTTCTCACAGCAGTAAATACCTTCAGATAGCATCAGAATCAGAAAAGGATTTAAGGGTAAAAAAAAGGTGACTGTTAGAGGTTAGATGGATCAGGTAAAGAGAAAAGAGGTCTGAGAGGATCACCTAATGAAGGGGAGTAAATCCAAGAGATATGAGAGGAGCCAAGTTGAGCAATGAAAGAACTGCACAAGAGAGCAAGAGAAATAAAGTAATAGGACATTCTTCAAGTACAGAAGAGGTCACTGGAAAATAAAAATGGCCTCAAAGAGGTGGCAAAAGCAATTGACTAAAGAAATAGTGTTTGCTTTCCAGAGAAAGCTGGAAGAAGGGAGGCAGGCTTTTCATTGTCTCAGTATTTGCAAAACTGGAGCGAGGACAGCTGCCACAGACAGTTAGCATGTTACCCCCCTAAGGGATGAGGTGGAGATGCTGAAAGAAATTAGGAACATGGCAGGAAAAGGCACTGGCAAAACAGCAGTGTTGTGTGAAGACTGAAAGGGGGGAAATCCCAAAAGGGGGAAGAGTGGAGGCAGCCTGTTTTTCTTGTTGCAGGTGCCTAAAGGAGAGAGAAAAGGCGGGCAGACAGCTTGATAACAAAACAGTGCTGATGAACTAAATGCCTTAAAGCAGGAGTGTGTGAAAGACCAGGATACACCAGAGGCTGTTGTAAAGGAGGACCAGGTGGGGAGGCCTCTGTGGAGCAGGTACAGCCCTAGGAGCCATGTAAGAAGGGGCCCTAGGCAGCTTCCCCAGGAGGATCTCCATGACTCAACAAGCCTAAGCCAAGAGAAGCTGCTTTCTTGGGGTCTGGCTGGAGAGCAAAGACAGATGGGGTGGGGGACTCAACAGCTCAGGGAGTTGTGGGGAAGCAGCCAGAGAGGGAGAAATGAGATGGCTGCAAGACCAGATGAGTGGAAAGGATAAACATGAGGAGCAGCTCCACGAATGAAGTAAACCTGTGGTTGTGGGAGAGGGTGCTTGAAGAAGAGAGAAGTCATGTCAGCAGGACCCTTATCATAAGAAATAATAGGCCAGGGACAGGAACTGTGGAGCTCATAGCCCTGTTTGGCCAGCAACAGGCAGCAGGCAGCAGGGGAGAGAGAGTCTAAGGAAGATGAGGACAGGGGGAAGTGAACCAGTAAAATGAGTGGAAAGGGGTCTCTCTTTGACAGGCAGTCAACAGGCCATCCTTGCCAAGTATCTGGAAAGTCTTGTTGCAGTGCAGTGGCCACAAATTCTGCCCTCCTGATCCTTGCGTGGAATGGTATGAATGGCATTCACTCCAAGTGAGCATCGGTCTGTTTTTTCAGCAAGGCAATATTGACCAATATCAACACCTCTGAAGCCACCTCACCCTTCTCTTTACTCTGAGTGACACCAGGCAGCTGGCTTGAAATACAGCTGCCCTCAAGTCTTCATGAAAGCCTCAGCAAAGCAGGAAGCCTCGCTGCCATCAAAGAAATGACTGGAGACACCAGTTATCCTCTTTAATTTTTGACTAATATATTCACAGCACTTTAATTGCTTGCAAATGCATTTTCCTCTGTCCCATTATGTTGCCTCTCGGCTGTTGTGGTGAGGCAGAATACAAATTTGCAAGGAGGAGGAAACATGGTGGTGGGCTTCGAAGCTATGCTCAGAAGGCAGGGGAGAAAAATCTTTTGCAGGACATCTCTTGTCTTGTAACTTGAAGAAAACCACTTCAAAACTCCCTGCTTTCACTGCCCATAGCTACACTCTGTGAACTTCAGTGTCAAACCATCCTCCTTGGCAGAGAAAAAGCAATACAATGCAATTTGTACTCTCAAAATAATGATTGTTAAAGGGAAATGAGGAAAAAGGTATCTTGCTCAAGCATAGGTGTGCTTGAAAATGCAGGTGAGTAATCTGTGGGTGTATGTGAAGGGAAGAGGGTTATCAACTCCCTCTCTCTCCCACGTGCAGAAGTCTGGATCTCTCCCGGGGTCTTCCCTGCATGTGAAGTTCAGGGATGGTGATGCTCAGCACAGAGGGGGGCCCATGTTTAGGTTCAGCCCTTCTGCCAGAGAAGAGGGAGGAGTTCAACAGAACAGGAGAAAGAGGTAAGACAAAGGATCACGGAATATTCTGAGCTGAAAGGGACCCACAAGGGTCATGGAGTCCAACTCTGAAGTTATCAGCCCACACAAGGGCAAAACCCCAGAAGTTTGGCGTCATTAGCACCGTGCTCCAACCAGCTGACCTAATCTGGGTGTCAGTAACAATAGATCTGCAAACAATGGCCAGGACCTACTGACTCACAAAAGCGACCCCCAGGGCTGCCTTTGTTTTAGGTCAGATGAGCATTCCCAAAGCTCACAGTCCGCAAATTTTAGGAACCGCAGAGGACAAAGGGGAGGGAAAAGTGTATTAAGCAAAGAGCCTCTACTGTCTGCACAAGGGGGACTTCTCTTTCCGTCCTCCACAGAAAAGAGCGTCATAAAGGGTGGCACTGCTGACTCCAGCTGCTCGTGATGGCTTCAACTACTTTCTGATCTCATTCAGACACAAGAAAACCCAAGAAATGTCATCAGAAGTTTAGGTCCAGCAAAGACCAAGTTTTGGTGACTTTCAGTGGATGAGAAGGCTCTTAATTAAAGAGCAAATTAAACTATTATTGGGCAACCAGCAAAATGCAGGAACTAAGACAGGATGGAGAAATGGGAGGAAAAAATGTGATTTCAGGTTCTTAAATGCTAGGAAACGCTTGTAAGTCAAAGAGGAGGTGAGAGAGCTCAGTCAGTCTCGGGAGCTGCTTTCATACAGCAGCCAGACGTCAAGCCCAGACTGTCCCTGCAGCAGCACCAGACGCTCTGCACACTTCAGTGAACCATCAGGGGAAGTGAGATGATCCCAGAGAAGAACTTTTTATTTCTTGCCTTTTTTTTTTTTTTCTCCAAAAATCTCCACCCCTCCCAGCAGCCCTGTCCGATTGTTCTCCAGACTCCTTAAAAAACACAAAAGCAAACCCCAAAACAAACCCCCTTTCTGTAGCTCAGGAGCAGAAGCAAAACTTCAGGCAAGGGATAAACAACGTGCTCAGACACAAAGAAACTCAAGGCAAAGTCTGTCTGCTCTGCCCATAGTCCTGGTTGGAAAACCAGAAAGCTCCCAATTAACTTTCCTGAAAGATTTTTCTTTGGGAGCAATTAATAAGTGCTTTGCAGTTTGACTCGCGTTATTAATTGGATTGCGGGGAGTTAAAAGCGCAAACGGTCTATATGATTTTTTTTTTTTAGGGTCTGTAAACGAAGCTAACAGATGGAACTGACCAGTAACGTGCATCTGGCAAGCCGGGTTTCTTATAAACTTTCCTCCAAACAAAACCATTTTGGTGGCTTTGTTGTTGTTTGAAGCGAAGTTTGGGCTCCGAGCTGGCTGGTGGCGTGGCGGTGGGTTCGTCTGGGCTGCGCGTGCGTGGGAAGGGAGGATAGAGGGGGAAGGGGTCGGACGGGGGTCGATCTCTTACAGAATTGATCTCTGGCAGCGAGGTGATCTCCTGGAAGCTAGCTGGGAAGGCATCAGCCCTTGCACTGTGCGTGTCCTCCCGCGCAGCGCTCAGTGCTGGGTGACAACCGCAGCACGGCACCCACGGGATCCAAAAGAAGGGACTCTTGTCCCCAGATCCCTCTCCCACGCAGGTAGTTTCCTGAAAATAAAATAAATAAACAGTTTCGTAGAGGGACAAGGGTCCTGCGGGGTGATTTGGTGGGAGGCGCTGCCGCCCTGGAGCGCCCTCGGTCACGGCGAGGGCTCCGTGCGCTTCGCGCTCCCTCTGCCCGGGTCGCCCTCGTCGTGTCCCCTCGCAGTGTGTGCCCCGTTCATGCACTGAGCTCCTCTCCCAAAAAATAAATAACAATACCTACACAGAACTGAAGTTCTAAAGTGCAAATAACTGAAAATCAGCTGAGCTGGGGAGTGCACTGGGGGTTTGGGAGGGTGTTTATCCTTCTCGAAGGGAAGGGGTACCTCTCCCTCTTTCAGGAAAGCGTGCTCACGATGTCTTAACTTTTTTTGGTAGGTCTAAGCCTCCCTGCTCAAGGTTGGTGTGGCTGTTTCCACTGTGCTTGCCACACTCCAAAGGGGTGTTGGAAAGAGCAGAGTTTGTTCATTTCTAGGACTGGGGGGGGGGGGGGGGATGGGAGGGGTAGTTGGTTGTTTGTTTGGGTGGCGTTTTTTTTAATACAACTACCAAAATCTTGAGAAGATCAAACAAAATCTGAATTTAGAAGTATTCCTTTATTTTCTTTCAAATATACATTGGGTAGAAATATTTTTTATTCCATTAACAGCAATAGAACTGCAGGAAATCCAGATGAAGAGAAAGAAGCAGGTCCTTCCTTCCTTCCTTCCTTCCTTCCTTCCTTCCTTCCTTCCTTCCTTCCTTCCTTCCCTGCTCCTTCCTTCCTTCCATCCTTTCTTCCCTCCTTTCTTCCTTCCTTCCCTCCTTTCTTCCTTCCCTCCTTCCTTCCCTCCTTCCTTCCCTCCTTCCTTCCCTCCTTCCTTCCCTCCTTTCTTCCCTCCTTTCTTCCTTCCCTCCTTTCTTCCCTCCTTCCTTCCTTCCTTCTTTCCCTTCTTCCTTCCTTCCTCCCCTGCTTCCTTCCTTCCTTCCCTCCTTCCTCCCTTTCCCGGTAGGCCGGGCGGGGCGGGGGGTCGGGGGGGAGCCCATCTCCTCAGCAGCGCCCTGGAGAGGTGTGAGGTGTGCCCCCTTCCCCCCCCCCCCCCGCCCCCTGCCCGCCGGGATACCCGCACTTTCCCATCTCAGACAATGCATTTCCATTCCAGTCGTGTGCCTTTGTCCATTTGTAGGAAGAAAAGAGTGCTGAGTGACAGCTCCTGTTAGCCTGCATGAACAGATACCAATAAACCCTCCCAAAACCTGGACCTTAAAAAAAAAAAAAAAAAAAAGAAAAAAAAAAAAAAAAAGGCAAGAGCGAGGCAGGGAGCCACATGCCTCTTTGCCTCCGGCTTATTATTAAGACACCTTCGCAGCTTAAACGCTTAAACGCGACCCAAATTAAATGGCAATTAAAAGCGAGTTACACCCTCTCCTATCTCCAGGCTTGTCACGGGTGGAAGCTGGCCATCAGCAGAGCCTCCCCGCCGGGAAATGCCATTTGGGCTGGCATCTTCTCGAGGGGTGTGTGATTCCCCCCCCCCTCCGCCCCGAGCTCGCCCGGCAGCGGGCGGGCCCCCCCGGGCGCTCCCCGGACGGAGCCCGCGGTGGCTGCGGGGCTGGAGAGCCGCTACCTGGGGGCAGAAGGACAGGGGGGCGCCGGGCGGGCGGACAGGACTTATTTCCCCGAGTGGCAGCTCCTCGGACCGGTGTCACTAAATAAATAAATCACGTACCCCCCTTCAGCTTTGCAACCCGGGGCTACGCAGCCTCCGTGCGTTCCCCTCTCCAAAATATATCGGCACTTGGAAATGTCGAGCCAGTGGTCTTTAGCTCTTGCGTCCCCTTCCCTATTTTTCTTCCTCCTTTTACAGATGTAATTCCCTGGATCTGTATGTATTTTATGTATAATTCCTTATCATATGTCACTGCAGTGATACTTTGTAGTCTCACCCTAGTTTTATGCTTGAAAATGCTATTTAAAGAAGCCTGTAAGATAACATATTAGGCAGCTTTAAAAGCAGGTTGGAGTGTGGGGTGGACTTAAATTCGATGTAAATGAAAGGGTAAAAAAAAAAAAAAAAAAAAAAAAAAAAAAAAAGAAACCTCAAACCAAAACAAACCACATAGTTTTCATTTAGAAAAAAAAAAACAGTTAAACAGACATACATACAAATGTGCAATCTTAGATTCTGATCAGTATTTAAAAGCAGTATAATCAACAGGAAGGAGCACTTACCTATTGAAAAGGATGGTTTAATAATATATATTTATATATATATTAGCTTTATATCTTCCCAATAAAATGTACACAAAATACCCCCTTCGATCACATTAGTTCCCATATTAGCCTGGGTAAGAAAAAGCATTCTAAAGAGTGGAGGAAAAAATGTATAAAAATGTTGAAAGAACCTACAGTTCCTTATTAGGCGAAGATACAATATTTATTCCTTGTCTCCTGGGATGAAGCTCCTCTATCTATTGTCCTCCCAGTTCTCAGTGCTGATGCTTAATTTTCAAAACTTCTATATTACCAAGGGACCTACGACATCAGCCAAAGAAATACCCAGCAAGTACAAAATCTGATCCAGGGAGCAGCTTTTGTGCAGAGGGAAAATTTTGTTCCTACAGGTTTTTAAGGAGGTGCATGGAAAAGCGAGAGATCTGATCTATGCAGATACATTGCAAATTCTCTCTGTCTGTAGAGATTTTTTCTAAAAAAAATTGGGGAAATACATGAACTTTGGATTTTTCAAATTTTTCCTTTTTTTTTTTTTTTTTTTTTTTTTTTTTTTTTAAATTTGGAGAGGAGAGTTTTATCCAGAGTTGGGGGTTTTTTCCTCTTTCTTTCTTTTTTTTTTTTTTTTTTTTTTTTTTTCGGAGAACCAAAAAATGTCAACTACCTTTCCAGGTCTCGTCCACGATGCAGAGGTATTTTGTGTGTGTGAGTGTGTGTGTGTGCGTGTGTGGATGTGTGTGTGCGTGTGTGTGCATACGTGTGCGTGTATGTGCCTGTGTGGTTGTTTCCATTTTTTTTAAATCCATATTGGACCGTTACATTTAATTATAATCCGGCTTCAGAGATAACTTAAAGAAGTATAGAGAGAAAATTCGTTATGACATCTGTCGCCAGCAAGGGCAACTCATTACCACGTTAAAACCGTTGCCAGAACGAAAATCAGAATAATACCCCTAATAATATAATGAAGTGGAGAGAAATCACCACCAGCTCGCCAGGAATGGGGAGTTCTCGCTAGAAAGAAGGACTCTCCTTTCTTTCGAAACGCAGGGAAAGGAGGGGGGGAATTTTGGATCTGATTCGTTATTTTAAAAAGAAAGAAAAATAGGGGTTCAAAAAAAAAAAAAAAAAGAAGGGAAGGAAGAAAGGAAGGAAGGCAAACAGGCGGCAAAGCTTTCTCAATGTGTAACGCTGTAACATAGGGACGGGACTTGTGTGTATTCTCGGTAGTTTCCTCTGTTTGATGACTTTTTTTTGTGTCAGCCCCAGATATTACAGCTGTGATCAGGAGGAGGATGGATAGACGGATAGACAGATAGATGGATAGATAGTTTTTATTTCAGTGCGTGGATTCCTTTCACTTTACTGTATTAAGGGCAGGCTGGGCTCTTTACGATTTTTTGAACAGACCTTTATGGCACCAGCCCAAGGTAGGAAAGGGTCTTTTGTTGCTGGGGTTGCCGCTCGCAGGCTTAGACGCTTCTGCAGGGGGGGAAGCTATGCAGGACAGCGTGCTTGGAAGAACCGTACCCGGGGCTTTCAATGACAAACCTCCAGTTTTGGGGTCTTCTTTTCACTTCTTCCTTTCAGATACGTCATGACGGATCAAACAGTTACCGTTTGATGCAGCTTGGATGCCTGGAGTCTGTGGCCAACTCGACCGTCGCCTATTCCTCCTCATCTCCTCTCACTTACTCTACCACGGGCACCGAGTTCGCCTCCCCGTACTTCTCCACTAACCACCAGTACACCCCACTGCACCACCAGTCCTTCCACTACGAGTTCCAACACAGCCACCCGGCAGTCAACCCCGACGCTTACTCCTTGAACTCTCTCCATCACTCCCAGCAATATTACCAGCAGATCCACCATGGAGAACCCACTGATTTTATCAACCTGCACAATGCGCGGGCGCTCAAGTCCTCTTGCTTGGACGAGCAGAGGAGAGAGCTGGGGTGCTTAGATGCTTACCGCCGCCACGACCTGTCTCTTATGAGCCATGGATCCCAATATGGGATGCATCCAGATCAAAGACTCCTGCCAGGACCAAGCCTCGGGCTTGCAGCCTCGGGAGCAGACGATTTGCAGGTAAATAGCATGCGATCTCCTTTCGAGGTACCTTCTTCTCCCCTCCCCCTGCCCTGGATCCCCCCAACCCCCCACCCCCAATCCCCCCCCACCCCCATTTTCCTCTGCTCGGAATAGCTCATACAAAGGAGGGACGATTGATCCCAAATCCGATCCAGAGCCCGTCCCCTCCAGATTAGTAGCGACAAGCAAAAATGTGGAGGGGAAAAAAAAAAAACAAAACAAAACAAAATCAAAGCAAGTTGTCTTTCTTGGCCAAACGAACAAACAAATTAAACAAAAACAACCTCGCTCCTTCCTTCCCCGCGTGGGTTGTGTCTCTGTGATGGCTGAGACCGTGGGGCTCATCCGGAGATCTGGGGGTGCGTGTGTGCCTGTACCAGCCCTTACCAAAGTCACACAGAACCCAAACAAAACCGAACCAAACCCATCCTCCCGCTTTTCCTAAACTTTTCCTTTCTTTCGGAGAACGGAACAATTTGCAGCGACAGAGCGGGAAAATTATTTAAGAAAGGGATGGAATAGGAAAAAGAGATAAAAGCCGTGCAGGAAATAAATCTGCTTTCCGACAGGCATACAAAGGCAAACCTTCCGAGGTATGAGAGAGGAAAGAAATAAACTGGAGCAATTGTTCATCATAAAAAGTCAGGATGATAAAAGTCCCTCACAATACCCGATCTAGGTGTTAATGAGAGGAGAGATAAAGCAGATAAAGCTAAATTCACCTATCTATCTAATCATTCGTCTACTCCACCCTAACCGACATCTGGATCCATTCTAAAAATTCTGTTTCTATGTATCAAAACCTCAGCTTTATACGCCCAGAAATCCTTTCCCTCGCGCTAAAAATTCATCTCCGCTAAATTGAGCCGGTTGCTTAAATGAAATTGGTTTCCAAAATTGCAAACAACGCCCCTCCTGTATCCAATACCTATTTTGAAATGTCCCCCAAATCAAAAGCAAACCTCCCTTCTCCCGACGAGCTGAGGAACTAAGGGCTTCCCCATCAGCAGGGCGAGACAAACGGGACTGTGTTTACTGTACTTACTTTTCCCCCATTTCTCGCTCCCAGGCACACAAAGCTGGTTGGTCTTTCCAAAAACATGTAGCGGTCAAAGGCTTGGGGGGGAGGGGGTGGAACCAAAACAAACCTAAAACAAAAGCAAAACAATTCTACCCGAAGTTCGTAAAACTAAGAAGGTTTATTTTCTTCTTTTAAAATCAAATCACGAAAAAAATTACCAAACCTCTCCATTTATCAGGGAAAATATATTTTTTTTAAAGGAAGAAAATAAACCCAACAACAAAGAATGTTATCTTTTATATCTCTGAGGAGGAAACCCATTTAAACCTAATTTTCTCCATTAAAATTCGCTATATAATTTTATTCTCTCTGGCCATTTTTTTGTTTACATTTTTCACAAGGATCTCCTTATGTTACCCCCCTCAAAAAAAAAAAAAAAAATCTGCCATTCACTGCTCAACCCAACTAAAACCTATTTACTCCTTTTTATAACCACGTCTGCTGCTGATTTTTTTGTATCTGTACAAATTTTTTTCTTTGGCAGGCACAAAGCCTTGTATTTTTCAAAAGAGAGGATTAGGAACGTTTGCAAGACAGCAGACAATGCCTAAGTCCCGGGCAAAAAAGCACCATAGTTTATCCAATTTTCGACTTAGTGCCATTCAACTGGTCATTTATGCAATGTCATCCGACCAAACAACATGTTTCCCTTAAAAAAAAAAAAAAAAAAGGGGGGGGGGGGTTGGTTAAGCTGCTGGAAGCCCATTCTCTTTTTGTTTATTTAAAGAAGAAGAAAATCAACAGCTTTTCTTTAGAAAATATTATTTTTTCGATCACGCTTTATTATAAACTAAAAGACTTAGGGTTTTGTACCCAATCTTTTCTTTATTTTGCCTCCTCCCTCCTCCTCCGAACACAAGAGGGAGTGTGCAGAGGTATCAAAAAGCCTGAGCGGTGAGAAGTTGAAAACATTGATATTTGTCGTTACGTTTAAGATGATTCAGAGCAAACTTGCACTCTCGCGAATATCACTTCGGGCTTAGTGAGGGGAAAGCATTTTTGGTGGCGAGCAGAAACAGGACTGCACACAAACACTTTTAAACCAAAATTGTGGTCTAACCAGGCTTCCCCTTTCCCCTTAGCCTTTCTTTTTAAAACGTTCATCAGCATATGCCTCATTTCAAATGCAACAAATGTAAATATACTTTTCCCTGCACAGAATTTTAAGTGAATGTCCAATAGTTTCGAGGGCGGTTTAAGTCAGCCTAACAGATGCAAACAGTCTTGGAGCTGGAGTGGCATCTTTCAGTGCCCTAAAAAGATTTTCCATGGGCAACAAAGAAAACTGTCACACCTTTTCCCATCACCGCTTTAATTTATGCTCAGTCGCCAAGTTTTTTTCATATTGATTTCATAATCACTTTAAGGCAGAACACTTAAAATAAAAAAGAGCCTTGAAAAGGAAGGTCTTACAGGGCCAGCGCCAATATGGTGAAAGTGGGGGAGAGAGCCAGGACTGTAAAGATTGTTTTGTAAAGTGGGGTTTTTATTATGCACCGACTCTCTCCGCATTTACTTAACTCTTCACGGGCTGTTGAATAGGTTAACACCCTTAAAGGCCTCTTTCATGTCCAATACCTCGTTTGTTTGTAGAGGAAAATGCGTCTTTAACACATTTCCACTGGGCAAAGATTTAGGTTTGGTTTGTTGTGTTTTTTTAACCCCAACATAAGGAAAAACCCAAAGAAAACCCAACCCTTTCAAGTCTTTTATCATTCCAATAAAAATATTTATTAAGGAGGGCGAAGATCCCCAAATAATCAGGCTTGTAAGAGGAGAATAAAGAAGTGAGATCTCTTCGGACGTGCAGCAGAAGCCCTAGGCAGGTTTTTTGATGGTTCCTCACCCCACGCTCACACATGGGTGCCTGTGTGTGTGTGTGCGCACAGATGCATATTCATCCCCACCTATGTGCGGACACACGCATTGTTACAACACCCTTACGACTCTGTAGCCGGCAGAGTCCAATAGGTCATCTGTTGTTTGTGCTCTTTGTCTACCTCTGTGCACACTTTTTAAGTCGGTATATACGTGTCGCTAAACACACACATGAATTTAGCTGCGTGTCTCTATATAAATAAACAGCTAAACATACCAAAAAACCCCTATATGTAAGTGTATTTTTAACTTTGTGCGTGTAGAGCGGGAACACACTTCTCTCAGGAGTACTTGTTTGTCTCTCTATATCCTGCCACGTAACTGCCGGTCTAAGTTCCCAGTTTAGCATAAATTCGTACTTACAGGGCAATGAAAGGAAACTTATTTTGCATTTGGAGGAGTAGGGGCTGACGGTAGGATGGCAGGGGGATTTCACCGGAGCACTTGAGCTCTATGAGAGTAACTGGTTTTCCAGTGCACCTTAACTATTGTTCCTGAGCGATTCGTGTAACAAAGCAAAAACTGTGTGGTCTCTCTGTGGGTTTCTGTGTCTGATTTCTTTCTTTCCTTTCTTTCCCTGTTTTCCCCTCATTACTTAAGAGCTCAGTGGAGGCCCAGTGTGGACTTGTACTCAACGGGCAAGGAGGTGTGATAAGAAGAGGTAAGAGGTTACAAATCCTCGCGTCTATCAGTTTTTACAAACATACATCCCTCTCCATTCCTCCCTGTCTTTTCCTCCCCCACTGTTTAGCGTAGTTTGGATTTACTGCCAAAACAGTGATAATTTGTCAGAAGTACGTCCAAACTCGCTTAGAGCACTTCACATTTCACAGTCCATTTGCACTTTGCAAACGATCTGTTCTTCGGTAGCTCTGGGATACTCCCGCTGAATTCAGAGTTTTCCTGACTCGTTGTATCATTCCCCGTTTAACCGAGATGATCCCTGATAGTTTGAGAAACGTGTTCCCTGGCGCCGGGCTGTTAAATCGGCAGTTTGATCTCGCGTGGGGAAAGGAAGGAGGTTTTTTTGGAAATGGGGTTTCAGTAGCGCTACAGACCGGCGTGGAAATCGCTTTTGAGTGTCACTTCATTTGATAACCATCTGTCAATGTAAATATCGAACGTCAAAGTTAGAGGAGAGGTTTGGAACTCGTGTTAAATACGCGGCTCTGCAGCGTTTGTGAAATCTCAGTGTCCTGGGGAGTTTGGTATTACCGTCGTTTACCCTGAAGAGAAACATTAGTCCAAAGGCCTGATGTAGGAACATATTTACCTTACAAGTTTAAACGGTTCCTCTTATTCCCGCTACAAACCGAATAATGCAGTCGGGGGGAGGACACTTGGCGACTCGGCCTCTGTCAGTGCGCGTTTCCTGTGCTGCTATCCCCTTACTCATTATATCCACCGGGAAAAAAAAAA